>CM065591.1:210711264-211311264 GCA_033119425.1 Bufotes viridis
GCCCTAAGGCTACTTTCACACCTGCGTTAGGTGCGGATCCGTCTGGTATTTGCACAGACGGATCCGCACCTATAATGCAAACGTTTGTATCCGTTGTGGTAAGGTGCAAGGTGTCATATGCGATGGCAGGTACGTGTCACCGAGGTTGCTGGCCTCGGTGAGGTGAGAGCCGGGTTTTTGTCTGCAGCAGCTAGTGCTGTTTGACTCTGTTAAATAGCATGGCTGCAAAGCCGATCCGGGCCGGCTCTTACTGGGAGCAGCTAAAGAGTAGGGTGGGTGGCTGCTCCCCACGGTCCAGTCCGAGTTTTGGGCTGGGTATAAAACACAGCCATCAGCTGTGTCTGAGGTGATTATCCTGGAGCCTGCTAACAGGGCTGAGGAGTTCTCTGTGCTGGAGGACGGAGCTCAGCAACGTGGTGTTTCCCTGCAACCTGAAGGAGGAATCGCCTGCGGCTGAGCCGACTGCTAGGTGTGAACCCGCACCTAAACCACCCAAGGTGACTGGACCCTGTGTTGGCCTGTTTTTGGTTTTGCCACATGATTTCTGTTGTGTGTGAACTGTCACCAAGAGACTGTTTTCATTTCTGGTGTGCAAGTGTGAATAAAACACTGTTTGATGCACAATCTGGACTCCTTGTTTTGCCTCTAAACTGCACCCGCACCGCTGTCTACCAGAGCGACTCCCACATTTGGTGTCGGATGCGGGCATGCGCAGTGAGGCTGGCGTGAACGCCGAACTTTGTTTTTTGCTGAGCAAAAGTGAATGTCCTATATTAAGCCGGCAAAGTTGCAGCCTGTGATCCCCGACAAAATGGAGGCGGCTGTGAAAGCCCTCATAGAGGCTAACGTGCAGCAGCGGGAGACCAACCAGCTACTGCTACAGCACGTGATGGCGTTGCAAGCGGCAGGAGCGTCCCACCGCGCCCACGATGCCCGGAAAGCTGTCCGTGCCGCGATCCCTAAGATGACCCCTCGGATGATGTTGAGACCTATCTGGCGGTGTTCGAGAAGGTGGCCGTGAGGGAGAAATTACCCCGAGAACAGTGGGCAGAGGTCGCCGCTCCGTTCCTGGCGCCTGGACCCCAGCAAGTATTTTTTGACCTCCCAGGTGACCAAGCAGCTGACTACCCGACTGTGAAAGGTGAGATCCTGGCAAGACTGGGGGTGAATGTTTTGGTCCGTGCCCAGCGGGTGCATCAGTGGGAGTTTAACCCGGCTGAACCCGCCAGGCCACAATACTATGACTTGCTACAACGGTTGCAAAATGGCTGCAGCCAGACATACTGACTCCCACTGCTATGCTCGACCGTCTGTTAGCCGATGTCTTCTGGAGGGCTTTGCCTTACCCTCTCCAGCACTGGATCGGCCAGGTATCGCCCACCAATGCCCTGGAGATGGTCGACCTGGTGGAGCGGTACGAGGCCACCCGAAACCTGCAGGGGAGTCTTGCTGGGAAGGGGTCAGTCAAACCCCGGAGGCCTCTGCCCCAGTTCCGACGTCCGCGACAGAGCGGCCTGCACGGAATATACCCCTGCGAGTCCGCCTCCCGTGGTATGCTGGAGGTGTCAGGAGCCAGGCCACATCAGGGCCGACTGTCCGCATCGGGATGAGCCGATGGAGGTGAACTACGGGGGTCGCCACTCCTGTATGCACGGAAGCTGTGCGCAACTGGCACCCGTGAGGTGCAAGACCATAACCACCTGTGTCAGGTAGAGGTGGGAGATTCGCTGGCGGTGGCTCTGCTGGACTCCGGGAGTTTAGTCTCCTGGTAAGGGCTGCCCTTGTACGGCCTGTGGAGTATACTGGCCGTAAAGTCGGGGTCCTGTGCATCCACGGAGACCTGAAAGACTACCCCACTGCACTAGTGACTTTGTCCACAGCGGCTGGTAGGTGGACCCACGAGGTGGCTGTCGCTACTAAACTCCCACACGAACTAATACTTGGGAGGGACTTCCTCGGTTTTCCCGGCGCTGTGGCCGGCAATAAAGGTATCTGAGGGACCCGAGACAGGGGTGACCCTAGTAGAGTGGCCTGATACCGCTGGAAGGCCAGAACCCTGGGAGCCCGAGTCTGAAGGGCCGGCGGTAGGGGTGACCACTGCTCCAGCGGTAGAGGGAGAGACAACCCCACTGAGTGTAATGGTGGGAGACACGGAGGACTTGCCACCGGGACCTGAGTTGGCAGACCTCAATGTCTCCGGGAAAATTTTGGGACCGCACAACACCGGGACCAAACCCTAACCAGGGCCTGGGAGAATGTGCTGGAAATTGATGGTAAACCCCAGAAACCAGGGGCTGAATTAATGTTCCCACGATTTATTGTTCTACAGGATATGTTGTATCGGGTGAACCAAGTCCGAGGTGAACCTGTTGAACAGTTGGTGGTGCCCACAGCGCATCGCAAGCTTGTCATGGAGCTTGCCCACCAACATGTTCTTGGGGGACACCTGGGGTGGCAGAAAACCCAGGACCGCATACTGCAGCGGTTTTATTGGCCCAGTGTGTTCAAGGAGGTAGAAAATTATTGTAAGTCCTGTCCAACCTGTCAGATAACTAGCCCCCAGCCTCATTTCCGTAGTCCTCTGGTACCTCTGCCAATTATTGAAGTACCGCTTGAGCGAATCGCTATGGATTTAATTGGGCCTGTACCAAAGTTCGCCAGGGGCCACCAACACATTCTGGTAGTTCTCGACTATGCCACTGGTATCCGGAGGCGGTGCCTCTGCGACATACCTCAGCTAGGCTCATTGCCAAAGAGTTAATGGAGATGTTTTCCCGTGTGGGCCTGCCAAAAGAGGTTCTGACAGACCAAGGGACCCCTTTTATGTCCAAAGTAATGAAGGAACTGTGTAAATTGTTGCGTATAAAGCAGTTACGGACGTCCGCTTACCATCCGCAAACAGACGGTCTTGTTGAGAGGTTTAACCAAACTCTAAAAATATGTTAAAAAGGGTGGTGTCTAGAGATGGGAAGGACTGGGACCTGCTTCTGCCCTATCTCATGTTCGCAGTGCGAGAGGTACCCCAGGCCTCTACTGGGCTCTCGCCTTCGAACTGCTTTATGGCAGACACCCTCGGGGCCTGTTGGATATCGCCAAGGAAGCATGGGAACAACAGCCTGTCCCCCACAAAAGTGTCATTGAGTATGTCACCCAGATGCAGGAACGGATAGAAAGGGTGTTGCCGCTGGTCCGGGAGCATATGGAGGCAGCGCAACAAGCCCAGAGTAGGGGTGTATAATCGTCAGGCTCGGGTACGGGGCTTCCATCCGGGAGATCGGGTTTTGGTTCTGGTACCCACCCTTGACAGCAAGTTCCTAGCTAGGTGGCAGGGCCCCTATGAGGTGATCGAGAAGGTAGGGGAAGTAAATTACAAAGTACACCAGCCAGGCGGCGCAAGCCGGAGCAGGTGTACCACGTGAATTTACTTAAGCCGTGGAAAGATAGGGACACAGCCGACGACCACAGCCCCGGCCAGGGCTTCTAGGTGAAAGGGTCCAGCCCCACAGTTCGAGGCCTGTGAAGCAGTAACCACGGTAAAATTGCAGACAGCCTGTCTTCCAAACAAGTTCAGGAAGTCAGGGAGTTCATCAGTCGGAACACGGATGTGTTCTCGGACCTCCCTGGCCGCACGCCTCTCATCCAACATGACATCGCCACTGAGCCTCAGGCCAAGATCCGGTTAAAACCATACCGGGTACCCGAGGCTCGGCGACGGGCCATCGCGGAGGAAGTACAGTTAATGTTGAAGCTCGATGTCATTGAGGAGTCGAAAGTGAGTGGGCCAGTCCCATAGTCCTAATACCTAAGCCGGATGGGACGTTGCGGTTCTGCAACGACTTTCGCAAGTTAAATGAAGTATCCAAGTTTGACGCGCATCCCATGCCCCGAGTAGACGAGCTGGTTGAAAGTTTAGGACAAGCCCGTTATTTTTCTGTGCTGGACCTCACTAAAGGGTACTGGCAGGTACCCTTAACGGAGTCGGCTAAGGAAAAACCGCATTTGTTACCTCGCAGGGCCTGTATCACTACAAGGTGTTACCCTTTGGCCTGCATGGCGCCCGCCACTTTCCAAAGGTTAATGGACATAGTGCTGCGACCACATCGCCGGTACGCCTCGGCCTACTTAGATGATGTAGTCATCCACAGCACCGACTGGGAAAGCCATTTACCCAAGGTGCAGGCGGTAGTGGATGCCCTGAGGAAAGCCGGACTGACCGCTAACCCAAAGAAGTGCTCCATAGGGTTAGAGGAGACAAAATATCTGGGATATGTAATTGGGCGGGAGTCATCAAACCTCAGGTAACTAAGGTAGAGGCCATTCGTAACTGGCCCCGACCGGTCACCACCAGGCAGGTAAAGTCGTTCCTGGGGATTGTAGGTTACTACATGAGGTTTGTGCCCCACTTTGCCACAATAGCAGCGCCATTGACAGACCTGTTGAAGGGGCGGAAGTCTGGGAGGGTTAGCTGGAGTGAGAAGGCGGAGGAGGCTTTCTCCGCGTTGAAGTCGGCCCTGTGTGGGTCCCCGGTTTTGGTGACACCCGACTTCAACAAGGAGTTTGTCGTACAGACCGACGCCTCGGAGGTAGGCCTCGGTGCGGTACTGTCGCAGGAGGTCAACGGGGAAGAACATCCCGTTGTCTTCCTGAGCCGTAAGCTCAGTCCCGCCGAGTCCAGATATAGTATAGTGGAGAGGGAGTGCCTGGCTATCAAGTGGGCACTCGAATCTCTCCGCTACTACCTGTTAGGAGGAGGTTCCGTCTGGTGACCGACCATTCCCCTCAAATGGATGAGTCAGGCCAAGGAGAGGAATGCTCGGGTCACCAGGTGGTTCCTATCTCTTCAAAATTTCAAGTTCTCCGTGGAACACAGGGCAGGCCGCTTGCAGGGCAACGCAGATGCCCTGTCCCGCGTCCACTGCCTCACGTGTGTTCACCCCTCAGGGCTGAACAAAGGGGGGTATGTGGTAAGGTGCAAGGTGTCATATGCGATGGCAGGTACGTGTCACCGAGGTTGCTGGCCTCGGTGAGGTGAGAGCCGGGTTTTTGTCTGCAGCAGCTAGTGCTGTTTGACTCTGTTAAATAGCATGGCTGCAAAGCCGATCCGGGCCGGCTCTTACTGGGAGCAGCTAAAGAGTAGGGTGGGTGGCTGCTCCCCACGGTCCAGTCCGAGTTTTGGGCTGGGTATAAAACACAGCCATCAGCTGTGTCTGAGGTGATTATCCTGGAGCCTGCTAACAGGGCTGAGGAGTTCTCTGTGCTGGAGGACGGAGCTCAGCAACGTGGTGTTTCCCTGCAACCTGAAGGAGGAATCGCCTGCGGCTGAGCCGACTGCTAGGTGTGAGCCCGCACCTAAACCACCCAAGGTGACTGGACCCTGTGTTGGCCTGTTTTTGGTTTTGCCACATGATTTCTGTTGTGTGTGAACTGTCACCAAGAGACTGTTTTCATTTCTGGTGTGCAAGTGTGAATAAAACGCTGTTTGATGAACAATCTGGACTCCTTGTTTTGCCTCTAAACTGCACCCGCACCGCTGTCTACCAGAGCGACTCCCCACACCGTTCAGAACGGATCTGTTTGCATTAGCTTTTAAAAAAGATGTCAAAGTCAAAACAGATCCTTTTTGACTTACACTGAAGTCAATGGGGGACGGATCTGTTTTCAAATGCACCATATTGTGTCAGTGAAAACGGCTAAGTTTCATCAGAAGGACACCAAAACGCTGCCAGCACAGTTTTGGTGTCCGCCTCCAGAACGGAATGGAGGCAGAACGGATGCATTCTGAGCAGATCCTTATCCATTCAGAATGCGTTCGGGCAAAACTGATCCGTTTTGGACCGTTTGTGAGAGCGTGTGTGAGAGATACATGTGGAAGCATGCCCCTATAGTGTAATGCTGTCAGGTATGTTTATGGATACATGTGGGAGCGTGCCCCTATAGTATGATGCTGTCCCGTATGCTTATGGATATATGTGGGAGCGTGTCCCTATAGTGTGATGCTGTCTGGTATGCTTATGGATACATGTGGGAGCATGCCCCTATAGTTCGATGCTGTCCTGTATGCGTATGGATACATGTGGGAGCGTGCCCCTATAGTGTGATGCTGTCAGGTATGTTAATGGATACATGTGGGAGCGTGCCCCTATAGTATGATGCTGTCAGGTATGTTAAAGGATACATGTGGGAGCGTGCCCCTATAGTGTGATGCTGTCCAGTATGCTTATGGATACATGTGGGAGCGTGCCCCTATAGTGTGATGCTGTCCCGTATGCTTATGGATACATGTGGGAGCGTGCCCCTACAGTGTTATGCTGTCAGGTATGCTTATGGATACATGTGGGAGCGTTCCCCTATAGTGTGATGCTGTCCTGTATGCTTATGGATACATGTGGGAGCGTGCCCCTATAGTGTGATGCTGTTCCGTATGCTTATGGATACATGTGGGAGCATGCCCCTATAGTGTGATGCTGTTCCGTATGTTTATGGATACATGTGGGAGCGTGCCCCATAGTGTGATGCTGTCCCGTATGATTATGGATACATGTGGGGGCGTGCCTCTATAGTGTGATGCTGTCAAGTATGCTTATGGATACATGTGGGAGCGTGCCCCTATAGTGTGATGCTGTCCCATATGTTAAGGGATACATGTGGGAGCGTGCCCCTATAGTGTGATGCTGTCCCGTATGCTTATGGATACATGTGGGAGCATGCCCCTATAGTGTGATGCTGTCCTGTATGCTTATGGATACATGTGGGAGCGTGTCCTTATAGTGTGATGCTGTCCCGTATGCTTATGGATACATCTGGGAGCGTGCCCCTATAGTGTTATGCTGTCCGGTATGCTTATGGATACATGTGGGAGCGTGCCCTTATAGTGTGATACTGTCCTGTATGCTTATGGATACATGTCAGGTATGCTTATGGATACATGTGTACACGCTCCCACATGTATCCATAAGCATACGGGACAGCATCACACTATAGGGGCACGCTCCCAGATGTATCCATAAGCATACGGGACAGCATCACACTATAGGGGCACGCTCCCACATGTATCCTTTAGCATACCTGACAGCATCACCCTGTAGGGGCATGCTCCCACATGTATCCATAAGCACACAGGACAGCATCGAACTATAGGGGCATGCTCCCACATGTATCTGTTAGGAATATTCTTCTCTTTCCCTCTTATTGGTACCCCTGGTACCAGACTTCGGTATTCAGCTTGATTTGATTCTTATCTGGCGCCAGAGAGAGCGACGTTGACACAATTAGGTGTTGTTCAAAGTCACTCTAAGTCTTTAATGATCTCGTGAGACATATATAGTCCTAATCCAATAACATTATATTTAAGTTGACCAATCACAGAGTAACACACGTCTTAGCCAGCTACATATTTCATTTATCTTATCTTTCATCAGAGTCAAGGCTATATGCGGGCAAAACACTTAGTTCTTATGAAATAGTTTTCCAAGAACTCTTTACCCCTATGTGTTCCTGTGTGCGTGATGTACTGATGTATAGATAGTGATGGAATTTGAAGCTTATATACAAAATAGACTTTGAACTGTAATAGAACCCTTCAATCCCCTCTTAAAAACCATCTACATATTTCTATATAATGTGTTTTTTTTTTTAAGTTTGTTTCTTTCTTGTTTTTTCTTTCAAAATATTTCTGTAAATATTGTTGGTAATCCTCTGGAGACCCAGTTTTTTTTTTGAGGTATCTGAATGTATCCAGCTTGTGGTGTATCTGGGACTCGCCTACATCTCATAAATGTATTAATTAATGAGGGTATACATTGGATACAGCAACAACACATGTTTGTATAAGGTCTCGTGGACTCTGTAAATCTTTAAGGCACAATGGGCTAACATTTAGAGCCTTCACCATCCTGATTGTACTATTCTGTTCAGAATAAGAGGGGCCAGGAACAAAAGGATCTTGCTCCTGTGCTCTTTTAGAGACTGTGTGATTATTTTGTGCACCGCATAATAAACTCATCTCCTCTGGATTATAAATACAAGTGGTAATGAGTCCGATTGGCAAGAAAACACAAAGATTAATAATCAGTAGCAGACAAACAAATCTCCCAGAATATTGTGGGGTCTTCATCTTCAGCCTGTGGCAAGGCTTCTTCTGAGTTCCCCTCTTTGTTGGACACCGGAGAAGAAGCCTCAGGGACCCTTTTCACTCTGCTAGCATGAATCCAGATCAGAGCCCTCTGTGATAATCGCTGTTCTAGTGACTGCTACCACCGTGTTAGGGGGTCCGAATGCCAGCTCCTTGGGATCTTTTCCTTTACGTAGTACCCTGACCACCATCGTGTCCCCAGCCAGGAAGGGGTGCGTTGGTTCCTGTGGAAGAGAGGGAGACTTACAAGCAACTTTTTCTTCAGTTTTGCTAAGAACTTTAATCAGTTTTGTGACATATTTTTCCCTAATCTGGTCTATGTCGCCTTCCTGTACCACTAGGGGGTGACTTGCCCAAGGAGTTGTCCTAACAGTCCTAACCTCTTATTGGGAGTCATTCTTATTTCTGCCAATATAATAGGTAGGATTTGTTTCCATTTCTCAAAAGTACCTGCTGTGGCTTTCCTAAATTTGTCTTTAACTGTTCGATTCATGCGTTCTACAATTCCGGAGCTTTGGGGGTTATACGGGATATGAAATCTCCATTCCACCTGTAGCAATCTGGCTATTTCTCTATTTAACTTGGATGTAAATGCTGGCCCCCGATCTGATTCAATGACCAGGGGACATCCCCATCTCGGAATTATCTGCTGGGTGATAATCCTTGCTGTGGTCTTGGCATCTTCTGCCTTTGTAGGGAATACCTCTGGCTATCTAGAAAACATGTCCACTATGACCAAAGCGTATTCTTGCTTACCCTTTGTCTTGGGGATATTTGTGTAGTCAACCTGTAAATTGGTGAATGGAGTCGTGGGATAATGAAGATGTTGGTGTAATATCCTATGTGGATTACCAGGATTAGCTTGAAAGCAGATCAGGCATCTGCCTATGTAGTCCGCAACCAAATATTGCATGTCTGTTATATAGAAATTTTGGCTCAAAAGGGTGCATGTTGTTTTGATGCTGTTGTGCTATGAAAAGTGCAGCGCTGTGCTGGGATATACATGGTTTCCCCTCTTTGCAGATCAATCCAGTTTGTGGATTTTTCTGCAAAAGAGGGTAAACCCAGTCTTTTTCTTCTTTCTCTGTGGCATATCTCTGGAGCTCTGTCAGCATGTGTGTGGACCTTAAGGATGGAGGCTTTAGGCAAGCCATTGCCCAAGGGTCTGGTTCATGAATCCGATTGGGATGTTTTTGGGCCGTTTCTTTTGCCACCTTGTCAGCCAGGGCATTGCCCTGGGAAATCTTGTCTTTTCCTTGAGTATGTGCTTTGCAATGTATAACAGCTATAAGCTTGTAAGTGCTATTAATTCTGCAGCTTGGGCTGATTGCACATGAACGGGTCGTGATTCAAGGATAATATCTGGCAGCATCACTACTGCATATGCTGCACAGTAGACGGTGTCGAGTGGACGTGAACATGAACCGTCTACAAACACTTCTGGTGCGTCTGGTATGGGGGTGGCTGACAAGTCTAGTCTGGGGGAGGTTTCGTATTCTAGTACCTTGAGACAGTCATGTTCGTCTGGTAAAAAGTCTTCTGTCCCTTTTAGTCCTAGTAATGAATTTAGTATAGGTGCTGGTCCTGCCGTATGTGAGGCATATTTAATCTGTAATGATGGATCACTGAGTAAAAGGACTTCATATCCTGACAATCTTTGTGCAATCTTTGAAATGTGCTGCGTATGAATACCTCTGAGTAGTCCCACTACGTCATGGGTAGTATGCAAGACAGTGTGGCGTCCCAGTGTAAAGGGTGTGGCCAATTCCACCATCATCGCACAGGCCGCAAGAGTACATACACATGCCGGCATCCCTTGTATAGGGACAGGCATTACCTTTGAGAAAAAGGCACAAGGACTCAACTTTCCCCCATGTTCTCGAGTGAGTACCCGCGCCATGGTTTTCCAGTTTTGTCGTGCAAACATGTGGAATGGTAAGTTATAATCAGGGAGGCCCAATCCTGGGCTACACATCAATGAACATTTCAGAGTAACGAAAGCATTCAACATTTCTTTTGACTATCTTATTAGCTCTGGGGATTCCTTCAGAGTGGCTTGCCTCATAATATTGTCATAATAAGAACAGTCGGGGATCCATTGTCTACAGTCGTTTATCATACCAAGAAAGGACAGCATTTCCTTCTTGGTGCGCGGGGTGACCAGGCCCGCAATAGACTGGATTCTCCCGGGATTCTTCTTTCCCCCTGTGTTAGGACAAAGCCCAAGTATTCAACCCGCTGTTTGCACCACTGCAGTTTCTTTAACTACACTTTATGACCACATTCTGACAACCATTTCACCAAGGATATACCATCATGTACACTTGCCTCCACTGACATGCTGCACAACAGTAGATCATCCACATACTGTATCAGGATGGAACCTTGGAGGGGGGGGGTGCCAGGGCCACGGAACGGAACAACGGATGCGGAAAGCACGCGGAGTACTGTCCGCATCTTTTGCTGCCCCATTGAAGTGCATGAGCCCTAAGGCTACTTTTCCATACGCCCCACAACGGCACTAAGCAGGAGGTTCACTCCGCCCTCAGGGACAGGAAACAACTTGGAGACCAATCCTTAAAAGCCTCCTCCACTCACTCCTCCCCAGTTGTTTCCTGTCCCTTGGGGACGATGTGGAGACTGCTGCGGGTGGGGGGCTCCTTGTCTGAAGGAGTACCTGCTTGCAGCGTTATTCCATGTGTGGCGCATGGCCTCTACTCCTTTCCCTGGCGTTCGGTCGGGAGGGCCGTTGCAGAGTGGCGGGTCGCGGGGCCGGCGTAGGTCCTTCCGTGCACTTAGGTGTAAGCCCTGGGTACGGCAGGCAACCCCGGGCAGTGCGGCACCCCGGCCGCTTGGAGGAATCGGCGGGCGAGATGTCGGGGCGGACCTCTCGCGAGAGCGGGTCACGTGGTCGAGAGAGATCACGTGACCCGGAAGTAATGATGAAAAACGCCGGTTTGGTGGTTTCTCGGCGTCCGTGTCTGGGACAAGTGGTGTACAAGCCTCTGCAGCGTCCAGCTACATTCTCAGTCCACCATGTCTACCTCAGCCGAGCCACCTGTGGACCCTCCCAGAGCCCAAAGCCCGGTAAGCCTCCTCAGGGAGCCTGTTTTCCCTTTCTTCACTACTCTACCTCCCTTACACGAGGGCCCCTCCCAAGGTGTTGGGCCCTTTTTTTCTGAAGGAACATATCCTTGTTATTAAGAGGATCCCCTTTCTCCTTTTCAGGGTAAATCCAAAGGAGATGTTTCTTCAAAGAAAAAATGTGCTATATGCAGAAGACATTTAAGCAGTCAGTCAAAAAAATCCCTTTGCCAGAAATGTACTGATAAGATTGTTTTTGAAGAGACCCCCTCATTGGTGGAGAATCTGAGATCTGTAATTAAGGAAGAAGTTTCTTCTGCCATTGATTCCCGTATGGCATCCCTTCCGCAGGCTCCTTCCACTTCCAAATCAGTATCCGACTGTGCCCAGGATTCGGATTTAGACTTTGATGAGGGGTTATTGTCTATTGATTCCGACTCAGGTTCCTCGGATGATATGTCTGGGAAGCCTTTGAGTTCCCTAGAAGATACGGACTCCTTATTGAAGTCCATTAGAGCTACTTTAAATATTGAACAGACAAGACATCCTGAATCGGTTGAGGACCAGTTATTCAGGGGTTTGGCGGATAAAAGGAGAAGAGTGTTCCCCGTTCACGACAACATTAAAAAACTAATCTCAGCGGGATGGAAAGATCCGGAAAAAAGATCGGGCACCACCAAAATGTTTAAACGCAAATACCCCTTTAATGACTCAGACTCTGCAAACTGGGATAAGACTCCCCGGGTAGACGCTCCGATGGCCAGAATCTCAAAAAGGGCGTCCCTTCCCTTTGAGGATGTAGGTCTGCTACGTGATCCGATGGATAAAAAATCGGAATCCATTCTAAAAAAATCATGGGACACTACTACGGCCATGTTAAGACCTAGCATTGCTGCCACTTGTACAGCCAGAACCCTAGCCCTATGGTTGTCCCAGCTAGAGGATCATCTCAAAGCAGGCACACCAACTGAGGATATTCTTTCCTCCTTGCCTATCTTAAAACAAGCAACAAATTTTTTATCGGATGCCTCGGCGGATTTAGTCCGACTCTCGGCCAGATCCGCGGCCCTGGCTAATTCAGCCAGACGCGCGGTCTGGTTGAGATCCTGGTCAGGGGACAACACTTCAAAAAATAAATTGTGCAATATTCCCTGTGAGGGAGACCGTCTCTTTGGCTCAGTACTGGACGATATTTTAGAGAAGGCGTCTGATAAGAAAAAAGGTTTTCCATCTGAATCCAGATTCTTTCAAAATAGACGTTCCTTTCGTTTTCAGAAAAGAAACAAACAAGATTTTAAGAAAAAAGAACCCTCCAGTTCTAGCTCCTGGCAATCTTCCAAATACAGAGGCAAGGGTTTCCTCTTTAGACCTGAAAAATCTTCAAAACAGTCCACCCAATGACGCCAGGGGCCCGGTGGGAGGCAGACTGTCGGTTTTTTTCCCGGCCTGGCAAAATATTACGAATTCTCCATGGGTGCTGGACGTAATATCTTCCGGATACAGGATAGAATTCGTCTCTCCTTGTCCAGACAGATTCCTTGTCAGCAAAAAGTTGAACGACCAAGAACAGTCTCTTCTTTACCAACAAGTCCAGATCCTGCTGTCAAAAAATGCAATAACCCAGGTACCCCCAGACCAGGAAAAGAATGGCTTCTACTCTCCGGTATTTTTAATAAAAAAACCAAACGGATCATTCAGAGCGATCATAAATTTGAGAGACCTCAACGCTTATATTATACACAAAAAATTCAAGATGGAGACTATCAGTTCTTCAGTAAATCTACTGTACAAGGATTGCTATATGATAACCCTCGACTTGACGGATGCCTACTATCATATCCCCATTTACAAAGGCCATCAAAAATACCTAAGGTTTGCAATCCAGCACAACGACAGTCTGCTTCACCTACAGTTTCTGGTGCTGCCCTTCGGGATTTCCTCGGCTCCTCGAGTATTCACCAAAGTGATGGCAGAAGTTTCAGCCTTTTTTCATCGTCAACAAATTTTATTCATTCCCTACCTAGACGATTTTTTGATTGCCGCCCGGAACCGGGAGCTGGTCCTTCAAAATTTACATCTGGTAACCCAGACCCTACAGTCTCTGGGTTGGATCCTGAATCTAGAAAAATCAAATCTGGTCCCCAGCCAGGAGAGAGAATTCCTGGGGTTTCTTCTAAACTCCAGAGATATGATATCTTTTCTCCCAGAGAGGAAAACAGAGGACTTAAGGAAAAAGGTCCGTGCCTTTCAAAAACAGAACACAGTATCTTTCAGACAGATAATGACCATCTTAGGTCTCATGACCTCTACCATCCCAGCAGTAAAATGGGCCCTTTTTCACTGCAGACATCTTCAACAGTTTCTCTTGAAAACCTGGGACAGGAGTCAACTGTCCTTAAACAAAAGGGTCCCTCTTCCTCGCAGGATAAAGGTCTCGCTCTCCTGATGGCTGGTAAAAGAACACCTGACACAAGGGAAAGATTGGAACCAGACAGATCCTATTGTTATCACCACCGACGCAAGTCGCCGGGGATGGGGTGCCCACTGTCAGGGTCAAATTGCCCAAGGCTTATGGGATCACTCTCAGAACCTGCTATCTTCGAATTGGAAGGAACTTCACACAATAAATTTAGCCCTGAAAGCTTTCAGTCCGAACATCCAGGGAAGGCATGTAAAAATCCTATCGGACAACAGTGTAGCAGTGGCCTACATAAACAAACAAGGGGGCACAAGAAGCAGAAGCCTGTCACTTATCGCATCAGATATTTTCTTGGGCGGAACAGCACCTGAACTCGCTAGTCGCAGTGCATCTGAAAGGGGAAGAAAACTTACTGGCGGATTTTCTCAGCAGACAGCCGCTCAGGTCAGGAGAATGGACCCTAAACAAACTAGTCTTCAAAGAGATTTGCCAGAAATGGGGGACTCCAACCCTGGATCTCTTCGCCTCTCGAACAAACAGGCAGGTGGATCAGTTCTTTTCCCTATCCCTCAAGGACAATCCGCTCAAGGTGGATGCTTTTTCGGTACCATGGCCGAAGGGACTCCTCTATGCCTTTCCTCCAATCCCACTTATTCCCAGGACTCTGGCAAAGATCTTAAGAGAAAGAAGAGAAGTAATCCTGATTGCCCCATTTTGGCCAAGAAGATCTTGGTTCCCACTCCTGACATCCCTGGCGAAAGAGAATTTTTGGAGACTTCCGCAAATCCCGGACCTTCTCAGCCAGGGCCCGGTAATTCACCCAGAGGTACATCATCTGAGCCTGACGGCCTGGAAACTGAACGTTCCCGTTTAAGACGCCGTGGATTGTCGGACCCGATAATTAATACTCTTCTTGCTAGCAGGAAACCGATTACGTCAAAAATATATCTCAGAATTTGGAACACCTTTCTTCGTTTTTCAGGGAAGAAAGATTTTCTTTTAGAAAGTCCTGACATCCATGTCATTCTAAATTGTCTCCAGAGGGGTCTTGAGGGGGGCTTAAGAGTAAGCACCTTAAAGGTTCAGGTTGCGGCCCTTAGTGCCTTTTTTGAATCAAAGTTAGCCGAGGTACCTCTTATAAAAAGATTCTTAAAAGGGGCTAACAGGCTGAAACCCAGGGTTCGTTCCCTGGTTCCTCCTTGGGATCTTAATTTGGTCCTTTCGGCTCTCTTGGACCCCCCTTTCGAACCCATCTCGGAGATTCCGCTGAACCTACTTTCCATAAAAACGGCATTCCTGATTGCCATAACTACAGCCAGAAGAGTTGGAGAAATTCAAGCTTTATCTTGTCGGGCGCCGTATTTAATGATTATGGATGACAGAATAATCTTTAAACATGATCCAGCCTTTCTTCCTAAGGTTGTTACTAAGTTTCATTGTGATCAACAAATCTCCTTACCTACCTTCTGCCCACAGGCGAAAACTGAGAAAGAATAGAAGTTTAATAATCTGGACGTCAGAAGATGTGTATTGGCCTACCTAGAGGCTACAAAATCCTTCAGAAAATCCAATCGACTCCTGGTCCAATTTGCAGGGAAGAATAAGGGCCTTGGGGCTTCAAAATTGACTATCGCAAGATGGATTAAGTCGACTATATCTAAAGCTTATGAGGGAAAGAACGTATCCCCTCCAGCCCTCCTAAGGGCCCATTCAACTAGAGCCCTTTCCACCTCTTGGGCGGAAAATGCTTCAGCTTCGTTAAGCCAGATTTGTCAAGCTGCAACCTGGTCTTGCCCCAATACTTTTTTCAAACATTACAGACTGGATGTTTCTTTAAGTTCAGACTTATCGTTTGGCCGGAAAGTGTTATCGGCAGTAGTCCCACCCTAAAAATTTTGGGATCTTCTATGTTATATCCTCCTGCTTAGTGCCGTTGTGGGGCGTATGGAAAAAGACTCGATTACTTACCGGTAATTGGATTTTCCATTTAGCCCCACAACGGCACGGGGATTTCCCACCCGTTTTCTAATGGCTATTTCTGTTTATTTATGTTTTTGCATACCTCAATAATGATGGTTTTGATTTGCTATTGTCTTATATAATAAATTGTTCCTTTGTTCAAGCATCATCTTAAGAGTTCTCGGATACTTACTGGGGAGGAGTGAGTGGAGGAGGCTTTTAAGGATTGGTCTCCAAGTTGTTTCCTGTCCCTGAGGGCGGAGTGAACCTCCTGCTTAGTGCCGTTGTGGGGCTAAATGGAAAATCCAATTACCGGTAAGTAATCGAGTCTTTTCACACCTGCGTTAGGTGCAGATCCGTCTGGTATTTGCACAGACGGATCCGCACCTATAATGCAAACGTTTGTATCCGTTCAGGACGGATCTGTTTGCATTAGCTTTTAAAAAAGATGTCAAAGTCAAAACAGATCCATTTTGACTTACACTGAAGTCAATGGGGGACGGATCTGTTTTCAAATGCACCATATTGTGTCAGTGAAAACGGCTCAGGTTCATCAGAAGGACACCAAAACGCTGCCAGCACAGTTTTGGTGTCCGCCTCCAGAACGGAATGGAGGCAGAACGGATGCATTCTGAGCGGATCCTTATCCATTCAGAATGCGTTCGGGCAAAACTGATCCGTTTTGGACCGTTTGTGAGAGCGTGTGTGAGAGATACATGTGGAAACGTGCCCCTATAGTGTAATGCTGTCAGGTATGTTTATTGATACATGTGGGAGCGTGCCCCTATAGTATGATGCTGTCCTGTATGCTTATGGATACATGTGGGAGCGTGCCCCTATAGTGTGATGCTGTCCCGTATGATTATGGATACATGAGGGAGCGTGCCCCTATAGTGTGATGCTGTCAAGTATGCTTATGGATACATGTGGGAGCGTGCCCCTATAGTGTGATGCTGTCAGGTATGTTAATGGATACATGTGGGAGTTTGCCCCTATAGTATGATGCTGTCAGGTATGTTAATGGATACATGTGGGAGCGTGCCCCTATAGTGTGGTGCTGTCCCGTATGCTTATGGATACATGTGGGAGAGTGCCCCTATAGTGTGATGCTGTCCCGTATGCTTATAGATACACGTGGGAGCGTGCCCCTATAGTGTGATGCTGTCCCGAAGGGTTATGGATACATGTGGGAGCATGCCCCTATAGTGTGATGCTGTTCCGTATGCTTATGGATACATGTGGGAGCATGCCCCTATAGTGTGATGCTGTCCTGTATGCTTATGGATACATGTGGGAGCGTGCCCCTATAGTGTGATGCTGTTCCGTATGCTTATGGATACATGTGGGAGCATGCCCCTATAGTGTGATGCTGTTCCGTATGTTTATGGATACATGTGGGAGCGTGCCCCTATAGTGTGATGCTGTCAGGTATGTTAATGGATACATGTGGGAGTTTGCCCCTATAGTGTGATGCTGTCCCGTATGCTTATGGATACATGTGGGAGCGTGCCCCTATAGTGTGATGCTGTCTCGTATGCTTATGGATACATGTGGGAGCATGCCCCTACAGTGTTATGCTGCCAGGTATGCTTATGGATACATGTGGGAGCATGCCCCTATAGTGTGATGCTGTCTCGTATGCTTATGGATACATGTGGGAGCGTGCCCCTATAGTGTTATGCTGTCAGGTATGCTTATGGATACATGTGGGAGCGTGCCCCTATAGTGTGATGCTGTCCCGTATGTTTAGGGATACATGTGGCAGCGTTCCCCTATAGGCGTGATGCTGTCCCGTATGCTTATAGATACATGTGGGAGCATGCCCCTATAGTGTGATGCTGTCCTGTATGCTTATGGATACATGTGGGAGCGTGCCCCTATAGTGTTATGCTGTCAGGTATGCTTATGGATACATGTGGGAGCGTGCCCCTATAGTGTGATGCTGTCCTGTATGCTTATGGATACATGTCGACACGCTCCCACATGTATCCATAAGCATACGGGACAGCATCACACTATAGGGGCACGCTCCCAGATGTATCCATAAGCATACGGGACAGCATCACACTATAGGGGCACACTCCCACATGTATCCATTAACATACCTTACAGCATCACCCTATAGGGGCACGCTCCCACATGTATCCATAAGCATACAGGACAGCATCGAACTATAGGGGCATGCTCCCACATGTATCTGTTAGGAATATTCTTCTCTTTACCTCTTATTGGTACCCCTGGTACCAGACTTCGGTATTCAGCTTGATTTGATTCTTATCTGGCGCCAGAGAGAGCGACGTTGACACAGGACACAATTAGGTGTCGTTCAAAGTCACTCTAAGTCTTTAATGATCTCGTGAGACATATATAGTCCTAATCCAATAACATTATGTTTAAGTTGACCAATCACAGAGTAACACACGTCTTAGCCAGCTACATATTTCAGTTATCTTATCTTTCATTAGAGTCAAGGCTATATGTAGGCAAAACACTTAGTTCTTATGAAATAGTTTTCCAAGAACTCTTTACCCCTATGTGTTCCTGTGTGCGTGATGTATAGATAGTGATGGAATTTAAAACTTATATACAAAATAGACTTTGAACTGAAATAGAACCCTTCTATCCCCTCTTAAAAACCATCTACATATTTCTATATAATGTTTTTTTTTAATTTTGTTTCTTTCTTGTTTTTTCTTTCAAAATATTTCTGTAAATATTGTTGGTAATCCTCTGGAGACCCAGTTTTTTTTTTAGGTATCTGAATGTATGCAGCTTGTGGTGTATCTGGGACTCGCCTACATCTCATAAATGTATTAATTAATGAGGGTATACATTGGATACAGCAACAACACATGTTTGTATAAGGTCTCGTGGACTCTGTAAATCCAAGGCACAATGGGCTAACATTTAGAGCCTTCACCATCCTGATTGTACTATTCTGTTCAGGAGGGGCCAGGAACAAAAGGATCTTGCTCCTGTGCTCTTTTAGAGACTGTGTGATTATTTGGTGCACCGCATAATAAACTAATCTCCTCTGGATTATAAATACAAGTGGTAATGAGTCAGATTGGCAAGAAAACACAAAAATTAATAATCAGTAGCAGACAAACAAATCTCCCAGAATATTGTGGGGTCTTCATCTTCAGCCTGTGGCAAGGCTTCTTCTGAGTTCCCCTCTTTGTTGGACACCGGAGAAGAAGCCTCAGGGACCCTTTTCATTCTGCTAGCATGAATCCAAATCGGAGCCTCCTCTGTGATAATCACTGTTCTAGTGACTGCTACCACCGTGTTAGGGGGTCCGAATGCCAGCTCCTTGGGATCTTTTCCTTTACGTAGTACCCTGACCACCACCGTGTCCCCAGCCAGGAAGGGGTGCGTTGGTTCCTGTGGAAGAGAGGGAGACTTACAAGCAACTTTTTCTTCAGTTTTGCTAAGAACTTTAATCAGTTTTGTGACATATTCTTCCCTAATCTGGTCTATGTCGCCTTCCTGTACCACTAGGGGGTGACTTGCCCAAGGAGTTGGAAAGGGCCTACCTATAAGGATTTCAAAGGGTGACTGTCCTAACCTCTTATTGGGAGTCATTCTTATTTCTGCCAATATAATAGGTAGGATTTGTTTCCATTTCTCAAAAGTACCTGCTGTGGCTTTCCTAAGTTTGTCTTTAACTGTTCGATTCATGCGTTCTACAATTCCAGAGCTTTGGGGGTTATACGGGATATGAAATCTCCATTCCACCTCTAGCAATCTGGCTATTTCTCTATTTAACTTGGATGTAAATGCTGGCCCCCGATCTGATTCAATGACCAGGGGACATCCCCATCTCGGAATTATCTGCTGAGTGATAATCCTTGCTGTGGTCCTGGCACATTCTGCCTTTGTAGGGAATACCTCTGGCTATCTAGAAAACATGTCCACTATGACCAAAGCGTATTCTTGCTTACCCTTTGTCTTAGGGATATGTGTGTAGTCAACCTGTAAATTGGTGAATGGAGTCGTGGGATAATCAAGATGTTGGTGTAATATCCTATGTGGATTACCAGGATTAGCTTGAAGGCAGATCAGGCATCTGCCTATGTAGTCTGCAACCAAATGTTGCATGTCTGTTATATAGAAATTTTGGCTCAAAAGGGTGCATGTTGTTTTGATTCTGTTGTGCTATGAAAAGTGAAAATGTGCTATGAAAAGTGCAGCGCTGTGCTGGGGTATACATGGTTTCCCCTCTTTGCAGATCAATACAGTTTGTGGATTTTTCTGCAAAAGAGGGTAAACCCAGTCTTTTTCTTCTTCCTCTGTGGCATATCTCTGGAGCTCTGTCAGCATGTGTGTGGAGCTTAAGGATGGAGGCTTTAGGCAAGCCATTGCCCAAGGGTCTGGTTCATGAATCCGATTGGGATGTTTTTGGGCCGTTTCTTTTGCCACCTTGTCAGCCAGGGCATTGCCCTGGGAAATCTTGTCTTTTCCTTGAGTATGTGCTTTGCAATGTATAACAGCTATTTGTGAGGGAAGCTGGAGGGCGGCCAACAGATCATCTATAAGCTGGGAATGTGATATTTTCTTACCGTCAGCTGTGGTGAAACCTCTGCGTTGCCAGATTACCCCATGGTCCCACACAACCCCGTGTGCATATCCGCTGTCTGTGTATATTGTGACAGGTTTGTTTTTGTGTATTTGACATGCCCTTGTAAGTGCTATTAATTCTGCAGCTTGGGCTGATTGCACATGAACAGGTCGTGATTCAAGTATAATATCTGGCAGCATCACTACTGCATATGCTGCACAGTAGACGGTGTCGAGTGGACGTGAACATGAACCATCTACAAACACTTCTGGTGCGTCTGGTATGGGGGTGGCTGACAAGTCTAGTCTGGGGGAGGTTTCGTATTCTAGTACCTTGAGACAGTGATGTTCGTCTGGTAAAAAGTCTTCTGTCCCTTTTAGTCCTAGTAATGAATTTAGTATAGGTGCTGGTTCTGCCGTATGTGAGGCATATTTAATCTGTAATGATGGATCACTGAGTAAAAGGACTTCATATCCTGACAATCTTTGTGCTGAAATGTGCTGCGTATGAATACCTCTGAGTAGTTCCAATGCGTCATGAGTAGTATGCAAGACAGTGTGGTGTCCCAGTGTAAAGGGTGTGGCCAATTCCACCATCATCGCACAGGCCGCAAGAGTACATAGACATGCCGGCATCCCTTGTATAGGGACAGGCATTTCCTTTGAGAAAAAGGAACAAGGACGCAACCTTCCCCCATGTTCTCGAGTGAGTACCCCCGCCATGGTTTTCCAGTTTTGTCGTGCAAACATGTGGAATGGTAAGTTATAATCAGGGAGGCCCAATCCTGGGCTACACATCAATGAACATTTCAGAGTAACGAAAGCATTCAACATTTCTTTTGACTATCTTATTAGCTCTGGGGATTCCTTCAGAGTGGCTTGCCTCAAACTATTGTCATAATATGAACAGTCGGGGAGCCATTGTCTACAGTCGTTTATCATACCAAGAAAGGACAGCTGTAGCGGAGTAATGGTATAATCCACGGTATCTCCGCTGGTAGACTGGAACAGCATACAATAATCCAGGTAGCGTTACAAGGATCCCTTCTTCCCAAGGACTAGACGACACATAGCCTGGGAGTCAACAACACTTGTATTGCAATGTAACCGTTTATATACACGTCCCCATGCAAGGGGTTTCCATAGTGGTATTCCAGGAGTTTTCTCCTGGTGGACTCTGTTGAACTTAACCTGCAATGCTATTCCCTTATGGTTCGTTACTTGTAAGACAAAAAGTAATCAGTGACCTGCTGAGCATTCGTCTGGTTGTTCAGTAGCAACACAATGGATCCAATATTAATGCGGTTATCTCCTAGGCTGAGCGGAGGTGTTGTGTGGCCTGTAACCAGTTCGTGATTAGACAATGTACAATTCTCCAGGGGGTATTGTTCCATAAAACACAATGGATATAATGTTAATAGTTATCTTTCAGGCTGAGGGGATGGGATGTGTGGCATACAACATCTGATCATGAAACTAGCATACGAATGCCATCAGTGTTTTAGAGGGTAAAATGAACACATGAACCCAGTCTTGGCTATACTGAAGTGGCTAGGTTTGCCACAATGCTCCCCCAGAACCACAAGCCGGCATACACAGTCTGATCCCAACGGATCGGCTTGGGGATGTCCGGAGGAGTACTCACAGATCACTTTTCAAGTTCTGTTTGTCTGGATAACCCGTCGGCGTTGCCATTCTGTTTCCGAGGGCGGTAGTGGATGGTAAAGTCAAAAGGCTGCAGCGCCAAGCTCCAGCGCAGCAGCCTGGCATTGTCTCCTGACACCCTGTTCAGCCACACCAACGGGTTGTGATCTGTGAGTAAGGAAAAAGGTTGCCCATACAAGTAGGGCTGCAGCTTTTTAAGGGCCCACACAACGGCCAGACATTCCTTTTCGATGGCGGCGTAGCTTACTTCTCTGGGCAGGAGTTTTCTGCTTAGGTAAGCCACTGGGTGCTCGCCACCATCTGCTCCGACTTGGCTCAGCACTGCTCCCAATCCAAACATAGAAGCGTCTGTGTGGACAAGGAATCGTTTAGTTGGATCAGGAGCAGCGAGTACAGGTGCATTAATCAGAGCGGTTTTCAGTTGCTGGAAGGCCAGTTCACACTCTGGGGTCCAGACTACTAGCTTGGGGAGGTTTTTACGGGTCAAATCCGTGAGGGGCTTGGCTAGGGTGCTGTAATTGGGCACAAACTTCCAGTAGTACCCGGCGGTACCCAGGCAGGCTAGGACTTGGGTCTTAGTACGGGAGGTTGGCCACTTGGCTACGGCCTCTATCTTGGCAGGCTCGGGTTTCTGTTGACCGCTCCCTACTCGGTGGCCTAGATATTGGACTTCAGCCATCCCTATATGGCATTTACTGGGTTTAAGGGTTAACCCTGCTTCCCTGATGCGGTCTAGTATGGCTCCTATGTGGGTCAGGTGTTTGGCCCAGGAGTGACTAAAAATGGCTATGTCATCTAAATAGGCGCAAGCGTACTCCTGGAACCCGTCCAATAACCGATCCACCATCCTCTGAAACGTAGCCGGGGCGTTTTTCATCCCGAATGGCATGACCTTAAACTGGTACAGGCCAAACGGGGTGACAAACGCTGACTTGGGGATGGCTTCCTCGGCTAAGGGAATCTGCCATTACCCCTTACAAAGATCTATTGTAGTGAGGTACTGGCCTCTGGCCATTTTATCCAGGAGCTCGTCTATCCGGGGCATAGGGTAGGCGTCAGATACGGTTTTGTCATTGAGCCTCCTGTAGTCTACGCAGAAGCGGGTTGTCCCATCCCGCTTCGGCACTAGCACTACCGGGAGGCCCAGGGGCTGTCAGAGTGTTCTATAACCCCTAACTGTAACATTTCCTCAATCTCTTTGCGCATGTTCTCCTTTACGGACTCTGGTATGCGGTACGGGGGTTGTCGTAGCGGGGTTTGCCCGGGGGTCTCTACCCTATGGGTAGCTAGGGGTGTGTACCCGGGGAGATTAGAGAACGTGGCCCCTTTATCCTGAATTAACCTTTGTGCTTGTGCCCGTTCCTGGGGGCTCAGGCGCTCTCCTAACTGTACTTCTCCCAGGCCCTCGTTCTGGTCTCCTCTCTCTAGGAGGTCTGGGAGGGGTAAGTTATCAAAGTCCTCTGCGGCAGAGGCACAGATGGCAGCTACATTTTCCACGCGCTCGTAGTATGGCTTCAGCATATTCAAGTGGAGCATGCGTCTGCTACCCGCCCCAGCGCAGGGGCCGATCACATAGGTTGTATCACAGATCTGTTCTACCACCTTGTATGGGCCCTGCCAGGAGTCCTGCAGCTTGTCATTGTGGACCGGCCTCAGGATTAGCACCTTCTGCCCTATCTGAAAGCTGCGGTCTCTGGCCCCCCTATCATACCATCTGCGCTGTCGTTGTTGGGCTGCCTGGAGGTTGATGCGAACTGTCTGAGTCAATTCCTCCAGGCGCTCACGAAACTCTAGCACGTATGGGACGATAGGGGTACCCCTAGTGTTCACCTCCCCTTCCCAGTGTTCTCGGATGAGATCTAAGGGACCTCTCACCCTTCTCCCGAACAGTAGTTCAAAGGGGGAGAACCCGGTGGACTCTTGGGGAACCTCCCTGTATGCAAATAGCAAATGAGGTAAGAACCTTTCCCAGTCCTTTCTGGTGTCTACAAACGTACGGATCATCTGCTTCAGAGTTCGTTGAAACGTTCGCAGAGACCGTTGGACTGGGGGTGATAAGCCGAATTTAAGATGGGTTTAATACCGCATACCTTCCAGAGTTGGTGGGTGACCAGTGAATTGGGTGCCCCTATCTGAAATAATCTCCCGGGGAAATCCCATGTGGGAGAAGATTTGCATCAGGGCATCCGCTATGGTCTCTGCATGAACATTGGTCAGCGCCACCGCCTCTGGATACCTGGTGGCATAGTCCACTACGGTCAAGATGTACTTCTTGCCGGAGGGACTGGGTTTAGCTAGGGGGCCGATGAGGTCTACTGCCACTTGACTAAATGGTTCCTCAATGATTGGAAGGGGTTGGAGCTTCACTTTATAGCGATCTCCTCGCTTCCCTACTCTCTGGCAGGTATCGCAGGTTTGGCAAAATTGCTTGATATCCTTTGAGATACCTGGCCAGAAAAAGTTCTGAGTCAGCCGATGTTTAGTTCGGCTGACCCCTAGATGTCCTGACAGGGGTATGACGTGGACAATGCGCAGTAAATCTTGCCTATATTTTTGGGGTACTATCAGCTGTTTAGTGGGCATCGGGATAGACCCAGCTACTATTTTTTCAGCGTAGCGGTATAATAGGCCCTTGTCCCAGGCATATCTCTCTCCCTCTAACCCGGACTGGCTGTTGGCTATCCTGTCTTTATACACCTGTAAGGAGGGATCTAAAGCTATTTCACTGCCAAATTCTAACGGGGCATCCCAGGGGAGGGCATCGGGAGAACGGGGTGGTTCGCTTACCTGAGCCTCGGAGTGTGTGGATGGTGCCATGGTGTGGGCCTGCTGTCTGGTGATGACTGGGTATGCCTCTTGTACCATGGGTTGGGGAACAAAAGCTGACGTGAGCTCCCCCAAGTCATTGCCCAAAATAACATCTGGGGGATGAGGTGGTTCCGGACCAAAGTCAAAGTGGCTCCCAAGTCACGTAGCCCTTGCACATGTTTCCCCGCTAGGTATACACCCTGGCGATGACCTTGTCTATTGTCGGAAGCTGCTTGGATGGGGTTGGCCTCATGTAGTACCCCCAGTTGTTCTTCCACGGAGGCGGCTGAAGTGTGTCTGGCGTTGGCTTCACTCTGGTAGCAATGTACCGTCGCCCGAGCCCCTGGGGGTTGGCCCCGATTGGACCAGGTTTGGCGGTTACGGTTCCGTGGGCATTCCCGGTGCACATGGCCCAACTGGTTGCAGGTGTGGCATCGTATACTAGGCCGGGGTGGGTATCTCGGTGCGTGTTGGGTAGGGGCTCCCCCTGGTCGTGACAGAGTCGAAGTCGCAGGAGCTGGAGGAGGGGTTGCAGGTCTGGAGAATAAGCAGGGGGGTGGACGTTGGTATCGTCTTGCGTCCTGGTGCTCGTCCGCTAGCTTGGCTGCGTCGTTTAGTGTACGGGGCTTTCGATCCTTTACCCAGTCTTGTACCTCTGGTGCCAGCCCCTTGAAGTAGGTCCAGTTGTAGTAGGTCCTCCAGGGTAGTGGCTTGGGTCGCTTGTATCCACCCCATGGCAGCTCTGTGTAAGCGGTGAGCCCATTCTACATGAGAATCCTTTTCCTGCTTTTTAAGTTCCCGGAATTTACATCTGCATGCCTCGGGGGTAATGGCATAACGTGCTAGAATGGCCTGTTTCACCTTCTGGTAGTCTCTGCTGTCCTCATCCGGAACTGTGCGGTATGCCTCTGCTGCACGGCCAGATAATCTACCGGCAAGCAGGGGTACCTGGTCTGCTGGGCTGATATCATGTAGCTGGCACAGTCTTTCAAAGTCCTGTAGATATCAGTCAATGTCGTCCTCTGTATCGGCATAATTTTTAAATGCTTGATAGGGAATCTTATTTTTTCCCTGGGTGATGCTGAATGGTGCGGATGACCCCTCTCTGGATCGCCGGCCTGTTTGTAGCTGTCTGGCCATGATATACTCCTGTACATCTGCTATTAATCTATCCAACGTCTCCGTGGGTGGTGTTTCTGGGTAAAACTCTAATCTGGTTCTGAGTTCTTTTTGGAACTCGGTTTCTTCCCTCTGCGGTGGAGGAGCCGTATTATTTGCTCGGTCTCCCTCCATGAGTTCGGCAATAAGGGCAGCTTTTGTCTTGTTGCTGGCTATTTTACCCCTTGCTTCCAACAGTTCTTTTAGTGTAGCTCGTTTCAGTGCGGCATAGTTCGTCTCCATTCACCGTCCGTACGTATAGTCGAACATATTGCTGAACTCCGGTTTTTGTACGAATGGCTGTTTCCACGAACCGCTTTTCCACTTCCCTGTTCGTATAAATAACTCCCGAACGCTGCTTTGCTGTGAGGTTTGAATCCCGTTGCTTGCCACCAATTGTAGCGGAGTAATGGTATAATCCACAGTATCTCCGCTGGTAGACTGGAACAGCATACAATAATCCAGGTAGCGTTACAAGGATCCCTTCTTCCCAAGGACTAGACGACACATAGCCTGGGAGTCAACAACACTTTTATTGCAATGTAACCGTTTATATACACGTCCCCATGCAAGGGGTTTCCATAATGGTATTCCAGGAGTTTTCTCCTGGTGAACTCTGTTGAAATTAACCTGCAATGCTATTCCCTTATGGTTCGTTACTTGTAAGACAAAAAGTAATCAGTGACCTGCTGAGTATTCGTCTGGTTGTTCAGTAGCAACACAATGGATCCAATATTAATGCGGTTATCTCCTAGGCTGAGGGGAGGTGTTGTGTGGCCTGTAACCAGTTCGTGATTAGACAATGTACAATTCTCCAGGGGGTATTGTTCCATAAAACACAATGGATATAATGTTAATAGAGTTATCTTCCAGGCTGAGGGGATGGGATGTGTGGCATACAACATCTGATCATGAAACTAGCATACGAATGCCATCAGTGTTTTAGAGGGTAAAATGAACACATGAACCCAGTCTTGGCTATACTGAAGTGACTAAGTTTGCCACAACAGCATTTCCTTCTTGGTGCGCGGGGTGACCAGGCCCGCAATAGACTGGATTCTCCCGGGACTGATTCTTCTTTCCCCCTGTGTGAGGATAAAGCCCAAGTATTCAACCCACTGTTTGCACCACTGCAGTTTCTTTAACGACACGTTATGACCACATTCTGACAACCATTTTACCAAGGATATACCATCATGTACACTTGCCTCCACTGACATGCTGCACAACAGTAGATCATCAACATACTGTATCAGGATGGAACCTTGGGGGGGGGGGGGGGTGCCAGGGTTTCAAAGTGGCTTGGAGGACAATGCTGTACACAACTGGTGAATCACCATACCCCTGTAGCATTGTATCCCAGGTCAGTTGATGTCCCTCAAAGGAAAAAGCAAAAAGGAGTTGGGTACTCTTATTAACTGGGACTGAGAAGAAAGCATTTTTTAAATCAATCACGCAACAGACGGCTTCCGCGGGGATGGAGGAAAGGAGAGTTGTGACATCAGGAATCACCGGGGCTATGGGCACAATGAGATTGTTGATTGCCATCAAATTGCCCCTGGACAAAGCGGGTAGTACCATCTGCCTTTGTCACAGGATTGATAGGGGTGGAGTAAGGTGAAATCACCTCCTCGAGGACTCCTTTTTTCAGAAATTCTTCTATCATTGGCCGTAGCCCCTCAATCTTTTCCTTGGACAGTGGGTATTGCTTTTGATGCACCAGTGTGGCACCGGGTTTAAGATTGGCTTGATAAGGTGTGCAATCAGTCAGACCCGTGTCATAGTCGCCCTGTGACCATAGTGAATGGATTATGTCTCCTAGCTCAGGGTGGTCCTGTAAACTAACAAAAGTACATATAGCCGGGGTCACTATGGGCATGGTGGCTAAGTGAATACATAGTCCGTAATTTTTTACTGTCACCCCCAAGTCCAACTTCACAAACAGGTCTCTTCCTAATACACTTACAGGGCAATCCGGTATGATGCTGAAAGTATGGTCCGTGATGTATTCACCGTCCACTGTCTCTATTGGGAGGGCACTCGTTTTATATGTTTTAGTTAATACCCCGTTGATTCTCATAGAGGGTCAGACTTTCTTAAAGGTCCCTTGTACATGTCTTTGTTTAACACACTGGAGGTGGCGCCGCTGTCTACCATGAATCCTACCTTCCTTCCTGCAACTTTAAGCAAAATAATCGGTGTATCTTTCCAGTGGGTGGTGACCTGTGTGAAAGCTGGGGTGACTCCCTCTGGGCCCCGTCAGTAGGGTTGTTGATGATTCCAATCAATGGGGAACCTGGGCTGAGTCTGCGTACCCTGTCTATCTGTATTTTGTCCCCTTTGTGTCATGGACTGTTGTTGGCTGTGTGCTCCCTGATGGAAGTCTTGGTTTCTATCATTTGATCTATGAAAGTTTCCTGCTGTCTTTCGCTTGTTTCTCCCTCTCCCTCTGTTCCCTGCATACGCATGTGTAGGGGCATTGGATTTGCTAATGTCGAAACACCCTGCGGCTTCCTTTTCATAAAGGTGTTTTTCAAATTGATCTATGCTGTCTGAAGTCCACGTGGAGACGTTCTGTTTTACTGTAAGCATTAGCCTATCAGATAGATTGTAAATAAATGTGGAAATAATTAGACTGTCATTCTGGAGAACCGGTAGCTCTGCCTCCAATTTCCAGCAATCCATAAATCTCCTCCTGAAATCAGTAACGCTTTCTGAGGGTTTTTGCTTACATGCTATGGCTACTGGGAGTGAAAACTTTTGTTTAAATACCTCTATCATGTTTTCTTCTATCTCCTTCCATATTAACCGTTGTCCGTGCTCAGTGTTACAAATATAGTCCTTTGCGTTAGTATTGGGGTCTATTTCTGATACTGTTGTTAACTTTTTCCAATCCCAGGAACTGTGGGAACCCACTATTCCATCAATTATGAGTCTTAAGTCTTCTTGGGTGAAATTTCTCCCTTTACAGGCTTTCTTTAAATAAGCCACTGTGTCAGACGGAGCCACAGTAGGCTTGGGGCAGTGTTTAATAATTTTATTAAGGTCATCTATGTTCAAAGCCTTTTTCATCAGTTGATTACCAACCGTCAAAAAAGGCATGGATGTCTCAGGTCCCCTGGTCTCACTATACTTTTCCTCTTTTTCCTTGTTCCTTAAATTATATCTCAATACAGTTGGGGGTGTGGGTTGTTTACTAACTGCGTGTCCTGCTATTAAATCCTCTTCATCATTTTTATATTGCTGTAAGGACGGGTAGAGAGGGAGGGGTGCGTGAGGGGGTGGTAGGGGCGCTGAACAGTTAAATTTATGTACATATGAAGGTGGGGGATACATCTGATGTTTTTTATCAATTTCCTTCTTAGTCTGTATCTCATGTAGTTTTCTATCGTCTTTTGATCTTTTTAAACCTTTTGTCTTGCATATGTTGGGGTCATACCAGTGGGAAGCTATCTCTAGCCATTGTTCTCCTCCTTTCTGCATATAATCCATATCCCATGAAGGGTCAGGTTCAAAATACGGCCAGGCGGCAGTGTCGCCTAAGCATAGACCCTTGACCATGTCCATGTGATATATGCTATTGTCTCCTTCCCTGGGAAAGGGGTCTACTGCTTCCATTGCCTCTGTCCACCCTGCCAAATTATCTACCCATGGGTTAACAAGGTAATATTTTATAGGACTGACTCGGGCAACCTATTATTTACATGTTTCTCCTGGTTCTGGTTTAGGGTATTCTGTCTTAGATTTGACTACCCATTATCAAAACTTATTTTCTTACAAAAAGAATTCAAAACAGTAATAGCAAAAAAACAAAACAGAATGTTAGTCTTGGGATGACAGCTGTACACTTACGACTCAGCCTGTCACTTGCAAAACTTCTACAATTATCAAACGACTTATCATGCAAAACTTCTAAAATTATCTTATTAAGAATCAAATCAAGCTGTAAAACCTTCTGTTCCCTGAACAGATCTTTTACGGGACTCCCTGAGCCCTCTGATGTGCACTTTCCTTGTTACTGGACTTCCCTGAGTCCTTTCTGTTCCCTGAACAGATCATTTACGGGACTCCCTGAGTCCTAAGGCAAAACTCCCTGAGTTATGCTTACTGTATCCCTGACACAGTACTTCACCCAAAGTCTATCTAAGGGTCCCTTATGTACTTACTTGAATCGAGACATGGCCAGTGCCCTCAGATCAGACAGAGAACAAAATGGGTGTCTTCTCTCACCAGACCCGAGGATGACCTTCTCGATCCCGGACGAGCCCCCAGATTGTTAGGAATATTCTTCTCTTTTCCTCTTATTGGTACCCCTGGTACCAGACTTCGGTATTCAGCTTGATTTGATTCTTTTCTGGTGCCAGAGAGAGCGACGTTGACACAGGACACACTTAGGTGTTGTTCAAAGTCACTCTAAGTCTTTAATGATCTTGTGAGACATATAGTCCTAATCCAATACTATATCCATGCTCCCAAATATATTCATAAGCATACAGGACAGCATCACACTATAGGAGCGTGCCCCTATAGTGTGATGCTGTCAGGTATGTTAATGGATACATGTGGGAGCGTGCCCCTATAGTGTGATGCTGTCAGGTATGTTAATGGATACATGTGGGAGCGTGCCCCTATAGTGTGATGCTGTCAGGTATGTTAATGGATACATGTGGGAGCGTGCCCCTATAGTGTGATGCTGTCAGGTATGTTAATGGATACATGTGGGAGTGTGCCCCTATAGTGTGATGCTGTCAGGTATGTTAGTATTTTATGTTAGTTCCCAGTCTGCCTCCATTGCCTCTGGGCTCTGCAAACACTGAGCAAATGACATTGGCCAGAGACAGAGCTAGGAGGAGTTTATGGGGGAGGAATATGAGGCAGGAGGATGCATATGTATGAGGGGGCGGATCTATGGAGGAGTGGAGGATGTGCAGGAAGTATGAATATGTATGAGGGGGCTGGTGCAGGGACAGGATGTTACACTGTAGAAACCTGGAGATGCTGTGCTGGGACCCACAGTGCAGTACAGCAGGAAGTGATGGCACTGTTTACATGTCTGTTTATTTATCTGTTGGTGACTGTAGAAGCCATATTCCAGTGTGAAAGCTACCTAAAACCATCTTGGGAACATAGACTTGGCTACTAAAGGTGAGTAAGAAGTTTTTTAAAAAATAAGTTTGATCCCGGACAACCCCTTTAAGGAATGCATTAGGATAGCTCTCATTTATACCACTCTGGCACCTTTCGTTACCACCCCACCTTCCTACATCAGACACATGGGTTACTTTTGTCTGGAAGGACTCAAATTGGAGTATATGTGGTGACTAGCTTCCATTTATATGGAGGTGCTCTACTAAGTCCACATTCACGTGGGATGGATAAGAGCGGTGGAATCCTTTCTCCACATGAAAGGCTGTCAGTTCCTTGCTCACAGTGCATTTGTGCTCTAACTCCTTGAGTTCACACTGTCTAGGAACTACTTCATATTTAATACCTGCTTTTACCACCAGTTGAGGGGCACTGCAATGGGTAGCTATTGTGCCCCACCTATGCTAATCTGCTCCTGGACTGTAGGGGTAATGGCGGAGCAATGAAAACAGGTATCTTTCAAAAACCGACAGCCACAAATTCATTATGCCACTAATATTCTCCTTGATAAGAACATAAGATACACAGATTCACCTCAGATTTTCCTCAGAATCTCCTCAGAATTAGAGCACACAAAACAGCAATGCATGACAGGGTAAACAGGAAGTGGCTAGACTGAACCAACTAGAAGCAGAAACAGAGGGGGGAGGAGAAGAGAGGAGCATACCAATACACAATTCAAGATACTTAAACAGTCACTCCCCGTCTGGTATCGGTAGATACCACTATGTATATACATACAATGGAATTATGTAAATAACAATGAATAATGTCCATAAACCTGAAAAGGAAACATGCAATGAACATTTATTCAAACCAAAAAAGGATATATCTTCAGTTCAGCCATAGAGCTGGTACTGGAAACAATCCTAGAAGATGATGAGCATCTCTGGTAGAAGGAATCTCAACATGGAAGTTCTTTCAATCCGAACTGGAAACGACTTTAGTAATAAGTCCAGTAGGCCAGTCGAGACCATTAACTTGTTTGTCTCTTAACAGAACAAATCTCCTTCCTTTATATTGGGCCTTGGTTCTTGCCACCTTCTGCATTCTTGCTAGTGGTAGAGGTACTTTCTTATCCGGTTGTACATCTATTGAACAATTTACACTTTGATGGAGGGGTCTCCAAAAATCAAATCTCGCTTAAACATTTATCAAGTGGACCCTTATTATTAAAACATAACTTTTACTTGATATATATGATAAAAGACACCACATAACCCAATAGTGAGATAAATAATTGTACCAACAAAAAATAGCCAGCTAGTGGCAGACAGCGTGACTACCAGGTGTGAGATAGGATAGGAAATATCCAGCGGGGTAGGGTGGGGAATCTGTCCCTAGTCCGCCCTATCTAGGCCTCAGCCCAGGGACAATCCCTTATGGTGGAATTTCCCTGTCCCCGTACCTATCCTGTTTTGGTCCTATACTCACCCTTGTTCAGTCATACAGGACACCAACCCCAATTGTACCAAATTGCCTGGTTAGCAGAGGTATGGAGTGGCATCACATGCTAATATTTTCCCATATTAACCCCGACGCGTTTCGCCCTTACCGGGCTCCTCAGGGGGAATATAATACAATTCAGACTGCTTCCTGGATAGAGTAATCTCACCAGAAGCAAGACTGGGGAAAGATTGATCACGAAAGGAATAAGGTGAAGATGACCTACTTTATTGCAGTCACTGATAATTTAAGCACGGCCGAGGTGGAGCTTCAAAACTTGATAGTTTCTTACCTAAAAACAACATTATAGATGACATCAAAACAAATTATGCTGATACATTATGCCGATCTTCAGAAGCTACCATAATCACTGATAGCGCGCTCCAACCTCCAGCTGACTGCCTGCTGCCAGTATATCGATGCGGCAGTGGGGCCCACTGAAAGCCCATGGCTCTTAAATAGCGCATGCTGGCGTGCGTCCTCCATTCGGAAGTCCCAAACCGGGATCTGGAACGCACGCCGCTGCGCCTGCTTCCGGGTGCTGGAGCACACGCGTCACTTCCGGTCCCGTGACGCACATCCGCCCAGCGCAACGGAGCAGTCATGGGGTCCTCCCCCTCGACTAGGTTCATGGCCATAACATCAAAACAATTTAAAACATGCCAAACAGGTATATATATATCATTAATTATTAGTAGGACGTGGTCTTAGCCTAATACAGGGAGTGCAGAATTATTAGGCAAGTTGTATTTTTGAGCAACCATGTTCTCAATGAACCCAAAAAACTCATTAATATCAATATTTTTGGAAGTAGTTTTTAGAATATTTTTGGAAGTAGTTTTTAGTTTGTTTTTAGTTTTAGCTATTTTAGGGGGATATCTGTGTGTGCAGGTGACTATTACTGTGCATAGTCACTCCATATTAAAGGTAAGACAGCACCACTTACTTCGCAATCCGCTGAAGCATATATCCAATTGTGGCGGTGCAAGCAGTGTAGGGTCCCAACCTTCTGACCCCCTTCTCGGCTCAAACAAACAATATGATCAATCCGCAGCACTCAAATTTGTAGCAAAAATTTCTTCTTTAATAGGCACCAAAGTGTAACAGCAACGTTTCAACCTCTCGGTCTTTGTCAAGCTAAATTACATACAGCAACGTGAACTTAATATACCTCCCCCTTGTTTCTAATAGGTTAAAATAGTCCCCGCCTATCTCAAGTTTACCGGACAGTATGCTTACTTGTATCAGTGATTAGTCAGCAATCAACCATATAGTACATCATTTCACCGAAACTCTCTTATGTAAACCATTACCTCATCCATCCGTGTTCCAGTTTTACTTATGTTCCTTATGCGCCGGAGTCCGCGTCCTCCTTGGAGAACTGCGCATGCGCCAGATCCTCATCGTGTTTACTCCCGCTGTCAGCTGACCCGGGGCGCGTGACATCATCCCGACCGCGCCTCCCATGGTCACATGACCTTAGCTATTTTCAAATACTTCCGCCCTCAATGGGCACTGGTTAATTCATATAGTGTAGTTGTTCCAAACCTTATCAATAATCTAGGGCCCGGAACATATGTATATTCCACTCCTCTTGGGATATCATTAACCCAAGAGTTCTTTAGTCATGCTCTACTTCTACCGGGGGCATCTGACAACATTTCTCCTGCATCACGTGACTCCCGGTCCACCAATAGTCATAGGTAATGGGTGTATCATATGTTTCCCGTAGTCATAGGGATGGCACAAAATAAACATAGGTGTATAGCAGCGATGTCTTGTAGGCATATGGGAGATGCGTGCCAAACGCCAGACCAAACAGCACAAGAACATACATTCCAATTCTCCATCTGAACTCATCAGTCGATTGACTTCAAATTGAGGCGGGGTCAATACCGTACACCAGATCCTCAAATATGTGAGGTCTGTATCTTATATGTGGTGGACCCACATCCAACACACTCACTTGATGGCAAGCGGAGTCCGTGACAGTAAGTGAAACCACCACTTATCACATAAAACTCCGCCTACCAACTTACCATGCATGGCGAAGGAGGTGACGGGAAACCCGTCTCCACCGTCGCCAAACCCTCACATCCACGGTCCAACCTACAGAATTAAACGGTTTACCCTAGCCTCGTACTAGATGTCCAGAGGAATATCAAATGCCACTTAGACCACACACCCACTTCAGCGTTTTTAAAGCACCCCATCCCCCAACGGCCACATAGACACCACTGCTCACCTAACTAGTTCACTTGGCCCATTTCAGCCCCCGGTACATCATAAGGCATTGGACACCTTTTCCTCATTGGTCAGATCAGGGGTTGAGAAACTCAAATATACACAGGCATGTACGGGATCCCCTAACTTGACCAGGGGTGAAAAGGAGGCCCTACGGAGATTAAAATAAAATAAAAAGATCACAATTAAAAAGGCGGATAAGGGGGGAGCAACAGTGGTAATGGACACCGAAAAGTATAGGGCTGAAGTTATGAGGCAAATACAGGATAAAACGGTATATACACAATTAACGCATGATCCCAAGTGGGATATATTGCGGAGAATGAGATTATTGGCGGATGATGCTTTCGACAGTGACATCATTGATGAAAAACTACACACGTTCCTCATACCTCAGCACCCGGTGACACCACTACTGTATGTTCTCCCCAAAATCCATAAAGATTTATTGAATCCCCCGGGGAGACCGATAGTCTCAGGGATTGGATCAGTGTTTTGTAATGCAGCTGTATACCTTGACAGGGTCTTCAGACCGTTCGCCGTAGGGGGTAGATCCTTTGTTAGGGATACCTCAGACTTTATAACTAAACTGGGCCAGGTAGACTTCGAGGAGGGAGATATGTTGGTTTCTTTTGACATCTCCAGCCTCTATACCAGCATTGATCATGCACGAGGTATGGAGGCTGTAAGATGGGCTCTTGCTGGCTCCACCTACGCTGGGGAGGCACATAATTTTTTTCTCTCATTGTTAGAGATATTACTTACCAAAAATTATTTTTTGTTTGAGAATGAATTTTATGAACAGCGCTGCGGGACGGCCATGGGGTCGAACGTGGCCCCGACTTATGCTAATGTATATATGTCCTTTGTTGAAGAATCGTCTGTGTACCCATCCCCCCACTTCACCAATGTGAGGGGGTGGATGAGGTACATCGACGATATCTTCTTGGTGTGGAAAGGTTCTGAGGTGGAACTAGACCAGTTCCATGATTCAATCAATCACATCCATGAGCACCTTAAATTCACGAGGGTCTCAAGACAGGCATTACAATTCCTTGACACATTGGTCTTGGTGGAGGAAGGTAAACTGAGTACAGATCTATATGTTAAGTTAACTGATAGAAACAACATGTTACAGTTCAATAGTGCTCATCCAAGGAAAATGTTGAAATCTCTTCCATATAGCCAATTCCTGAGGGTACGGAGAGTAGTGTCAAACGCAATAAAGGTAGACGATAGAATGGAAAAAATGGGACAGAAATTTAGAGCTAGGGGTTACCCCAAAAATTTGGTTCAGCGACATGAAGAGAGAGCTAGACAATGTGAGAGATTGACACTATTGGAACAGAAGAGTAATGTTAAGGATATAAAGATGGAGAGAATTCCGTTTGTGACCACTTATTCGTCAGAGTAAAGAGCTAGTCAAAATTTTGAGGAGCAACTGGCATATTTTGAGTGAATTATTTCCCAACATTAGAGAACTACAGTCTCCCCCATTGTTATCTTATAGGAGGCCTAGGATTCTAGGAGATCAGTAGACCTGTGCAGATATAATGCCAGACCATAGACGAGATGGGAGGAAAGGGTGTCACGCATGCCTGGGATGTAATTCCTGTGGGAGCTTAATCAAGGATGACACGTTTTCACACCCCAGGACATGGAAACGATATAGAATCCATGGATTCTATACATGTCTTTCTGATTATGTGGTCTATCTCTTGCAGTGCCCCTGTGGTCTCCTCTATGTGGGGGAGACCACACAGGTTTGCAAGAATAGAATAAGTCAGCATAAGTCCACCATCCGCAAACTATATACTAAAAGACAAAATCCCGACTATACGGTAGAGGTTGAACTACCGGTTCCGGAACATTTTTGGAATGCCCGCCATAATGTCTCTCAATTGAGATATAGAATCATTGACAGTGTGCCCCTATCAAGAAGAGGAGGAGATAGGGAAAGGAAATTAAAGCAGAAAGAGCTCAGGTGGATCCATACATTGGACACCTTAGAGCCAAGAGGCATGAACAGGGATTTTTCACTAAGCCCCTTTTTCTAGTACATTGCCTGTATATATGTATGATACTATTAAGTAATGGTGCCCGGCCGATAAGAGCCGTGTTTTATTGAACCCTTAATCTCAAGCTTACTGTGGGTCAACTATGAGTATACATTCTCCCTTCTCTTCTTTTGAATGATTTATGGGAAGTGAAGTATGTGTGATACAGCAAAATACGGATTGGAATAATGAAATGGGCCAAGTGAACTAGTTAGGTGAGCAGTGGTGTCTATGTGGCCGTTGGGGGATGGGGTGCTTTAAAAACGCTGAAGTGGGTGTGTGGTCTAAGTGGCATTTGATATTCCTCTGGACATCTAGTACGAGGCTAGGGAAAACCGTTTAATTCTGTAGGTTGGACCGTGGATGTGAGGGTTTGGCGACGGTGGAGACGGGTTCCCCGTCACCTCCTTCGCCATGCATGGTAAGTTGGTAGGCGGAGTTTTATGTGATAAGTGGTGGTTTCACTTACTGTCACGGACTCCGCTTGCCATCAAGTGAGTGTGTTGGATGTGGGTCCACCACATATAAGATACAGACCTCACATATTTGAGGATCTGGTGTACGGTATTGACCCCGCCTCAATTTGAAGTCAATCGACTGATGAGTTCAGATGGAGAATTGGAATGTATGTTCTTGTGCTGTTTGGTCTGGCGTTTGGCACGCATCTCCCATACGCCTACAAGACATCGCTGCTATACACCTATGTTTATTTTGTGCCATCCCTATGACTACGGGAAACATATGATACACCCATAACCTATGACTATTGGTGGACCGGGAGTCACGTGATGCAGGAGAAATGTTATCAGATGCCCCCGGTAGAAGTAGAGCATGACTAAAGAACTCTTGGGTTAATGATATCCCAAGAGGAGTGGAATATACATATGTTCCGGGCCCTAGATTATTGATAAGGTTTGGAACAACTACACTATATGAATTAACCAGTGCCCATTGAGGGCGGAAGTATTTGAAAATAGCTAAGGTCATGTGACCATGGGAGGCGTGGTCGGGATGATGTCACGCGCCCCGGGTCAGCTGACAGCGGGAGTAAACACGATGAGGATCTGGCGCATGCGCAGTTCTCCAAGAAGGACGCGGACTCCGGCGCATAAGGAACATAAGTAAAACTGGATCACGGATGGATGAGGTAATGGTTTACATAAGAGAGTTTCGGTGAAATGATGTACTATATGGTTGATTGCTGACTAATCACTGATACAAGTAAGCATACTGTCCGGTAAACTTGAGATAGGCGGGGACTATTTTAACCTATTAGAAACAAGGGGGAGGTATATTAAGTTCACGTTGCTGTATGTAATTTAGCTTGACAAAGACCGAGAGGTTGAAACGTTGCTGTTACACTTTGGTACCTATTAAAGAAGAAATTTTTGCTACAAATTTGAGTGCTGCGGTGGATCATATTGTTTATTACTGTGCATAATTATTAGGCAACTTAACAAAAAACAAATATATACCCATTTCAATTATTTATTTTTACCAGTGAAACCAATATAACATCTCAACATTCACAAATATACATTTCTGACATTCAAAAACAAAACAAAAACAAATCAGTGACCAATATAGCCACCTTTCTTTGCAAGGACACTCAAAAGCCTGCCATCCATGGATTCTGTCAGTGTTTTGATCTGTTCACCATCAACATTGCGTGCAACAGCAACCACAGCCTCCCAGACACTGTTCAGAGAGGTGTACTGTTTTCCCTCCTTGTAAATCTCACATTTGATGATGGACCACAGGTTCTCAATGGGGTTCAGATCAGGTGAACAAGGAGGCCATGTCATTAGATTTTCTTCTTTTATACCCTTTCTTGCCAGCCACGCTGTGGAGTACTTGGACGCGTGTGATGGAGCATTGTCCTGCATGAAAATCATGTTTTTCTTGAAGGATGCAGACTTCTTCCTGTACCACTGCTTGAAGAAGGTGTCTTCCAGAAACTGGCAGTAGGACTGGGAGTTGAGCTTGACTCCATCCTCAACCCGAAAAGGCCCCACAAGCTCATCTTTGATACCAGCCCAAACCAGTACTCCACCTCCACCTTGCTGGCGTCTGAGTCGGACTGGAGCTCTCTGCCCTTTACCAATCCAGCCACGGCCCATCCATCTGGCCCATCAAGACTCACTCTCATTTCATGAGTCCATAAAACCTTAGAAAAATCAGTCTTGAGATATTTCTTGGCCCAGTCTTGACGTTTCAGCTTGTGTGTCTTGTTCAGTGGTGGTCGTCTTTCAGCCTTTCTTACCTTGGCCATGTCTCTGAGTATTGCACACCTTGTGCTTTTGGGCACTCCAGTGATGTTGCAGCTCTGAAATATGGCCAAACTGGTGGCAAGTGGCATCTTGACAGCTGCACGCTTGACTTTTCTCAGTTCATGGGCGGTTATTTTGCGCCTTGGTTTTTCCACACGCTTCTTGCGACCCTGTTGACTATTTTGAATGAAACGCTTGATTGTTCGATGATCACGCTTCAGAAGCTTTGCAATTTTAAGAGTGCTGCATCCCTCTGCAAGATATCTCACTATTTTTGACTTTTCTGAGCCTGTCAAGTCCTTCTTTTGACCCATTTTGCCAAAGGAAAGGAAGTTGCCTAATAATTATGCACACCTGATATAGGGTGTTGATGTCATTAGACCACACCCCTTCTCATTACAGAGATGCACATCACCTAATATGCTTAATTGGTAGTAGGCTTTTGAGCCTATACAGCTTGGAGTAAGACAACATGCATAAAGAGGATGATGTGGTCAAAATACTCATTTGCCTAATAATTCTGCACTCCCTGTATTTAAGCTTTTGAGACCAAAAATCTATAAGGTTGCTGTTCGCTCCGCCTACCTTCTTATGTTAAGCTTTGCTTGGCCGGGGGGCCCTTCACATACCCTGTATGGGCTTAATTAATTATTGGCTCATTCAGATACCCTAACAGGATATAAATAAGGTTGCAGCAACCGATACAGTTACTGCTGTAGATAAGATAATATATACGGACATTTTACACATCCATGACCAGTCTGGAATTGAATGCTTATATTTTACGGAAGTGCCACCTCAGAGATTACTAGTTTATATAAAACAGGTGAAATTTAGTCTCTCGTTCAGGCCTAAAGGGGCTTGGGATTTACACCGGTATATCCATTCAGCCTCTTTTCTTAAGATCTTATTGTCCCAGTCACCCCTTCTTTGTGGGGGTGGGATTGTTTCTAGGACAGAAAATCTCAGGGTGTTTGGGTCCCCTCCATGAACGTTACATACATGGTCGGCGCACCGGGGTGGCCCTTTTCTTGATGATATCATTAATGTGTTCGCCCATACGGACTCGGAGTTCACGGAAGGACTTTCCTATGTAGTCCTTCGGACAGGGACACTGACAAATATATATCACTCCTTTTGTCCTACAATTAACAAAGTCCCGTACAGAGTAGACCCTCCCGGTGGCCGAGCATGTTACTGATTTTGACGTGGAAATGTATCTGCACATTCTGCATGTACCACATCTAAATACTCCAATCGGACGACGTTCAAGCCAAGTCTCCGCAGGTCTGGGAGGATTGTAGTGACTATGGACTAAGTAGTCTCTCAAGCTCCTCCCCCTCCTATAAGTTACACTTGGGTTTGAGCTTATTAGCGGAGCCACATTCGAGTCCATTTTGAGGATAGACCAATAACGACTATTATTGTTTTAATAATAAGGGTCCACTTGATAAATGTTTAAGCGAGATTTGATTTTTGGAGACCCCTCCATCAAAGTGTAAATTGTTCAATAGATGTACAACCTGTTGTGAACTTTGAATATGGCCAGTATTCTAACTGGAACTATTTTTACGGAAGCACTAATCAAGGAAGCCGAGAATATCTTCTCAGAGAAAGAGATACCGGGACTGACCAACTCTGTCACGTGTAAGGTGGCTTTTAGGGAACTCTACGAAGGGTTTAAGAACAACATTAAATCCTGGTGGGAAATCAGATCCCTGGAGAGCTACCTACATCACAAGATTTACCAAAGGGTTTACGCATCCATATTACCCCAGCTGAGCGTATTTTGAACACCTCCACAACACTAAAAAAACGTTGGGAGGAGGAGCTCACCTGTGGTTCTTTGAATCTCATGAAAATCCTTTTGGAAGAAGAAAAGATTCTTTTTGAAAAAACCTCACTAAAACTGCAGGAATTAAAGGAAATCACCCTTAAATTTGAAAACGATCCTGACTTCAAGAAATGGGAAGCATCCCTGCAGTTTTCAGTGGAGAAATTTCAAAACGTCATAAAAGAAAGGAAACATAGACAGTTCCTTAAGGATTTTAGTGACTTCAAAGAGAATACTGCTTACCAATTTGGAAAAAACCCTATAAACCAATCCGCCTCTGAAATTTCATCATCAGAGACGGATTTGTCAGATATTGAGGGCAACAATCGGGGTAAACACTATACCCAAAGAAAGGGTGTGGCAAACCGTAATAGACTGAGAGGGAGGGGGCGAGGATGGGGACGGGAGCCCAAGTCCCAACAACGAGGAGGTTATGGGGGGTGGATCCTCATCCTCCTTCTTGAATGGCACTACCTTGGCCAATATGACCACCACAATAGCCCCCCAAAATACAATCCCATCATCCTCAACAGCGCCCCCCTCTCAACCTTTTTTAACACAGAGTCAGCCCCCGTATCATCTCAGGGGCAAAAACAAATAAACAAAAAGATCATGATGAGAATAGCCTCCAGGTAATTTATCTCTCAGCACGAATTTTGAATCCCATAGAAATTAAATTATTACAAAAAGGCCTATCCTTTGTTCCCACTATGACGTTCAAACCTTTTACCTGGGTTAAAGACCTAGATTTATTCTGCAGGAAACCGAGATGGAGAAAAAATTTTCAAGTCACAGATAAAGAGTGTTATGACAAACTGGGGATTCAAGAGAATGAAATAGGGGATCTTAGAGTCCTGATGGATTTGTGGGAGGAAGGGCAGAGAAGTCTAGGACAAGGCCCCTTTACTGACTTGAGTCGTAAAAGTACAAGAATGCCCCCACAGGGGAATTATGAACATATAGATATTTTCCAGCAACTGGTCACTAGTGATGAGCGGGAGGTGCCATATTCGAATTTGCGATATATCGCGAATATTCGAATGTATATTCTTAATATATTCGCCGAAATCGAATATTCGCCATTATTAACCTAATCGCGCTGATATGCGAATATTTATTCGCATATGCGAATATTTTATGCGAATTGAACTTCTTATATAAATGCATATCTCCTAATGGCTTGCAAACATGAACGAATACTCTAAGTTATATGCGCATTGCGAAAAAAAATGACCATTTTTTTTTTTTTTTTAACAATCAGAATACTTACTTAGAAGTGTTTAACTTCATATTCTGTTCATTGGTGAAAATAATTTTTTTTCGCATTGCGCATCCAACTTGGAGCTGTGTCAATATAGGCAACTTTCCTATTGCAAATGCATTTTTTGAATTCGCGAATAGAATATAGCGATATATTCGCATTCACCATATTCGTTAATTCGAACAAGCCAATTGTATTCGTAGTTCTGTAGTTGTACAACGCGACTTTAATGCGAATAATTTCCATATAAACATTTGTGTGCGTACAGATGTTATTGTTCAAGTTAGGTGGCAATAACAACTTATTCGTATGTGCTCGTGCGCGTTTTTGTGTGCGTGTTATGCGCATGTTCGTGCGCATGCGCACATACAGGCGTGGCTTCTTCCTGGGAGCAGTTCCAACACGTTTTCTTGTTGTGCATGCGATCCATGCGAATAAAGATGGTGGGCAGCAACTTTACAAGAGAGGAGGAAGATATCCTGATTACAGTAAGTTATTGAACATTACATTACAGCTATAAGTACATGTGACGCTTGTAACATTCAAATGTATGTTTATGGAGATAAAACATTCTCACATTTTTGCAATACATATAAAATCTCATTTCACATAGTTTGCTTACTGCAGTGCTTACATAGAAACGATTTGTGGAAACAAGTATTGTTGGCATTCAAAAACAATACTTATTGCCCCAAATCATTAATATCTACTGATCTCTTATATATATAAAAATGAGTTCCTGTCTGTTATTTATGGCCGACGAAACGACTGGACCGATCTTCACTAAGTTTGGCAGACGGGTACATCAGGTGTCTGGGAAGGTTTTAGACCGGGGTCAGCTCTATAGGACGTATTATTTCTGAGATATTCCCCCAAAAATGACCTGCATTAGCAAAAACAAGCCCCCAACTGCCATCCACACGTCACATGTCCCTTATCAGCCAATAGAAGCTTGCATGTCCCCAGGTTGCCATAACGAGTGATCACGGGTTTCAATAGTTTTCAGGTCCTTAAATGTTCATTTATATCATGTATGACGACAAAACTACACTGCTACATGCATGGGGGGCAGGGGCCACTATTAAAGGGGCGGGCATTGTGGAGTTCACTGTCATTAACCCCTTAACGCAAAACGCTGTGCATGCACGGCTAGATGATCGGGCAGGTGCAGGAGCTGCGCCTGACCAATCACTGCAGGGGTACGGCAGTCCCTGATAGCCAGGCCCCTGCTGTATCCGCCGGCATCGCTGTTTACAGCGATGCTGGCGGATTAAACCCTTCTATGTCGCGGTCAGCGCTGACCGCAAAATAGGAGTGTTTTGCGGTTAGTGAACGAGCGCATCGGGTCCCCGTGCTGCTGTGACGGGGACGATATGTGTGAGAAGGCAGACTGATGCCGTGCAGAGGCTGCCCAATGCCTTGCATGGCATCGGGACCTGCCTTCTACAGGTGCCCAGGGGATCCTGATGCCGGAAATCCGTTGCTGATGGCAAGCAACAGCAAAAAAATACATACAGTGGAAGATGCCAGCCAGTCTTTGCTATGGTTATGTTTTTGATTGTTCTCCACATTATCGTTATCGTATGTAGGATGGTTATTGTGGTACTTGTAGTCCGTTCCTGACATCTTCCATTGTATGCATTTTTTGCTGTTGATCGCTATCAGCAACGGACTACAAGTGCAGGATGTGCTCCCCTATATATATATGCACGACCGCATGTGGGTTCGAGCATATCCTGCTTGTTAAACACCACACCACGTTTTCTAATGGTTAAAAAAAAAGATAGCAGATAAATCTATATATGATTCACATTGCACATCTAATCTTCCGCCTCACACAATATACCCACCACTACATACCACCAGACCCCCCCTCAAACCCACACCACCTTTGACCACCCCCCACCCCCAACACACACACATACACAGTCTATAGCAGGCATTCTCAAACTGCGGCCCTCCAGCTGTTGTAAAACTACAACTCCCATGATGCCCCACTATAGGATGATAGCTGTAGGATGTCATGGAATAATGTGATTTTTAGTTTGGAAAAAGCAGGAGGGCCGCAGTTTCCTGGAGGGCCGCAGTTTCCTGGAGGGCCGTAGTTTGAGGATGCCCAGTATATAGATTCTAATAAGTGTCCCGTTGGCCAGGAGAAGTAATGTTTGACATTCAGTATTTGCTGGTTCATTTAGCGTTACCCAGGGTGCACCACGGGGAGGCGAACCAGCCTTACACCCCGTACCGTCACTTCACTAGACGGGTACATCTCTCCTCAGATGGCCAATATCCAATATCTCATACTACACACACAAACAATTTCAACACAATCCCAAATTTAAAAAAAATAAGATTAGGCGACTTTCACATTAGCGGCAGGGGAGTACGTCTGACTATTCAAGGGGGATGAACAGCCTGTCGGATGTGTACTGCCGCTAGTTCTCCCACGCTTCGTCCCTATTGAATATAGGGGGGCGGGGGAGGCGGTACAGCAGCAGCAATGCAGCGCACGGCGAGAGACAGTCTAACTGAAAGATCTGCATGTCATAGTTTAAGCCCGGGGAACCTCTCGCGATGCGCTGCCTTAGCCATAGTCACCAACATTTATTCATCATCTCAACCACCAAACCAAAAATTATTAGTGTTTGAAAGTGAAATATTAGATTTAAAGTTACCGTTATAAAATCTGATTATATGCTTTTTTTTTTTATACTGCAGCGCATGTTGGAGAAGGGGTATGACCTCACCCGCTCCCATGCAGAGAAGATGGCCATTGTGCGCAGGCTCGCCTATGAGATCTGGACAGAGTTCGGCAAAAAACACCAGCGTCTGGCCATTTTAAAAAAATTGTCAGATATGAAAAGGAGGCACGCGGAAAGAATCAGCGAATTACGGGACGAGAAATGCCCAGGTATAATGATTACTGAGTGTTGGAATAAAGATACAAAAGTAATGTAAAGCATCTGTACATTTTTGTTTTTAGATTTTTTTCTAAAAGTAGTAAAATTTGTTATTATAGGTGTTCCTTTGCATGCAGTCAGGCGCAGGCCTCCCAGACAGCAGCAGGTGTGGGAGGTCTCTGCGTCAGAGGAGGAGGAGGAGGAGGCTGGACCCTCAGGGCATCTTCATGCCCCTAGCCCCCCAGAGGAGTCAGAGGCAGGAGCGGAGGGTGGACCCTCACCCCAACCCGCCTCACCCCCTCAAGTTGGTGATAACGGGGACAGGAGGAGGAGGAAGAAGAGGAGGAGCTGATCACCACCCCCCACAAGGAGAGTAAGTATGTGTTGTGGCTGTTTTCACTCACTCACTGTTCACACACACGTGTCAGTTTAGGCTTCACCATAGACACACTTTTTTGGAGCAAACAATAGGCTTGTTAAAGCTTTACTAATAATCTTTCTTCAGCCCACACATATCGGAAAACCTATAGTCCCACACTTACAGTTCGGTACAAGCGGGATAACAAAGAAGTACTATCTCAACACTCTTTACAGTCTTCCAGAGGTCTGGTTCCCCTCTAGGATTGTTCTGCGTTCCAATCGCCTAGCCAAACTGTACTTTACCAGCCTTTTTAACCACAATGTTATGAAAACCGCAAGATGTAGTACGGGTGTGACCTGTCCCACCCAATGTCTCTGACTATTAAAACCCAGGCCCAAAATAATTTCTAAGGAAAACCTCCCTGAAACCGATATTTACAGGTGTACTGATTCACCGAGGTATACATTCCCATTGAGACATACCGAGCAGCCATGATTATTCCCCAAACTCGGACCAGATATTGTTGGTGTCAACCCGAATAAACGGGTATATTGGGGGGGCACCCCAAAGTGGGCGGAGATACCATTGGCCAATAAAAATTTAGCTATTTTCTATACGCTACTCCTCCCACAGTTTTAGGAGTACAATTAACAAACTTTGCTTGTGCTTTGTTAACCGATCCCCCCCATCCGGGCCCCTGGAGCAGCCCCCCGGAGACCCCATTTTGTCCAATCGACTTTCATAGGAAAACTATTAGGTTTTGTCACTCCTTCAGCTTTCAAGTTAAAGTCACCAAACTTGTGTCACTTATTCATGGGGTCACCCTGATAATTTGTGTCAAATTTGGGGGACATTAAAAAGTGGGCAGAGCCACAAACAACCAAACAAATTTTCACTGTTGACTTCAGTGTGAAAACGTTAAAAAGCTGTCATTCCCACGATATTTAAGCCAGGGTCCCCAAACTTGGCACTGTAGGTTACTAGGTGACTGGGATTAAAATTTATAAAAAGTGGGTGGAGTCTACACTGCCCAATCAAATTTCAGGCATTTGTTTAAAGGTGGGAAATCAAACTGCCGCTGCTCTTAGACTTTTATTGTCACAGTCTTCAAACTTTGCAAAGTTGGTCACTGGAGGACTGGGATTAAAATTCAAAAAGTGGGTGGAGCCACCAACAGCCAATCAGATTTTAAGCCAACATCATGTGGTTTCTTCAGAAACGACACCGTCTATTTTATTTATTGTTTTTATTTTTTTACAGTATTAAAACAAATGGATTTAAAAATCCAGAAGATGCAGAGGAGCAACAGGCTGAAATGAAGGCCTTCCGGGAGCATCATCTCCGGAAGATGCGGGAGATGAAGCTCCAGTTCTCGGATGGCATGAGAAAAATGGAGGAGAAGAATGCCAAGGACGTGGGGGGATTTACAAAATATGGTGAAAGCTATGAGGGCATTGCCCTAATAACATCTTTGCAATAGTTTTATTTTATTTTTTTGTAATTATATTGTTTATTTTATTTTTTATTAAAAAACTTTAAAGTTTTCATTACAATGGTTCAACATTTATTTTTTAGTGAAGGGCCATAGAGTACATTCCCAAACTAATCAGTATCCTGACATACAGCATCCGCAGGTATATAGAAATAGGGTAGTATGAGGCCTACACATAACTCAAATGGATCACGATAGTAGTAGTCATTGGTAATGGTTGTGTATTAAATATTAAGTACAAAGCAAAGCATTCTAATAGTCCAGAGTTACATTTAAAATAAATTTTTGGGTTAATTTCCCTAGTAACTAAATTATTTTATGTAGTAACATAAATTTCAAATTATCGTGAATAATAAATGTATTTTTTCACCAAACAATTAACTACTAAAATACAAAACTTGAACAGAGTAATAATACATACAAAAAACCTTGTTTGATTAATCAAATTAGCAAAATTATAAACTTTTACTAATTCAAAAAATTTCTTTGCAATCTTATTATCAGAAATATAAAACCAAAAAAAGGAACAATGTTGGAACAATAAAATGGTACGTGTAAGAACTAACCAGCATGGTTCTTCGATAGCGTCCAATTTTTAAATAATTTGCATGTTGTAGCATTGCTTCCGCCGTACACATAGAAACATATGATTGATTACATGACTATGATTATATGAATTCTCTAACCGGTGACATGTCTTCAAGAACACCATATAGTACACAGTTTATACTTAAAATCTTAAAGCAGTGGTTATATATAATTAGCATGGGCAAATCCTTATTACATAATTGCCAATAAGTGACATAAACAAGAAAAGTACCTATACATATTTACATGTTGCTACACGGCTCCATTCACAAAACCGGATTTCCACACGGATGAGTATAACGCCAGTCGCACCCAACCATGTAGAGAGGTCAACACGGAAGTCAGCCATCCCTCCCAGAATGACAGACAACACCGTGTTGGATCCTAAATCCGTGTGACAACAAAAAAATAAATAAATAAATAAAATATATAAATTTTCGTAGGTTCATCAATCAGTCCTGTACAATGCCAACTGCACAATACCTTTTGACAAGGGAAGGCCACATGCGGTCCACACCGTGCTAAAGCGTGAACCACAACATAGCCACCCCAAACCACACTTAATTTAAAATAATAAATAACAAAATAAAGTAAAATCATTTCATTTTGTGAATGAAGCCAAACAACGCTAGATAAAATGTCTTTTTAAAAAGATTATTTAAATTAATATTTTTATGTCGAAATATTGACAATACATAAAGAAGCTGAGCACATGTGAGAATACGAAACATGCAAACCAGGTTAAGAGAATTCATAATTCTATACTTGTTAAAGTGCAAAAGATAAAACCAGGTCCATGATGGTTGTCTACACACTATCAGGACATACAGCATCTAGAGTTAACACAGTACTAGAATGCTGACTCATAAGTTTCCATTTGTAACTAGGCAGAATAACGCCAGGCACTGGCAGGTAAGCACACTTCCAGTTTATAATACAAAATTAAATAACCCAATCGAAATTTTACTTTAAAATAAGTGTGAAGGTATGGACTCTATGATTATTCCCTGTGCGATCAAATGTCACTAAAAAATTTCATGACATGCAGCAGCATCAACGGCAGGATTTAGGGAGTGGTGTATTATCAGGGCAACATGTAGCTAGGCCAGATTCGGCATCACAGGCAGCAGCAGACGTTATGTTAAAAGGATCAAATGTAAGTCAACATTTTCATGACATGCAGCAGCATCAACGGCAGGATTTAGGGAGTGGTGTATTATTAGGCCAACATGTAGCTTGGCCCCATTCGGCTTCACAGGCAGCAGCAGACGTTATGTTAAAAGGATCAAATGTAAGTCAAAATTTTCATGACATGCAGCAGCATCAACGGCAGGATTTAGGGAGTGGTGTATTATCAGGGCAACATGTAGCTAGGCCAGATTCGGCATCACAGGCAGCAGCAGACGTTATGTTAAAAGGATCAAATGTAAGTCAACATTTTCATGACATGCAGCAGCATCAACGGCAGGATTTAGGGAGTGGTGTATTATTAGGCCAACATGTAGCTTGGCCCCATTCGGCTTCACAGGCAGCAGCAGACGTTATGTTAAAAGGATCAAATGTAAGTCAAAATTTTCATGACATGCAGCAGCATCAACGGCAGGATTTAGGGAGTGGTATATTATCAGGCCAACATGTAGCTTGGCCCCATTCGGCTTCACAGGCAGCAGCAGACGTTATGTTAAAAGGATCAAATGTAAGTCAAATTTTTCATGACATGCAGCAGCATCAACGGCAGGATTTAGGGAGTGGTGTATTATCAGGCCAACATGTAGCTTGGCCCCATTTGGCTTCACAGGCAGCAGCAGACGTTATGTTAAAAGGATCAAATGTAAGTCAAAATGTTCATGACATGCAGCAGCATCAACGGCAGGATTTAGGGAGTGGTTTATTATTAGGCCAACATGTAGCTTGGCCCCATTCGGCTTCACAGGCAGCAGCAGACGTTATGTTAAAAGGATCAAATGTAAGTCAAATTTTTCATGACATGCAGCAGCATCAACGGCAGGATTTAGGGAGTGGTGTATTATCAGGCCAACATGTAGCTAGGCCCGATTCGGCTTCACAGGCAGCAGCAGACGTTATGTTAAAAGGATCAAATGTAAGTCAAATTTTTCATGACATGCAGCAGCATCAACGGCAGGATTTAGGGAGTGGTGTATTATCAGGCCAACATGTAGCTAGGCCCGATTCGGCTTCACAGGCAGCAGCAGACGTTATGTTAAAAGGATCAAATGTAAGTCAAATTTTTCATGACATGCAGCAGCATCAACGGCAGGATTTAGGGAGTGGTGTATTATCAGGCCAACATGTAGCTAGGCCCGATTCGTCTTCACAGGCAGCAGCAGACGTTATGTTAAAAGGATCAAATGTAAGTCAAAATTTTCATGACATGCAGCAGCATCAACAGCAGTGTGGCGGAACCAACTTGGCCAATGGGTGCTTGAGAAGCCTTGTTGCCAGCTTTTTGATCTTGACCCAGGATTATGGCCCCTATCATCAGCTCATGCTAAAATTAAACCACATGGTGATTTGACTGTGTTTGTGGCATCTGAGCGCTGTTTGGATATATTGAGCGCTCAGATCCAAGCCATCTGGGGATATGTTAAATGTCTGTGTGTACTGTAAAGGGTGGGACATTGTGTATTAAATAGTGATGTCTGTCCTATTGTCCCCACATGTGTATTGGAGATTTCCCTTTGTCCTGAGAGATAATTGAATGACTCCTCTGTTGTCTCCAGGACAGAAGACCTTGTTTAAAACTATGTATTCTCCTGCCTGTGATTGATAATTACATCAACCCATTGTGTAAAGTAATTTTATCACAGGCAGAAGGGAAAAATTTCGTAGGGGAGTGTTTAAACTGTAAAGCTGTAAAGGATTGTCTGCTTGGTCATGTTCTCAGTTCCCAACCAGGATTTCAGAAGTAGTCTATTATCATGGCCACATGTAGCTTGGCCAAATTCAGCAGCACAGGCAACAGCAGACATTATGTTTAAAGGCCCAAATGTAACTCAACATGTTCAAAACAAATTCATAATTAAAAAATTAAATTAATATATACATGATACAAACTAGACAAAAAAGATCGATCAAATAAATATCAATAAATAACTAAAAAAAGTAATTCATATAAAGTTAAAAACAGAGGGAACAATTAAAAACAACGGAATTTGGGAGGGAGAGCAAAGGAGAGGGATGGACAAGGGACCCTTCAGCGCCCTGAACCAACAGCGGGGGCCATGAAGTCACTGCCGATCCAGGACTCATTCATCTTAATGAATGTGAGTCTGTCCACGGAGTCTGTGGACAGACGGGTTCGCTTGTCCGTGACCGCCCCACCTGCCGCGCTGAATGCCCGCTCAGACAGTACGCTGGAGGGAGGGCAAGATAGTAACTCCAGCGCATACTGAGCGAGCTCACGGCAGGTGTCCAGCCTGGCAACCCAGTACTCCATGGGGTCGTCGGTGGTCATGCTGTCAGAAGCACCGACCGACCCCATGTAGTCTGCCACCATGCGGGCCACCCGCTGGTGGTGACTGATGCTGCTGCTGCTGGTACTGGGTCGCGCAGACTGGTAGAAGAGCCTCATCTCACCCAGAAGGTCACCTGCTCGGCTGGTGCTGCTAGTGCCAGCCGCCTGCTGGGTGAGATGGGCGGGGAGAACTGGAGCTTGAGGCCGAGGGTTTGCCTCTTCCAGCCGGTGGATAAGACAGGCCCGCAATTTTTATAGACAGGCCTGCCTCCGGCTGGCTGGGATGAACTGCTCCAGTTTCCCCTTGCAGCGAGGGTCTAAAAGGGTGGCCAACCAAATGTCTTCCCTCTCCTTAAAATTTTTGATCCGGGGGTCCCTCCGGTGGCATCGCAGCATATGGGCAGCCATGGGGAAGAGCACAGCCCGCTGTGACTCTTCACGACTGCCCGGGACCATGACCTCTTGGTCCTCCTGCTGCTCATGCTGCTGCTCCCGGTCGGAGATGCCCCACCCCCGGACTAACGGTGCCCCCAGCACCGGCTCTCCCTCCTGACCAGGCCCAGAATCCTGGACGTACACTGATTCCTCCTCCTCGTCCTGGGTCTGGTCCTGGTGGAGCAAGGCCGCCTCATCTTGCTCCACCAAGGCACTCTCCCCAGCTTCGAGCAGGCGATCTAGTGTCCTGTCCAGCAGGAACACTAGGGGGAGCACGTCATTCAGACCGACATGCTCCGCGCTGACCATCTTTGTCGCCTGCTCGAATGGGGCCAGCATGTGGCAGACCTGCTGTATCTGCCCCCACTCCGCATTGGTGATGTAGGGAGTGGGTGTGATGGCCCTGAAGTGCCTAGGTCCAGCAGGTATTCCCTCACCGCCCGTCGCTGCTCCCACAACCTCTCCAGCATGTGGAGGGTGGAGTTCCACCGCGTCACACTGTCCACAATCAGCCTGTGGTGGGGCAGGTTGTTGTCCCTCTGTAGTTTGGACAGGGACGCGGCGGCAGTTGGGGAGCGTCTGAAGTGGCTGGCAATCCTACGTACCCTCAGCACAATGTCACTCAACCCTGGGTACGTACGAAGGAACTTCTGTACCACTAGGTTGAGGACATGTACCATGCAGGGCACGTGGGTCAGACTGCCAGCATGAAGGGCGGTGAGTAGGTTGCTGCCATTGTCACAGACAACCATACCTGCTTGGAGCCTTCGGGGTGTCAGCCACTTCTGAACCTGAGCCTGTAGTGCGGACAGAACATCAGGTCCAGTGTGTCTCCGGTCCCCTAAGCTCACAAGCTGGAGCACGGCCTGGCAGCAGACGTGCCCCACACTTGCGTAGCAACGGGGACGCTTGCTGGGGGGCTCAGCAGCTGTGGTGATAGTGGCTTGCGGGAGAGCAGCAGTTCCTACCTGGACACCCCGGGGCGGCACCACAAAATCAGATGCCGCCAATCCCTCCCCGGCGCCTCGGAGGGACACCCAATGGGCTGTGAAGCTTGTATAGCGTCCCTGCCCATGCCTGCTGGTCCAGGCATCCATTGTGAGATGCACCCTGTCGCTGACAGCATGATCCAGCGACAGGGATACATTCCGCACAATGTGCTGGTGAAGGGCAGGGACGCCGGTCCTGGCAAAGTAATGGCGGCTGGGGACACGCCATCTGGGTTGGGCCTGCTCCAACATCTGCCTAAATGGATTGCTATCCACCAGATTGTAAGGCAGCAGATGTTGGGCGATAACCCTTGCCAGGAGCCCATTGAGTGAACGCACGCGACGGTCCCCGGGCGTAGGCCGTGGTGCGCTCAAAAGCATCTGCAATAGATGGCTGGCGCCGGACGGCAGAGGAGGGTGCAGTGGAGGCAGAGGTATGGCTGCCGGTACCAGTACCTCTATTAGAGGGAGCGGGGAGTGGGAATGAGTTGGTGGAACAGGGTTGGGGTGGCTGCAGTACAGTGGCAGGAGCTGCTGTCTCCCGCACACTGCTGGTGGCGCTGCTGCTTTGACCACCCCGCATCTGTTCCCACTCCCGCTAGTGGTTGACTCGGATGTGCTGGTTGAGGGCCGTGGTACCCAGCCGAGCCATAGATCTCCCTCTCCTCACCCTGGCATTGCACAGCTTACAAATGCCAACTGTGAAATCATCTGCTGCCAGGGTGAAGTAAGCCCAAACAGGCGACTTCCGCACCGACCTCCTGTCAGATGGAGTGGTGCTGGCTTGCGCCTGTTCGGGCTCGGTGCGCACAGGTGGAGCTGGCTGCTGCTGCCTACTCCTGCTGCCATTACCAGTGGAGCCCCTGACACTGGGCTCCCTGGTGACCTGGCGCACCATTTGCCTCGGGTGCCTACCTTCATCGGTGCTGCCGTCACCTGACAAAGGAGGTGGCACCCATTCGGAGTCACCCTCCTCTTCACCCCCTGATATGTCAGACCCAAGGCCAACCTGTGGTGGACTGACGGGAACAGCTGACATGGAGCCCCTGACCGGGCTCCGCTGTCCCTTGCTGGCGCCTGGGTCTGAATAGGTGCAGGGGTTGTGTGGCTAACACCACCTGCACCAGTTGGAAGGGATCTCATAGGGGATTTATAGGCCCCTCCTCCTCATCATCCCCAATCCCTTCCAACAGGTCCTGCCCATCCTCAGGGCTGAACACTAATTCCGCCTCCTGCATTGCCTCCCCCAAGATGTCCCTCTCAGTCTCAAAGTCTTCAAACATGAGAGGGGACAAATCTTGGGAGCTGGGGTTGGTTCTACAGGAGGCGGTGTGCTGCAGTTGCTGGCAGCCGGGCAGAGGACTCCGTGGCACTCCGAATCGGCCACGAGAGCCAAGACAGCCTCTGCATCCTGGAAAGTTATGGGCCGGCTGCCACTTGTGAAAAAGTCACGGATCAGGCGGACACCCCTGCCACCTGCGCCTGCCTATCCGTGGCTTGATGAGCGACCCCGTGCTGGGAGTGGTCCAGCGCAGGAACCAACTCCCCTGTTACCACGCCCACGACTGCCTGCACTCATACTGGGGATTAGGGGAAAACTTTATTGGGGTGGGGGCGATGGGTGAAAAAAGAAAGGACGAAAACTGTAACACACGACACTAAACACGTAAAGCTATCAAACCTAAGACTAAACTAACAGACACAGAGACAAAAAAAAAAATTTTTATTTTTTTTTTATTTTTTTTTTAACGGAGGACTGACAAAATTACACTAAACACAAAAAACGTAAAACTTTTTTTTTTTTTTTTACCTAAGACAGACACTAACTGACACAGAGACTAAAAAAGTTTTTCTTAACGGACTGACTAACAAAACTACACTAAATGCAAAACACTTAAAACGTACACTCAATATTTAACCTAACACAAACAGTAACTGACACACAGAGACTACAAGACGGGTTTTTTTAACGTAAGACAGAAAAAACTACACTAAACACGTAAACCTATAAACTTTTTTTGTAGTTTTTATTGTTTTTAAACCTAAGACAGACACTGACACACAGACAAAAAAAAGTTTTTTTAACGGAGGACAGACAGAACTAGACTAAACAAAGAACATATAAAACTTACATTTCTTTTTTTTTTTCTTAAACTAAACACAGACACTAACTTAGACTAAAACACTTTTTAAAATTAACAAATAATTGAAAAAAAAAAAAAAATAATACACTAACTGGACGGACACTAACTGACAGACAAAACAGACAGATAGACCCTACACTATACTATATCAGTAACTAACCTAAACTACACGCTGCCCTGAAAAATCTAAACTTTACTATTCCCTAACTGTAGCCCTAATACCTAACCTAAACTATCAAGCATCTATCTAACAGCTACCTACCTAACTCAATGCCCTACACTTAACCCTGCACTGAACCCTATCTGCTACACTAGGCCCTAACACTAACTATATTTTTCTCCTAACTCTACTAAACTATTAAACTTTCTCAAATTATTTCGACCCTATCAGCTATAAAACTAAACTACACTATTCCCTAATCACTACTTGAAACTAACTAACTAGAATATTATAAATTAAATCGAGATTATATAAAACGCACAGCAGACAAAATAACACAGCTCAAGCTCCAACAAATCCAACACCACAAAATGGCTGCTGGGTGATGTCGTCACTTATATAGTGAAGGGGTAGTCTAGTTTCCTATTGGTTGCTAGGGATGTTGCTAAGTTGTGACAAAGCCTTCTCATTGGCTATTCAAGCTAGGAGAAGGGAGGGAAAATGATAATGATGAGTCACCTCATACATTGTAGAGAAAAAAAAAAAAAATTCGCATGGAGAATATATCACTATATTCTACATATTCGAAAATTCAAACAAACAAAACCTGTACGAAAATAGCTTGATGCCCCTAAGCAGTTACAAAAATGCAAATATTGCATTCTAAATGACTAATTACTGAATACTGATGTATAATTTTCCTCTTTACTGTATTTTATGTCATGCGAAAATTCGGCAATTACATATGCGCATGAATCGGATCGCATAAGGGCAGTATACTATTAGGTTGGCTTGTTGGGTCGAATATAGAGAAGATAGCGAATATACTACTATATTCGCAATATTCGTCTATTCGAGTAGACCAACCAAGACAACCCATTGAATGAACACAATATCATACTGCCCTTGTGCGGTGCGATTCGCAGCATATGCAATTGCCGAATTCTCGCATGACACAAACTTATCTTACATACAGAGGACAATTATAAATCAGTAATGAAAATTGTTACTGTGATGTATAATTTGCCTCTTTATGTAGGAAACTGTATTTTACGGCATGCGAAAAATCGGCAATTACATATGCGCATGAATCGGATCGCACAATGCCAGTATACTATTAGGTTGGCTTGCTGGGTCGAATAGACGAAGATAAAGAAAATAGCGAATGTAGTGCTATATTTGCAATATTCGTCTATTCGAGTAGACCAACCAAGATAACCCATTGAATGAACACAATATCATACTGCCCTTGTGCGGTGCGATTCACGCGCATATGTAATTGCCGAATTTTCGCATGACACAAACTTATCTTACATACAGAGGACAATTATAAATCTGTAATGAAAATTGTTACTGTGATGTATAATTTGCATCTTTATGAAGGAAACGCTTGAGGCCGAGGGTTTGCCTCTTCCAGCCGGGTGGATAAGACAGGCCCGCAATTTTTATAGACAGGCCTGCCTCCGGCTGGCTGGGATGAACTGCTCCAGTTTCCCTTGCAGCGAGGGTCTAAAAGGGTGGCCAACCAAATGTCTTCCCTCTCCTTAAAATTTTTGATCCGGGGTCCCTCCGGTGGCATCGCAGCATATGGGCAGCCATGGGGAAGAGCACAGCCCGCTGTGACTCTTCCACGACTGCCCGGGACCATGACCTCTTGGTCCTCCTGCTGCTCATGCTGCTGCTCCCGGTCGGAGATGCCCCACCCCGGACTAACGGTGCCCCCAGCACCGGCTCTCCCTCCTGACCAGGCCCAGAATCCTGGACGTACACTGATTCCTCCTCTCCTCGTCCTGGGTCTGGTCCTGGTGGAGCAAGGCCGCCTCATCTTGCTCCACCAAGGCACTCTCCCCAGCTTCGAGCAGGCGATCTAGTGTCCTGTCCAGCAGGAACACTAGGGGAGCACGCCATTCAGACCGACATGCTCCGCGCTGACCATCTTTGTCGCCTGCTCGAATGGGGCCAGCATGTGGCAGACCTGCTGTATCTGCCCCCACTCCGCATTGGTGATGTAGGGAGTGGGTGTGATGGCCCTGAAGTGCCTAGGTCCAGCAGGTATTCCCTCACCGCCCGTCGCTGCTCCCACAACCTCTCCAGCATGTGGAGGGTGGAGTTCCACCGCGTCACACTGTCCACAATCAGCCTGTGGTGGGGCAGGCTGTTGTCCCTCTGTAGTTTGGACAGGGACGCGGCGGCAGTTGGGGAGCGTCTGAAGTGGCTGGCAATCCTACGTACCCTCAGCACAATGTCACTCAACCCTGGAGTACGTGCTGAAGGAACTTCTGTACCACTAGGTTGAGGACATGTACCATGCAGGGCACGTGGGTCAGACTGCCAGCATGAAGGGCGGTGAGTAGGTTGCTGCCATTGTCACGAGACAACCATACCTGCTTGGAGCCTTCGAGGTGTCAGCCACTTCTGAACCTGAGCCTGTAGTGCGGACAGAACATCAGGTCCAGTGTGTCTCCGGTCCCCTAAGCTCACAAGCTGGAGCACGGCCTGGCAGCAGACGTGCCCCACACTTGCGTAGCAACGGGACGCTTGCTGGGGGGCTCAGCAGCTGTGGTGATAGTGGCTTGCGGGAGAGCAGCAGTTCCTACCTGGACACCCCGGGGCGGCACCACAAAATCAGATGCCGCCAATCCCTCCCCGGCGCCTCGGAGGGACACCCAATGGGCTGTGAAGCTTGTATAGCGTCCCTGCCCATGCCTGCTGGTCCAGGCATCCATTGTGAGATGCACCCTGTCGCTGACAGCATGATCCAGCGACAGGGATACATTCCGCACAATGTGCTGGTGAAGGGCAGGGACGCCGGTCCTGGCAAAGTAATGGCGGCTGGGGACACGCCATCTGGGTTGGGCCTGCTCCAACATCTGCCTAAATGGATTGCTATCCACCAGATTGTAAGGCAGCAGATGTTGGGCGATAACCCTTGCCAGGAGCCCATTGAGTGAACGCACGCGACGGTCCCCGGGGCGTAGGGCGCGGTGCGCTCAAAAGCATCTGCAATAGATGGCTGGCGCCGGACGGCAGAGGAGGGTGCAGTGGAGGCAGAGGTATGGCTGCCGGTACCAGTACCTCTATTAGAGGGAGCGGGGAGTGGGAATGAGTTGGTGGAACGGGTTGGGGTGGCTGCAGTACAGTGGCAGGAGCTGCTGTCTCCCGCACACTGCTGGTGGCGCTGCTGCTTTGACCACCCCGCATCTGTTCCCACTCCCGCCAGTGGTTGACTCGGATGTGCTGGTTGAGGGCCGTGGTACCCAGCCGAGCCATAGATCTCCCTCTCCTCACCCTGGCATTGCACAGCTTACAAATGCCAACTGTGACATCATCTGCTGCCAGGGTGAAGTAAGCCCAAACAGGCGACTTCCGCACCGACCTCCTGTCAGATGGAGTGGTGCTGGCTTGCGCCTGTTCGGGCTCGGTGCGCACAGGTGGAGCTGGCTGCTGCTGCCTACTCCTGCTGCCATTACCAGTGGAGCCCCTGACACTGGGCTCCCTGGTGACCTGGCGCACCATTTGCCTCGGGTGCCTACCTTCATCGGTGCTGCCGTCACCTGACAAAGGAGGTGGCACCCATTCGGGGTCACCCTCCTCTTCACCCCCTGATATGTCAGACCCAAGGCCAACCTGTGGTGGACTGACGGGAACAGCTGACATGGAGCCCCTGACCGGGCTCCGCTGTCCCCTTGCTGGCGCCTGGGTCTGAATAGGTGCAGGGGTTGTGTGGCTAACACCACCTGCACCAGTTGGAAGGGATCTCATAGGGGGATTTATAGGCCCCTCCTCCTCATCATCCCCAATCCCTTCCAACAGGTCCTGCCCATCCTCAGGGCTGAACACTAATTCCGCCTCCTGCATTGCCTCCCCCAAGATGTCCCTCTCAGTCTCAAAGTCTTCAAACATGAGAGGGGACAAATCTTGGGAGCTGGGGGTTGGTTCTACAGGAGGCGGTGTGCTGCAGTTGCTGGCAGCCGGGGCAGAGGACTCCGTGGCACTCGAATCGGCCACGAGAGCCAAGACAGCCTCTGCATCCTGGAAAGTTATGGGCCGGCTGCCACTTGTGAAAAAGTCACGGATCAGGCGGACACCCCTGCCACCTGCGCCTGCCTATCCGTGGCTTGATGAGCGACCCCGTGCTGGGAGTGGTCCAGCGCAGGAACCAACTCCCCTGTTACCACGCCCACGACTGCCTGCACTCATACTGGGGATTAGGGGAAAACTTTATTGGGGTGGGGACGATGGGTGAAAAAAGAAAGGACGAAAACTGTAACACACGACACTAAACACGTAAAGCTATCAAACCTAAGACTAAACTAACAGACACAGAGACAAAAAAAAAAATTTTTATTTTTTTTTTATTTTTTTTTTAACGGAGGACTGACAAAATTACACTAAACACAAAAAACGTAAAACTTTTTTTTTTTTTTTACCTAAGACAGACACTAACTGACACAGAGACTAAAAAAGTTTTTTTCTTAACGGACGACTAACAAAACTACACTAAATGCAAAACACTTAAAACGTACACTCAATATTTAACCTAACACAAACAGTAACTGACACACAGAGACTACAAGACGGGTTTTTTTTTAACGTAAGACAGAAAAAACTACACTAAACACGTAAACCTATAAACTTTTTTTTGTAGTTTTTATTGTTTTTAAACCTAAGACAGACACTGACACACAGACAAAAAAAAAAGTTTTTTTTTAACGGAGGACAGACAGAACTAGACTAAACAAAGAACATATAAAACTTACATTTCTTTTTTTTTTTCTTAAACTAAACACAGACACTAACTTAGACTAAAACACTTTTTAAAATTAACAAATAATTGGAAAAAAAAAAAAATAATACACTAACTGGACGGACACTAACTGACAGACAAAACAGACAGATAGACCCTACACTATACTATATCAGTAACTAACCTAAACTACACGCTGCCCTGAAAAATCTAAACTTTACTATTCCCTAACTGTAGCCCTAATACCTAACCTAAACTATCAAGCATCTATCTAACAGCTACCTACCTAACTCAATGCCCTACACTTAACCCTGCACTGAACCCTATCTGCTACACTAGGCCCTAACACTAACTATATTTTTCTCCTAACTCTACTAAACTATTAAACTTTCTCAAATTATTTCGACCCTATCAGCTATAAAACTAAACTACACTATTCCCTAATCACTACTTGAAACTAACTAACTAGAATATTATAAATTAAATCGAGATTATATAAAACGCACAGCAGACAAAATAACACAGCTCCAAGCTCCAACAAATCCAACACCACAAAATGGCTGCTGGGTGATGTCGTCACTTATATAGTGAAGGGGTAGTCTAGTTTCCTATTGGTTGCTAGGGATGTTGCTAAGTTGTGACAAAGCCTTCTCATTGGCTATTCAAGCTAGGAGAAGGGAGGAAAATGATAATGATGAGTCACCTCATACATTGTAGAGAAAAAAAAAAAATTCGCATGGAGAATATATCACTATATTCTACATATTCGAAAATTCAAACAAACAAAACCTGTACGAAAATAGCTTGATGCCCCTAAGCAGTTACAAAAATGCAAATATTGCATTCTAAATGACTAATTACTGAATACTGATGTATAATTTTCCTCTTTACTGTATTTTATGTCATGCGAAAATTCGGCAATTACATATGCGCATGAATCGGATCGCATAAGGGCAGTATACTATTAGGTTGGCTTGTTGGGTCGAATATAGAGAAGATAGCGAATATACTACTATATTCGCAATATTCGTCTATTCGAGTAGACCAACCAAGACAACCCATTGAATGAACACAATATCATACTGCCCTTGTGCGGTGCGATTCACGCGCATATGCAATTGCCGAATTTTCGCATGACACAAACTTATCTTACATACAGAGGACAATTATAAATCAGTAATGAAAATTGTTACTGTGATGTATAATTTGCCTCTTTATGTAGGAAACTGTATTTTACGGCATGCGAAAAATCGGCAATTACATATGCGCATGAATCGGATCGCACAATGCCAGTATACTATTAGGTTGGCTTGCTGGGTCGAATAGACGAAGATAAAGAAAATAGCGAATGTAGTGCTATATTTGCAATATTCGTCTATTCGAGTAGACCAACCAAGATAACCCATTGAATGAACACAATATCATACTGCCCTTGTGCGGTGCGATTCACGCGCATATGTAATTGCCGAATTTTCGCATGACACAAACTTATCTTACATACAGAGGACAATTATAAATCTGTAATGAAAATTGTTACTGTGATGTATAATTTGCATCTTTATGAAGGAAACTGTATTTTACGGCATGCGAAAAATCGGTAATTACATATGCGCATGAATCGGATCGCACAATGCCAGTATACTGTTAGGTTGGCTTGCTGGGTCGAATAGACGAAGATAAAGAAAATAGCGAATGTAGTGCTATATTCGCAATGTTCGTCTATTCGAGTAGACCAACCAAGACAACCCATTGAATGAACACAATATCATACTGCCATTATGCGGTGCGATTCACACGCATAGGTGATTGCCGATTTTTCGCATGATGTAAAATACAGTTTACTACAAGAAGAGGCAGATTATACATCACAGTAACAATTCTCATTACTGATTTGTAATTGTCTTCTGTATGTAAGATAGTTTGTGTAGTGCGAAAAATCGGTAATTACATATGCGGGTAAATCGCACCGCATAAGGGCAGTATACTATTAGGTTGGCTTGTTGGGTCGAATATAGAGAAGATAGCGAATCTAGTGCTATATTCGCAATATTCGTCTATTCGAGTAGACCAAGATAACCCATTGAATGAACACAATATCATACTCTAATGCTGTGTGATTCACACGCATATGTAATTGCCGATTTTTCGCACTACACAAACTATCTTACATACAGAGGACAATTATAAATCAGTAATGAGAATTGTTACTGTGATGTATAATCTGCCTCTTCTTGTAGTAAACTGTATTTTACATCATGCGAAAAATCGGCAATCACCTATGCGCGTGAATCGCACCGCATAAGGGCAGTATGATATTGGGTTCATTCAATGGGTTGTCTTAGTTGGTCTACTCGAATAGACGAATATTGCGAATATAGCACTACATTCGCTATTTTCTTTATCTTCGTCTATTCGACCCAGCAAGCCAACCTAATAATATACTGGCATTATGCGATCCGATTCACGCGCATATGCAATTGTCGATTTTTTTCGCATGACTTAAAATACAGTTTACTACAAGAAGAGGCAAATTATACATCACAGTAACAATTCTCATTACTGATTTATAATTGTCCTCTGTATGTAAGATATATATGTCATGTCATGCGAAAAATTGGCAATTACATATGCGCGTGAATCACACCGCATAAGGGAAATATACTATTAGGTTCATTTCATGGGTTGTCTTGGTTGTCTAGGTCAGTGTTTCCCAACCAGTGTGCCTCCAGATGTTGCAAAACTACAACTCCCAGCATGCCCGGACAGCCTTTTGCTGTGCAGGCATGCTGGGAGTTGTAGTTTTGCAACAGCTGGAGGCACACTGGTTGGGAAACACTGGTCTAGGTCAAAGGATCTAAGTTGAATTCGCATTGCGATTAATATAACCTGTAATGCTCGCATAGCGAATTCAACTTAGAGCTGGGTTCCTAAATGGTTGGCAATGGCTTGCTAGAATATTACGATTATAACGAATTCACGAATATAGCACTATATTCACAATCTTCATTATATTCCAGCAAGTAGCAAGTTCAACCAACCATTAGGAGCTCAGCTCAAAGTTTAATTCGCGATGCGAGTATATTTTCGCATCGCGAATTAAACTTTGAGTTGAGCTCCTAACGGTTGCATTGCTACAATTGACGAAGATTGAGGATATAGCACTGTATTCTCAATCATCTTCTAGCAACAACCATGAGGAACCCAGATCCAAGTTTAATTCGCGATGCGAACATATGCGCACATTGAGAATTAACATCAGAGTTGAGTTGATGGATTCCCATTTACAATGAAAACATGATTCCTTCCTGCTTAACTTGCTTGTGGCCCAATGACTCATTGGCCCACAAGAAGGAAGCAGGGACAAGTCCTGTTTTCGCTTTTCAGATATTGGAAAATGGCGAATATTCGAATTAGCGAATATATAGCATCATATTCTAAATATTCGCTAATTCTCGAAGTTGCGATATTCGCGATAAAAAATCGCAATTCGAATATTCACGCTCAACACTACTGGTCACTGCAGATATTGAGAAACTCCACTATAAGGGAGGTGACCATTTGAATATCTCGAACCAGGAACTACAGGCACTAAAAGCTCTTGAAAGGGATCAATCCATTATCATCAAGCCTTCAGATAAAGGCGGGAATTTGGTGATAATCGACCACAACAGTTATAACAATATGTGCCTTGACCTCCTTAGAGACAAGGACAGCTACAGAGTCCTTGAAAAGGATCCTACGGACTCCTTCTTCACGGCACTCCAACAAATCCTCAAATCTAGGCTTGAAAGAAAGGTAATCAATGTGACTGAATACGATTTCATGCTCTCAACAAAATCTCAGATTGCTACCTTCTATGGACTACCTAAAGTCCACAAGGGCACCAATCCACTAAAATATCGCCCAATAGTATCAGGGGTTGGCTCAATGACACAGAACACGGGGCTATACCTTGATAGAGTCCTCAGAAGTTTCGTAGTGTCCCTGGCTTCTTATACCAGGGATACTATGGATTTTTTGAAAATGATCGAGGCCTTGGCCATAGACCCCTCCCATTTCCTCGCCAGCATCGACGTCGAAGCCCTTTACAGTAGTATTCCACATGACAAAGGCTTGTTAGCTGTTGCTCATTATCTAAGCACTAGGGGGACTTTTTTCAGAGACCATAACTCCTTCATTTTGGAACTATTGGAGTATATTTTAACTCACAATTTTTTTCTATTCAACAAACGGTTCTACCACCAGCTCAGGGGGACGGCAATGGGGTGCCCGTGTGCCCCCACTTACGCCAACCTCCTCCTGGGCTGGTGGGAAGACAGGATCGTCTTTCCCGACGCCGATGTCTGGTGGAGTGAGAAGGTCATATTTTGGACCAGGTACATCGATGATGTTTTTCTAATATGGGGGGTGAAAGGGATTTTTAACCTTGCTATTAGATATATATTATATCAGGCACTGCCACTTGTTCCCAATGTCCTATAAATACATGTACTATGAAATAAAGACTTCAGCTTGTAACTGTCTAAGATTGAGTTCTGACTTTTACTATCTCCCAGCTGGAGGAAAAACTATTCACTGAAGGGGAAAATATACCGGTGGAGGTCTGATGCCTCATTGTATGACCATCTCATAACCGCCTCAAATTGGAAAGAGCTATCAGTTAAGGTCTGATGCCTCATTGTATGACCATCTCATAACCGCCTCAAATTGGAAAGAGCTATCAGTTTGGTGTCAGAAGTGGGATTCGCCATAACCAGTATCGGGTAAGTGATTCTATATTTTTTTTATGTATTATTACTACCCTATACTGTGAGAGCGGATTATTTGAACCCGGTGAGCGCTTCTGTGCGCCTCCCAGGAATCTGATATTCCTAAAGAAGTTATAGGGATCTGAAGTCCCAGGAATCTGATATTCCTAAAACAAAAAAAGGGGTCTGGAGTCCCCAAATCTTAAAACAGTGCTGTGTGCAGTGAATAGTCTTTCCTAAAACAATGTATATTGCTGTAAAATTGCTTAAGCATTTCTTAGTCGTTATAAGATTGAAATTTACTGTATAAATTGTGTATAGACTGTGTATAGATGGTATGCGAGTTCATGCTGAAGTTGAAGGTATAAATTTGGCCATCCAGGATAGTGTAAGATCAAACATAAATTCAGGAGTAATCATGAGCCTGGATTAGAAGAAATAGGATGCAAATACCCCCCCCAGAATAGTTAAAAAAATCAACTATAAATTCAGGAGCAGTCATGAGCCTGGATTAGAAGAAATAGGATGGAAAACATATAAACTGATAAGCATAAGGTTTGTCAGTAAGTATTTGCACTAAACACAAACATAATCATTCTTAGCTAAACCTTCAAATTCAGCTGATCTCACTGTATATTTTTAGCTAAATAAAATGGGCAATTCTTATGGTAAGAAGAATCCCAGAAAGAAATTAAATATTAAGTTTAGAACTAAGATCATGTTCCTAAGTCTGCTGCAAGTCATTCTATGGTGAAAGCTAATCTTCCATTTTGGCTGGTATGCAGTTGGTCCCAAATTGCATTACCATTTTTCATTAACAATATGGAACATTTTGTGAAGAATGCTTGCTTAGTTTAAGAAGAATATGGGACTTATATTCCAGCCATACAGATGACAGGACAAGGCTTAGGGAATAAAGATGTGACTGTTATGATAATTGTGTGTAATTAATTGTCTCCGTGTTTCTTTTCAGGAGCCACTAAAGGCGGCTTAGTCAAACTGGCTAAACACTAATGTTTTTGTTGTGTTCACAGGTTTTATATCAGTTTAAAAAGGTTTTCATAGTCACCACGTGGTATCATGAGCTCAATAATTAGTAATTGTTTGCAAACAATGAAATAACAGTCAGGCATGTGTTGGTTAAAACAGTCATGTATACTGTACCTTTGTGATGTGGAAGTATTTTTTGTTCCCACATAACCTTTTGTGTTTTAGGTGTGAATATCATCTGCTCCTTTAATGAAACTCACAGTTAGAGGTCTTTGTTCACACACCAGAACAAAACTTGGGTTGGCAGGTGGTGTTAGTATATGTCTGTCTATCTGTCTGTCTGTGTGCGATGTGTTAATGGCCAGCAGAATATTTTTATATGATTTTTTTATATATTTTTTTTCTTTCTATCTGTACATTTTTGTTGTAAGTATTTTGTTTGTTTTTTATATATAGAGACCTACTGCTTGGATATTCACTAAACTTAAAAGTTTTTTTTTTTCAGTTTGGGTAATCTCCCAAATGTGAATTTAGCATACCGTTGGATAGGAAGACGCAGCCACTGATGGCGTTTGTCTTCAAAGACCATCAAATGACCTGGTGCAGATTGCCACGAGGTCTAATTGATGTACCTGCAGTTTACTCCACAGCTCTCCAGAAAGTCCTTGTAAACTGGCATCCGCAGCATGGTTTGCGAAACCATAGCTGCTGTGTTAGCTCAAGACCATGGAGGACGGTTGAGGACTGTGACATATATATCCAAACTACCCTCAGCCACTGTACAGGGCATGCCACCATGTCTCAGGACTTTGGCAGCATGTGCAATGGCTGTAGAATTAACAAGCTCGATCACACTGGGACATGATACCACACTGTACACGTCACACTCTGTCCTACACCTTATAGGAAAAAATCTGTCCACACAACACGATTGACTGCCCACAAGATAAGATCTCAGAACAACATGAATGTGCAGAACACATTCACATAGCTACCAGCCCCCACCCCACCCTACAAAGTGTTCCTTTTCCTGATGCAGAGGATGTTTTTGTAGATGGCTCCTGCACCCGACCAGATGATCACACGTTTTATGCTGGTTATGCGATTGTACAATTGCCCGATAAAGTTCTTGAGGCCATGCCAGCCACTGGCTCATCATCACAAGCTGCAGAGTTAATCGCACTTGCTAGAGCTTGTGAATGTGTAACAGACTCTAAATTCCCATTTTCGGTGTGTCATAATTTTGGAGTAATATGGCAGCATAGAGGGTTCACTACAGCCACAGGCAAGCAAAAGCAGCCTCCTGTGTCACACAAAATTGCGCAACCAAGGATTCTGTAAATTCCCCGCTAGTACCGCTCCCAGCTCTAAACATTTGCAACATCAGCAGACATCGTTTATTGGGAGCTTCAAGGGTTGACCAGAGACGCTAGCGGTCTATGGTCAAAGGGAGGAGTAGTAGAGTAGAAATTCCCAAAATAGCACCCCCACCCCAAATACATGGTTTGGGACTGATTGGAAAATAAAAGATTATGGTGATACTTCACTTTCGTTTCGTTTGTCAACAGGTGCACCAACCTACCCATTCAAGCCTGGAGGCCGAGTCCTGATGAAGTCTCTCCATAAGTTGAAGTCGCTGGACCCACCCTATGGAACCCCTGTGACAGTCCAGGCCATGACCAGAACTAAAGTGTCAACTGACAACTATCCTACATGCATCCCAATTGAAGGAAGCCTCACCTCTGCCTGAGTGACCAGAACCAGACGAGTCCCAGTTGGATCCAGTCATTAGGAAGAAGCAAGCTTCAGTGCTCTGTACAATGCCAATGTACACCCCTACCCCTGGAAGACCTCACATCTGTGCAGCAATGGCGTTCTTTGTAGCAGACACAACGCTAGCAGCCACTTTTTGGCTAGAGGCAAGGTGTGCCCACCACTCTGAGAAGCTACCCTCGATATGCCCTTCATCACCCCAGGAAGCAAGAGACATTCACGTCTCCACTCTGCAATTGATGCCAAGCCTAGTAGACACAAAGGACACATGGTGCTACTCTCAGAACAACACTGATTATTTTATGTTTTGTGTTCTTTCTTACTTTTCTTTCTTCTTTCTTTTCCACTATGCAGGGGATTTTTTTCCTACTGTGCGCCAATTACACAGAAGGTTTTTTCAAATCTCCTTCATAGTTATTTCAACTTTCCTTTCTCTTTTTCCCCTTGTCCACTATGCAAGATATTTTTTTTCCTACTGTGCGCCAATTACACAAGAAGGTTTTTTTTTTTTTATCTCCTTTATGATTTGTACTTTTGTTTCATATGTTATGTACATATACACACAAGGTCTTTAGCCGGAGGAGGACACACAGTGCAGCCCTCAGAATAGAAAATGATCCCGTTCTTTTTTGTATAAAAAGTTGGGATCAATGGTTGGATTGAAAGGGATTTTTAACCTTGCTATTAGATATATTTTATATCAGGCACTGCCACTTGTTACAAGACAGGTCATTCCCTCAGAAGACACATCCCCCAGAGGGCTCTTAATTCCTGTATGCGAGCCCACCCCAGCAGACATTGAGATTAGAATACATGACACACAGGTACCAGTTGGAAATACAATGGATAGCAGGATCTTCATGTACATGACAGCAACCTGTAACGAGTTTAACCTATTGACACTCCAGGAGATGACACACAGTTATCACTTGGAAATACAATGGACAGCAGGATCCTCATGTACATGAGAGCAAGCTGTAACGACTTTAACTTGTTAGCATCTAGACTACCATTGTAATATGTAAAATACCCTTTCATGTATTGTATATGGCAGATACCAGTATTGTTTACAGACTTCCCTAAATTAACCTGTCATCTGCTGAACTCAAGTTGGTACTCCCACCCCCAATGTCCTATAAATACATGTACTATGAAATAAAGACTTCAGATTGTAACTGTCTAAGATTGAGTTCTGACTTTTACTATCTCCCAGCTGGAGGAAAAACTATTCACTGAAGGGGAAAATATACCGGTGGAGGTCTGATGCCTCATTGTATGACCATCTCATAACCGCCTCAAATTGGAAAGAGCTATCAGTTAAGGTCTGATGCCTCATTGTATGACCATCTCATAACCGCCTCAAATTGGAAAGAGCTATCAGGGGGGGTCTATGGCCGAGTTTCGAAACTTCCTGGCAACCCTTAACATAAATGAGATTGGTCTCAGGTTTACGTCAGAGATCCATAATGAATCCATCAACTTTCTGGATATTCAGGTCAGAAAGGAAGGGGATAAGTTAGTAACTACCATTTTTAGAAAATCTACTGCCACTAATTCAATCCTCCACTGGAATAGTCATCACCCCTTGCCATTAAGGAGGAGCATTCCGCGTAGTCAGTATCTACAGATGCGTAGAAACTGCACCAAGGAGGATGACTTCCATGTGGAGGCAAGAAAATTACAAGGCAGATTGGTGGACAGGGGATATCCCACTTCAATTCTAAAAAAGGCATTTCAAGATGCCCGCACCACCAGAAGAGAATCACTTCTCATACCTAAAGAGAAAAAGAATGAGCAATCAATCACACGTCTTATCTCCACCTTTGACAATAAAAACAAGGAGGTATGGGAGATTCTAAATTGTTATTGGTCTATCCTCAAAATGGACTTGAATGTGGCTCCGCTAATAAGCTCAAACCCAAGTGTAACTTATAGGAGGGGGAGGAGCTTGAGAGACTACTTAGTCCATAGTCACTACAATCCTCCCAGACCTGCGGGGACTTGGCTTGAACGTCGTCCGATTGGAGTATTTAGATGTGGTACATGCAGAATGTGCAGATACATTTCCACGTCAAAATCAGTAACATGCTCGGCCACTGGGAGGGTCTACTCTGTACGGGACTTTGTTAATTGTAGGACAAAAGGAGTGATATATATTTGTCAGTGTCCCTGTCCGAAGGACTACATAGGAAAGACCTTCCGTGAACTCCGAGTCCGTATGGGCGAACACATTAATGATATCAACAAGAAAAGGGCCACCCCGGTGGCCGACCATGTATGTAACGTTCATGGAGGGGACCCAAACACCCTGAGATTTTCTGTCCTAGAAACAATCCCACCCCCACAAAGAAGGGGTGATTGGGACAATAAGATCTTAAGGAAAGAGGCTGAATGGATATACCGGTGTAAATCCCAAGCCCCTTTAGGCCTGAACGAGAGACTAAATTTCACCTGTTTTATATAAACTAGTAATCTCTGGGTTGGCACTTCCGTAAAATACAAGCATCTAACTCCAGACTGGTCATGGATGTGAAAAATGTCTGAATGCACTGTCTCATCTATAGCAGTAACTGTATCGGTTGCTGCAACCTTTGTTATATCCTCTTATAGTATCCAAATGAGCCAATAATTAATTAAGCCCACACAAGGTATGTGAAGGGCCCCCCGGCCAAGCAAAGGTTAACATAAGAAGGTAGGCGGAGCTAACAGCAACCTTATAGATTTTTGGTCTCAAAAGCTTAAATATTAGGCTAAGATCACGTCCTACTAATAATTAATGATATATATATACCTGTTTGGCATGTTTTAAATTGTTTTGATGTTATGGCCATGAACCTAGTCGAGGGGGAGGACCCCATGACTGCTCGGATGCGCTGGGCGGATGTGCGTCACAGGACCGGAGGTGACGCGTGCGCTCCAGCACCCGGAAGCAGGTGCAGCGGCGTGCGTTCAAGATCCCGGTTTGGGACTTCCAAATGGAGGACGCACGCCAGCATGCGCTATTTAAGAGCCATGGACTTTCAGTGGGCCCCACTGCCGCATCGATATACTGGCAGCAGGCAGTCAGGCTGGAGGTTGGAGCGTGCAATCAGTGAGTATGGTAGCTTCTGAAGATCGGCGTAATGTATCAGCATAATTTGTTTTGATGTCATCTATAATGTTGTTTTTAGGTAAGAAACTATCAAGTTTTGAAGCTCCACCTCGGCCGTGCTTAAATTATCAGTGACTGCAATAAAGTAGGTCATCTTCACCTTATTCCTTTCGTGATCAATCTTTCCCCAGTCTTGCTTCTGGTGAGATTACTCTATCCAGGAAGCAGTCTGAATTGTATTATATTCCCCCTGAGGAGCCCGGTAAGGGCGAAACGCGTTGGGGTTAATATGGGAAAATATTAGCATGTGATGCCACTCCATACCTCTGCTAACCAGGCAATTTGGTACAATTGGGGTTGGTGTCCTGTATGACTGAACAAGGGTGAGTATAGGACCAAAACAGGATAGGTACGGGGACAGGGAAATTCCACCATAAGGGATTGTCCCTGGGCTGAGGCCTAGATAGGGCGGACTAGGGACAGATTCCCCACCCTACCCCGCTGGATATTTCCTATCCTATCTCACACCTGGTAGTCACGCTGTCTGCCACTAGCTGGCTATTTTTTGTTGGTACAATTATTTATCTCACTATTGGGTTATGTGGTGTCTTTTATCATATATATCAAGTAAAAGTACTTTCTTATCCACCTTTTCCAGAACTGACTGGCGAGATATTTTACCTGCTTCCACCGAAACTTATAAAGGTTGTGCTCTTTGAAAACGCCAGATGGCACAGGAATATTTCCTTTTTTTATTTTTGGTTTATTCTTCAGTGCTCTTTTATGCACCCCAGATGTGGATTTCTTCTTTTTTACTACAGGAGGTTGTCTGTTGCTTTCATTAGAAGCTGAGCGAGACTTGGTTCTCCTTGATCTTACCAAAGATTTAGAATGTGACTTCTCTGTCTGTGTCACCAATTTAGAGCGAGAGCGCTTATTTTGTGAGGCTGATCCACATGTAGATTGCTTTCTGTCTATGAATCGTGAATGCAAATGCTCATGTCTGCTTTTCACTTCTGAAATGGGATCTGTCTTTGTACGTACGGACTTGGGTTGGTGACATGCAGTATTTGTCATGGACATTGGCGGTGAACTTTTCCCTGTGGTTTTCAGAAAAGGCTGAGCAATATGAAGGTGCTCCTCCGTTGAAGACTGAGAAGAACTGTGATCCTCTTGAGTGCAATCAACAACTGCAGATGGAACTGAAGGTTCTTGCAAAGTATCTGAAATGAACTCTTCCTGTGTTAAAGGAACCTCCTTTATAGAACATTCAGAAGAAACTTCTTTTACAGAATTAAACTCATTGTCAAACAGTAGACTGGAAGGCTCAAGTTTCTGGTGTATCTCATCAGAACTACATGAATCAGAAGGCTTGTTGTCAGTGATGATATAGAATTCATTATGATAAACTGTGTGAGGACTGCAAAGCTGGGAAGGGCTTGAAGAGGGCTCCAATTGAAATCCTGAAGGCCTTTCTACAAGCTGCCCTTCTGTCCAGGAACATTCTTCTGCAGCTGACTCCTTGGGATTTAAGCTGCTTTCTGATGTTTTTAGAATGTTTGGGCAGGGCATATCTTGCACATAGTAGTGGTTAGGACACTGCCTGATGTAAGAAGTTCGCCCCCCTATTAATACTTCAGTTCTGAAGGAGTGTACTTGGCAGGGTCCGCGGGTTCTGTCCAGACATACATCCCCCACGATGATCCAACCCACTGTAAGTTTCAGGGCATATGGAGCGTTGAAAGGGCCATTGCGAAGTTCAAGGACCTCATGAGCCTTAAGAATGTCTCTACCTAGCAAGAGTAAGATCTCGGCATGGTTATCAAAGGGAGGAATCTTTCTGGCTATGTTCCTGAGATGAGGGTGATGCTGGTCGGCCTCAGGTGTGGGAATCTCATCCCTTGTGTCCGGCAATTTGTCACACTCAATAAGGGTTGGAAGAGAGAGTTTCTTATGTCCTTTGATGGGCTTTACGGTGAAACCATTAGCTCTTCTTCCTGAGGTTGTCACAAGACCAGAGCATGTTCCTAGGGTGTAGGGTGTAGTCTCTCCCTCTATCCTGAACAGATCAAAGAACTTAGGGCTAGCTAGGGAATGATTACTTTGGTCATCTAGAATAGCATACATTCTTATGGTCATCTCTGGTTGTGCAGTAGGAAAAACATCCACGAGGCAAATCTTAGAACAAGACTTACCGCACACAAGTCCTTCTCCACACACCTTTGTGCATCTGGGCGTGACAGTTTTTGGTAAGTCGGTCGGCACTCTCCCCGCCATGACTCTCCCCGTCTTGATAGGTATTGGGCTTGTGCCAGCTAACTGGTTCTAGGTTCCGCCTGATTGGTCCCAGGTGAACAGCGGACACATGTAGATCACTATTACATTCAGAACACTTGACTGGAACCTTACATCTGAAGCAGATATCATGACTCCTTTAGGAACTCCCTACGTTCCTCAAAGGGCTTTGCTATGAAGACACGGCATTTCCTTAAAAGGATGTGGTTTATCATGGATAGGGCAATGATGATAGTGTTCCTTAGGGCTTTCATTTCCATTGTTAGTAGTGGGCACAACCTCTCTCTTTTTTACTGAAATTAGACCTTTAGAGCCCCTCTGTCTGGGAATGAAAATGGTGGAAAGGGAACACGATGTTGCTCCTTGTATTTTGAACCTGTTGTTGCCCATTGGTCTTGAATATTGAGGGGTAATTTCTCCACAATCAGGCCCACACCATGGGAGGTATCAAGAAAGCTGAGACCTGGTAGCTGCGGGTCTTCCTTGATGATTTCAGACTCAAGAAGAAGAACGCTTAATTCCTGGAACCCTTGGCGGTCTGTATTGGATAATCCAGGAAAGTTGTATAGTCGTTTAAATAAGGCACGTTCAACTACTTCCGAGCGAGACGAAGGCCTTTGACTGGTTCGTAGATATGAACGGTTTTGAGTCTCAGTTTGACGACCATGGACCTAGCCATCTAATTAGTAAATCAAGTTCTTGCATAGGCGGTACACCAAGGATTTGAACTGTTGTCTTGAAGGTGGCCTTCCAACTTCTATAGTTCTCTGGGCGATCATCAAAGTTCATAAGGCTAGTATTGATGAGATCCCTGAGAGTGAGGTACTTAGCGATTTCTGATGCGTTATTTCTTTCCTGCATCATGACGATGGGAACTTCTCCCTCGCTGGTGTTGTTGGCACCATCTGATGCCCTATGTTTGGGGGTTGGAAGATGGAATGGAGTGGCAGCTGGGTTGAGTGTAAGTGAAGGCTGCACATCTGGTAATGTTGGCGCCAGCGTCTTGGTTGATATGTAACTAGTCTCAGGAGGTTTTAATGTGATTTGATGAGCTTGAAGCGGCTTGGCCTCTAATGGTGCCTGAAATACTGTGTAAGGTGCCAGAGGTTTGAAAGAAAGAGAAATGTCCACTGGACTGGGGTCAACTGTATAGTTATCAGCTGTCTCTTTTTCTACTCGCATGAGTTCAGCAGGCTGGCGTGCAGAGCCCAAATCTTCTGGTGCAAATGCATTGACTTTGCTTTGATCTAGAATGAATTGCAGGGTACAGCCGTCTGAGTCATTAGATATCTTGGACATAGGATGATAAGCTTCTTCTTCTTCTTCAGCAGCTTCTTCAAGAACTCTGAGTTCAGCCATGGCTGCTGCTTCTTCCCTTTCCTTCTGAAGGACCTCCAACTCAGCTTGTGTCTCTGCAACTTGTGCCTTAATGGCTGCTTCCTTTCTAATGCAGTGAGCTTGTACCTTTGCTGCTTCCGCTTTTGCGCGTGCCAACACCAATGAGGTACTTAGCGAAGAGTGCTGTGAGCGAGACCTTAGCGATGAGGACTGAGCAATAGATTTCGAGGAACGGGATGAAGCCTTGGAGTGCCTTGAAAGGTTAGAATGGCGGGACGCAGTTTCATATTGTTGTGATATCTTGTCCTCTAGCATTGACTTGACTGCCATAAATCTGCTATATCTTTCATCATTAAGTGCAGTGTGGGTCTTTAATTCTAGGATGAATTCCTCTGAGTTGAGACTTGATAGCAGAGAAGAATATTTTTCAGACAGTTTATTATAACTATCATAGGTCTTATTCAATTTTGTACACATGGCCTTTAATTGATCTTCATTATAGCCTGATCCATGTGCTGCATCCATACATTGTTCAGTCTTTTTCCACAAACTGGACAAATTATCACATATCTCAATTTTGTCGGTTAAGAGGGCCTCTTTCATTTTTTATGAGGGTTTAGAAATCCTTCTAGCTGTGTCCTGCATTTCCATCTGTAACACAACAGCGACCTCTAGTGGTGGTTCGGTCTTTTAATAGCCCACAGCAGGCAGACGACATTACCTCAGAAAACAGGCTGAATACAGCTCCTAGCCTGTATGAAACTGGAATTGCTAGAAGCTTCTGCGATCCAAGTGAATGCAGTACTGAGCAGTATAAGATATTACTCTTATTACTGTAGCATAACGGAGACAAATGATGATGGCTTATTACTTGGAGAAGGAGAATATTCTTTTCTTAATGGGAGAAGGAGAGAACTAAGACAATTCTTTTACTGTGGCGCTTCGAAATGTCAGCCTTATACAAATCACGCATCTGTGAGGTGACTTGTTGAATCCGACATCCTCCACTTACAGTTTACGCATCAGACACCCAGGAGTTAATCAAGTAGTCTTTTAATCCGGAGATTGTATTACAAGATATGCAGGGAATCCAGATGGCAAAAGAATTATGCCACTAATATTCTCCTTGATAAGAACATGAGATACACAGATTCACCTCAGACTTTCCTCAGAATCTCCTCAGAATTAGAGCACACAAAACAGCAATGCATGACAGGGTAAACAGAAAGTGGCCAGACTGAACCAACTAGAAGCAGAAACAGATGACCAATACACAATTCAAGATACTGAAACAGAACAGTCACTCTGTGCCGCTCAAATGAGGTATTCCGATTGGCCAATACCTTTGATTGTTATGGAATTGAGTAAAGATAGCCTTGCGGGTTGGTTCGCGGCAAACTTTGCGCGTTCGCGATTCAGCGAAAATATGGCGATATTCGCTCCTGCCATATTCTTTTACATTGTGAAGAACTTTGACCCATGACACATCCATCAGGTGGTACAGGGCAGTCAATTGAAAAGTTTTAGCACATGGACATACCCCCTACCTTATAAATAGACCTGATCAGGCTGCCATTTTACATTCTGTCTTTTGTCAGCGTACAGACAGGTTGCTGTGTGGAACAGGGACAGACTGTTAGGGACACAAATCGCTAGCTAATAGGTCCACAAAAGTCCTTTTAAGGACTGGTATAGGTGTACTATTGATAGGTGTGCAGTGCAGAGGGGTGTAATACACTTATAATATACTTTCTAACATAGAAAGCATATTATAGTGGATTTGTATTGTGCAGCATTGTGACTGGTGAGAGGTTCTGCAGTGAACTACAACTACAAAGAGTAACAAACGCAATTAGAAAAAATAATTATAACTGGTGTGATATACCAGTCGCCCCTCAAAACGACAGATTGAAGCTGGGTGTTATATACCAATATACTTTATAGTGTATTTGGGTACTGCAGCATTTGTTTGCTGTTTTGCTGCGTTCCCTCTGCTACACACAGTGACAAACGGTACTGGAAAAATTTATTACAACTGGTGTGATATACCAGTCGCCCCCAAAAACGACACATTGAAGCTGGGGGTGTTATATACCTTCTTCCACAAACACTGCGCTTCTCTAGAGACTTTTGTCACAAGGTCATTTAAAGGGCTTCTGTCACCCCCCAAAAGTCTTTTTTTTTTTTTTGGGCTCACAAAAATGCTTATAGGGTGATTATTCTATATCTACTGTTTTTAACTTTTTCTGTAGGTTAATTTCGCTAAAAAACGCAATTTTATAATATGCAAATTACCTCGCTACCAGCAAGTAGGGCGGTTACTTGCTGGTAGCCGCCACATCCTCCTTTCGAAAAAACGCCCCCTCCTCCTCTGCACCATACTGGTCTTCAGTCGGCACAGGCGCACTGAGAGGAGGACGCTCGCTCGGCCGCTCCTTCCTCAGTGCGCCTGCGCTGATGACGTCTTCTCATCCAGGTGCAGAGGTGACGTCATCGGCGCAGGCGCGCTGTGGAAAGAGTGGCCGAGCGAGCGTCCTCCTCTCAGTGCGCCTGTGCCGTCTGAAGACCAATACTGCGCAGGCGCGAGATTTTGAACGGAGACAGGGCCTGCGGGAGGAGGAGAGAGCTCGCTGGCCCTGTCACTCAACAGGAGGAGGGGGCATTTTTTCGAAAGGAGGATGCGGCGGCTACCAGCAAGTAACCGCCCTACTTGCTGGTAGCGAGGTAATTTACATATTATAAAATTGCGTTTTTTAGCGAAATTAACCTACAGAAAAAGTTAAAAACAGTAGATATAGAATAATCGCCCTATAAGCATTTTTGTGAGCCCCCCAAAAAAAAGACTTTTGGGGGGGGTGACAGAAGCCCTTTTAAAAAATGACAGGCCGAGGAAGAGGCAGGCCCTTCCGCAGGGGTGGTAGGGGTCGGGCAGGAGCACCAGGCCGGAGCCTAAGTGGGAAGTTGCAGAAAGTACGTGCCATTACGTCAAAGGACGCACCAGACTTGGTTGAGTGGCTTACTCAGCCTTCCGCTTCTGCACCCTCTTCATTCTCTGCTGTGTGCACCCCCAAAGACACCACCACCACCATATACCCTCCGCTTGAGTCACAGGAGTTATTTTCCGATCCATTACAAGACATTTCTGATCAGCAGCCATTCTTGGCATCGGATCAGGAAGAGGAGGTAACAAAGCATTCTGATGACAGTACCCTGATCAGCCCAAGGAGGCTGGTCCCCGCTGTTGCTGCCTACTCCGAGATCTCTAATGTTAGTGGTGGGGAAGGTGAAGTGGATGATGATGTGTCTATGGACGTCACGTGGGTGCCCACAAGAGAGGAAGAGGAGGGGAGTTCAGAGGGAGAGATGGACCAGCAGATAGGGAGGAGAAGCAGGCAGAACTTACATTGCACAGGAGGAAAAAAGCAGACTGTTAATGTATCAGGAGCGAGCCATCTACCATGCATGGTCACATCTGGCGCTCCCAGGACGCCGGCACATGGCTCCACAGTGTGGGCTTTTTTTAACGTGTCCGCTGCTGACAATAGTGTTGCCATCTGTAGTTTTTGCTGTCAACGTATAAGTCGCGGTAAGCCAAACACTTACCTAGGGATGACTGCCTTAAGAAGGTACCTGGCCTCCCATCACCGAGCCCAGTGGGAACAACGCCGTCAGAACCCATAAAGCCATACTCCCGGCGCTCCAAGTCCTGCCTCTTCTTCTCTTCTCTCCTCCCAATTGTCCTCCACTCCACCTTCCAAAGTGCCGTCCTCACGTTTATCTGGCAAAAGGCAGGCTTCCTTGGCCCAAATGTTCGAGCGTAAAAAGATGATGATGCCGGATAACCCACTTGCCCAACTGTTGACCGCTGGCTTGTCGGAACTGCTAGTCACTGGCATATAAATCAGTGGACTCGGAGGCATTTAGAAAATTTGTGGCCATTTAAACACCGCAATGGAAGGTCCCAGGAAGAAAATATTCCTCCCAGAAGGTATCCCTGAGCTATATGGCCCCCTTCAGCAGCAAGTGAATGTATCTCTGGCACACAGTGTCAGTACCAAGATACATCTGACCACAGACACGTGGTCTAGCAAACACGGGCAGGGAAGGTAACTTTTACTGCCCACTGGGTGAACCTTCTGACGGCCGTCAAGCATGCAACCCATGTAGATTTGGTGTTACCACCACGGATTGCATGCAGGCCTGCCTCTTTTTTTCCTCCGTCATCCTCCCTCTCCTCCTTGGCTTACTCCTCCATTTCCGCTGCTACTGTCTCTTCCACTGGGCCCTCCCAAAGTCCCCAAAATCTATTCAACATGCCAGGTGAGACGTTGCCATGCTGTGCTGTGTCTGTTGTGTCTGGAAGCCAAGAGACACACTGGTCCTGCCCTGCTTTCAGCTCTGCGGTCAGAGGCCGATCAGTGGCTAACCCCGCTTAATTTGACAGTTGGTAAAGTGATGTGCGACAACGGTGCCAATCTGCTGAGCGTGCTGAAACAGAGCAAAATTACACACGTGCCGTGCATGGCACACGTCCTGAACTTAGTCTTTCAGCGATTCGTTGCCAAATACCCCGGGGTCCAGGACATCTTGCGGCAGACCAGGAAAATCTCTGGCCATTGTAGAAGATCTTACACGACCATGGCTCGCCTTGCTGACATTCAGCGGTGACACAACCTGCCCATCAGACATCTGATTTGTGACTGCCCGACGTGATGGAACTCCACCTTGTATATGCTTGATAGGCTGCTCCAGCAGAAACGTGCAATTAATGACTACCTGTACGAACTCTGCGGCAGGACAGGTTCTAGGGAGCTTGCTTTTTTTCACCGTGCCAGTGGCTGCTCATGCGCGAAGCATGCAGACTTTTGCAGCCATTTGATGAGATCACCAAACTGGTCAGTCGCAGCCAGGGTGCCATCAGTGACATCGAACCTGATGCCTTCTTTCTGGATCAAGCCGTCGAGGAGCAGGAGCAGGAAGATCAGGAAGTCGCAATGCTGGATGAATTCCCAGGGGGGGCTACTCCATCTGAGACAAGTTAACAACAGGGGTCTGAAGAGGAGTCAGAGGAGCATGGTGCCGGGCGGATGAGGAAGAGCATGCTTTAAACCTTTCTGGGATCCCTGGTGTTGTCCGTGGATGGGGGAGGAGAAAAAGGACAACATTATCCTGGATGATGAGCAGGAGCCAGGCCACTACACCGCTTCCAGTTTAGTGCAAATGGGACCTTCATACTCCAGTGTTTTAAGAGGGACCCCCGTATAAAAAGCATAAAGGGCAAGGACCAGTACTGGGTAGCAACGTACTTAGACCCCCGGTACAAACAAAAAATTGACTAAATGTTACCACCATCACAGAGGGCTGTCAGAATGCAGCACTTTCAGGCCTTGCTTCGAGAAATGCTGCATTATGCTTTTGCGGGTGCTGGCAGAGCACAGAGAAACAGTTGCGGGTACCAATCCAACAGCACCTGCAAGAAGAGGGCGGTTTGAAGATGTGTTTGTCCTCCAGATCCAGCCTTAGGGAACGCCTAGACCGACATGTGTTCAACTACATCGGGTTAACGGCGGATGTGGACGCTCTGAGAAGCGATGAACCCCTGGACTACTGAGTGGGCAGGCTTGACCTGTGGCCAGAGCTGGCACAATTTTCCATGGAACTGTTGGCTTGCCCCTCGTCCAGTGTCCTGTCCGAAAAGACGTACAGTGCAGCAGGGGGGATCGTGACCGATAAGCGCACTCGCCTAGCTCCTGACCGTGTGGACTACCTTACATTTCTAAAAATGAATGAGGCATGGATCTCAGAGGAATTCAACACATGTGACCAGTAGACCATGTTTGATTCAAATTCCTCATGACAGCCCACAAATATCCGCCACCACCCAGAACAATTCATGGTCCCAGTCTTAGGTAAATACAGCGGCATAAAAGGCCTTTTATGTCCGTTGAATGCCTAATATTTGGGGCCTGTACTAGTGGCCGACACTTATTTATCCTGTGAATGCCCAATATACCTCCAGCCTCAGAATACAAAGTTCTTTGCTGTCAGGTGACGCCTGTTGGCTAATTTTTGGCACCTGTACTGGCCGACACTTACTTATCCTGTGAATGCCTAATTTTGCTGACTGGAATTGAAAGTCAATGGGTCTGTAAACGTTCTGCTAAGTTGCGGAATGGATGTGGACCCATTTTACAGACGTGTGAATGGACCGTATATGTATTTGACATGTATTTACCGGCTGCTGTCAGTTCTTGCTGATTTAGGTGAAGCTATTACACTAAAACAGAGCAATATTACAAAAACCAAAATACACGTTATAACTGTATAAACGATTTATATAACTTATTAGAACGAAAAAAATTTTTTAAGGCAACTTTTCCAATAGTTGGAGCATCTCCTGCACCCCCTTCATGGCCTGGCGGTGCCTCTCCTCCATGGCCTTCATCCGCTCCTGAATGGCCCGCATATCCTGGTTGTGCACGTTCAGCATTTTTGCCACTTGGGCCTTCAATGTCTTCAGTACTGTTGGAAAAAAAAAATATTAACATTATTTGCAATTCTTATGAAACCTTTATTTTGTGGTGCATATGATTTTATGATCGCTTGCTATTACACCTATTTGTGATAAAAGTTGTCAAAAAAATTCCTTTTTGGAGAGTTTTTATTTTTGTTTTGAAAGATGTCCACCTGAGGGGTTACTTCATATGATATTTTTATACAGCTGGTTGTTACAGATGCGGCAAGACCTAATATCTTTCCTTATTTTTTTTTGTTATTTCTGTTTTACACTATAAAAGCATTGTTGAACCAAAAACAATTCATGTTTTAATGTCTCCATAGTTTGAGAGCCATATTATTATTTTTATTCGGCGATTTTCTAATGGTAGGGTCTAATTTGTGGCCAAATGAAATGACAGATTGGTACTATTTTGGGGGGCATATACCTTTTTTGATAGCTTGGTGTTGCACTTTTAGTGATGTTAGGTGATAAAATTATAATTTTTTTTAATTTTTTCAATTTTTTTTTTTTTTACAGTGTTCACCTGAGGGGTTAGGTCATAGGATATTTTTATAGAGACGGTCGATATGTACACGGCGGTACAAAATATGTCTGTTTGTCTATTTTTTACATTTATTTTTTTATTTAAAGTCTTTATACACATTGACGATTTAAATCTCAATACGTTAGTTAGATATTTATTATATAGTTTATTAGTTTGTGATATTTCAGTAGAGTATAATTTTATTTTGTTTGTTAGTGATAGTTCAATAGAGTTTAATATTATTTATTTGTTAAATTAATGGTTTTAATGTAGATTAAAGTCTTATTGTCAAGTGTTCTTGTTTTGTATTATTATAGTGTATATGGTCCCCTCATTGTTGGCCCTTTTAATGTTTATGTACATGTTATTGATACATAATCATATTGCTATGTGCACATATTTACCCTCCTGGTGGGGGCTGGTGATCGCCTCCTCTTCCTCAGAGTCATGAGATGGGGCGGTGCTGGAGTGTCCAGCACTTTCCACCTCCACCTCTTTCACTTCTCCCACATCTGGTGGGGGTGGCTCAATAGGCTGGGAGGGTCCGGCCTCCCCCTCCTTTTCCTCCTTCACCTCCACCACTTCCACGGCCTCCGCCGATCGCCTTCTCCAAATGGAGGAAATAGGAACTTCTGTAATCACAAAATATTCCGATTTTAAAGAAACAAATCCGAAATCTTAACATTAGATATAAAAAAATTCCAATATGGAGGGATCTATAAATCATTGCAGTGGCTGCCAGCTTTATGCCGCATAACTCAATCAAAAATTAACAGCATGCAAACAGACGTCCCCTCCACAGTGTCATGATGAAACAATAGGGAGAGAGGAGACCCAAGGGATGGGATTATCTCCTGAATAGGACAGGATAAGTGATGGATGAGAAGGATAGGACGATCTACTTCTCTACACCAGAGTCGGCTACTTCTTAATCCCATCACTAACACAATAGAACAAGGTGACAAATAAACTAACACATTCATTGGGAGTCTCAGAGCAGAATTAACCCTTATTGCGTTTATGGATTCACACCATACAACTTTAATGGGGAATAGGAAAGATGTGACCTATAAACTCAACCAATAAATCATGGTTTATAGTTCACTCTAACCCAAATAGGTCAGAGTGGGGGTCTCCATAGTCCTGGGTCCATAGCCTGTAGGAAGGAGGCTAGCCCTCAGGCTTCTACTACAGACCCAGTGATGGTTGAGTCCGTCACTTGTATGAAATCAGCTGGTTACATCCAAAATTTCTATCATGCTGTGTGTTTAAATATATATATATATATATATATATATATATATATATATATATACACACAATACAACCACAGCTAGGTTGAGATGTTGGATGTAATTTGGTTAATTTGGGGCGTGTCTCTCCAGGTACTAATTAATCAGTTGTAAATGGATGAAATACATACAGCCTTCTGTTAAAGGTTTTGTTAATCTGAATTTTATGTGATGGATCAGAACACAATAGTCTAAGTTGGTGAAGTGAAATAAGAAAATATCTAAATGAAATTATTGTTTAGAAATAGAATACCAAAAATTGCCATGTGCGTATGTATTCAACTCCTTTGTTCGGAATCCCATAAAAAGCTCTGGTGCTACCTATTACTTACAGAAGTCACAATTAGTAAAATGATGTCCACCTGTGTGCAATCTAAGTTTTACATGACCTGTCATTACATATACACACCTATTTTGAAAGGCCCTAAAGGCTGCAACATGTAAGAAAGAGGCATCACTAACCAAACACTGCTATGAAGACCAGGAACTCTCCAAACAAGTAAGGGACAATGTTGTTGAGAAGTACAAGTCAAGGTTAGGTTATAAAAAAAATACCCAAATCTTTGATGATCCCCAGGAGCACCATCAAATCTATCATAACCAAATGGAAAGAACATGGCACAACAGCAAACCTGCCAAGAGACAGCTGCCCACCACAACAGGACAAGGAGGGCATTAATCAGAGAGGTGGCACAGAGACCTAAGGTAACCCTGGAGGAGCTGCAGAGTTCCACAGCAGAGACTGGAGTTTCTGTACATAGGATGACAATAAACCGTACGCTCCATAGAGTTGGGCTTTATGGCAGAGTGGCCAGAAGAAAGCCTTTACTTTCAGCTAAAAACAAAAAGGCACATTGTGAGTTTGTGAAAAGGCCTGTGGGAGACTCCCAAAATGTATGGAGGAAGGTGCTCTGGTCTGATGAGACTAAAATTGTACATTTCTACACTCAAACATGATGGTGGCAGCATCATGCTGTGTGGATGTTTTTCAGCAGCCGGGACTGGGAAACTGGTCCGAGTTGAGGGAAAGATGGACAGGGATATTCTTGAGCAAAACCTCTACCACTCTGTGAGTGCTAGGACAGAGGTTCACCTTCCAGCAGGATAATGCCCCCAACACACACTGCTAAAGCAACACTTGAGTGGTTTAAGGGGAAACATGTGAATGTGTTGGAATGGCCTAGTCAAAGCCCAGATCTCAATCCAATAAAAAAAATCTGTGATCAGACTTAAAGATTGCTGTTCACAAGTGCAAAACATCCAACTTGAAGGAGCTGAAGCAGTTTTGCAAGGAGAAATGGGCAAAAATCCCAGTGGTAAGATGTGGAAAGCTCATAGAGAATTATCCAAAGCGACTTGGAGCTGTGATTGCGCAAAAGGTGGCTCTACAAAGTATTGACTTTAGGGGGTGAATAGTTATGCACATTGACCTTTTCTGTTATTTTGTCCTATTTGTTGTTTGCTTTACAATTAACCAATTTATAAAAAGTTCTAAGTTGTGGGCATGTTATACAAATTAAATAATGCAAATCCTCAAACAATCCATGTTAATTTCAGGATGTGAGACAACAAAAAAAGAATGAGGTCAAGGGGGGTGAATACTTTTGCTTAGCACTGTATACATTACAGAGTGTTGGCAAAACATACAAAAGTTATTTACGCATCTACCTGGGCATTTTTCGTCCTGGATTCTTTTTATAAACCGGGAGTGTCTGCACTTCATGTCTGACCATTTTTTAATGATGGCCAGACGTCAGTGTTTGAGACCCTTTTTGCGCCAGATCTCATAGGCCAGCTCCCGCACAATTCGCTGCTTCTTGGCAAAGGACTGCGTGCGGTCGTATGCCAGCCCCAACATCCGCTGCAAGATAAAAATGCAAGCATATGATCCCAATTTTTAACAATAATAGTATTGAAAATAATTTACTCAAGTAAACTGCAAAAAGTATGTAAGTCTTTGAAGTGGAAATATTAGATTTAGGCTGCCTGCACACGGGCGTGTTTTTTCACAACTAAGGACCGTACAAATATGGCCTGCTGTCGTGCAGAGTGGACAAGCGCACGGCGTCATTGGTTGCTATGACGCCGTGCACTTCCGGCCACCACCGCTGTACTGTGATACACTTGTATGATCTATACAAGTGTATTACTGTACAGCGGTGGCGGCAAGAAGCGCACAGCGACATAGCGAGTTTGAAACCAATGACGCCGTGCGCTCGTCCACTCTGCTGGACAGCAGCCCAGGTTTTTACGGTCCGTAGTTGTGAAAAAACATGCGGGTGTGCATGCGGCCTTACTGTTACGGTTAGAAGATGGGATTGTATTACGACTGTATGTGGGTGGGGTCTGAGCTATTCGATATTGTCCAGCTAAGCAGAGATGTACCTGTCTAGTGAAGTGACGATACGGTATGGGGTGTACAGCTGGTTCGCCTCCCAGTGGTGCACCCTGAGTTACTCTAAATTAACCAGCAAATATTGGCGGTCTGACAAAGAAAGCTTCTCCTGAGTCCTGACCAACAGGATACAAACTATAATCTATAGACTATGTGTGTGTGTGCGGTATATAGTGCGTGTCTGTGTGTGTGCGGTATATAGTGTGCGGCATGACAATGGATGTGCAATGTGCATGTGAAATATACTTCTCTGCTTTCCATACAAATATGCTACTAACATACTGGGTGTGATGTCACAGGAATACTTACTGCAACAATCACTAATATCTAGTGAGACTTTATAAAATGTAAAGTTGAGTGCACTTAAGAAAAATAAGAATCGCAGAAGTTTGCACTGGCGTTTTTTTCATTTTTTTATTATAACACTCTTTATACATATAAAGCGATTGTTCAGACATGCAGATGAAATGTAATCAAATACACAACTGTAATGTAAGATTACTTAAAGTCACCAGGAGTTCTTCCTCTTTGTCGCTGAACTTGGTTTCAACCATCCCATCCATGTAATTTCTAGTCTGTGCAAACTAGTTGCTGTAGGCCACGCCTTCCTAGAGGATATGCTCTTGCGATTAATACTTTGCTGAAATTTTGCAAATAAAAAAATAATGCTTGTAGATTGCAGACTCGCTTAATACTTCTGGCATGTCAGTGTCCATGTTGTGGGACTATGTGTGCATATCTAGTAAGTATTTTGTGGCTGCAAATATGACCTGGAGGTTTTTCAGGTTCGCCTGCCATCAAAATCAATGGGACCCTGCGGTTCGCAAACATTTGATCGCATTTGCGCAATCGCGTTCGCGAACCGACCCAGCAGATGTTCGTCTATAACTACTTAAAAGTGAACGCACTGTACTGCTGAATTCTAAAAGTAAGGAGGACCACTCAGGATGCACCATCTGACTAATATCCACATTCAATTTGGCCTCATCAGTGGTCAAGCGCATTATTGCAAAACATTGGGGAACCCTGAGACTGGACCTTGATTTTAGAAAAAGTAGGGGCTCCATCTCCACAGATTACCTATAGAAGGGGTAGCAGCCCCCTCAGGTATTTTGTGGTTCTCCTTCAGGAATTCTAATAGGTAGGGACTTTAGTGTAGTTTCTGACACTTTGAATAGAGTCACTGTCTCCCATAATCCTCCTCAAAAATGCCCAATTACATCTAAGTAGGGACTTTCGTAGGTTTATACGATCTCTGAAGAAGTAATCATCCTAATGATAGATCCTCCTCCTATGTTACTGAAGAATCTCTGCTACCTAATCTATCCCGGAATCCCTTTAAAGGATCAGTTCAGACTTGACAGCAAATGTTTTGTTTAATTAAAAGAACAAGATAATGATTTAACAAAATAAATGAATGGCATAATCCCCACTCAACAGTCTTTGGGTAAATACAGGCATTATCTATATAAAACATATAATAATGCATCGATTAAGATATATACGTGTAAATATATATATATATATATATATATATATATATATAGAAAAAATAGAAAATGAGATAGCAGCACACTCACAAGTGAGAACGGGTGCAATTCCTTTGCCGGGATACGCACTGGTAATCCAAAATGTAGTAGTAGAAAGGGCACGGCAGCACTCCAGTAAAGGTGAAAAAAGTGAATCTGTTTATTCCCCAAAGATGCAGCAGCGTTTAGGCTGCTATGCAGTCTTTGTCAAGCCATGGCTTGACAAAGACTGCATAGCAGTCAACGCTGCTGCATCTTTGGGGAATAAACAGATTCACTTTTTTCACCTTTACTGGAGTGCTGCCGTGCCCTTTCTACTACTATATATATATATATATATATATATATATATATATATATATATATTCTTTACGATGGTCTCTCCAATCGGCTTCTGGTAACACAAAATCAGTCACTTACAGATTCTTATCGCAGTGACCTTCACTTCCCTCTGGGTGGCATCCTTGTACTATGAATAAGTCCCTTGGGTATGAGGCAGCTGTCCTCACCTCAGGATACATTTCACATGACCATGCCAGCACCGCAGGGGGTTGGCCTGATAACTTCTGCAGGATAATAACTGTCCCTCTCAACACAGGTGTGTCCTGGGGATTATCCTTGGTAAAGAAGCACCATATCTTACAGTTGGCTGATAGCAACTCAGGGACTGTTTCTTGTAGCTTTTCCCAGACCAAGAATAAAAAGGACACAGATCATTCACCCCAGGTCTCCTTTGTCATTGTAACAGGATGTCCATTTCATTGATGTTTTGACACCTGTATCTGTTATACAGCATAGTCTCAGAAATCGGGCACCACGATGGAAGCTGGCATCGACAATATTTCAACGGTTACGCCTGTTACAGGCAGCCACTATGGGTTCTGTGATGTGGTACGACCCTGCTCCTGTGGGTTTCTCCTTTCTGCCCTCCCAGAATAGTATGGGAGTGTGTCATTGGTGTCAGAATGTTTAACCCCTTAAGGACACGGCCCTATTTCACCTTAAGGACCAGGCCATTTTTTGCAAATCTGACCAGTGTCCCTTTATGTGGTGATAATTTTAAAACACTTTTACTTATCCAGGCCATTCTGAGACTGTTTTTTCGTCACATATTGTACTTCATGACACTGGTAACATTTTGTCAAAACAGTTAATTTTTTTGTATAAAAAAAATACTAAATTTACTAAAAATTTAGAAAAATTAGCAAATTTTCAAGTTTCAATTTCTCCACTTCTAAAATACATAGTAATACCTCCTAAAATAGTCATTACTTTACTTACCCAAAATGTCTACTTCATGTTTGGATCATTATGGGAATGCCATTTTATTTTTTGGGGATGTTACAAGGCTTTGAAGTTTAGAAGCAAATCTTGAAAATTTTCCGAAAATTTCAAAAACCCAATTTTTAAGGACCAGTTCAGGTCTGAAGTCACTTTGTGAGGCTTACATAAAAGAAACCACCCAAAAATGACCCTATTCAAGAAACCACACCCCTCAAGGTATTCAAAACTGATTTTACAAACATTGTCAACCCTTTAGGTGTTCCACAAGAGTTCATGGCAAATGGACATAAAATTTAAGAATTTCGATTTCGTTGGGCAAATTTTCTATTTGAATCCATATTTTTTCCAGGAACAAAGGAAAGGTTAACAGCCAAACATAACCCATTATTTATTGCCCTGATTCTATAGTTTGCAGAAACACCCCATATGTGGTTGTAAACTGCTGTATCGTCAAACGGAAGGGCACAGAAGGAAGGGAACGCCATATGGTTTTTGGAAGGCAAATTTTAATGGACTGGTTTATTTACACCATGGCCCATTTGAAGCCCCCCTGTGGCACCCCTAGAGTAGAAACTCCAAAAAAGTGAACCCATTTTGGAAACTACTGGATAAGGTGGCAGTTTTGGTGGTATTATTTTTAGGGTACATATGATTTTTGGTTGCTCTATAATACATTTTTGTGAGACAAGGTAATAAAAAATAGAAACTCTGAAATTTCATCTCCATTTGCCATAAACTCTTGAGGAACACCTAAAGGGTAAATAAAGTTTGTAAAATCAGTTTTGAATACATTGAGGGGTGTAGTTTCTTATATGGGGTGACTTTTATGGAGTTTCTACTCTAGGTGCGCATTGGGGGTCTTCAAATGTAACATAGTGTCAAAAAACCAGTCCGTCAAAATCTGCCTTCCAAAAACCATTTGGCGCTCCTTTCCTTCTGCGCTCTGCCGTTTGTCCATAAAGCAGTTTACAACCACATATGGGGTGTTTCTGTAAACTACAGAATGAGGGCAATAAATATAGATTTTTGTTTGACTGTTAACCCTTGCTTTGTTACTGGAAAAAAATTATTAAAATGGAAAATTTGGAAAAAATAGCTGTTTTGGGACAGAATTTATTTTATTTTTGTGACTGTGTTCATCTGAGGGGTTACGTCATGTGTTATTTTTATAGAGCAGATTCTTACGGATGTGGCAATACCTAATAACTTTTTTATTTATTTAGGTTTTACACTATAATATCCTTTGTTAAACAAACAAAAAACTATTTTAGTATCTCCATAGTCAGAGTTTTTTTTAGTTTTTGTCCAATTGTCTTAGGTAGGGGCTCATTTTTTGCGGGAGGAGATGACGGTTTCAATGGCACTATTTTGGGGTGCATATGACTTTTTGATCGCTTGCTGTCACACTTTTTGTGATGTTAGATGACAAAAAACAGCTTTTTACAGTTGTTGTTTTTTTTTGCGGTGACCCCTGAGGGGTTAGTTCATGTGTTATTTTTATAGTTCAGGTTCTTATGGACGCGGCGATACATAATATGTCTAATTTTTATTTATTTATTTAGGTTTTACACAATCATATTTTTGAAACAAAAAAAAATCATGTTTTAGTGTCTGCATAGCCTGAGAGACAAAATTATATTTTTTTTGGGCGATTTTCTTAGGTAAGGTATCATTTTTTGCGGGACGAGGTGACGGCTTGATTAGTACCATTTGGGTGCAGATACAACTTTTTTTTAGGACGTTCACCGTACGGAGTAACAAACCCATTTTATAGATCAGGTCGTTACAGATGCGGTGATATATAACATGTGTAGTGTATTTTTTTTTTCTTTTTTATTAGTGATAAATGTGATTTTTGGTTTTTACCTTTTTTTCAAATTTTTTTTGGACACAGACCCACTTGGTTCTTGAAGATCCAGTGGATCTGGTGTCTGTATAATACAGTACAGTACATTATATAATGTACTGTATTTTATACTTGACACTTAGTCTGATCAGACTTTTGCCTTTAGCAAAAGTCTGATCAGACTTCTGTTACCATGGCAAGCAGGAAGCCTTTGAAGGCGTCCTGTTGCCATGGTTACCCTCCTCCGCTGCTATAACAGAGCAGCGGAGGATGGGGAGGGAGGGAAGCTGGGGACTGGAGCTAGGGGGGCTGCACCAGACACAGCAGCCCCCCACAGCAGCTCCCTCCCTCTTAACCACTTCCATACAGCGGTCCCTATGGACCGCGGCATGGAAGGGGTTAATAGGCTGACATCCGTGCCTGCACGGATGTCAGCCGTTACAAGCAGAGTGTCAGCAATGTGCTGACACTCTGCCCACCACGCTCGGCCATTCTGAAAATGAGCGGAGGGGCGGGCGCCTGACTTCCCCCCGCACCGCCCACAAGCCTCCCCCCCTCCCCGCACCGCCCATCACAATGAGGGCACAGGGGGGGAGGTTATAGGAATACAAAAAAATCATTTGACAGCATTTTAAAGTATCTGATCCCCGCGGTCATAGACCACGGGGATCAGATACATCGCAAAGCGCTGCAAACTGCGGGTCTGAATTGACCTGCAGTTTGCAGCGATCGCCGATACGGGGGGGGTCACAGGACCCCCCTCGGCATATGAACATGGTTCCTGCTGCACGATCGCAGCAGGAATCATGTTTCTATCGCGATTTTTTTTTTTTTTACAGTAGATTTAATTTAGGACGTATGGGTACGCCCTGTGTCCTTAAGGAATCGGACATTAGGGAGTACCCATACGCCCTATGTCCTTAAGATGTTAAAATATGTCCCTGCTTCAGCGCAAGAACACCGCCATAGATATATTTTGAAGTTTTATTTCAGGGTCATTTGCACATCAAGAATAAAGCAATGCATTTCAGAGATTCTCAAGTCCCCTTCATCAGGTTAGGACAGTGGTGGGCAAACTTATTATTCAACTGAGCCAAATATCATTAAAACAGTGATTGAAATTTCTTTTGAGAGCCAAATTTTTTAAACTTAAAATATATAGGAAGGGTACATTGTTATTAACTTAATAAGAGTATTCCTAACTATCTCAACATACCTTTCTCAATCCTCGACACTACATCTTCTTTCACTCCACAATGTTTCGCCCTATAAGACGCACCTAGGTTGTAGAGGAAGACAATAAGAAAAACTATTTTTCATTACACCTGAGTCAGACCACTAATCAGACCCCCAATGTTAATAAGACCTCCCTCAGATCAGACGTCAGCTCAGACCCCAATGTAAATGACCCCCCAATCAGAACACAAATAAGAGCCCCATGCCTCTCATCACCCCCATTATTATCCATGATGCCTCTCATCATCCCCATTATTATCCATGATGCCTCTCATCACCCCCATTATTATCCGTGATGCGTCTCATCACCCCCATTATGATCCTCCTCATCCCCATTATTATCCATGATGCCTCTCATCACCCCCATTATTATCCATGATGCCTCTCATCACCCCCATTATCATCTATTATGCCTCTCATTAGCCCCATTATTATCCATGATGCTTCTTATCATCCATAATGCCTCTCATATCCCCCATTATGATTCTCATCACCCCCATTGCCTCAGATCAGCCCCAAGTTTAATAAAATAAAAAAGCTCTAACCTCTCCTGCAGGCTGCTCCTGGATGCAGCTGCTGCTCACTGCCTGTGCTCTGTGTTCTTTCTGCTGTCAGCTGTGCTGTGAACTGGCTCGCATAGCGTGACATCACAGAGCGCCACACGCTGTGCGCAGCCCTGCACAGCCGACGACAAGGAAGCGGTGAGTACAGAGCCTTCACCGCTTCCTGGTCCTCCCTCTCCTGACGATTTTTTCTACGGGCAATGAAAATGTGATCGCACTGTGCGTGCAGCCCGCACCTGGAAGAGCCGCATTCAAGGGTCTAAAGAGACGCTTGTGGCTCGCGAGCCGCGGTTTGCTGACCACTGGGTTAGGATAAAGGGGACTTGAAATTCCCTGAAACGCGTTGTGGTGAATGAAAATATTACATTGACTTGAGCCTCTCTCCTAGTTTTCGACCTTCCATCTCCCCGTGACTTTGTCATTGGTACCAATGTATACCATGATAGCTGGTTCTTCCCTGGCCCCACCAACAATCTGTCTATCCGATCCCCAATGTGCCAAAACAGAGTACCAGGAAGGCAACTGACCTGAGGGCCATTCAAGAAAAGTGGGATGCCATGCCTCAGGAGACGATAAGCTGTAATTGATGCCCAAGGTCACATGGCAAGTTTTTAAGACACTGCATTTTTTGTGGGGGTATACCCACTACTTTTGTTTCAATAAATTGTTTGAGATGAGGAAATCACCATTGCATGCTTCTATGTAAATGCACTACTTTCATTATATAATAATAATGTAGCATGAACTTTTTACGTTTTCCATAAATTCACCCGAAAGCCAAATATCCCTAACAATTTGTGAGTAGTGTGTTTAATATCTTATCTGATGCAAGTTAATTTTGCATAAATTATTGTGAATCAGGATTTAGAATTTTTCTTACTGTGTATCATTTAACTAATAACATATTTTATTGCTCATTATACTTGTACTTGTGCCATGGTCAATCTATTGCAATAACTGTTGGGCTGCAATGGCCCATCATGTGTGAAAATACACATAAACACTGACTTAGCAAAGCGAATAAAACAGTGCTTCTCCCTAGTTTGGGGTACCTTATAATTAGTCAAAGCTACATTATTCTGCATATTGATTAAACGTACAAAGGTAATGAGCAATGGTTGAGGTTTATCTGTAGGGACAATAGCTGCCATGTGTAATTTAAAATGATGTCCCCTCTCCAGCCCTCATAAATGCTCAGAAAAGCACATTTGCTATGGTTCACCGATTCTGCCTTTAAAAGATATTTGCCTGGCGGATGCATCATATGGAGGAAAATGGACTGAGCAGAGACATACGCACTGCTCTGTTTTTATTCAACCCTTTGTTGCACAGATATTCAGCTTTTGTTATGCAGCACAGCATGTTCATTTCCAGTTTTTAATACTCAGCAGTCAGCACCAATATTAAAGCAACATTTAAAACCAGGCTGATTGCTACACATCACAGGTCTCCAACCACCGGGCCGTGGACCCGTACCACTGTGGATCACCTGGTACTGGTCCATGGGGAACACCAGAGGTAAATTGCGAGGACGGGAACTATTGGCTCCTGTGTCCTGCTGTTAACCTCATAAGCTGAGGCCGCTATGCCAGAGGCATATGAGGCAGTGCTAAACTGAAGGATGTTCGCAAATGACATCATCACAACCTACTTGCACCGAGTCACAGGCAGTGTGATTCACACCACCAGAGACCCAGCGCAGGAGGTAGCAATGACATTCGTGACCTTCTGTATTGTAAAATATCGCAGAGAGCTGAAGGGAGGTGAGTATTTTGTTCATTTTTGGTTTGTAAACACTACATGTAAAGAGGCACTATTGTGGGAGGAAAACTTAAAGAAACCACTACTGGGGGGCATCATATTTAAAGAGGCCACAACTGATTGGCACTTTATGTAAAGAGGCCACTACCGAGGGGCATTATATGAAGAGGGCAAAACCTTGTGGACATTATATGTAAAGAGGGCACTACTGGGGGTATTATTTTTTATCAACTGGGGCCTAAATAGGGATGATTACTAAGTAGCGGCATAAAAGGAGGCATTAATACTAAATAGGTTTGTTAAATTATGCAGAAACAAGTTGTGGTCAAAAGACGTCATCAGATTGATCTCTGCAGGGCTGAGGGGAAAAAAAGGAAAGAGAACGAACCCAGTCAGAGGAGACATCACCTGTAAGGCTGTTTGTACACGAGCGAGTGTCATGCTCCAGACTCACAGCACGAGTATCAGACAGCTCCCGTCCTGAACTTCCAGCACTACCAGGATCTTTAATAAAAAATTTGAGCCCCTTTCTCTATACAGCCTTGAGATTCTTTAGTAGCATGAAATATGTTTTTACTGTTTCCCATCAGGCAGCTCAGCTGATGGCTCCTTAACTCTGAACTCCTAAACACTCATTGATAAGAATGTGGCTTAAATAAGTGTTTGACATTTTAGTAATTTAGAGATAAGGTTTATTAGATGACTGGCACAAAGTAAAAGTTAAACAACTAGACAAACAGTTAACACTTTGTGACACAACAGCTGAATATTTTTAATAAAGACCAACTGAAAAAATTATTTTTAGCCCAAAATGAGTAAAACAAAATGCTAAAAAAATTGCCTCCGAAAGCGTACATAGCCAGTAACTTCAAGCTTACCATGTACATTGAATAAGGTTGGTGGAACAGCAGAAGGATAAGTAGACTACTTAATGTAGACATTTTCCCAGACATTTAAATGTGTCTAATTCTCAGCTTTCTCAGGAGATAAATGGTGACTGAGGAGTCTAGAGCAGTAGTCTCCAACCTTTTTCGCAACAGGGACCAGTTTTATATGACATTTTTTCCGCAGACTGGGTAGACGCAGTGGTTAATCACGTACATAATAAAAGACAATAAGGTTCATATTAGTGAATATGTGGCCAACTATGCCAATAATAACATTTTATAAAGGCCAAATAATACCACTTCACCAATGATCCAATCATTAATATTCCCATTTAGGCCCCCAGTGTCTTACAAGTGTTGTCTCCTCTGGCAGCAGTCATTCTCTTTCCTTTCTCTCAGTCATGCACAGATCTCCATGATCACATCCTCACAAGCCCCATCCTTATTTGGTCCAGAAACCAAATAATAAAAAAATAATAATACTCACCTCTCTCCTGTTGTCTGCCCACATCATTCTTCCAGCCTGCTGCTACTTCCTCCCGGCTGCCTGTATTATGGCACAGGCAATCTGCTCCTGGTCTCTGGTGGGGTGATAATGTTGTCATGCCGCCTGTGGCCTGGCACAGGAGGTCGCGATGATTGCAACTTCTTGCACATTAGAACTGCCTAATAGGCCTAGCGCCCTTCAGCCTATGAAGTTAAACGGCAGGGCACAGGAACCAATTGTTCCTGTGCCCTGCTACTCAACAACAGCGCTCCCCGCGGACCCCGATGGTCCAAGGTCCGGTGGTCGGGGACTGCTGGTCTATATGGGTCAGAGTGATTTATTTTGCCATCACTATTGAAATAAACAAGCAGCTTTTGTACATTTATAAGTGAGTTAGAAAGGATGGTTATGGCAAAATTTAGGATTGCAAGAAAGAAAAGCCAAAACCCCCCAAAAAACAATTTTCAATACATACTGTACTTGAACAAAAAGGCATAAAAAGCGTAAATATAAATCTACAGTAACATTAGAATAATGAATGCACAAACTCGAGCATAAACATGACTCATTTATTTAATGTGATACAGCACAGTAAAGATTATGAAAACATTTGCCTTTTTCTGTGCAGCTAAGCTTCATTATTACTCAAAAAGGAATGTGCAACCAGAGCACATTAATATAAAATATAGGACAGGCACTGAAAATGTTAATTCTGGTACTACAGGTGTTGTGTTATTCTCCAATAATTGAATTGTCTGCCTCTCTGCTGCTGCTTATAAAAATCTCTGCTGTGTAGAATAATAACCACCGCCCAGAACGAGGGGGGAGAGGGGGAATTAGTCAAGTGAGAAGACAGCAAGTGTCTAGATCGCTCATGAGCCTTTGCAACAACAAATTACAACAGCTCATACACCACCCCTTCATTCCACCCCTCCTTCCAAAGCTTTCCTACTCAAAGCAATTACACTTATACAGCAGCAGAGCGTCTAATGGAGGAGTGGGGATCACAAGCTAGTGTGGTGTTTGGCACTTTTCATTATACAAGAAGGCCCAGAAAGAGTAGAGGATTTCAAGAGTCTCAAAATTACCACAGTCGGTTTAGGATGCAGGAGGGAATTATTTCAGACTTCATAAGGAAACCCTATCAGAAGTATTTAGTGCAATACAACATATTTTAAAAATTCTACAAATTTATAGCAGTTTTAACTTTCTGCAGTGTAAAAAAATCTGTAACAAAAAATGTATAATGTTGTATGCTATAAAAAAGCACAAAGAAATTTTTTCAGCATTTATAATTCTCATGTAATATTTTTAGCATTTATGGTATCCACATCTCAACTAGTATCAACTTTTGTGAAAGCTGAACAACAACTAAAGCACATTGCTGCAGAGCACCAACACCAATGCATAAGACCCATCAATTTATCTGTAGAATGCACAATATAAACTAAAGCTCATAGGTTCATCTTAGACGTTCATTACGTGTTTGTGTCCATCGCCAAACCCTCAAATCGGCTCCTGCTACACGCTGCAGTTCGGTACGGACACGGGATTCATTATCTTCAACAAATTGTACTGCACGATCCCAGACTCTCTTTAAATGTTTCCTGCACATATGGACAAATTAAGTTAAATGCATTCTGCTTTGTGTTTAAAAGAGACCTGTAACCTCTGCTGACATGTCTCTTTTAGTAGCTACTTACATTCCCCATATAACTGTTCCGGAAAATCTATTCCTATGACTCTTTGTTGAGCAGTTCTTCTCGTATTCCTACTACTGGCAACTCTCATCAGAAAATGCCAGACTGTGTGGGGACACCTCCCAACTGGTAACACCCATCTGTACCTTTATCCATAACCTTCTAGCAAGAATAGTAGAATGGCACAACACAGAGTGAAAAGAATAGCTGCTCCACAATTGTCAAATAATGTGGAATATAATTATTTACTAAAATAGACACATCAGGAGTGGTGACAAGTAGGGATGAGCGAACTTAAAGTTTTGAAGTTCAACTATATGCTGAATTGCGTTATGGATTCTGTTACGCATTTCCATGACGGAATGCATAACGAAATGCCTTTAGAGGCATTCCGCTAACCATTCTATCATAATAGTAGTCTATGGCCAGCATAATGGATCCATCCGGTTTAGTTATGCAGGAGTCTTATGACAGAATGCCTCTAAAGGAATTACGTTATGGTCTGTGGTAACAGAATTCATAGCGCAAATCGGCATATATCCAAACTTCAAAACGACCTGTCACTCATCCCTAATGACAGGTTGTATTTAATAAGATGCTGAAATAGGAGAAAATATGCAATTCAAGAACAACACTGGTTAAAAACAATTTAGTGTGAGGTGTTAGCTTTCATTTAATAAATTTGGTCGTATACTCAGGAAATGTCAAATTTAGCATCCTTGAATTTCCTTCCACTAACTTTTTTTTAAAATTTAAAGGGGTTGTCTGCTTTTTACTATTGATGACCTTATACTCAGGACAAGTCATCAATATCAGATCTGCAAGGGTTTGAAGAGAAGGCCGCGCTCATACAAGTGCTGCCTTCTCTGCTCTGTTTATCTGCTCCTTGCCGCAGCAATTGTAGTGGTGAGCAGGTCTAATTGCAAGTACGGCATCCCTATCAACTTCTATGGGACAGCATTATAGTATTCACAGGCAAAGCCGTCCCATAGAAGTGAAAGGGGACGCCATACTTGCAATTACACCGGTTCACCACTGCAAAAGCTGTGGCAAGAAGATAAATAGAGCAGAGAAGGCAGCGCTCCTATGAGCTCTGCCTTTTCTTCAAACAGCTGATCAGCAGGGGTCCAACTTCAATATTGATGACCTATCCAGAGGATAGGTCATTGTGGCGAAACCAACCTCGCCACTGGGCATTGGAGAAGACTGATTGACCGCCTCCTCCCCTGCGACTATGGCCCCTTGGACACTATTTGGGCATATTGAATTTTAAAGTTACTGTTTCTGCCCCTTGGACTGTTAACTGGAACAGAACCCCTGTTACTGCCTGGATTCATAACTTTCATTTTGTTGATTGTATCACAGGCAATGCCATTGTGTTGTTGATTGTATCACGGGCAATGTCATTGTGTTGTTGATTGTATCACGGGCAATGTCATTGTGTTGTTGATTGTATCACAGGCAATGTCATTGTGTTGTTGATTGTATCACAGACAATGCTCATTGTGGTTGTTAAATGTACATTGATGAATGGGTTTTGGTTAAAATGTGAAACTGTAAACGATTGGCTGCTATGTTTATGTCCGCAGTTCCCAACAAGGTCCACGAAGCCTATGGACGAAACGCGTAGTAGCAGGTGAGGTGACATATGGTAGGGTTGTACTTTTCAATGCATGGCAATCTGCTTTCAATGTTTTAGGCATGACTGCAATCTATTTTGCTATACTTTAATTGTACTGGCACAATTTTTCTGGGCATGTCTGCACTTTAGCTCTGGGGTGTTTTTTCTCCCCCGTGAGCAAAATACTATGTGAAAACTGAGCCAATTACTTGTCCCCTTGTGGGTGAGGTACTGTATACTAGGACCTCATATTTCAATGCGTGGCAATCCGCTCTTTATATTGTCGATATGTTTGCACTTTATTTGCGCGATTCATAATTGCATAGGCATACTGCCTCGGCACTTTGCACTTTATTTTGGGGTAATTTTCCCGCTAACAAATACTATGTGCAAACTTATATGACTATTTAGACGTGTAAACTATAAAATAATTCCTTTGTAAAAAACAACCTTGTTTTATAGATTAGCGATTTGTCAGAGATGTATCATTGTGCTTGTAACACATTGTCAAGTTCATTTTATTATGGGGAATATTAAAAAGTGTTTCGGTACATAAGAAAATATTTGCTCTTTCGGGTTTTTACATACATGTAACTTTGACCCATATTTTCCCCTTCCCATATGCACCATTTTTTCTGTACCCCACTGGGTGTTGTTCGTATGTTGTTGTATATCTTGTTTTTAAAAAAAAAATTTTTTTGCTTAAATTAAATTAACTCATCTACTATGATTATGGTGGAATTTTGTGAATTATTGGGCATACACACTGTTGGTATTTTGTAGGTGCGGTATTGTGGTAGGGTGTGGCCCTTTCCTACAAATCAGGTGGTATTGGCATTGATAATTGTAGGAAAATGTGTATAAAAGGAAATGCTTGTGTGGTCATTAAAGAAGTTGCTGCTTGACCCTCAAAACGAAGTGTCGTCTCGTTATTGGGGGGGGATTTGACTGTATGCCGATTGCCAGGAGTGTAAGCTGTTCATATTTCTTTTCCTGTTCGGCTGCTTCCAGGGTTCGTGTGTCTCTTGTTCGGGAGTTGGTGAATTCGTGTGGTTTGCAGTTCGGGAAGTTGGTGATTGCAGTAGCTGCTGGTCTATCCGGAAAGGGGATTATCGCCCAATCGGTTTTTATCCTCTTGTGTGCGAAACGGTCCGCAACAGTCGTCAATAGTAAAAAGCAGACAACTCCTTTACATTTTTAATTTTCTCAAGTTTGCCGACTGGTGGCCATCAATAAGTTACTCTTGACAGATCTTTATTTTTTATTATAAATACACTCATTGAAAAAAAAAAATGCACACAGAAATGTATTGTTTCAAAACTCGGCATGCAGTTATCAGCTACATATGTAAATGATTACAGGTGTGGTCTCTGATTAGAAGCTGGGTTTTGCCACAAGAGGGAGTAAACATGCTTCCCCAACTGCCCTTTAAAAAGGTTCTCAGAGGCTAAATTTGAGTAGTGTACTTCTTGGTGAGAAGTACTTCTTGGCTGAATGCAAGTCATGCCTCTATGACGCACTCAAAGACATTTTGCCGAGTTGACAGACTTTGAGAGAGGGCACATCATTGGACAGAGAGACAGAATGGTCATTTTGATGAACTGCCCGCCATCTAAGTCACTGTGATCTATCTGTTAGAAGGTGTTGGGAGCAGTGGTTACAAGAGGGCATGCACACGGGGCGAACAGACTCTGGGCGGCACAGATAGAGCACCAGTAGTAGGATCACCTACAAGCACCAAACACTGCCGTGTGCTTAGCAGAAGAAAATTTGTAGTCAAGGCACCCATTACATGTCCTGCCATTGACAACCAACCACCATCGCCACTGTTTGTAGTGGTGATGTGACTGAAAATCCTGGACAGCTATGAAATGGAACTGTATCATCTTTAGTGACAAATCCAGGTTCTGTTTCAGATCCCACATTGGTTAGATTTGAGTATGGAGGCCTTGTGGTGAGTACGTCAATCCTGCCATTGCTGAGGAGCGACATGCTACCCCAACTGCTGATGTGATGATCTGGAGAGATATTGCATACGACAGTAGGCCACCCCTAGTAGTGAAACAAGGGACACTAAAAGCTCAGCAAAATTTGCAGGACATACTGCGACCAAATGTGTTGCCTCTCATGGCTGGCCTTCCAACTAGCATTTTTCAGCAGGTTTATGCTCACCCACACACTTCATGGGTTAACCAAGAATGTCTCTGCCATTAATCTGGCAAATGGGCGGGCCAAGGAAGTGTTGCTTTATCTCCAATTAAGGATTTAATGGACCAGCTAGGACACCCGGTTCAGAAACCTAATAGTGTGCACGATCTACAGGGCCAGCTGCAACATCAGTGGGCAAATGTTCTGCAGGATACCCTATGGAACCTGTATACATCCATGCCAAACCGCATCCCTTCTTGTATCCAAGTTACAGTTGGCACATCAATTGTACAGTTCCCCCAATAAGCTTATCCTTTAAATCTAATATTGTAATCACTTACATATATTATAATTACATTTACACATATAAAGTTTAATTAGATTCCAACAACTCCTTCTTGATGCGTTATTTTTTTGTCAATGAGTATCTATTAACTATTTTGAGTGCATTAAACCTATTTAGATCTACATGTTAGTGTCATGATCTTGTCCTGTGTATTCAAACAAACCATAATTATAATAAAAGCTATGACAGAAGGCATGCTTTTATACTGCAGAGGGTAAGAAAATCTACTGAAAAGGGAGTGAACACAGCAAAAGTTTGGGTATATTACAAAGATTTTACATTTGTTTGATGAGACAACCCATTTAATGGCATATTCCAATCTCTGAAATATCCTGAGAATATTTAAAAAACGTCTGAAATGGGACTACCCATTTAATGTAGTTTGATGTTATTGTGTGTATATTTTCTTAATTTAGTGTTCCTAAAAAAGAAAACAATGCAGTATATTTAGTTGCATAAGTACCTTTAGTTTAGTTGTACATTTTGTTGCTCTCATATCATGCCCCACAGATGAATAGAGCAGTTGGTTGAGCATGCTCACTGCCACTCCATTTATCTCCATGGGACAGCCAGGGATAGCATAGTACACAGCTCTGCTAGCTCCAGCAGCCTCATTGAAGTGTGATGGTGAGCATGCTTGACCACATTGCTCCATTAAAAAAAAAGAAAAGGAGAAAGAAAGACACGGGACTGCCATTCTCGCAATCAGTGGACTTCCATTGATCTAACAGAACCAACTTGTTCCAACAGCAATACCCCTTTAATAGTATGTTGCTCACCTGTCTTGAGGCTTTATCAATGAATCTCTGACATGCAAGATACCAATGTATGGGTTCTGCTCTCGTCCCAAAGTCCAGTCCTTGTAATGATGTTTCACAACATCTTGAAAAGATAATAAAAATATGTTAAAGTATTCTTTAATTTTTAATGGATACACTGATCACTGCATCTATTCAGTCCAATTCCTTCTACACACTGAAAGCATTGGTACAATTGACTGTGGCCGTCTAGAAGAGATTGTGTGTCCTCATATATAGCATACCAATGATTTTCTCTACCATCACAAAGATCTGCTTCTCCTCTTCTTCCAACCTTTGCCAATAATATCTCAGAAAAATCAATACTATCCAAAGCAGTAGGATACCTGGTAAAAGTCATAAAGATGTTAATCGAATGAGCAAAGTATACTTAATTACTTTATTGCATTGCCATTATCTATACAAACTTACTTTGCATGCTGCTGCACAGAGTTAAAGAATTTAGCCAGTTTAGCTGCTTAATAAAACACTGGTATTCTCCATACAAGAAATAATGTAAATGATTTAATTGTAGCTGACTAAATGCTTTAACTGTGTTGGGAATACATATGCCATCAGTCTAAGGGCTCATGCACATGAACATGTGCCGACCATGCCATGCATTGAGGACCTCATATTGCCGTCCATGTGACCTGCACTGACAGATGCAGACCCATTCAACTTGAATGGGTCTGAGTCCGTTCACACTGCAAAAAAAAATATACAGAATGTTCTTTTTTTTGTGGTGCGGAGGCACGGACTGAAATGCCACGGAAGCGCTCCGTAGGCTTCCGTGGCCTTGAGCTCCATATCTTCTGGATTGTGAATGGGTCGGCATCCGTGATACAGTGCGCACATGGCCGGTGCCCATATTGTGCAGACCCGCTGTTTGCAGGACACAATATGTTTTTTTGTAGTTGTTCCAATTCTTCAGCAACAAAAAAAATTATAAATTTGTCACAATGTTTTTATTTTGTCAAATGAATGCTAAGTGTACATGACAATATACAAACCATAAAAAAATGTAAAGGATTACATAAAATAGCATACATATACAAAACGTTTGTGTGTGTAGAATGCAGAGCTAAAAAGTTATGGTCTTTGCAGAGATCACTACACAGATCAAATCCTGTGCCCAGTGGGGTTTACAATCCAAATTACTCATCTCAATTTCATACAAATTTAGGGCTTTCGTTTGAAACAAATTATCCTACCTAATGTCTACTATGCTTTTGAAGTGGAGAATAAACAATCTGTCGCGATGGGGAGTTGGTGAAACCCACCACCGTACAATGTCATGAAGACTGGGGAGCAACTAAGCCCGGACACCGGGAAAGGGAGCTGGTGACCTCCTAAAGCGTCCCTAATCCTAGCCCCAACTCCTCACCGTATGAGCGGGCCTGGATGGTAAGACGGCTCATACCCAGGAAACCTAGAACCCTGAGTTGCGCTTATAATTCCTCACAAAGGAGCAGGGGTGAGACGACCCATGCTTCCAATACACGGTTGCACAGGAGTCTCCACCGGCCTAGCTGCAGGGAAAGAGGAAGCTGTATACATAAACTGGGACGGCAGGTAAGCACACAATACAACACACTTACCTGCCGCTGTCACCACGCCTGGAACCCGTGTATAGGTACTAGAGCCCACACACCAAACAGGACACTGTACCGACAACAAACACACAGGAATCTAGTACACCAGATACTGCCTCGACCCCCATGCAGATAGATGCATGGCGGCCCCAGCCAGCGCTGCATACAGATATGAGGTTTACCCCTCCGGAAAACCATAGAGACCACTTCCGCAGGCAACAAGGGAATGTCTAGCATACATGCTGGACAACATCAAACAGACCAGACATGTAACAACAAACTGGACATAAACAACAAATCTCCAAATCAAACCCACACCAAACAAACAACAGATAAGGTAGGGAAAGGATAAGGAGGAGACAAAGGGATAACACCGCAGATGACATCAATGTCAAACTAGGATGGCCCTCAGTTTGCATCCTAGAAAGGACCAAGCTCCTTCTCACCAACAGGCAGACATAACAATGATCTCAGTCTCACATCAACAGTATAAGAAGAGACCTGAGACCACACCCAGCTCCACCTAAGTCCACACCAGCCCGATAATTAACCCCTTCGGCACCGGAAAGGGAAGGACCCAGGGGAAAGGAGGAGCCACCTACATGCAGCAACAACACATTGCCACCGGCAACTGCATCCATGGCAACCATGACACAATCTCCAGATAATGCCCTTGGTTGAATTCAAACCCAGCAGCCCAGTGCTGCAAGGCAGCCATGCTAACTAGAGATGAGCGAATAGAAGTTGACAAAATGGAATTCGATCCGAATTTCAGGAAAAATTTGATTCAAACCAAATCCGAATTTCCTCACGCTTCGTGGTAACGAATTACATTTTTTCCTAAAATGGCTGCTGCACGATAGGACATGGAGCAAAAGAACTCTGGGAACGAGGGATCACCCACAATGCCATGCATGCAGCCAATCAGCAGCCATCCAGCCCCTGTGATTTCATAGCCCTATAAATACCCTCAGCCATTTTGGATTCTGCCATATTCCAGTGTACTTAGTGCAGAGAGAAACGTCAGCAGGCGCTAGGGACAGTGTTAGAAAATACTTTATTGTGCTGAAAAAATGATTTACAAGTTCAGGGAAAGATTATTTAAGGTGTAGGGAAAGCATGGGGAGGAATCATCCATGCTATAAAAGGAGAACAGGGTGCAATAGGAGAGTGTAAAGCCTGGGTAATAGGAGTGATTCTATTACACCTTGCTGCACTTATTGGGGATCTAGATTGCTATTATACTGCTGCTTTTAGGTTTGCACTAGATGATACCTCTAATTCCAGCAAACCTTGTTTGTTATTGGGGTGCAAGTGCTGTGTTGCAGGATGTATTTATAGGAAATATACATAGGTCATATTAACTGTTCTGCAGTGCATTTAAATTGTTCTACAGTTTCTTTTGGGGTGTATTAGTGTAAAAAAATGGCCTTATTTGCCGCTCTGCGATGCAGTTACTTTGTACTAAAGCCTTTTTTGGGGTGTATAAGTGTAAAAAAAAGTACACCTTATTTGCTGTTCTGCAGTGCAGTTACATTGTACTACACACTTTTTTGGGGGTGTTGTAATAGTATAAAAAGTACGTCTTATTTGCCGTTCTGCGGTGCAGTAACTTTGTACTACACACTTTTTTTGGGGTGTTGTAATAGTATAAAAAGTATGTCTTATTTGCAGCTCTGCGTTACTATGTACTACAGCCTTTTTTGGAGTATAATAGTGGATAAGACAAGTACGTTTTATTTGCCGCTCTGCGGTCAAATTACGTTGTTCTGCTGCTTTTTTGGGGTGTATTAATTTCCTTTTAATTTATTATTTTATCTAACAGTATGTCAGACAGACAAGTGAAAGGCCCCTCAAAGGGAATGGGCAGTGGCCAAAATGTTTCTGTCACAGGCAGCAGAAGAAGGGGGGTTAGTAGCAGGAGTCGCAGCGAGAGGCCTGAGCTCCTGGTGTCATCTAGCGGTCGTGCCTTGACCAGCAACCCAGCAGTGCTTAAATGGTTGACTCGGTCTTGTACTTTGTCGCAAGTGACATCAGACACCCCTAGCCAAGAGTTGGTGGGTTCTTCAGACACAACACTTAGTTGCCATGGCCTGGGAGCAGGCCCTGTGCCCACACCTGTCCTCAACCTGCCTTTGTCCTTTTCTGTTCCCTCTGCTAGAGAAGTATTATATGCCATAGGCTCCGCTCTTTTCAGCGAGTAAGAACTACTAGAGGACAGTCAGCAGCTACTGCCCAGCCAAGTTCTGAAGGAGAGATTCGCCGCTTCCTCCGGTAGGCGGGCAAGTAGTGATGATGAGAGTCGCGTGGGAGCTGATGTTGCGAGCGGTCAGGCTCCTGGCCCTGAGACCACCGAGGGGGACATTAGTGACGTGCACACAGTAGTGGATGATGATGAAACTGCACACACTTGGGAGCCGGGTGAAGAAGGGGCTTCATCATCATCAGGAGAAGACGGTGGCAGCTTTCGTGTGAGGCACGGGCTGAGCCAGCAAGGTGGTAGCGTGGCCGTGAGCCAGGAGTGGGAGGTCGGGTGTCAAATGTGCCTGGGGTAGACCACCTGCTTCACAGGAGACTACCTGCACGGGAAGTAGCGGTGCAGGCGTTCAAAGAGGCAGTGGTAGCAGGCAGTCAGTACGGAGTGTTGGGAGGGGAAATGCCATACTCGGCAGTTTGGCAATTTTTTGTTAGGCCGCTGGAGGAGGTGAACATGGCCATTTGCCAAATTTGTGGGCAGAAGGTAAAGCGTGGGCAGGGTGCCAATGTTGCTTGGGCAGGGTGCCACTGGAGGAGGTGTATATGGCCAATTACGCAATTTTGTTGGCAGATAGTGAAGCGTGGGCAGGGTGCCCTGCATCAACACATGCAGCGTCACCATAAAGTGGCCTGGGAGAATGATGGCTCCAATCTGGTGGTCCAGCCTGACGCAGCAACCGCTGCATCACCCAGTGGCACGCAGTCAAGGCTCCACCACCTCAGCCGAAGAAAGCGGTCTGTCCTTCCCATCATCTGCTGGTCCTGATGCTCCTGCTCCTCCTCATCATCAGCAATTCAGTCAGCAATCGATCACCGAAGCGATTGCCAAGAAATAACAGTATGCGTGCACTCATCCAACGACGCAGAAGCTGAACTTGCTCCTGGCCAAGTTGCTGGTGCTGCAGTCCCTCTCTTTCCAATTGGTGGACTCTGCACCTTTCAGAGAGCTGATGGCTTGTGCCAAGCCGAGATGGAGAGTCCCAAGCTGTCATTTCTTTGCCAAAAAGACAGTACCACCCCTGCACACATATGCAGAACAGAAGGTGGGCCAGTCCTTGAGCCTGTCGGTGTCTGCCAAAGTGCATGGCAGGGCCAAGGTGTGGAACTATAACTACATCAAGAACAATATATGTCCTTTGTGGCCCACTGGGTAAATGTGGTTCCTGCTCAGCCACACCAGCAACTTGGCCAGGTGACGCCGCTTCTGCCTCCACGTTCTCAAGCCGCTGGTCCTGCGACAATGTCCGCCTCTATCTCCTTATCCTCCACCATGTCCTCAGCCTCTACTGCAGGGACAATTCACAGTGCCACACCAGCATACCACATGTGCAGGGAACGGTGGTTTCACGCTGTTCTGCACCTAGTTTGCCTGGGGGGAGTCACACAGGGGAAGAACTGCTCCGCGTCCTTCATCAAGAAATCGAATCCTGGCTGGCTTTCTCCTCGACAACTCAAAATAGGAACCATGGTGACTGACAACTGGAAGAACATGGTGTCGGGGCTGCGTCAAGGAGGGCAGAGCCATGCGCCCCACATGGCGCACGTGTTCAATCTGGCTGTCAAGCGGTTCCAGGTACCTGAAGTCTTCCGCCCATCTGCAAGAAATCCTGAAAATGGCCAGGAAACTTTGCATGCACTTCATCCACTTATACACCGCAAAGCACATCCTCCTTGAGCTGCAGCAGCAGAACGGCATCCCCCAACATAGGCTGATATGCGACATTTTCACTCAGTGGAATTCCACCCTCCATATGTTGGACCGATTATAAGAACAGAGAAAGGCCATAAACGATTTCTTGATGATACAAGCAGACAGAGGTAGTCCCCTGTGTAACTTCAATGTTGGCAGGTGTCACACATGAGCTGCCACAGGCTATTTGCTCGGGCCCTTTGAGGAGGCCACTTTATTTGTCAGTCGCCAGGACTACGGGATGAACAACGTCATTCCACTGATTCATGTCTTGGAACAGATGCTGCTAAATCTGGCTGGCCAGGAGACAGGAGACGTGGTGACTATATCTCACGACCACATGAGCCCTGTGGGGGCTGAACTAGTGGACTACAGGGCGATGAGGAAGAGGAGGCATAGAGCAGAACCTGAACCAGCAGGTTGTGGCATACTTGGAGTGCACCCTGCCACCCCACATCGAAGATCCTCTGGACTACTAGGCAGCCAAACTTGATTTGTAGCCGCAACTGGCTAAGTTAGCCCTGGACAAGCTTTTCTGCCTGGCCAGCAGTGTGGCATCAGAGCAGGTGTTTAGTGCGGCGGGGTCCATATTTACCACAAGGAGAACTCGCCTGTCCACCCAAAATGTGGAGAAACTGACCTTTGTGAAGATGAATCAGGCGTGGATGAGCCAGGATTTTCAAATACCAGTGCCTGATGCATCAGACTAGATCATTCATTGTGCCACAACTACACTTTGACAAAAGAGGCCTGTTTCTTCTGGCTACCTTCTTCAGCTACTATTCTGATGCTGCCACCCACCTGATGCCACACCTGTTGCCAGCCACCATCTTCAGCTGGTACTGCCCCCACTCTGTCACTGGACCACTCTATGGTCTCCTCATGCTGCTGCCACCTCACCACTTTGTGGTCTCCTCATGCTGCTGCTACATCAACACTCTGTGTGGTCTTCTCATGCTGCTGCCACCTCACCACTATGTCACTGGGCCACTCTGTGGTCTCCTCATGCTGCTGCCACCTCACCACTCTGTGGTCTCCTCATGCTGCTGCTACATCAGCACTATGTCTCTGGGCCACTCTGTGGTCTCCTCATGCTGCTGCCACCTCACCACTCTGTGGTCTCCTCATGCTGCTGCCACCTCAACACTGTTTCAATGGGCCACTCTGTGGTCTCCTCATGCTGCTGCCACATCATTATTTTGTGGTCTCCTCATGCTGCTGCCACCTCCCCACTCTCACTGGGCCACTCTGTGGTCTCCTCATGCTGCTGCCACCTCCCCACTCTCACTGGGCCACTCTGTTGTCTCCTCATGCTGCTGCCACCTTTTTGATCGCTTGGTATTACACTTTTTGTGATGTAAAGTGACAAAAAAATTGCTTTTTTACATTTTTTTGTTTTGTTTTTTATGGTATTCACCTGATGTTGTGATATTTTTTATAGAGCAGGTTTTTACGGATGCGGCGATACTTAATATGTGTAGTGTATTTAATTTTTTTAATTTTTATTCAGTGATAAATGTGTTTTTTATTTTTACTTTTTTTCACATTTTTTTTGACCCAGACCCACTTGGTTCTCGAAGATCTAGTGGGTCTGTAGTCTGTATAATACAGTACAGTACACTATATAGTGTCCTCTACTGTATTTTTTGCCTTTAGCAGAAGTCAGATCAGACTTGCATTACCATGGCAAGCAGGACGCCTCTGAAGGCGTCCTGCTGCCATGGTAACCATCACCCGCTGCCAGAACAGAGCAGCGGGTGATGGGGAGGGAGGGGAGCTCCCTCACTCTGTGATCCCATCCTGTTGGGGGGCTGCAAGGGCACAGCAGCCCCCAAAGGGAGAGGGAGGGAGCTCCCTCCCTGTTAACCCCTTCTATACAGCGGTCCGTACGGACCGCGGCATGGAAGGGGTTAAACTGCTGACATCTGCACCAGCACAGATGTCAGCAGTTTATAGCAGAGTTTCAGCAATGTGCTGACACTCTGCTATACCACTACGCCACAAACGATTATTACAGAGAAGGTGGGCGGGGGATCGCGATCCCGCCTGCCGCACCGCCCGCCTCCCGCCACACCGCGCGCAAATCCACCCCGCAGCCATAAGCCATAATATCGATCAGGGCAGCAGAGGGGGGGTAAAAAAAATACGCATTCAGGCATTTATAAGTTTTTGATCCCTGTGGTCACGGAAAGCGGGGAACAGAAACAGCAGAAAGCGCTGCAAACCGCAGTTCTGAATTGACCTGCGGTTTGCAGCAATCGTCGATACGGGGGGGGGGGGGGCGGGGGGGGAGATAGGTTACAGAACCCCCCTTGCATTGTTGGATGCAGCGATACTTAATATGTGTAGTGTATTTAATTTTTTAAATTTTTATTTAGTGATAAGTGTGTTTTTTATTTTTATTTTTTCACTTTTTTTCACATTTTTTTTGACCCAGACCCACTAGGTTCTTGAAGATCCAGTGGGTCTGTAGTCTGTATAATACAGTACAGTACACTATATAGTGTCCTCTACTGTATTTTTTGCCTTTAGCAGAAGTCAGATCAGACTTGCATTACCATGGCAAGCAGGACGCCTCTGAAGGCGTCCTGCTGCCATGGTAACCATCACCCGCTGCCAGAACAGAGCAGCGGGTGATGGGGAGGGAGGGGAGCTCCCTCACTCTGTGATCCCATCCTGTCGGGGGGCTGCAATGGCACAGCAGCCCCCAAAGGGAGAGGGAGGGAGCTCCCTCCCTGTTAACCCCTTCTATACAGCGGTCCATACGGACTGTGGCATAGAAGGGGTTAAACTGCTGACATCTGCACCAGCACAGATGTCAGCTGTTTATAGCAGAGTTTCAGCAATGTGCTGACACTCTGCTATACCACTATGCCACAAACGATTATTACAGAGGAGGTGGGCGGGGGATCGCGATCCCGCCTGCCGCCACACCGCGCGCAAATCCACCCCGCAGCCATAAGTTATAATATCGATCAGGGCACCAGAGGGGGTAAAAAAAATACGCATTCAGGCATTTATAAGTTTCTGATCCCTGTGGTCACAGAAAGCAGGGAACAGAAACAGCAGAAAGCGCTGCAAACCGCAGTTCTGAATTGACCTGCGGTTTGCAGCAATCGTCGATACGGGGGGGAGGGGGGGTGGCTTACAGAACCCCCCTCGGCATTGTTCCAGAGTGCCTGCCGAATGATTTCGGCAGGCACTCTGTTCCGATCACCCCGCACTGCATGGTGGGGATCGGAACTACACAGGACGTACATGTACGTCCTGTGTCCTTAAGGACTTGGACATCAGGGTGTACCTGTACGCCCTGTGTCCTCAAGAGGTTAATACACTGCTAGGCTCCGATACTCATGTCAGGGAAGCTGTCTAGGTGAAAATGGGGAAATGGGGAGCTGAACCCGGACAACTCCTTTAATAATTTACACATATCTCAAAAATTATTTACAACAAGTTCCCATAAGGCTACATTGACAAAAAAAATATATCCAGGCCTGTGTGAACTTGGCATAGAAATTGTAGATCTTAAAGGGAATGTGTCATCAGAAAATGATACACTGTTTAAAAATGTTTTAATAGGTGCCACTTCTTGGTCTGGACAGATCACTTTACTGTAGTTATCTCCTTATCTGTCATTCTAATCCTGCTTGTAATTATATCAACTCTGTGTATAGATAAGACGGAATCCACCATTCACAATAGGAAATTGTTAAGGCTTAAATATTGTTCTGCTGTAGAATGACCTCTGCACATGTCACTCAGCATGCCTAGAAAACTTACCCATGTAAGCCAATGAGGTCTACTCCTGACCATTGTGTCTATGGCCCATGGAGCTGCCGTAAAGCAATTTTCTTAATGCTTTTTAAATGCTGTTAAGAATAGCTCAGGCAAGGTGGCAGCCCCCACAATCATGTTCAAGATATAGAATACAAAAAATTTGTGATAAGACAAATTAGAAAAAAAAAGCATATTTCTTGCTATCTGGTTTTAACTGGTAGAAAAGAATTTGGTGACATTTCCTTTAACCTCTTAAGGACGCAGGGCGTACATGTACGCCCTAGCGTCCTGGTACTTAAGGACTCAGGGCGTACATGTACGCCCTGAGAAGTTCCGATCACCGCAGCGCTGCGGGTGGTGATCAGAACAGGATGCCTGCTGAAATCATTCAGCAGGCATCCTGTGACAATACCAAGGGGGGTCATGTAACCCCCCCGTGTCGGCGATCGCAACAAACCGCAGGTCAACTCAGACCTGCGGTTTGTTGCGTTTCCGGGTACATCGCGTCACCTGTGACCCGATTACCCGGAAATGACGGTGATCGGATGGCGTGAGGACACCATCCAATCACCGTCATGCATGTTTGGAGGCGGTGGAGGAGAGGGGGCCCTGTGATTGGCTGCCGGGGGGCCCCTGTGATTGGCTGCCGGGAGGGAGGTGGCTGCTGCGGTGGCAAATTCAAATCTCCTCCTCTCTTCCAGCAGCTTCCTTTCGGTTCCTGCTCTTGGAGAGAGGAGACGTGCCGTGCAGCCCCCCGCAGCCCCGATCCTCAGGGTAAGTCAGGGACAGGGTTTGGTCAGGCAGGGTCAGTTTAGGGACAGATCTTTTTTTTTTTTTTCCATTTCATTTCATAAATTTAAATTATTTTTTTTTGCAGTTAGTTGGTGTCTGGGGTCCACAGCACACTCAGCTGTGAGACCCTAGACCCTGCTGTAGCTTGAGCCCGCCCCCATTTAGTTGTGCAAGTTTTTTTTTTTTTTTGGGTGCACTGATTTTGGTCGGCGCTCTTTAGTGTCCGGCCACTATTAGTGCATCGCACAACTGACCGCTGATCAGTTTTCTACTGATCAGTGAGTTTGACTTTTTTTTCACACCTCCCTTTTTTTAGTTAGGTTTTTTTTTTTTCTTTAGTGGTACATTTGTACGTGAATACCCGGCCCCACACACACACGCACACTAAATAAAGTTTATTTTACACGCACGCACACACACACACACGCACAACACACACACCCATGGCCCGCCGGCTGTTCACGGTGGAGGAGGCATACGCCCAGATGCTCTCCGACACCGAGAGCGCCAGTGAGGATGAGGATGACCCCACCTTCCTCCTGTCGTCCTCATCCTCATCATCATCATCTGATGATGATGATGAGCCCCCAAGGCGGCGGAGACGCCGCCAGGCGGAGCCAGGGCCCTCACGCGCTAGGGACCCCATGGCCCATCCCAGTACGAGCAGCCCTGGGGTTCGTACTGGTTTCCTGGCACACCAAACAAGTGCACCGGAGCCCCCCACCGGTGACCTTAGCTGGTGTCCCCCAGTGGACTTTGGGAATCTGGATTCCAGGATTGCCAGCAAAATCCGGAATCGCAGGCTCACAGTGGGGTTCACTGAAATAGACTTCTTTAGTTTTTTTTTCAGTGACCCGCTGGTGAATCTGATGGTGGAGCAGACGAACCTGTATGCCCAACAGTTCGTCGCTCAGAACCCAGGCTCTTTTTTGGCCAGGCCCGGTGGCTGGACGCCAGTCAGTACAGCCGAGATGAGGATGTTTTGGGGCCTCGTGCTGCATATGGGCCTGGTCAAAAAAACCAGTGTCAGGCTGTACTGGAGTGGGGACGTCCTCTACCAGACCCCACTGTACAGTTCAGCCATGACACATCCCAGATTCGAGGCCATCTGGAAATGCCTGCATTATGCAGATAATGCAGCATGTCCCCCCCGAACTGATCCCGCCTATGACCGGCTGTACAAGATACGGCCGATCATCGATCATTTTGGGGCCAAATTTGTGGAGGCCTATGTACCTGGAAGGGAGGTGGCGATTGATGAGTCTCTCGTTGCTTTCAAGGGGAGACTCGTTTTCCGCCAATACATTCCCAGCAAGCGAGCGAGGTATGGCGTGAAGCTCTACAAAATTTGTGAGAGTACCTCAGGGTACACTTACAAATTTCGTGTTTACGAGGGGCGAGATTCCCGTATTGAACCCCCAGAATGTCCCCCCACTCTGGGTGTTAGCGGGAAAATCGTGTGGGACCTTTGGAACCCACTCCTGGATAAGGGTTACCACCTGTACGTGGATAACTTTTATACCAGCATCCCCTTGTTCAGGTCCCTTGCCGCCAGATCCACGTTCGCTTGTGGGACCGTGCGGAAAAATCAACGTGGCCTCCCTACCTACCCCCTCCAGGTACCCATCCCCAGGGGTGAGACCTGTGCCCTTACTTGTGGAAACCTGCTGTTGGTCAGGTATAAGGACAAGAGGGATGTCCTTATGTTGACCACAATCCATGGTAATGGTACCACCCCAGTCTCTGTGCGAGGAACCACGGCAACGGTCCTCAAGCCCGATTGTATCGTCGACTACAATCGGTATATGGGAGGAGTTGATCTGTCTGATCAAGTCTTCAAACCATATAATGCCATGCGGAAAACACGGACATGGTACAAAAAGGTTGCGGTCTACATGGTGCAGGTTGCCATGTACAACACTTTTGTACTGTTCCGAAGCGCTGGCAGCACAGGGACTTTCCTCCATTTCTATGAGGCAGTCCTCAGGGACCTGATCTTTTCTGACCGGGAAAGAGCAGGTCGGAGTACCTCGGGAATTGGAGGAGCCCGGGTCGTCCCTGGCCAACACTTTCCAGGTGTGGTCCCCCATACTGGAAAGAGGGGACGAACCCAAAAAAAGTGCAGAGTTTGTCGCAAGAGGGGGATGCGGAAGGACACCACTACTCAATGTGACACTTGCCTCGATCATCTGGGCCTCTGCATTGATGGTTGCTTCAGGGAGTATCACACTTCCATGGAGTTCTAAATTTTTATAATTCCCGACAGGCCCCTAGAAAATATATAAAAAAGTATGGCTCTCAGACTTTGGAGTCACATAAACAATTTTTTTTCCAAAAATATTAGCTTTAGTGCAGGCATCCTCAAACTGCGATCTTCCAGATGTTGTAAAACTACAACTCCCAGCATGCCCAGACAAACCTACAGGGCATGGTGGGAATTGTAGTTTTTCAAGATCTGGAGGGCCGCAGTTTAAGGATGCCTGTTTTAGTGTTTCAAAAGTCTGAGAGGCACACTTATTGGGCATCGCCGCATCCGTAAAAATCTTTTCTATACAAATACCCCATAAACTGGCCCCTCTTACAAACTCTGTAAAAAAAAATTAAAAACTATATAAAAAAAGCCATTTTTATTGTCACCTTGAATCCCAAAAAGTGTAATAGCTAGCAATCCAAAAGCCACATGCGCCCCCAAATAGTGCCAATAAAACCGCCATCTCGTCCCGCACAAAATGAACACCCACATTAGATAGTCGCCCAACTTAAAAAAAAAAACTGTAGCTCCCAGTCTAGAGATAGTAAAATTATTTATTTTTTGTTCCCAAAATGATAACCTAGTGTAAACTCTAAAAAAATTAAAAAAACGTAGACATATTAGGTATCGCCACGTCCCTAAGAATCTTCCCTATCAAATTAACATTTGACCCAACCCCTCAGATCTACAGCGTTAAAAATATGGAATAAAAATGGTGCTAAAACCCATTTTTGGCAAAATTTCCGTTTTAATCCATTTTTTCCGTTAATAAAGCAAGGGTTAACAGTCAAACAAAACTAAATATTTATTGCCCTCATTCCGTAGTTTGCAGAAACACCCCATATGTGGTCGTAAATGGCTATATGGCCACACGGCAGGACATAGAACAAAGGGAACGCCACATGGCTTCTGGAAGGCAGATTTTTATTTTTGCACCATGTCCCATTAGAAGCCCCCCCTGATGTAGCCTAGACTAGAAACTCCCAAAAAGTGACCCCCATCTAAGAAACTACACCCCTCAAGGTATTCAAAAATTACTTTACAAAGTTTATTAGCCCTTTAGGTGATCCACAAAAATGAATGGCAAATGTAGAAACAATTTTTGATTTTTAATTTTTTGTTAGCTTCCCTCAAAAAAGTGTAATATAGAGCAACCAAAAATCATATCTACCCTAAAATAGTCCCAAAACAACAACCACCATATCCTGTAGTTTCCTAGATGGGGTCACTTTTATGGAGTTTCTACTCAAGGGGTGCAGCAGGGGGCTTGAAAGGGTACATGGTGTAAATAAACTATTCCAGCAAAATCTGCCTTCCAAAACCCATATGGCGCTCCCCTCCTTCTATGCCCTGCGGTTTGGCCAAACAGTAGTTTAGGACCACATATGGGGTGTTTTTGCAAACTAGAGAATCAGGGCAACCCATACTGAGTGTTGTTTGGCAGTTAACCCTTACTTTATTACTGGAAAAAATGTTTTTATTGGAAACTTTTCCAAAAAATGTAAATTTTAAAATTGTTTCTCCATCTGCCATTAACTCTTGTGGAGCACCTAAAGGGTTAACAAAGATTGTTAACCCAGTTTTGAATACCTTGAGGGGTGTACTTTCTTAGATGGAGTCACTTTTTTGGAATTTCTATGCTAGAATGCATCAGGGAGGCTTGCAATAGGACATGGTGTAAAAAAAACTGTCCTGCAAAATCTGCCATTCAAAACCCATATGGCGCTCCCCTCCTATGCCCTGTGGTTTGGCCAAACAGTAGTTTAGGACCACATATGGGGTGTTTTGCAAACTAGAGAATCAGGGCAACCCACATTGAGTTTTGTTTGACACTTAACCCTTGCTTTGTTCCTGGAAAAAATTGATTATAATGGAAACTTTTCCCAAAATATAGAAATTCTGAAATTTCATCTCCATTTTCAATGAATTCTTGTGGAAGACCTAAAGGGTTAACAAAGTTTGTATCAGTTTTGAATACCCTGAGGGGTGTTCTTTCTAGAATGGTGTCATTTTTGGGTGGTTTCTATTCTGTAAGCCTCACAAAGTGACTTCAGACCTGTACTGGTCCATAAAAAGTGGGATTTGGAAAATTTCAGAAAAATTTCAAAATTTGCTCCTATACTTCAAAGCTATGTAACATCCCCAAAAAATAAAATGGCATTCCCAAAATGATGGAAACATGAAGCAGACATATGGGGAATGTAAAGTAATAACTATTTTTGGGGGTATTACTATGTATTAGAGAAGTAGAGAAATTGAAACTCTGAAATTTGCAATTTTTTTCAAATTTTTGTTAAATTTGCTATTTTTTATGCAAAAAATGTAACTTTATTGACCCGATTTTAGTAGTGTCATGAAGTACAAGATGTGACGAAAAAACAATCTCAGAACGGCCTAGGTAAGTAAAACCGTTTTAAAGTTATTCAGACATAAAGTGACAGTGGTCAGATTTGCAAAAAATGGCCAAGTCCTTTAGGTGAAATAGGGCTGAGTCCTTAAGGGGTTAACTGTATGTAAAATTTCATAACTTCAGCTTCTCATTATCGTAAGCACTTTCTTTCAGTAGCAGGAGACAAGAGTTATGGCACTGTAGGGGTAATCCAAGTTAAATAAAAAATTGGGCAGCCTTTGTATATGTGTTAAAATAACAATGAAATGATACCCCTTTTATCCCCTGTTGGTCTGTTGTGGTCCACCCCATTGCTGATATCATCTTCCTTACTGCACACAGTTATGTGATGCTCTGTGCACAGTTACCATGCCCCAAATCACTTGTCTAGCAGTATGTGAGATGTCACTGACTGTGATCGGTGGCGACAGTGACCTGTGTATACAGAATGCCATTGATGCTGCCAGGAGAAAAAACATGGGGAGAACCGGAGCACAGAGCTGGAGGCGACAGAAGAATAAAGAATTAAGGGGGTGAATAATGTAAAAAATGAAAATCAGACATCATATAGTACATAACAATTTGTTTCTAACAAAGCTAGAACCAGCCCTGTACCTCACATGGATCCAGAGATCTCTTCATTTTTGGTCTGCTAGATTTAGCTGAAGGGGAGTGTCTTTTCTGCTGCAGCTGAGGAGGCATGTTCATGTCTCCCTATCACAGCTAAGGCATGTGCGGCCTTCTCACTGAGCCACAGGAATAAGAAAAAGAACAAAGAGCATATGGCGCTATTCAGATACAATGTATTGAATAACTCAGCGGCAATGCTAAATTTTTAACCTCTTAAGGACACAGAACGTATGGGTACGTCCTAATGTCCGAGTCCTTAAGGACACAGTACGTCCTAAATTAAAATCACGTCTAAAAAAAAAAAAAAAAAAAAAAAAATGGGCTAGAAAGATGGCTCCTGCGTGCAGCAGGAAACATGTTCAAATTCCTAGGGAGGTCCTCTGACCCCCCCATATCGGCGATTGCTGCAAACCGCAGATCAATGCAGACCTGCGGTTTGCAGCGAATTGTGCGATATCACAGACCGCGGGGATTAGAGACTAAATGCCCCCAAAGTGTTACATTTTCGCCCCCCCTGCAGCCCCCAATCATATTGTGGCTGCGGGGATGCAGGGGGGGTGGTTGCGGGAGGCAACATCGTTGGCGGTATAGTGGTTCTATCAGAGTGTCAGCACACGGTCAGTACGGACCGTGGCATGGAAGGGTTAACATGGAGGGAGCTCCCTCCCTCTCCCATCCGACCGGATGGCAGAAGCGTCCTGCTCTCCATGGTGCTGAAACTCTGAACAGACTTCTGCTAAAGGCAAAAGTCTATTCAGACTTTGTAAAGTAAAAAATACAGCAAAATACACTATATAGTGTACTTTACTGTATTATATAGAAACCAGATCCACTGGATCTACAAGAACCAAGTGGGTCTGGGTCAAAAAAAAAAAAAGTAAAAAAGTGAAAAAAAGTAAAAATTTAAAAAAAACCACATCACTGAATAAAAATTACAAAAATAAAATACACTACACATTTTAGGTATCGCCGCTTCCGTAAAAACCTGCTCTATAAAGATATCACATGACCTGACCCATCAGGTGAACACCATAAAAAAAATAAAAATGGTGTAAAAAAAAAAGCTATTTTTGTCACCTTACATCACAAAAAGTGTAATACCAAGCGATCAAAAAGGCGTATGCCTTCAAAAATAGTATCAATCAAACCGCCATCTCATCCCGCAAAAAATGAGCCCCTCTATAGGACAATCGCCCCAAAAAATAAAAAAATATGGCTCTCAGACTATGCAGACATTAAAACATGATTACATAAAAAACATACACAATTACAATTTTTTTGATTACAAAATACATTTAAAAAAAGTACACATATTAGGTATTGCCACGTCCGTAAAAACATGCTCTAGTAAATTTTCTCATGATCTAACCCTTCAGGTAAATACCATTAAAAAAATTAAATAAAAACAGTGTAAAAAAAAAAAATTGTCACCTCACATCACAAAAAGTGTAATAGCAAGCGATCAAAAATTTAGATGAATCCCAATATAGTGCCAATCAATCCATCTTCTCATCCCGCAAAAAATGATACTCTACATAGGACAATAGCCCCCAAAAAAAATAAAAAAAATGTCTCTCAGACTATGGAGACATTAAAACATGATTTTTTTTGTTTCAAAAATGATATTCCCTTACGTCCTACCAGCAGCACAGATGGGGTTGACCACCCCCCGTGGACTGGTAGGACCGGTGGAATGTTTAAAGAGCACAAGACTAATAACTCAATTTAACAATTAAGTATCTCCTTAAAAGGAGGAAGTCAACCCCCAGCCCACTGTTTTTTTTCTGTCCTCCCGGACAGGTGGACTAGACGGTTTGTTCCCCCCTTTCTTTGGAAAGTGCGGGGAGCCTTCTTTTCGTTAGGGTAACGGCGTTGCCCTTGCCTAGGTACCTTGTCAGTTTGGCCGGCAGCTTATCTGCTGCCGGCCCCGAGCAGTTGCACCTGGCTGGGGTGTTTTGGCAGCGTCCTCAGTCCAGGATTCTCGGTCCCTGGGCGCAGCCATCTTCCGGAGGTGACGCGGGGTTTCTCCTTTTGCGTCACTTCCGGGTAATCCGGCCGCGATTATTTCACGGGCACCATTTTTTTCACAGATGCAATTTATCGTGGAGGCAATTTTTTTCGCGTTTTCATGCGAAAATTTTAAGTATTTTTTCAGACAATATGACTGCGGTACTTTACATCAACAAGCAGGGAGGCACAAAATCACTTCCCCTCCTGTCAGAGATCGGGGTGATTCTGGATTAGGCAGAGTTGTACCTTTCCCACTTGTCTGTGATCCACATTCAATGCTCCCTCAATATGATAGCGGCTGAGCCACGGTCTTCTGTCGGCGGAGTGGTGTTTACATCCGGTGATATTCAAGCAGATAGTCCTCAAGTGGGGTATGCCAGAGGTGGATCTCATGGCAACAAGGTTCAATGCCAAGGTGGAGAGGTTTTGCTCCCTTTACAGGGAGGACAACCCTCTTGCGTTAGACGCTCTGTCAATATCCTCGAGGTTCAGGCTGGCATACATCTTCCCTCCGTTTTCCATGATTCCGAGGGTATTGATGAAAATCCGTCAGGATCAGGCCTCGGTGATAGCCATCATACTGTTTTGGCCAAAGTGCAGGAAACGCAGGATGGTCTCATTCACATCGAGCAATCGCCAGGCCCCTCTTTTTTTTCTTGCATATTTTTTGGCAGAGATTTTTTCATCCACATCGATCGATGCGAATGAGGAAATCTGTGCCGTTCATTTTTTCTTTCAGCCCAGAGGCTGAACGGAAAAAAAATCTCATTACCTGTATGCTCCATATAAGGAGAATAGCAGAAACTCCTAATGCTGGTCATACATGTAATGATTGCGGAGACCCTCAAATGCCAGGGCAGTACAAAAACCTCACATGTGACCCCATTTTGGAAAAAAGACACCCCAAGGTATTTGCTGAGGGGCATATTGAGTCCATGAACTCACTTTCTTCATACTGTTTACACTGATCACTTTTTTCCCTTTTACTAGATGATTGACAGGTGACTGAGAGGGGTGATCAAGGGGTTAATTGGGGTGATGGGGGGTGATCAGGGCCTGAAGTGTGGTGCTTGGTGTACTCACTGTAGAAATGTGCTCTCTCCTGGGTCCAACCGACAAAAAGGACCCAGGAGAGGGCACAGAAGCCATTTAATGCATTATATTTATAAATATTATGCATTTCATGGCTCTTGATTCGTTTTTTTAAAAATCACCAGCCTGCCAGCGACGATCATTGGCTGGCAGGCTGGTGATGAACTTCCCCTGTGCCGACCCCGACAGTCTGTGCGCCCGTTCAGGCGCACAGATCGCGTCATCTCGCCTCTCGCGAGTACCAACAAAACTGCCACCTTATCCTGTAGTTTCCAAAATGGGGTTACTTTTTTGGAGTTTCTACTCTAGGGGTGCATCAGGGGGGCTTCAAATGGGACATGGTGTCAAATAACCAGTCCAGCAAAATCTGCCTTCCAAAAACCATATGGCATTCCTTTCCTTCTGAGCCCTGCCGTTTGGCCAGTAGTTTAGGACCACATATAAGGAGTTTCTGCAAACTACAGAATCAGGGCAATAAATATTGAGTTTTGTATGGCTGTTAACCCTTGCTTTGCTACTGGAAAAAATTGATTAAAATGGAAAATTTGCCCAAAAAATAAAAAATCTGAAATTTTATCTCTATTTGTCATTAACTCTTGTGGAACACCTAAAGAGTTAACAAAGTTTGTAAAATCAATTTTGAATACCTTGAGGGGTGTAGTTTCTAGAATGGGGTCGTTTTTGGGTGGTTTCTATTATGTAAGCCTCACAAACTGATTTCAAACCTGAACTGGTCCCTAAAAAGTGGGGTTTTGAAAATTTCTGAAAATTTTCAAGATTTGCTTCTAAACTTCTAAGCCTTGTAACGTCCCCAAAAAATAAAATGGCATTCCCAAAATGATCCATACATGAAGTAGACATATGGGGAATGTAAATTAACAACTTTTTTTGGCGGTATTACTATGTATTATAGAAATAGAAAAATTGAAACTTGGAAAATTGCAAATTTTTCAAAATTTTTGGTAAATTTGGTATTTTTTTTATAAATAAAAATAAATTTGTTTGACTCCATTTTACCAGTGTCATGAAGTACAATGCATTTATAAAAATATTTAGATCTAGATGCTAGTTTGAAAACTGTAGAAATTTTTTTGTGGGACGACCCCTTTAAGTATTGTTCTTTTGTTATTTTACCATATGTACAGGGGCTGCTCAAGCTTTTATTCAACTTGGACACAGCTATGCCTGACCTCTGGTAAATTGAGTTCTAAGGATCCACATGACCACATAGATGAGGGGGAACAAAAGATAAACAGACATAACTCCCAATTTCTGCTTTGATTTAAGCTTGTTAATAATATTAATATGAAAAAAACAATGGTTTCTATAGAAAAAAATCTATTTATAAAAGAAAAGCTATGGTTATTTTACCAAGAAGAGCCAAAAAGAGATTCGAAATTGCTGTGTAAAGTGCATTCTTCAGTCGACAAATTAATCCAAGTCTTGGCCGAGATGATTCAACACAAAAGACATCAGCAAGCACTGTGACAGGCTCTTCAGTGCCCTCACCCTTTGCCCTAACAAGAACATAAGAAAATATGAATCTCACCTGACTATTCATGACAAAGTTTCCTTACTTCCTAAGTGACATCATCTTATCAAATGGCATTGCCTTACCAGCTGCATTACAGATTGTTTAGTAATAGTGAAAATACTAATAAAGACACCTATGCTCAATAATGGCATACTTACATGGGATTCCACAAGGGAAAATATGTAAAGGAATGGGGCTTTCAGGACCTATTAACACATTGATATAAAAATCTACACGCAATATAGGGTTTGCTGCAGATTTGTTGTGGAAATTATCAGATTTCTTGCAGATTTACTCTTGCAAATGCAAAGTGTTAAAATCGAAATGGAATGTGGGATATGTGAATAGGGTTTCTACTGTATTTTCCAGACTTCAAGACGCACGTTTTTGGCAAGAAAAAAAATCTAGCTAAAAATGCTTCAAATCTTATAGTCCGAAGCTTAGTAGAAGTTCCCATTAAAGAACATCAACTGCGCATTCCATATTCTCATCCCCTGCAGTATGTGGCAGTGGAGCCAGGGGAGAGAGAAGCAGCAGAGAAGGATGCAGGGCAGAGGGGATGAGAGCTGAGGGAAAGGACAGAGCTGTCCTGTGTGTGTGCAGCACCTCCTCCCTTGCTTGCTGCAGGGAGTGGTCACACGGAGAGCTGGGCAGCAGAGAAGGATGTGGGACAGTGGAGGTGAGAGCGACCAGAGTGCACTGGATGGACGGAACTGTCCCATGTGTGCAGCACCTCCTCTGTCTTGTTACGAACATTGGCCCTTCCACTTTATTAAGCCACAAGGGAGGTGTAACGTATGGTCCAGTGAGTCAAATAGTTTGGAAAATACAGTAATATCTGTGTACCTTATGATGCAAGAACCTGTCTCAAGTTGGCCAAAGGGCTGGATTTCAGAATTATTAGGGATCTACTATTCTAGGCAACGAAAATGCCTGTTTCTTACTGGATGTCATCATAATGTCCCTCACTAGGAGAATATACTAAATATGCTTGAATTATTATCTTGATTGAGGCAGAGGTGTGGCCTAATAATACAGCGGATCAGTATGGTATTTTTCTGATTTACAGATTTTCCTAAAGGGGATTTGTAAGCTCCTTTATGGTCCATGGTAAGATGGACAATCTGATTGGACCATGTGATGTGACGTCATCACAAGTCCTTTAGATCTTAGCTGATGCAGGGAAAGAGAGGACAGATCGCAACTACGCAATCAAGTGGCTAAGGTAAGTTAACTTTTATTATTTTTAACCCCTTCCACTTCATTTTACTATGCATTCTTTATTAAGAATGCTATTATTTCCCCTTATAACCATGTTATAAGGGAAAATAATAAAGATCGGGTCCCGTTGCTAAGCAACCTTGCGGGAAAATCGCAACGCATCCGCACTTGCTTGCGGATTCTTGCGATTTTCCCGCAGCCCCATTCACTTCTATGGGGCCTGCGTTGTGTGGAAAATGCACAATATAGAGCATGCTGCGATTTTCACGCAACGCAGAAGTGATGCGTGAAAATCACCGGTCATGTGCACAGCCCCATAGAAATGAATGGGTCCGGATTCAGTGCGGGTGCAATGCATCCTCCTCACGCATTGCACCCGCACGGAAAACTCGCCCGTGTGAAAGGGGCCTAAGAGCTTGAGAATCAAGAACAAACATGCATTTTCTGGAGTTTTTGTTATCAGGAGTAACCTTATGATTAACTTTTATTCTGCCAGATTCTGCTCCTGCAAGTGCATTGGAGATGGAGCTTCATTGTGAAGTGCTCTCTGAAGTGAGCTACTTCACAGCTCTTCCCCTCCACGTGAGGACATTATAGCTGTCACTCATAGCAGAGGGCAGGGGCCACAAATCAATTTACTGCTGTAAGAACTGTCTCCTGGACACTTGCATGAGTAGAATCTGGCAAAATAAAAGCTCATATTTTCCCTACTACTGAAAACAAAAGCTCCACAAAAGTTATGTTAGCAGGTCAAAACTGTTGACAGATTCCAATTAAGGGGCACAATTTTAACTCACTATGGGGCATATTTTTTTTAAGACAGGTGTTTTAGAGGACGGTCTTAATAAGCCCAATACTTGGCGGTGGATCTGCCAGAGTTATGAAGCGAAGCACACAGCTTCCTAACTTCGTCGGATCCACTGCTGCTTCTCAATGTAAGACAGCTTCCTAGCTGTCTTACATTTAGGCCATTTTCTATGCCTAAAACATGCCACGCCCACTTTTTATAGACCTGGCACTAGCGGGGAGAAGTCACAGATTGCAGAGCAAAGGACACCAAAAATATGCCTAATTTAGACGTATTTCTGTTTAATAAATGAGCCCGTGACTTTACTCTTCAAAACTTCTGTCTTACACGGTGACATGTCTGAGTCTTTGCACTGTTCCAGACTGTGGTGGTTATTGGTATTTTTAACACCAACATTTCAGTTTCTTCACGTCCACTGAATTTGCAGTTCACATTAATTTGCATTTCTACTCACCATATGCCAAGGTGTTTGTCACTGCTCAAAATCCATTCCAGGGCAGCGTCAAATTTTTCTGCTGCAAATCCACTAACGTTCTAATGAGCAAACAAGTAAAACAAAACCAAGTACAGCCTTGAGATTTCAAATCTTACGACAATGTGACACTAATCTATAATGCTACTTACCAGCACATGTTCTTTTGCTGTGTTTATTGGAACACATTTACTGCTCAGACCAGATGGGTTTCCACACTCAAAACTGCCTAAAGTGAGAATTTAAGAAAACATTTTCAGCTCAGCATTTAACACTAAAAGTTCCTAACACAAGCTGACAATTTGGGCAATGATCGGGAAGTAGAATTCCTGGGAACACTCTTTTCCAATAATTGCCCTGTGTAAAGGTGCCGTTGATCACCCAATGAATGAGAAAATGCTTGTTAATTGGGTAAAGACATCACTGGTGCAGACAACCAAGTCATTGTTTCTGGCCATCAGATCGCACTGTCATGTAAATACAGCTCTCATCTCCCATAATGGGCAGGCAATTATCAGGAACAAACTGTCTGTTCCTGATAATTGCCTGCTGTCTCAGCCTGTGTATAGGGGCTTTAAGATGATGGAAATGTTCTCCTAGATTAGTAGGCCTTTCAGGACTTTTATATTCACAAATATACAATAAGATTACCATTACTAGCTATATTAAATGTTTCATATGCTACACAGAGCACTGGTTAAGGATACATACTATATATCAAAATGACCGACACAAAATAGTGAGATAATTTTAATAATTTATTTTGGTGTCAGCTTGCATATTTAAAGATTAAGGGTGGGTCCACATCACATTTTATGCCTCCATTTGACATTTATGTTAGAAAAAAAAATGCAGCACAGTTAGGTTTAAAAAAAAAAAAAAAAAAAAATATATATATATATATATATATATATATATATATTTTTTTTTTTACAATGGAACTCTATGGTGAATCGATCCCCAATGTATAGCATCAGTCTGAATGTTAAATGGATGGTAAAATTTCGATGTGAACCGACCCTAAGGGGCTAGAGTTTGAAAAAATGACTCTTTACCGCTACAGGACCGCCTAACGCAGGGATGCGTCCTGCGAGCGGTCCTGTAGCTCTGAGACGACGCATCGGCGCGTCATCTCGCGAGAGCCGTGACTTCCTGTGAACGCGCGCGCGTTCACAGTGAAGCGCGTCTCGGCAGTTCAGCTACAGCCTGCCAGCGATGATCCATCGCTGGCAGGCTGTAGATGCGAATTAAATCGCATCAAAAAGCTATATCAGACGCTGTTTTGTGAACAGAGTCTGATATAGCTGCTACCTGGTCCTCTGGTGGTCCCATTTGCTGGGATCGACCACCAGAGGACCAGGTAACACTGTAAAGTTGCACCAAACACTACACTAACCCCCCCACCGCCACCCTCACCTATTAACCCCTTGATCACCCCATCTAGACCCCCTGATCACCCCCCTGTCATTGATCACACCCCTTGTAAGGCTCCATTCAGACGTCCATATGTGTTTTGCGGATCCGTGGATTCACGGATCCACGGATTGGATCCGCGGATCCTCAAAACACGGACACCGGCAATGTGCTTTCTGCATTTTGCAGATCCGCACATTGCCAGAACTATATAGAAAATGCTTTTTCTTGTCCGCAATTGCGGACAAGAATAGGACATGTTCTATATTTTTGCGGAACGGAAGTGCAGACCCGGAAGCGCGGATCCGTAATTCCGGATCCGAGCGGGACAAAGTCTGTCCCCATAGAAATGAATGGGTCCAGAATTCCATTCCGCAAACAGAATTGCGGACGTGTGAATGGGGCATAAGGGTCTCTTATCACCGCCAGTTAGTTAGCTACTTGTTAGGTAGCTAGCGCCCAGCCCACCGCACTCACTGATTTTGGCAGAGATTTTTTCATCCACATTGATCGATGCGAATGAAAAAATCTGTGCTGTTCATTTTTATATTTTTTTTCAGCGCAGAGGCTGAACGGAAAAAAAAAAAATCATTACCCGTATGCTCAATATAAGGAGAATCGCAGAAACTCCTAATGCTGGCCATACGTGTAATGATTGCGGAGACCCTCAAATGGCAGGCAGTACAAAAACCTCACATGTGACCCCATTTTAGAAAGAAGACACCCCAAGGTATTCCGTGAGGGGTATGGAGAGTTCATCCAAAATTTTATTTTTTGTCACAAGTTAGTGGAATATGAGACTGTAAAAAAAAAAAAAAAATCAATTTCCGCTAACTTGTGCCAAATTTTTTTTTTCTGTGAACTCGCCATACCCCTCACAGAATACCTTGGGGTGTCTTTTCCACAATGGGGTCACATGTGAGGTATTTATACTGTCCTGGCATTTTAGGGGCCCTAAAGCGTGAGAATCCAAATGCGTAAAAATGGCCTGTGAAATCCTAAAGGTACTCATTGGAATTAGGGCCTTTGCACTCAGGCTGCAAAAAGTGTCACATGTGGTATCGCCGTACTCAGGAGAAGTAGGGCAATGTGTTTTGGGGTGTATTTTTACATATACCCATACTGTGTGTGAGAAATATCGCTGTAAACGACAACTTTTAAAAAAATTTATTCAAAGTTGTCAATTTACAGAGATATTTCTCTCAACCAGCATGGGTATATGTAAAATACACCCCAAACACATTGCCCTACTTCTCCTGAGTACGGCGATACCACATGAGTGACACTTTTTGCAGCCTGGGTGCAAAGGGCCCAAATTCTAATGAGTACCTTTAGGAGGGCATTTTTACGCATTTTCTTCTCACGCTTTAGGCCCCTAAAATTCCAGGGCAGTATAAATACCCCACATGTGACCCCATTTTGGAAAGAAGACACCCCAAGGTATTCGCTGAGGGGCATAATGAGTCCATGAAAAATTAAACTTTTTGTCAAAAGTTAGCGGAAAGGGAGACTTTGTGAGAAAAAACAATAAAAAATCAATTTCCACTAACTTGTGCCAAAAAAAAAATCTTCTATGAACTCGCCATGCCCCTCATGGAATACCTTGGGGTGTCTTCTTTCCAAAATGGGGTCACATGTGGGGTATTTCTACTGCCCTGGCATTTTAGGGGCCCTAAAGCGTGATAAGAAAAATGCGTAAAAATGCCCTCCTAAAAGGTACTCATTGGAATTTGGGCCCCTTTGCGCATCTTGGCTGCAAAAAAGTGTCACTCATGTGGTATCGCCGTACTCAGGAGAAGTAGGGCAATGTGTTTTGGGGTGTATTTTTACATATACCCATGCTGGGTGAGAGAAATATCTCTGTAAATTGACAACTTTGAATAAAAAAAATGTAAAAAGTTGTCGTTTACAGCGATATTTCTCACACGCAGCATGGGTATATGTAAAAATACACCCCAAAACACATTGCCCTACTTCTCCTGAGTACGGCGATACCACATGAGTGACACTTTTTGCAGCCTGGGTGCGCAAAGGGGCCCTAAACCAATGAGTACCTTTAGGATTTCACAGGCCATTTTTACGCATTTGGATTCTCACGCTTTAGGGGCCCCTAAAATGCCAGGTCAGTATAAATACCCCACATGTGACCCCATTTTGGAAAGAAGACACCCCAAGGTATTCCGTGAGGGGCATGGCGAGTTCACAGAATTTTTATTTTTTGGCACAAGTTAGCGGAAATTGATATTTTTATTTTTTTTTATTTTGTTTTTTTACAAAGTCTCATATTCCACTAACTTGTGACAAAAAATAAAATTTTACATGAACTCACCATACCCCTCACGGAATACCTTGGGGTGTCTTCTTTCCAAAATGGGGTCACATGTGGGGTATTTATACTGTCCTGGCATTTTAGGGGCCCCTAAAGTGTGAGAAGAAGTCTGGAATCCAAATGCGTAAAAATGCCCTGTGAAATCCTAAAGGTACTCATTGGTTTTAGGGCCTTTGCACTCAGGCTGCAAAAAGTGGCACACATGTGGTATCGCCGTACTCAGGAGAAGTAGGGCAATGTGTTTTGGGGTGTATTTTTATATATACCCATACTTTGTGTGAAAAATTTTATACAAAGTTGACAATTTACAGAGATATTTCTCTCACCCAACATGGGTATATGTAAATATACACCCCAAAACACATTGCCCTACTTCTCCTGAGTACGGCGATACCACATAAGTGACACTTTTTGCAGCCTGGGTGCAAAGGGACCCAAATTCCAACGAGTACCTTAAGGTTTTACATGGCGGCTCACAATTTAGCCCGCCCAAAATGCCAGAACAGTAAACACACCCACAAATGACCCCATTTCGGAAAGTAGACACTCGAGGTATTCACTGAGGGGCATAGTGAGTCCGTCTGAGATTTTTTTTTTGCCAGAAGTTAGCAGAAATTGAAACTTTTTTTTTTTCCTCAGAAAGTGTCATTTTCCGCTAACTTGTGAAAAAAATGAAATGATACATGAACTCACCATGCCCCTCCGCGAATACTTTGGGGTGTCTTCTTTCTAAAATGGTGTCATTTGGGGGGTATTTATACTTTCCTGGCATTCTAGCACCTGAGGAAACATGACAGGTGCTCAGAAAGTCAGAGCTGCTTCAAAATGCCGAAATTCACTTTTTTGCACCATAGTTTGTAAACGCTATAACTTTTACCCAAACCAATAAATATACACTTATTGGACTTTTTTTTTTTATCAAAGACATGTAGAACAACAAATTTAGAGAAAAATTTATATAGAAATGTAGTTTTAAAAAAAAAAAAATTACAACAGAAAGTGAAAAATGTCATTTTTTTGCAAAAATGTCGTTAAATTTGTATTAATGGCAAAAAAGTAAAAATGTCAGCAAGAATGAAATACCACCAAATGAAAGCTCTATTAGTGAGAAGAAAAGGAGGTAAAATTCATTTGGGTGGTAAATTGTATGACGGAGCAATAAACGGTGAAAGTAGTGTAGTGCGGAATTGTAAAAAGTGGCCTGGTCATTAAGGCTGTTTAAGCTAGGGGGGTTGAAGCGGTTAAGACTGTTTTGCAAAGTTTTTTCCAAATATAACTAAAAAAAAAAAAAAAAAAAAAAAAAGAAAAAAAAAAAAAAAGTTAAAACTAATATTTAAAAGCCATGTGTGTAACACGAACAAAGTTACAAAAATGTTTTGGGTGGTCCAGCAAATAAAGTTACAACCGTTGAAACACCATGTGCACTACATCACAAAAAAGTGTCTGGTTATTAAAGAGGTTGTCTCGCTTCAGTAAGTGACATTTATCATTTAGAGAAAGTTAATACAAGGCACTTACTAAAGTATTGTGATTGTCCATATTTTTTTCTTTGCTGGCTGGATTACCATAATTTTTCAATCGCATTACACACTGTTCATATAGGCTGGTGCTTTTTTCTGTAGTGTGCAAGCACGGCCACCACAGATGCATTGCAGGGTGGTCATAACCATGGAAATTAGCAGTGTATAATGTGATGGAAAAATGATTCCAGCCAGGAAAGAAAGCAGTATGGACACTCACAATACATTAGTAAGTGCCTTGTATTAACTTTCTCTACATGATAAATGCTATTTGCTGAAGTGACACAAACCCCTTTAAGTCCTTTTCAGGCCTAGTCAATAAAGGGTTAACAAAAAAGTGCCTTCACAGCTTGTAAAGGATAGTGCTTACTGGTTATTATAGGGCACCAGTCACACAGATATACACTACTCACAAAAAGCTAGGGATATTTGGCTTGTGGGTGAAATTTCAGGATGAACCTAAAATGCACTCTAACCTTTACAGGTGAAATTCATCTTACCTTCTTTAAACTTTTTAATGAACATGTTCAGCTGTTCAGTGTTTCAGTACTTTTTGCACAACTTGCTATTTTCTAACAAGGAGCTTAATGAGCAAAATTCACAACAGGTGTTTCATCCATGAGTTACACAATACATTTCGTGGTTCAATTAAAATTGGTATTTAAACAGTCCTCCTCATCATGCTGTTCACATTTTGACATCATGAGACCAAGATGACACCTAACAATTGATCAACAATAGAGGAAGTGGCCACTAAGCTTAAACTGTCACAGAGCAGATTCTACAGAGATACAGAGAGACTAGAGTCACAGAACGGCATAGAAGTGGATGTTCTTTGGCCTTATCCCACACTGATGACCGCTTCATTGTGAACAATGCCCTGCGGAACCACATGATGAATGCCACAAATCTCCAACCATTTTTAAGGGAGGTGAGAGGCACCCAAGTGTCACCTCAGACCATTCAAAACCATTTACATCAGCATGGTCTGTGTGCTATACAACCTGCAAGGGTACATGACCACAGGCGTCATTGTCTTGCATGGGCCAAGGAGCATCTAGGCTGGATGAGGGACCAGTGGGCCTCAGTGCTGTTCACTGGTGAAAAGTCGGTTCACGCTGAGCAGAAATGATGGCCGCCAACGATGTTAGAGAAGTCAAGGACAGTGCTATGCATCAGCCACTTCTAGCCTTTTGTGGTGGTGGTGTTACAGTGTGGGCAGTTGTATCTTGCAATACAGTACTGCTCTACACTTTGTGAACGGTACAGTGACATGCTTATACTACTTGAATAACCTCATTAATCCAGTCATTGTGCCTCTGTATGAACAATACAGGCCTCATCTTCATGGACAGCAAGCTCATCGAGGTTACATCATTAGTGAACGGCTGCTGGAGACTGGGGTACCTCAAATGGAGTGGGATGACATGCCTCAGCAGACAATAAGTCGAATTGTGAACAGCATGAGATGTCGTTATCAAGCTGTAATTAATGCTCAAGGCCACATGATAAGTTTTAAGACATTGATATTTATTGTGGGGATATAGCCACCACTGTTTGATTTTATTTCAATAAATTGTTTGTGATGTGGAAATCACTATTGCATCCTACTACTTAAATGCCCTATTTCCTGATAAAATATCACTGTTCCCTGGACATGCCCGTATTGCGGCCCACAAACAGCGGGTCCGTAATTTGAGGGCACCGGCCGTCTGCACTCCGCATCACGGATGCGGACGGATCACGGGCCCATTCAAGTTGAATGGGTCTGGATCCGTCTGCGCATGGATGTTGCCCTGTTGGCTCAACGGCCGAGTACATGAGCCCTAACATGAGCTTTTTAGGTTTCTATAAATTTCACCCGAAAGCCAAATATCCCTAACTTTTTGTGGGCAGTGTAATTTATAACCAGGGCACAGGAGGCTAGTAAGCACCATCCAATGCAGTGAAAGCATGCCTCATTTATGAATAGAATGCAGGGTGGAAGGAAATGTCGCCACTTAAAGGGGTTGTCCGGGTTCAGAGTGGAACCCGGACATACCTCCATTTTCACCCAGGCAGCCCCACTGACTTGAGCATCGGAGCAGTTCATACTCTGATGCTCTCATTTGCCCTGTGCTAAATCGCGCAAAACTTGGCAAATGCATTTTCTGGAGTTCTGGTGACGTCACCGGCACTGATGGGCAGGCTTTAGTGCTGCCCTAGCCTGTAAAACGGCTAGGGCAGTGCTGAACTATGCCCATCAGAGCAGGTGACGTCCCCAAACACACTGCCGGGCGTAAGATACCGCCCGGCAGTGTGTTATTGTAAACAAAAGAGCCCTTGCCCTGCGCGATCTAGTGCAGGGCAAGGGAGCGCATGGGAGCATGAGATGCTCCGATGCTAACATCAGGAATGCTGCCTGGGTGAAATTATGCGTATGTCCGGGTTCAGCTCTCAACCCGGACAACCCCTTTAAGCCAGACACTGCACGATTTTCAGGCCATTTAATGGGAACAAGTGTTCAAAGGAGCTCATTCTAAGTGGCCTGTATAAGCATGTCACCGATCAGCCAATAAATAAGCAATCTCTCGTTAGTTTGCCGATTTGCATCTTTCATTCCAGCCAGTGACAGCATTATGTCAATGTCATCTAATACATTCCAGAACTGTAAGGGTTACATAGCATCATAAATCAATATAATGCTATGTGACCCCAGCAGTGCTCGTCTGCAAGGGGCCCTATTGTCAGATAATCTCCCTGTTAACCAATAGAACCAAATGAGGAATGAATGACTAATAGTGATCCTGCCTTCATTTTCACTTTGCTTTGGCCTTTGTAATAGTCTGATGCAAATGAGCACCAATCGACTCTTTGAAATATAGAAATGTGACAACAAGGTCCCCAGACCTAAAAAGGTTGTGTATCCTTGCTCTACAGACTGTTTTTTGTCAGACATCACTGTTGTTGAAGTGTCACTACAACTGCTAGACTAAGGCATGCTCCATTTGAGTAATTAATGAAATTTAAAAAATGGTCGAATAGTGAGACTTCGAGAATTCGGATGGTCAATTCATTAAATATGGGAAAAAGCTGGACGACAAATTTCTGGAGTTCATCTGTGGTGTAGACAGTGGTCAGAGTGGCGCACTCACACATGTAGCTAGGGCTCTGGACGGTTCAGACAGAAAAATGCACGGCAAGATTGCCATATAAGAGCTGTTGTATCGCAAAGGACAACCACAACATCGCAAATTGGTTCTGCAGTTGCCCCTGCAGTGACCGTCCAGACCATAACAGTCTACTTGAAGCAGGATTGCATTCACACACTCCACTAGCCCATTTGCCATTGACCTCTTAACATCGATAGGAGTGCCTTCATTGATGCCATACGAGAACACACTAGAGGCATGAATAGCATACAACAGTTATTAGTGATGAAAGCAGGTTCTGTCTTGGTACTAATAAGCCAAAAGCCTTTTTAGAGTATGGAGACGTAGTGTTCCAACAAGAGAACACCCACGCACACATTGCCAGCGATACGCAACTTAGTCAACAGTTTCATGTAGCTCCGCTGGCAAGCTCTATCACCAGATCGCTCCCCCATCGAGAATTTCTGGGACTGGATGTTGCGGCAGATCTCCCATGCAAAGCAGCCAACAACAATCTTGGCAGAACTAGAGGTCCAAGAAAAAGTTTGAAATGGCATACTATAGGAGTATATCCAGCATCTGTATGATTGTCACCATGCCAGAGTAGCAGTCTGTATTGCAGTAAGGAAAAATGCCACCAAGTATCAATGTGACCCTGCCTCAACATATACCCTGCTGCAGAATGCAAAATAAAGGTTGCATCACCTTTTTTGTGTGATCAGTGACCAAATACAACTAGCAGTTTATACGTGGTTGTGTAGCGAATTATAATGATGATCTACCCTCAGGATAGGTCATCAATATCTCATCTGCGTGGGTCAGACACTCGGCACCGCCACCAATCAGCTGTTTTAAGAGGAGGCAGCGCTCCATGTGGGCACGGCTTCCTCTTCATTATACTACTCGTTGTCTCCTGTGGAGTGGCGGCCTAGTGTAATTACAAGTACTTATAGAGCACCGCTGATCAGATATTAATGACCTATCATGATCATGAGGATAGGTCATCAATATAAAGTCGCTGTACAACCCCTTTAAGTCTGTTGCTAACTTTGCCTTATCTGTGAACTTCTGTGCATCAGAAATTAAATCTATATCAGCGAGGGAGTCTTCTGGCATTGATAATCAATGTGCCAGACCGGCTATGTCCAGCCCTTCTCTACCCACTAATGGGAGAAGTGGCAAGCGGGTCATAAAGCTCCCAAAACTTGCCAAAAAGCTGGTACACAAAACATCAGAGCAGCATTGTGTGTATTTTATATAAGAAATCTACCCCCATAACCGTCCCATGGAAATTGCCAGAGACAAATACCATTCACAGTCCCTGGAAAGCTGGGTAATAAATTGTGTAGACATATGCTAGGAAATGCTAAACTCAACTCTACCTAAATAAATCTCTCTTCACTCCCAAATAGTGTCACAGCTAGGCAGATTTGCCTTTCAGGGTCCAAGAAAAGTTGAATTAAAAACCATGTAGCGCTGTAACAGAGACAGCAGAATACTAAATATACCAAGATAACGCCCCTTCCTCCCCACTAAAAAGTGTCATAGCTAAGCAGACTTGACTTTTAGGAACCTAGGATAACTAGCACAATGTAATAGTCACAATATGTATATAGGCAGTATGTACAGCTCCACAAGACTTGTAATCTAGCTTCCCTACACAGTTTTCCTAGAATAATAGTGAGAAATCACTTGACATTCAGACACCTAGGGAAGCTGGTTAGCACTTTTTGTAGTATCAGTGCCCTGATACTATAATTATGCTTGAGTGAATCGACCTTCAGATCTTAGAGCCTGAAGTTGATTCGTTCAAACACTTACAATTTAATGCTGTATCCGTACAGCATTAACATGTATTGGCTCTGTGGAGCCAAAGTTCATCTCGTATGGACTAGTGCAGGGGTAGGCAACCTTTGGCTCCCAGCTGTTTTGAAACTACAACTCCCAACATGCATAGTTCTTCTAAGAACTTACATAGAAATGAATGGAGCATGCTGGGAATTGTAGTTTCACAACATCTGGGAGCTGAAGGTTGCTGATGCCTGGACTAGTGCAAGACTTCGTTTAATTCCTACTGTATGCATATCGGAGTATAGAAAAACCACTTAAAATGGCAGTCCAAGCTAGGCATTGGTACTGGGTGGCGTTCAACATGTGATATTTTTATAGAGCAGGTCATTACAGATGCGGCAATACCCAATATGTCTACTTTTTATATTTATTTCAGTTTTACACAATATAGACATTTTTGAAAGAAGAAAATCATGTTTTTGTGTCTCCATTTTCTGAAAGCTATATTTTATTTTTATTTTTTAGGGCGATTGTCTTATGTAGGGGCTCTTTTTTGCTGGATGAGGTGACTGACGAACTACTATGGGGTACATACGACTTTTTGATTGCTTGGTATTACACTTTTTGTGATGTAAGGTCACAAAAATTGCTTTTTTGGCACAGTTTTCATTATAAGTCAGTTAATGCACTAACATTGATATAGCTTAAATCAGTAGCACTAGAAGTCTGGCACTATACTGCAAGCCATCTATTATTCAATCATGAATAAGTTGTTTCACTGGCATCGACATACATCTGAGGCATTGCAATCTTGTCTGACACTGTCAATAGCTGTCAGAGCCACATTTACACCAAATGAGTCACATTGCATGCACGCCCCTGCCTAGCTGTCAGCTATGCTGGCTGACTAGCTGTGAGCTGCACTGGACTAGCAGACTAATACTGTCACTGAGATGCAATGCTCTGTTTCAATGCGATAGTTCACTACACATGGGCTGACTACACTGGAGTGGACAGACAAACATTAAAAACTGTAACTGCCCCCCCCCCCCCCCGACATGTTTCACCAGTAACCTGGCTTCTTCAGGGGTTTGAACAGAATTGAGGATGCCTGCCTTTTGGGGGGTTTAAATCCCCTTGTTTAATGATTGAGCATTGAATCAACCGCTCACATCAATTGGAGGCTGGTCAGATCACTAGAAAGAGCATATCCGCTGCTGAACAATGGCCCACCTTACTCCCACTGCTTAGTGAAGCAGTGTGGAGGGTGCCTGGGTCACATGGTGTGCAGCGCAGTTCTGCACACCAGCTTGTAAACAAATGCAGTCATCAACCAGCTAGTGCGCATGATCTGCGCGAAGGGTGGATGCGCACACTCTTAGTGTAATTAGCTGCTTTAAAATTTGTTTACTGCACATGATGTGTGCTCCGCTTCGATGCGCACGGACTTAGAGCCAGGCTGTTAGGGCTAAAACAAGATGATACCTAAGTTGCTGATGTCAGTAATAAACATGATCTGTTAATTGGATGAGCTGGATTATCTCAGCATTTAACATCCTGCACTATAAAGTTAGACAGCAGATAGACAGCATGATGTTTTATGTGTACACTAAACCGCTACTATACTTAATACTTGTATGTACAGTATATATTACAAACAGTCAGCACTACAGCTGATAAACGTGTTCAAGAAACTACACATTCAGCGTGATCTTTTATATGTACACTGCACTACTACTGTACTAAGTACATATATATATATATATATATATATATATATATATATATGTTACAAACAGTCACCACAACAGCTGATGGATATGTTAAAGGATCTACACATACTCCCTCTACAGGTGGAGCCAAATTACTATGACAATGGCAGGCTAACCGCTAAAGAGGCTCACTACTGAATGTATTTGGTCATAGATAGAAACATATTAACCCCTTAAGGACACGGCCCTATTTCACCTTAAGGACCAGGCCATTTTTTCAAAATCTGACCATTGTCACTTTATGTGTGATAACTTTAAAACGCTTTTTCTTATCCAGTCCATTCTGAGATTGTTTTTTCGTCACATATTGTACTTCATGACAGTGGTAAAATGAAGTCGAAAAATTTCATTTTTATTTATAAAAAAATACCAAATTTACCAAAAATTTTGAAAAATTTGCAATTTTCCAAGTTTCAATTACTCAACTTCTATAATACATAGTAATACTGCCAAAAAAAGTTATTGATTTACATTCCCCATATGTCTACTTCATGTATCGATCATTTTGGGAATGCTATTTCATTTTTTGGGGACGTTACAAGGCTTAGAAGTTTAGAAGCAAATCTTGAAATTTTTCAGAAATTTTCAAAAACCCACTTTTTAGGGACCAGTTCAGGTCAGAAGTCACTTTGTGAGGCTTACATAATAGAAACCACCCAAAAATTACCCCATTCTAGAAACTACACCCCTCAAGGTATTCAAAACTGATTTTACAAACGTCATTAACCCTTTAGGTTTTCCACAAGAGTTAATGGCAAATAAAGATAAAATTTCAGAATTTCGATTTTTTGAAAAATTTTCCGTTTGAATCCATTTTTTCCAGTAACAAAGCAAGGGTTAACAGCCAAACAAAACTCAATTTTTATTGCCCCGATTCTGTAGTTTTCAGAAACACCCTATATGTGGTCGTAAACTGCTGTATGGCCAAACTGCAGGGCGCAGAAGGAAAGGAGCGCCATATGGTTTTTGGAAGGCAGATTTTGCTGGACTGGATTTTTGACACCATGTCCCATTTGAAGCCCCCGATGCACCCCTAGAGTAGAAACTCCATAAAAGTGACTCCATCTAAGAAACTACGCCCCTCAAGGTATTCAAAACCAGTTTTACAAACTTTGTTAACCCTTTAGGTGTTCCACAAGAGTTATTGGCAAATGGAGATGAAATTTCCGAATTTCAATTTTTGTTACCTTGTCTCAAAAAAGTGTAATATAGAGCAACCAAAAATCATGTTTACCCTAGAATAGTACCAACAAAACTGACACCTTATCCCGTAGTTTCCAAAATGGGGTCACTTTTTGGAGTTTCTACTGTAGGGGTGCATCAGGGGCTTCAAATGGGACATAGTGTCAAAAACCAGTCCAGCAAAATCTGCCTTCCAAAAACCATATGGCGTTCCCTTCCTTCTGTGCCCTGCCGTTTGGCCATACAGTAGTTTACGACCACATATGGGGTGTTTTTGCAAACAAGAGAATCAGGGCAATAAATATTGAGTTTTGCTTGGCTGTTAACCCTTGCTTTGTTACTGCAAAAATGGATTAAAATGGAAAATTTGCAAAAAAATAGCTGTTTTGGGACTGTTTTTATTTTTGTTATTTACATAGTTGAACTGACAGGTTAGATTGTGTGCTATTTCTATAGAGCAGGTTGTTACGGACGCAACAATACCAAATATGACTACTTTTTGGGGTTTTTGTTTCAGTTTTACATAATAAAGCCTTTTTGAAAATAATTTTTTTAGTGTCTCCACATTATGAAAGCCATAGTTTTATTTTATTTTTTGGGCGACTGTGTTATGTAGGGGCTCATTTTTTGCGGGATGAGATGGCGGTTTGATTGGCACCATCTTGGGGTGCATATGACATTTTGGTCGCTTGCTATGACACTTTTTGTGATGTAAGGTGACAAAAATGGCTCTTGACACCGTATTTACTTTTTTTTGCTGTGTTCAGCTGAGGGGTTAGGTCATGTGTTATTTATATAGATCAGGTTGTGACGGACGCGGCGATACATAATATGTATACTTTTTATTTATTTATATAAGTTTTACACAATAATATAATTTTTTAAAACAAAATAAAATCATGTTTTAGTGTCTCCATAGTTTGAGAGCCATATATATATATTTTTTTGGGCGATTGTCCTATGTAGGGGCTCATTTTTTGCGGGATGAGATGGCGGTTTGATTGGCACCATCTTGGGGTGCATATGACTTTTTGATCGCTTACTATTACACTTTTTGTGATGTAAGGTGACAAAAAAATGGCTTGTTTGACAACGTTTTTATTTTTTATGTTTACGGCGTTCTTCTGAGGGGTTAGGTCATGTTATATTTTTATAGAGCAGGTCCTTACGGACGCGGCGATACATAATATGTATACCTTTTTTTATTTATTTTGGTTTTACACAATAATATCCTTTTTGAATGAAAAAAAAACATGTTTTAGTATCTCCATAGTCTAAGAGCCATATATTTTTCAGTTTTTAGGCAATTGTCTCAGGTTGGGTATCATTTTTGCGGGAGGAGGTGACGGTTAGATTGGCACTATTTGGGGGGTCATATGACTTTTTGATCGCTTGCTATTACACTTTTTGTGATGTAAGGTGGCAAAAAATGGCTTTTGACAAAGTTTTTTTTTTTTTTTTACAGTGTTTACTTGAGGGGTTAGGTCATGTGATATTTTTATAGAGCAGATTCTTACGGACGTGTAGATACCAAATATGTCTACTTTTAATTTTTTTTTACATTTAACACTAAAAGCATTTTTGAAACAAAAAAATCATGTTTTAGTCTGAGAGGCATAGTTTTTTTATTTTTTGGCCAATTGTTTTAGGTAGGGGCTCGTTTTTTGCGGGATGAGATGGCGGTTTGATTGGTACTATTTTGGGAGGCAAACGCCTTTTTGATCGCTTTGTATTACACTTTTAGTGATGTAATGTGCCAAAAATGGCTTATTTACACCATTTTTTGGGGTTTTTTTATGGCGTTCACCTGAGGAGTATAGTCATGTGATATTTTTATAGAGCAGGTTTTTACGGACGCGGCGATACCTAATATGTGTAGTGTATTTTATTTTTTTAGTTTTTATTCAGTGTTAGGTGTTTTTTTCATTTTTACTTTTTTTCACTTTTTACATTTTTTTGACCCAGACCCACTTGGTTCTGAAAGATCCAGTGGATCTGGTGTCTGTATAATACAGTACAGTACACTATATAGTGCACTGTACTGTATTTTGTACTTTAGAAAGTCTGAATAGACCTTTAGCAGGTCTATTCAGACTTCAGCACCATGGAGAGCAGGACGCTTCTGAAAGCGTCCTGTCTCCATGGCAACCATCACCCCTGCCATAACTGAGCAGGGGGTGATGGATAGGGAGGAGTGGAGCACCCTCCTCTTCGATCCCATCCTGTTGGGGGCTGCAAAGGCACAGCAGCCCCCGATGGGAGAGGGAGGGAGCGCTCCCTCCTGTTAACCCTTCCATACCGCGGTCCGTACGGACCGCGGTACGGAAGGGTTAAACGGCTGGCATCTGCAGCACAGATGCCAGCCGCTTTATCAGAGTGTCAGCAATGTGCTGACACTCTGATAGAACCACTAGACACCAGGGATAGATTACAGGGAGGCGGGCGGGGATCGCAATCGCGATCCCGCCCGCCGCACCGCCCGCCTCCCGCCCGCCTCGCGCCACCCGCAACCACCCCCTGCACCCCGCAGCCACAGTATGATTGGGGGCTGCAGGGGGTTAAAAACTCTTTGGGGGCATAACTCTCTGATCCCGCGGTCATAGACCGCTGGGATCAGAGATCGTAAAGAGCGCTGCAAACCGCAGGTCTGAATTGACCTGCGGTTTGCAGCGATCGCCCATATGGGGGGGTCACAGGACCCCCCTGGGCATTGTAACAAGGTACCTGCTGAATGATTTCAGCAGGTACCTTGTTCCGATCACTGCCAGCTGAGCAGCAGTGATCGGAACAACTCATGACGTACCGGTACGTCATGTGTCCTTAAGGACTCGGGAAACATGCCGTACCGGTACGTCATGTGTCCCAAAGGGGTTAAAAAACTTCTCCCATAATGGCCTATAAAAAAGACTAAAAAGTAAAGCCTTCATTAAGCCCATTTGGGCTAAGGCCCGTTAAGTCGGTATATCCATTTGGTCTCCTCTTGCAACAATAGTACATCCAGGTCACCCCTTCTCACTCCAAGTGTTTTTTTGCAGACCCCCCCAAAAGGATAGACAATTGTCTCACATGCCTTGAAATTGTGGTGTCAGCCTTGGTGTTGATACTGGTTATGTGCTGACATATAAAGCGTCTGAATTCTTGTATTGTTTTTCCCACATATAACTTCTTACAGGGACATTGTGCCATGTACAGTCGTGGCCAAAAATTTTGAGAATGTCACAAATATTAGTTTTCACAAAGTTTGCTGCTAAACTGCTTTTAGATCTTTGTTTCAGTTGTTTCTGTGATGTAGTGAAATATAATTACACGCACTTCGTATGTTTCAAAGGCTTTTATCGACAATTACATGACATTTATGCAAAGAGTCAGTATTTGCAGTGTTGGCCCTTCTTTTTCAGGACCTCTGCAATTCGACTGGGCATGCTCTCAATCAACTTCTGGGCAATTCCTGACTGATAGCAACCCATTCTTTCATAATCACTTCTTGGAGTTTGTCAGAATTAGTGGGTTTTTGTTTGTCCACCGGCCTCTCGAGGATTGACCACAAGTTCTCAATGGGATTAAAATCTGGGGAGTTTCCAGGCTATGGACCCAAAATGTCAATGTTTTGGTCCCCGAGCCACTTAGTAATCACTTTATGGCACGGTGCTCCATCGTGCTGGAAAATGCATTGTTCTTCACCAAACTGTTGTTGCATTGTTGGAAGAAGTTGCTGTTGGAGGGTGTTTTGGTACCATTCTTTATTCATGGTTGTGTTTTTGGGCAAAATTGTGAGTGAGCCGACTCCCTAGGGTGAGAAGCAACCCCACACATGAATGGTCTCAGAATAGTTTACTGTTGGCATGACACAGGACTGATGGTAGCGCTCAGCTTTTCTTCTCCGGACAAGCCTTTTTCCAGATGCCCCAAACAATCAGAAAGAGGCTTCATCGGAGAATAAGACTTTGCCCCAGTCCTCAGCAGTCCATTCATCATACTTTCTGCAGAAGATCAATCTGTCCCTGATGTTTTTTTTGGAGAGATGTGGCTTCTTTGCTGCCCTTCTTGACACCAGGCCATCTTCCAAAAGTCTTCGCCTCACTGTGCCTGTAGATGCGCTCACACCTGCCTGCTGCCATTCCTGAGCAAGCTCTGCACTGGTGGCACTCCGATCCCGCAGCTGAATCCTCTTTAGGAGGCGATCCTGGCGCTTGCTGGACTTTCTTGGACGCCCTGAAGCCTTCTTAACAATAATTGAACCTCTTTCCTTGAAGTTCTTGATGATCCTATAAATTGTTGATTAATGTGCAATCTTAGTAGCCACAATATCCTTGCCTGTGAAGCCATTTTTATGCAACGCAATGATAGCTGCACGCGTTTCTTTGCAGGTCACCATGGTTAACAATGGAAGAACAATGATTTCAAGCATCACCCTCCTTTTAACATGTCAAGTCTGCCATTGTAACCCAATCAGCCTGACATAATGATCTCCAGCCTTGTGCTCGTCAACATTCTCACCTGAGTTAACAAGACGATTACTGAAATGATCTCAGCAGGTCCTTTAATGACAGCAATGAAATGCAGTTTTTTTGGGATTAAGTTAATTTTCATGGCAAAGAAGGACTATGCAATTCATCTGATCACTCTTCATAACATTCTGGAGTATATGCAAATTGCTATTATAAAAACTTAAGCAACAACTTTTCCAATTTCCAATATTTATGTAATTCTCAAAACTTTTGGCCACGACTGTACACAATGCCCTTGTTTTGACAATTGATGAATTGTCTAATATGGTACTCTTTATCGTCCATAGGGTTCACAAATGTCCTCACTTTATTAATGAAGGGACAGAAGGTACATCTACCACAGGGGAACATGCCTACTAATTTAGATTTTAACCAGGTGGTTTTCTTGGATTCAGACTGATAGAGGCTATGGAGCAAGATGTCTTTGAGGTTTTTACCTCTACAATAAGTGATGCTAGGCCGTTTAGTTAGCACCTCTCTCAAGACATTATCAGCGTGCAACACATGCCAGTGTTTATTCAGAATCTGAAAAACTTGATGGTTTTGAGCATCGTATGTACCAATGCATCATGACCTGGGAGGCAGGTGCTATAGGTTTCTTGGCTAGTAAATCTGAATGATTGGTTTTCCTGGCCTGGCCAAAGGCCCTATATAGGACCTTTTTGGGGTAACCTCTGGTCCTGAATCTATGATACAGATTATTACTCTCGTGAGTGAAACTGGAGTCTGCTGTGCAGTTCCTATGTGCCCTGATGTATTGACCGGTAGGTATCCCTTTCTTGAGGGGTTGTGGATGATGACTGTTCCAGTGCAGTAAATTATTTGTCACTGTGGGCTTGCAATATACTTCTGTAAGGATGTGGCCACCAGAATAGCAAGGAGAGCCTGAGGTCTAGGAAGGTGAGAGTGCAGTTATCTATTTCTGAAGTGAACTTCATTCCTATATGGTTTATGTTAAGTACAAATTCCTGAAATAAATCCATAGTATCATCCCAAAGTATAAGAACATCGTTGATGTATCTTCCCCAAAACAAAATGTGTTTGGTGTACATTTGATAATCATCAGTGAAAACCAAATAATTTTCCCACCACCCAAGAAACAAATTAGCATAATTTGGTGCACATTTACTACCCATAGCGGTACCAATTAACTGTAAATAAAAGTGACCAAAGAAAAAATAATTGTGCGTGAGAAGACATCGTAAGAGTAAGAAAAAACTGATTATGTGCGAGAAATTGTATACCTTTAGTGAAAAGAAATCACGATACAGCCTGGATCCCTAGCTTATTTCTGATGCTGGTATATAATGCTTCAACATCAAGGCTGGCTAATTTGGTCTCTGGAGTGACCTGAAGTTCTTGGAGTCTGGTGACCACATCCTTGGTATCTTTTACATATGAAGGCAAACTCAGAACAAACGGAGCAATAAACTCATCAACATATTGACTGATGTTCTCAGTCAGACTCCCATTGCCGGACACAAACAGTCTCCCTGGCACTGGCTGTCTTTGTTGATGTACCTTCGGGATGGCATACATGGTGGCTAATGTAGGATGTGTCTTAAAGAGATATTTGTATTCATCCTTTGAAATGATGAACCATCTCCTGATATAAGGACTTGTTCATCAAGACAATATGCCTACCATGTGACCTAGGCACCTCCCCCACCGCTACTCCACTCCAATGTAGTCAGCCCATGTGTAGTGAACTATCACATTGAAACAGAGCATTGCATCTCACTGACAGTATTAGTCTGCTATTCCAGTGCAGCTCACAGCTAGTCAGCCAGCATAGCTGAAAGCTAGGCAGGGCCGTGCATGCAATGTGACTCACTTGGTGTGACTGTGGTTCTGGCAGCTATTGACATAGTATAGATAAAGAGTCCCAGCAGCAGTGACTTAGATGTTCATCAAGGGTTTATTGCAGAATGACAGTATGTCCCATATTCCAGGACACGTTTCGGCTAGCAAGTATTTTTCAACAGGCCTGTTGAAAATGGCTTGCTAGCCGAAATGCATCCTGGAATATGGGACATACTGTCATTCTGCAATAAATCCTTGATGAACATCTAAGTCACTGCTGCTGGGACTCTTTATCTATTATATGTGGAGTTGGACCTGTCCCGCACAGCGTGCCACGAGAGAGTGCCAGCCGATTTACTCAGCTATTGACATAGTGTCAGACAAGATTGCAATGTGTCAGATGTATGTGGATGGGATGCCAGTGAAACAACTGATTCATGATTAAATAACAGATGACTTGCAGTATAGTGGCAGACTTGTCCTGCTACTGATTTAAGCCATATCAATGTCAGTGCATTAACTGACTCTTAGTCCTAGGTCTGACAGCTATTGACATAGTAAACAAAAAAGGGAGGCTTACAGCAGCATCTCCAGAAATTTCTTTATTCCATACCGCAGCAGGTGTGTACAAAAAAGCCAAACAGCAATGTTTCGTCTAACGCAGTAGCCTTTAACAAGCTGATAAAGGCTACTGCTTAGCCGAAACGTTGCTGTTTGGCTTTTTTGTACATACCTTCTGCGGTATGAAATTAAGAAATTTCTGGAGATGCTGCCGTAACCCTCCCTTTTTTGTTTGCTAATCTGTGGATGGCTGAGGATCTGCGGTCCTGGGTGGGCTGATGCATTCCAGGCTTTGGTGACTAAGCTCCGTGAGTGCTGCTCTACAATACTGTTCCACAGCTATTGACATAGCGTAAGCCATTTCCTGTTAACACTTGTTCAGAGGTCAGTGACCTAACTGACTTACTAGGCAATACTGTGCAGGTTTCTGTAGAGTGGTAGGAGAGGGTGCACATCTCCACCACTCTCAAGGTATACGGTCCAAAGATACACACAGGAGTGGCAAACAAGGGTTTTAAATTTGTGCTTAGGCTCACAGCAGTCTTAAACTGTATTAATAAAAGTGATATTTTAAGTACACTCCACACCTGGGTCAGGATAATAGCCCCCTTAAGGCTTTAATTTATTATGTAGCCATACAGGTACGGCACTGGTATCCTACAGGCAGTGGCGTACATACAGGGGTTGCAGTTGTGACCGTGCCCCCGGCACTCCAGGGGGCCCGGCCGCCTGTGGACCCCTGGCCCCTGCAGTAGTGCCACTCAGACTCAGGTGTGGGCCCGCAGCAGCGGTGGCGGCAGGTAACAGGGGGATGAACGCCAGAGCCGTACAGAGCGGGACACAGGCCGGAAGAGGACTGCAACGCATCGCTGCCAAGGAGGTAAGTATAAGGGTTTATTTTATTTTTTTAAATACCGGACTTTACTGGGACATGAAGGGAGCAGGAGGCACTTCATACTGGCAAATGAAAGGGGGGGGGGGGGTTGGCGCTTCTTACTGGCAAATGGGGGGGGGGGGGAGAATGGCAACTTGGCACTTCTTACTGGTAAATGGGGGGTTGGCACTTCTTCCTGTCAAATAGAGGGGGGTTGCACTTGTTACTGGCACACGGGGGTTTTGGCACTTGTTACTGGCATACGGGGGGGGGCACTTGATACTGGCACATGGGGTTGGCACTTGATACTGGCACATGTGGTTTTGGCACTTGTTACTGGCACATGGGGGGTTGGCACTTGTTACCGGCACATGGGGGGTTGGCACTTGTTACTGGCACATTATTGGGGGCACTATTGGGGACGACAGAGCACAGGATTGGGGGTAGTAGGATGTTTTGTCCAGAAGATGGTAGGATGATGGAAAATAAGTAAACTAAGATTTTTTTTTTGGTCAAACTGCAGAGATTAAAAACAGCGTAAAAATGGTGGTCTGGTCTGAAAGGAGAAGACGAGGACAGAGAACATCTACATCGAAGATACGTCACTTGATGTAAGAGGTACGGGCACGATTTATGGGTGGGGCTGTGTGTGGTTTGAGGGCGGGTGGGGAGAAAGGGGCCCCATAATCTCCTATTGCCCTGGGAACTGCCCCTCCCGAGACCAGGGAGGGGGGGGCATGGATCAGTTTCGCACCGGGACCCCATGGATTGTGTGTTCACCACAGGTTAATAAGCCTGGTCCTTTCTCATCCATATTTGAGCCCCTTGTAAATTTCTGCCTTGGCACTGGCTGGCAGCAGCCTTGTGACTCCTCAACACCCCCCCCCCCTCCAATTGAAAATTCAAGGCAGCAAGGCCCTTAACTGAAAAAATCTAGATTACTTACCGGTAATCTTTTTTCTTTGAGCCTATGACAGCACCCATGGAGAGACCACCTCCTAACCCAGGACAGGAAACTGGAACCAGGAAAAAACCGACTTCCCATAAAGGAGGCTCCACCTTCCATCACACTGGTCCTTTTCCAAGAACTAAGAACAGAACAGATACATACAACCATACAGTCCCACCACCAAACCTAATCAACTACATATGATATAAACATATACCTATATATATATATATAATAATTATTTATTTTTTATTTTTATTTTTAATATAGGGGGGGAATTTAGCTGGGTGATGTCATAGGCTCAAAGAAAAAAGATTACCGGTAAGTAATCTAGATTTTATTATTTCGCCTTATGACAGCACCCATGGAGATATAAGCTAGAAGTATCAGGGAGGGACCACCGCCGAAAGAACCTTTCGGCCGAAATCCAACCCTTCATCTGAAGGAAAATGAAGACGATAATGCCTAAAAAAAGTATGCGGGGAACTCCAGGTTGCAGCCTTGCAAATCTGCTCCAAAGATACAGAAGCTCTCTCCGCCCAGGACATAGACACTGCCCTGGTGGAGTGAGCCCCAAACCCCGAGGGAGGAACCTCGCCCTAAGCTAACCCAATAGCCTGCCGGATCCATCTAGCGAGAGTTTGAGATGAGGCTACAGACCCCTTTTAACACCCTGAAAACATAGTAGTAACCTAGAGGAAGACTTCCAGGGACGAGAAACCTGCAGGTACTGGATCAGACACCTGCTAACATCTAGGTAGTGGAATCTAGACTCTGCCTCGGTCACAGGAGAAGGAAAGAAGGATGGGAGCACTACCTCCTGGGACCTATGAAAGCTGGAGGATACCTTTGGTAGAAAGGCCAGGTCAGGGACAATGATCACCCTATCTGACAGAATCCTGAGATACGGCTGATCGACAGAAAAAGCCGCTAACTCACTCACTCTCCTAGCCGACGTGACGGCTAAAAGGAAGGCTAACTTCAAAGAGAGCAACTTTACTGAAATGTCCTCTAAGGGCTCAAAGGGTTCAGACGTGAGGGCAGAAAGCACCAGGTTCAAGTCCCAGGGGGGCAGGGTATTCCTGGAGACTGGGGAAAGCTTGGACACTGCTGTAATGAATCTCTTCACCCATGGGTGCCCTGCCAGCTTGAACTCAAAAAAGGCACTAAGGGCGGAAACCTGAACCTTCAAGGTGCTGGGCCTAAGCCCCTTGTTCCAGCCCTCCTGCAGAAAGTCCAAAATAAGGGGCAAATTAGGTGACTCCAGAACATCCACTGGCCCCCCAGCGAAGCGACAGAAGGCTCCCCAGACCCTCAAGTAAATCTCTGAGGTAACCCTCTTCCGACTCGCCAGGAGTGTGGAGATCACACTGTCAGAAAGGCCCTTGCTTCTCAGGATCTCCCTCTCAAAAGCCAGGCAGTCAGATGGAGTGGCCTGACTTCCGGATGAAGAATTGGTCCCTGAGACAGTAGTCCCGGAAAAACTGGTAGCATCCAGGGGTCGGCTATTGACATGACTCTGAGTACTGAAAACCAAACCGTCTTGGGCCAAAAGGGGGCTATGACTATGACCGTAGCCTGATCTATCTTGATCTTCCTGAGGACCCTTGGAAGGAGTTTCAAGGGGGGAAAGGCATAGAGGAGACCTGACTTCCACGACTGGGCTAAGGCATCTAGCGCTTTTGGATGATCCCCTGGGGAAAGGGAATAAAATTCCTCCACCTTCCTGTTTAGTCTGGTGGCAAAAAGGTCTATAACAGGGAGGCCCCAGAGGTCTATGATCTTGTTGAAAATCTCCTGATCTAACGACCACTCGTTCTGACTGAGATGGTGCCGACTCAAGAAGTCCGCCTCCGTATTTTCTGTCCCTTTTAGATGAACAGGCGAGAGAGAGACTTCTGCCAAACTGAATATTTGACTCGTCAGGTCCATCAGACTGGGAGATCTGGTACCCCCCTGCCTGTTGATATAGGCCACTGCCGTCATATTGTCGGAGTACACCTTCACATCCTTGCCCCTCAGGGAAGGAAGACCTTGAGAAAGAGCCATACTGATGGCCTTCAGCTCCCTGTAGTTCTGAGATTGGGCACTGGTCTCTGCGTCCCATGTCCCCTGCAACAAAAGATCCTGCAGATGAGCACCCCACCCGGAGGGACTGGCATCCGTAGTTAGAGCTACCTGGGCCTCTCTCCTCCAGGGAAATCCTTTCTGTAGATTCGGGAGACACAACCACCATTCCAGAGAGAGAGAGTGGACTGCGGGGAGAGCAGGAACTCCCGGTCCAGAGAAGAAGGGCATCTGTCCTACGTCTCCAGAATCTGGAGCTGAAGATGTCTTGAGTGGAACTGCGCCCACTCTACCCCTGGAATGGAAGCCGCCATTAAGCCTAAAACGGACATGGCCCTTCTTAGAGAGACCTTTCGGGCAGCTAGAAGGAACTGAACCCCTGAGATGAGCTGCTGAGCTTTGTGTAGGGGCAGAAGGCATTTCTGTAACAAGGAATTTAGGGTCATGCTGAGAAACCTGCACACCTGGCTTGGGAGGAGGCTGGATTTCTCTATGTTTAACTCCCAACCAAGCCTGTGAAGGACTTCTCTGAACCAGGAAATTTGAGATCTCAGGGCAGGACGACTCTGGGCTATCAGAAGGAAATCGTCCAGGTAGGGAATGATCAGCACATTCCTCTCTTTCACATGGGCCATCATTTCCGCCACTATTTTCGTAAATACCCTCGGAGCCTGAGATAACCCAAAGGGAAGGGCCTGGAACTGGGCATAAAGGATCCTGTCTCCCATGTGTACCGCTACTCTGAGAAATTTCTGATGCAAGGGATGAATGGGCACATGGTAATATGCGTCTTTCAAATCTATCGTGGCCATAAAGCAACCCGAGAAAAGATGACTCACTGCTGATCTTAAGGTTTCCATTCGAAATTTCTCGTACACCAAGTAGCGGTTGAGACACTTCAAATTTATTATTGTGCGGAATGAACCATTCATTTGTTTTTCTCACAAGAAACAGAGTCGAATAAAACCCCCTTGTCTCCTCTGACCTGGGAATGGGGACCAGAACCTCCTTTTCTAACAGGGAGAGTACCTCTGCAACCATGGCGAATTGCCTCTGGGGGTCTGCTCGGAAATCTGTCACCACAAACTTTTCTCCCGGCTGACTTAGAAATCTTAGCTTCAGTCCCTCTTGTACTATCGACAAAATCCAGGGGCTGTTGGAGATCTTCTGCCATTGATCGAAAAAATATGACAGACGACCCCCCACAGGCCTGGCGTCATTGGGACTTTTTCAGGAAAAAAGAAACCCTTTAGATCTACGGTTGGTCTCAGCATACTGACGGGATCTGTCCCTCCCCCTAAAGGAATCCCTGCTAAATCTACGCCGAGGGGTCTTTTTAGGGGGCTGGCTGGTAGACGGAAACCCCCTCTTCTCATCCGAGGCCTTCTCGAGGAGGTCATCTAATACCGGACCAAACAGAAATTCGCCTTGACAAGGGATGCCACATAACTAAGCCTTAGAGGAAGCATCCCCATTCCAGTTTTTTAGCCAGACAGCCCTACGGGCGGAGTTAGACAGGGCCAACGCTCTGGCCGCCAGCCTAAGGGAATCCGCAGAAGCATCACCCAAAAAATCTAGCCCACTAAAAAAGGCGGGGAAAGAGGACAAAAGCTGGTCTCTAGGCGACCCCCCCCCCCTAATATGCTCCTCGAGCTCCTTCATCCAGGCCTTAAGGGATCTGGCTACAGAGGTGGCAGCAATGGCTGGTTTAAAGGAGGCGGCTGAAGCCTCCCAACACTTTTTCAAATAAATATCTGCCCTCCTACCCATGGGATCTTTCAATGTACCCCCATCATCAAAGGGCAGGGCCGATTTCTTAGATATCTTGGCTACAGGCGCATCTAATTTTGGGGCTCTGTCCCAGGGGGCTGAAGTCTCCGCGTCAAAGGGGTATTTCCGCTTAACTGCCGAAGGGATAAAAAACTTTCTATCGGGCTTATCCCATTCCCGTTTAATCGTAGCCTGGACTTTCTCATGGACATCAAAAACTCTTTTCTTTCTAGGGCCAAGTCCCTCAAACACAGAGTCTCTCAGGGATAAGGGTGGTTTGGGATCTTCCAGCCCCATGGTAGCCCGCACCATTTTCAAAAGCGAATTCATATTCTCTGGCTGAAACAACGACTTCCCGCTTGCCTCTTCTTCAGTAGAGTCTCCTGACGACCCGCATTCACCTTCCTCTTCCAATCCAGACAACACCTCCCTGTCACTAGAGGGGGGATGGGATGTAGTAGCCGTAGCAGAGGAGCTCGGGCTCCTTAACCTCATCCCGGATAAGCTGCTTAATGCTGCCCATAAAAGACGGAGCCTCTTCCTCCAATAACTTGGCAACACAGGATTCACAGGCAGACTTAACCCAAGCAGAAGGCATTCTCCTTTTACATAATGGGCAAGACCTGCTTTTAGAGCTGGAACTTTTCTTTGCCTCTTTAGGTATCTAGGCAAAGAAGACATCCCTGTAAGCAGGAGGCAATATCATATCAGGGGATCACCCCTCTTACCCCACCAGGAACCGGCGTCTCAATGCAGGTATCAGCTGAATCGGTGCGCTAGGGCTGCTCCATGTTCATACCACACCACAGGCAACAAATGGAGAAAAACTGCCAGTAGCTTCCCCGGCCGGCAGACTGAGCTGACTGGGCATTTCAGCATTTCAGCGTCCTCCCACTTCCGGCCTACTCCAGCCGTCGCCCGGAAGTGGTCACACCAGAGCACAGGACCGCACCGGAAGTGCGGCCTAGCCGGCCAGGCATGCGGCACGGCCGCAGAGGCCCGCAGCGCAGGGGGATGCAGAGAGCAGCGGCAGGCCCCACAACCCCCCACACCGAGGAGAAGAGGAAACAGGAGGAGGTGAAAGAGGCCCAGACTTGCAGCGGCTCCCATTGGAGGCTGACGCCGCACGGGTAGGCCCTCCTAATACGACACAAACCGGGGCGCCCGCAGCTCCCTTCAAGAATCTTCCTGATCCCTCCTGTCCCGCAGGACAGGAAACAGAACTGGTGTGATGGAAGGTGGAGCCTCCTTTATGGGAGGTCGGTTTTTTCCTGGTTCCTGTTTCCTGTCCTGGGTTAGGAGGCGGTCTCTCCATGGGTGCTGTCATAAGGCGAAAGGATAAAATACCTCTCTAGTCTGTCTACTCTGCTGCCTCTTGCCTGCACCACTCCTAACTGCCACACACCACAATGCTTTGGCACGCAACACTGTAACACTGGTGATGTGGTCACTTCACTAGAAGGGACAAGCCGCACAGCACAGCCGTTTTCTTGCTCAGGAGCACTGGAGCAAGCGGCTACAAGGAAGATGGGAGGTTTTCCCACCTGGAAGGTGAACGGCGGCAAGCATACAAGTGAGATAGGCGTGAGCGAACTCCCTGGCTTATCAGAGCGCGCACACAGCGATGGATTAAATATATCATAGGCGGGGGCTGTTTACCCATCTTGGGCCTCCTCTGTCCATTTGCCCCGACCGTCCCCTCTTTCGCGTTGTGCCCCATGTGTTCTGGTAAATATTAAAGAAAACTATGCCACGTTTATAGTGTTGTTGCCCATTATCCCTGAGGGTAACAGGGATCTGACAAACATTTTGGGGGTAGCATATAAAACGATTTTAGAGGACGGCTATTGTCAGTGCTGACCCTAAACCATATAATCAATGCGATTAATCAATGAAAAAGAAGCAATAGAGGGATGAGTGGCGACAGTGCACAGAAGCACATCCCTGTTGCAGGAGTGATAATAATACACTACGATAGCTCGCCAGTGTTTAGTGGTCTGAAGACTTTTAATGAAATAGAGTGGAATTATTACTACAGATTATAGGATAAATGTAAATTGGGGGCTATATGCCATAGGGGGGGCAGTTTTTATTTAGGAGAACCTAATACCCTACATTTATCTAGGTCAGATTTGTTGAATTGACATCTATCTTATAACATCCCAGCCCAAGTGTATAGCGTACAACACTCCGCAGTATACAGTGTAATAACCCACAGTATACAGTATATAACACCGCTCAGTATACAGTACCCGCAGTATGCAATACATAGTATACAGCATCCCAGAGTATGCAATGCATAGTATACAGCACCCCACAGTATGCAGTATAGCACCTGTGGGGAATCGCTCTGGTAGATAGCGGTGCGGGTGCAGTACAGAGGCAAAGGGAGTCCAGGAAGTGCAGCAAACAGTGTTTATTTCACACTTGCATAAAGAAAAACTCCAAACAGTCACTTAGTGTTAATTCACACACGGCAAAAACTTAAGGAAAAACAAAGAGTCCAAAACAAGATCCAATCACCTGTGAGGTTTAGGTGCGGGTTCGCACCTGGCTGTCAGCCCAGCCGCAGGAAAATCCACCCTCAGGCTTCCAGGCCGACTGCACGCCTCTTTGCTGGGCTCTTGCTTCCAGCCCAGAGAGCTCCACAACACTACCTGCAGCTCCAGGACAAATCACACCCAGCTGCTGGTGCTGGCTGTGTTTTTAAACCCAGCCCAAAACCAGGACTGGGTGGTGGGGACCAACCAGCCACCCTACACTTTAGCTGCTCCCGGTAAGAGCCGGCCCGGATCGGCTTTGCAGCCATGCTATCTAGCAATTGTGTCAGTAGCACTACCTGCTGCTGACTTCGACAAAATGGCTCTTACCTCCCCCAAGCCCCCCCCCCCTTTGTTCAACCCTGAGGGGGTGGACACACGATAAACAGTGTACCCGGAAGAGGGCGTCCGCATTCCTCAATAAATGGCCTGCTCTGTGCTCCACCGTAAATTTGTAATTCTGTAGAGACAGAAACCACCTGGTAACCCGGGCATTCCTCTCTTTGGCCTGGCTCATGAGAGGGGAGTGGTCGGTCACCAGGCGGAAGCTTCTGCCCAACAGATAATAACGGAGGGCCTCGAGTGCCCACTTGATGGCCAGGCACTCTCTCTCCACTATGCTGTACCTGGTCTCGGCTGTGGTGAGTTTACGGCTGAGGAAGACAACGGGATGCTCCTCCCCGTTGACTTCCTGCGATAGTACAGTACCAAGGCCAACCTCAGAGGTGTCGGTCTGGACTATGATCTCCTTCTTGAAATCGGGTGTCACCAAAACCGGGGACCCACACAGGGCCGATTTCAAGGCGGAGAAAGCCTTTTCTGCCTGCTCATTCCAACGGACCGTCACTGACTTACACCCCTTTAACAATTCTGTTAACGGCGAAGCTATAGTGGCAAAGTGGGGCACAAACCTCATGTAATACCCTACAATTCCCAGGAACGACTTTACCTGCCTGGTGGTGACCGGTCAGGGCCAACTCCGTATTGCCTCTATCTTATTTACCTGAGGTTTGATGACTCCCCGCCCAATGACATACCCCAGATATTTGGTCTCTTCTAACCCAATCGCACACTTTTTTGGATTGGCGGTTAGTCCAGCTTTCCTCAGGGCATCCACTACCGCCTGCACCTTGGGTAAATGGCTTTCCCAGTCGGTGCTGTGGATGACTACATCATCTAAGTAGGCCGAGGCGTACCGACGATGAGGTCGCAGCACAATGTCCATTAACCTTTGGAAGGTGGTGGGGGCGCCATGCAGGCCAAAGGGTAACACCTTATAATGATACAGGCCCTGCGGGGTAACAAAAGCAGTTTTTTCCTTGGCCGACTCCGTTAAGGGTACCTGCCAGTACCCTTTAGTGAGGTCTAGCACAGAAAAATAACGGGCTTGCCCTAAATTCTCAACAAGCTCGTCTACCCGGGGCATGGGATACGCATCAAACTTGGACACTTCATTTAACTTGCGAAAATCGTTGCAGAACCGCAACGTCCCATACGGCTTGGGTATCAGGACTATGGGACTGGCCCACTCACTTTTCGACTCCTCAATGACATCGAGCTTCAACATTAGTTGCACTTCCTCCGCGATGGCCCGTCGCCGAGCCTCGGGTACCCGGAATGGTTTTAACCGGATCTTGGCCTGAGGCTCAGTGACGATGTCATGTTGGATGAGAGACGTGCGGCCAGGGAGGTCCGAGAACACATCCGTGTTCCGACTGACGAACTCCCTGACTTCCTGAACTTGTTTGGAAGACAGGCTGTCTGCAATTTTTACTGTGGCTACTGCTTCACAGGCCTCGAACTGTGGGGCTGGACCCTTTTCACCTAGAAGCCCTGGCCGGGGGCTGTTGTCGTCGGCCGTGTTCCTATCTTTCCACGGCTTTAGTAAATTCACGTGGTACACCTGCTCCGGCTTGCGCCGCCCTGGCTGGTGTACCTTGTAATTTACTTCCCCTACCTTCTCGATCACCTCATAGGGGCCCTGCCACCTAGCTAGGAACTTGCTGTCAAGGGTGGGTACCAGAACCAAAACCCGATCTCCCGGACTGAAGTCCCGTACCCAAGCCTGACGATTATACACCCTACTCCGGGCTTGTTGCTCTGCCACCATATGCTCCCGGACCAGCGGCAACACCCTTTCCATCCGTTCCTGCATCTGGGTGACATACTCAATGACACTTTTGTGGGGGACGGGTTGTTGTTCCCACGCTTCCTTGGCGATATCCAATAGGCCCCGAGGGTGTCTGCCATAAAGCAGTTCGAAGAGCGAGAAACCAGTAGAGGCCTGGGGCACCTCTCGCACTGCGAACACGAGATAGGGCAGAAGCAGATCCCAGTCCTTCCCATCTCTAGACACTACCCTTTTTAACATTTTTTATAGAGTTTGGTTAAACATTTCGACAAGACCGTCTGTTTGCGGATGGTAAACGGACGTCCGTAACTGCTTTATACGCAACAATTTACACAGCTCCCTCATAACTTTGGACATAAAAGGGGTACCTTGGTCTGTCAGAACCTCTTTTGGCAGGCCCACACGGGAAAACATTTCCATTAACTCTTTGGCAATGAGCTTAGCTGAGGTATGTCGCAGAGGCACCACCTCCGGATACCGAGTGGCATAGTCGAAAACTACCAGAATTTGTTGGTGGCCCCTGGCAGACTTTGGTACAGGCCCGATTAGATCCATAGCGATTCGCTCAAACGGTACCTCAATAATTGGAAGAGGTACCAGAGGACTACGGAAATGTGGCTGGGGGCTATTTACCTGACAGGTTGGACAGGACTTACAATAATTTTCTACCTCCTTGAACACACTGGGCCAATAAAACCGCTGCAGTATGCGGTCCTGGGTTTTCTGCCACCCCAAGTGTCCCCCAAGAACATGTTGGTGGGCAAGCTCCATGACAAGCTTGCGATACGCTTTGGGCACCACCAACTGTTCAACAGGTTCACCCCGGATTTGGTTCACCCGATATAACATTTCTTGGTGAAAAACAAAGCGGGGAAATATTAACTCAGCCCCTGGTTTCTGGGGTTTACCATCAATTTCCACCACATTCTCCCAGGCCCTGGTTAGGGTTTGGTCCCGGTGTTGGGCGGTCCCAAAATTGTCTCCGGAGACGTGGAGGTCTGCCAACTCAGGTCCTGGTGGCAAGTCCTCCGTGTCTCCCATCATTACACTCAGTGGGGGTGTCTCCCCCTCTATCACAGAAGTGGTGGTCACCCCTACGGCAGGCCCTTCGGACTCGGGCTCTGGCCTCCCACTGGAACCAGGCCACTCTGCTAGGGTTGCCCCTGTCTCATGGCTATTAGTCACTTTCATCTCAGGCCATAGTGACGGAAAACCAGGGAAGTCTCTCCCAATTATTAGTTCATAAGGTAGCTTTGTGGAGACCGCTACTTCACAAGTCCATGTGCCGGCCACCGTGGACAGAGACATTACGGCAGTGGGATAGTCCTTTAAGTCTCCATGTATGCATACCACACCAACTTTCCGGCCCGTATACTGGGAGGGCTGTACCAGGGCAGCACTTACCAGGGTTACTAGGCTCCCTGAGTCCAGCAGCGCCACTGCCAGGTTATCACCCACTTACTTGCACCTGGCACAGATGACGATTGTCTATTGTCTTGGGGGCGCCGGTTGCACACAGTCTCCGGGCATACATTGAAGCCCGGTACCCATAATTAGTCTCCATGGATTCTCCCCGGTGTGGACAGTCGGCCCTTACGTGGCCAGGCTCCTGACACCGCCAGCAGACAATCGGAGCCGGGTCTACAGGGGGTACACCCCGAGCAGGTTTCTCGGGTATCAGTCGTCGGGACTGGATGGGAGACCTCCAGGGTTTGACCGGCCCCCTCCCAACAACACCCCCTTGCTGGTTTTTGGTGGCCACATAGCGCTCCACCAGATCGACCATTTCTAGGGCACTAGCGGGTGATACCTGGCCGATCCAGTGCTGAAGGGGGTAAGGCAAGGCCCTCCAGAACATGTCAGCCAGCAGACGGTCCAGCATAGCAGCCGGACTTAGGATATCAGGCTGCAGCCATTTTTGCAACCTGTGCAGCAACTCATAGTACTGCGGCCTGGCGGGTTCAGCCGCTTTAAAGTCCCACTGGTGGACCCGCTGAGCCCGGACCAACACGTTTACTCCTAGTCTGGCCAGGATCTCCCCCTTCACCGTTGGGTAATCAGCAGCCTGGTCATCTGCTAAATCAAAGAAAACCTGCTGGGGTCCGGATGCCAGGAACGGAGCGACCACCTCAGCCCACTGGTCACGGGGTAACTTCTCCCTCACGGCCACCTTTTCAAAGACCGCCAGATATGTCTCCACGTCGTCCGAGGGGGTCATCTTTGGGATCGCCGCACGGACCGCTTTCCGGGCATCATGGACGTGTTGGGACGCTTCTGCCGTTTGTAAAGCCATCACGTGTTGCAAAAGCAGCTGATTAGTCTACTGCTGCTGCTTGTTAGCCTCCCGCTGCTGCAGGTTAGCCTCCATGAGAGCTTTTACAACCGCCTCCATGTTGCCAGAAATTCCTGCTTGTAACTTTGCCGGTTTAATATATGCCATGCACTCGTGCTCAGCAAAACAAAAAAAATTCGGCGTTCATGCCAGCCTCACTGCGCATGCCCGCATCCGACACCAAATGTGGGGAATCGCTCTGGTAGACAGCGGTGCGGGTGCAGTACAGAGGCAAAGGGAGTCCAGGAAGTGCAGCAAACAGTGTTTATTTCACACTTGCATAAAGAAAAACTCCAAACAGTCACTTAGTGTTAATTCACACACGGCAAAAACTTAAGGAAAAACAAAGAGTCCAAAACAAGATCCAATCACCTGTGAGGTTTAGGAGCGCACCTGGCTGTCAGCCCAGCCGCAGGAAAATCCACCCTCAGGCTTCCAGGCCGACTGCACGCCTCTTTGCTGGGCTCTTGCTTCCAGCCCAGAGAGCTCCACAACACTACCAGCAGCTCCAGGACAAATCACACCCAGCTGCTGGTGCTGGCTGTGTTTTTAAACCCAGCCCAAAACCAGGACTGGGTCGTGGGGAGCAACCACCCACCCTACACTTTAGCTGCTCCCGGTAAGAGCCGGCCCGGATCGGCTTTGCAGCCATGCTATCTAGCAATTGTGTCAGTAGCACTACCTGCTGCTGACATCGACAAAATGGCTCTTACCTCACCGAGGCTATGAACCTCGGTGACACGTACCTGCCATCCATGACGGCACCCTGCACCTTACCACACACCCTATAGTATAAAGCACCCCACAGTATGCAGTAAAGCACACTATAGTATACATACCCCACAGTATGCAATAGTATATATAGTATAGCACCCCATAGTATATAGTACCCCAAAGTATGCACTATATAGTATAACACCCCACAGTATGCAGTATAGCATTCTATTGCATTCAGTATGGCACCCCACAGTACACAGTAGAGCAGTATAGCATCCCACAGTATACAGCACCCCACAGTATACAGTAGAGCAGTATAGCACTCCACAATATACAGCACCCCACAGTATACAGTAGCTTACAGTAAATTGGGCTTAACAGCCTCTATCAACTTTTCCTGATGTCATCTTCACAAAAAAAGCTCCACAATTATGGCAAACTTCTCCAGCAGCAACACTCCTGGTAGATAGAAAGGACCTTTGATTACCTCATAGCCATGTGAGCAGTAATATCAATATGTTACTGGTCACATGGTGATGATGTCATCAAAGGTCCTTTCTCCTAAGAGAATCACAGCTCTCCTTTCTTGCAGATACATTTGGCACCTCCCTGTATAACTGTCAACCTGACACCCGAGGCAAGATTACAGCGCTCTGTGTAACGTCGGGGGAGCAAGGAGGAGATTCAGAGGATGCAGGATGGTGCTGGGCTCCTTCACAGTGGGTGTGGCTGGGCTCCTGAAACGTTGGTAACATATATATATATTTGTGGTCAAGTCTGACTCGATAATCGTGGGTGAGGCATGCCGACCCTGAGCTACTAGGCTGGGTTGTGCCAGGAGCCACGAGCGTGGGCAGGCCTAGAGAGGGCATACCCTATAGGGGCATATGATCAAAGGGGAAGGGAGGGAGGGGGTACGCAAGCCACACCGCCGGCTGGCCGGAACTGGGGGCTTAAATAGGGGGCAGGGGCCCCTCCCACAAATACAGGCTGCTTGCAGCCTTAACTACTTGTGGTCAGGGCTGACTTGATAATCGTGGGTGAGGCATGCCGACCCTGAGCTACTAGGCTGGGTTGTGCCAGGAGCCACGAGCGTGGGCAGGCCTAGAGAGGGCAAAATAAGACAAGGACACCAAGAACATTACACCCATTTATTAACATGGAGCCCCCCTGTACGTTCTACAGAGCCAAAGACCAGAAGGCCTGAGAAATTTCCCTGTGTGGATTCAGGACGTACCTACTAAAACAGGCCGATCTCCACCTACCCATTGACCGGATGACGTGTGCCGGTATGTGGTGGCTGGAGGCTGACGAGGCCGCCCCAATGTGAAAGGAGTGGCCCGTGATCACCTTCGGGTTGTGACCTAGCCCTGCTACCAGAGAACGAACATGAGATATAAATTGGCTGGAGGGGAGCGGTTTCCCTTTGAAAGGGAGAAGCGGGCTGTCGGGGCGTGCCGACTGAAGCCAAGCCAACAGTCTAGACAGGACCCTGACTGGGCACCAGTCATTCTGCGTGAGGAAGTACTTTACAATCGTGGGGGGACCAATTTGGCTAGTCTTGGTAGACGGGATACTGAGGGAGAAGTGATCATGGCGCCAGGCCAGCTGGTCTTTGCGCAGGCAGTTGTGACCCGGCGAACCACCAGCCAACTCCCCCGGGCGGAGGAACCCATAAAAGCTGAGGTAGATTGCAGCCTGGATAACCAAGCTGGGAAAGGGCCCAAAGGGGGCGCCATCCAGTGCCGAAGACAAGTCTCTGAACAGAGCACCGGATACCGGCTGCCTGCGCGGTGACGCATCCCCTGACATTTTCTGGATCCCCCTGAGCGCCGCTTTCACAGCCTGATAGGACCAAATGGACTTGCGACCCGGGTTGTCGAGCATGAGATGGTGTTGCAGACCCGCCACTGTTGAAAGACAGTTTGAGCTTGGAATGACAGAAAGCGACAAACGCCAGGACATAAGTGACCTCATCCACGTCGCCCGGCGGATGGACCCGCCTAAAATTTAAAAAAAAAACACAAAATTAAACCGAGACAACGCGTTTGCTGCCGTGTTATTCCGACCCTGAATGTGCTCGCAGGAAAAACAGAAGTTAAAAGACAGGGCTAACAATACCAACTTGCGTACTAGCGACATAATTTTGGGAGATTTGGCCTTCTGTTTATTGATGATATCGACTAGGGCTTGGTTGTCGGTGATGAACGCGACAGAGGAGTTGGCCCATGATTTACCCCAGACCTGGGCCGCTGCAACTATCGGGTAGAGTTCGAGAAGGGGAGATGATTTTAGGGCCGAGTCGTCCGAGCACAACTCCGGAGGCCACCTGTCGGCCAGCCAATGGCGACCAAAGATGGCTGCGAACCCGGCCGAACCCGCCGCGTCCGAAAAACTAAAGGGGAGAGTGATGTCCGTGGAGGGACAAATAGTGCGATGCCGTTCCAGGCTACCAGGAACGACTCCCACATGGCTAGGTCGGCCCTGGTGGGACCATCCAGAAGAACTATGCTATCTTGGTCAGGGGCCGCAGGGAGCAACTGGAGTAACCTGGACGTGAACGCTTTGCCTTGGGGCATATTTCTGGAAGCAAAATTGAGCAAGCCTAGCAAAGACTGTAGTTCGGCTTTGGAAATTGAGTTAGACGAAACGGCCTTGGCTAGGGCTGACTGGATCTTACCCAATTTTTCCTCTGGGAGTCTGGCCTCCATACGCTCCGTATCAAGGATGATACCCAGGAAGGTGATCTGGGTAGCCGGCCCTTCCGTTTTGTGCAAAGCAATCGGGACCTGTAGCTGCGCAAAAACTTCTAGGAGAGTCGCCAGGCCACTTGGGCCTGAATGCGGGCTCTCAACTATCAGGAAGTCATCCAGATAGTGTATGACCATAGGCAGATGTCCGTGATGAACCAAGATCCAATGTAGCGCTTCCGCCAGCTGGTTAAATATCCATGGGCTGCTTTTGCAGCCAAAGGTGAGGCGATTTGCAAAATAGAACCTATCAGACCATCTGATCCCATACCAGCACCACAGCTGGGGTCGGATGGGCATGAGTTTAAACGCGTCAGCAATATCTGCTTTTGTGAGCCATGAACCCCTACCTGAGAGTAAAATGAGCTGCACCGCCTCATCGATCGAGGAGTACCTCATTGAGAACTCTTCCGACGGGATCAGCGAATTCAAGCTAGGAGTGACGGAAACATGGGGAGCAGAGAGGTCGTAGATCAGGCGCTTTTTATTTGACGACTTTTTAGCAATTATGCCGATTGGACTAACCCGCCAATGCTGGAATGGAATCTCCGCAAAGGGGCCCAGGAGAAAGCCCTTACTGACTTCGGATTGGAGCAGCACGTCTACGGCTTCTGGGTCGCGGCTGGCAGAAAGGAGATTGCCCCCCTCCCAGTTAGATTGAGGGAGGGCCACGATTCCCGTATGAAACCCCTCGCGTAGGCCCGATAACAAGAAGTCCACAAAGGCCCGGTCCTGATGACCTTCCAGCAGTGCCGCAAGCAGGTCTACATCAATGTCAGTCAGTCATAGCTGCTTAGAAGCCTTCCTGGGGCACGAGACCCGAGGGTGGGCCCTGAAGCACAGGGAACAGACGTGGAGGGCCCTGCACGCGTTAAAGGCGCAACCACCTTGGTTAAAATTGTTACAGAGCTGGCTCTTGCCAAGGTAGACAATAGGCCTGCCCAGTCTGTCGAGCGTGCCGGGATTCGCCTGGGCTCCCGGAGGGCCCAGGCAGCAGGCCCTGGGCGAGGGCAGTAACCTGGTTCGGACACCATTCCGCAGAGTGAAATATGGACTGGCATGTCGAGCATACGGGGGCGCGGAGACCCGCGAAATGACAGCAGAACAGTTCCGTATCCAACTCTGCCCAATTGGTGGAGAACTGGAACTGCGCAAGCGCAGCCGCTGCTTTGGCGGAAAAGGACCTGTGATAGTCATAAAACGCTGACCCCCCGTACTTCTGCCCCAGGTCTGTGATTCAATAAAGATAGTTATCGAGTTCCTCCCTCATGCTTGGTTGGGCTGAACAGACCACGTCCCTATACACACTGAACACCAGCACGAACTCAGGAATAGTTAGTTTCCTGTTCAGACGAGCATCCTTCGCTTTCAGGATCACTGACAAGTCTCCACAACTAATGACCCTACTCTCAGGAGCGTCCTGAGATGATATAAGGATTGACGCCAAATTCACATCTCTCCCTGCCACAATGTCTTTCTTAAGTCTGTCTGGCAGATAGTGAGACGGTGCAATCTGAGGAACAGGCCCGTAAGTACCTGCCGAGATTTGAGCTACCGAACGAGTGGGAACCGACAGTGCTGGCGAATCGGACACCACCGGCCGAGATTCCAGCGCACCAACCCGGGACTGGACATCAGCCACGGAGCCCACAATACCACTGATAGACGACTGCAATTGAACTAGAGATAGTTGAATCGAAGCCAGAGAAGACTGATCCCCTGAGGGCCCTGGGTCTGACATCAGTAGTCTATATAGTTCTGCCTTTCTGGCCGTCGCGGGGTGCCGAATTCCCCTTCTGTTGAGCTCGGCGATCAGTTTCGGGATTGTCCACCTCCGTAGTAATGTACTGCTTGACAGGCCCGAACCTGATGAGCCTGCCACTGACCCGTTATCTTCCATATCAGACGCTTGCGACATCTGGCACTACTTGGAACTACCCACAACAGGGAAGCCGAGACCTTGGGGTGAGCTGACCACCTCGGACTTGAAGACTCAACTGAAAAAACAAACAAAGCGGAAACAGGGACTAGCAAGAGGTACACTGGCTGACAACGTACCTACCTGAACCTGGTGGCCAATTCCACACCTAACGACTCATCCTCACCTTATGGACGGCTTTTATCTGACTTAGGACGTAAACGACGATCGGAAGGGATTTCCGAGAATCTGAGGGAACATGAAGTAGGCTGTGTGCTGTAACCGTAGTAACTCAATGGGGGGCGCGTAGCCCTCGAACCCTGCCCTACGAGATTCGGGGAACATATAACAGAGCCTGGCTGATCCAGGCAACACACCGCATGTAAATGACCGGGCCTGGGCGATCCAGGTAACATACAGCACAGGGCCTGGGCGATCCAGGAGACATGTAACACTTAACCGGGCCTGGGCGATCCAGGTAACATACAGCACAGGGCCTGGGCGATCCAGGAGACATGTAACACTTAACCGGGCCTGGGCAATCCAGGAAACATACAGCACAGGGCCTGGGCGATCCAGGAGACATGTAACACTTAACTGGGCCTGGGCGATCCAGGTAACATGCAGCACAGGGCCTGGGCGACACAGGGGACATGTAACACTTAACCGAGGGGTGAACCAGGTAATCAACAATGTGTGCAAATGGCAGGCCTGGGTGACCCAAGGAGCCACAACCGCATGAGAATGCCCGGGCCGGGGCAACCCAGAACCCATGTGGCACTTGAGGGGCCGATGGACCCCCGGAGGAAATGGCCGCGGGCCCAGCTATCCCGATCCAGGGAACATATAACCCCCACCTCTTTTTTTTTTTTTTTTTTTTTTTTAAACAGAGGGCGCCGGGGCCCAGCTATCCCACAAGAATGCCAGCGCAGGGCCAACACCCCCCACCCCCCCCCTGGTGGACCCTCACCAGCGCACCAGGGAGGGGCGGCGGCGCAGGCTGATCCAGGGGACATATAGCCCCCCCCCCTTTTTTTTTTTTTTTAATACCCACAGAGGGCGCCGAGGACAGGTGAACCTCCCCCCCTCACAGGAATGCCGACCCTGGGGCGAGACGCACGTTCGGGGCGCCCGCAGCATGTGCACGCCCCCTCGCCCTAGTGCGGCCACCGGAGCTCCGTGGACCTGCCGCGGCCGACAGGAACTGACTGCGTTCCAGCGTGGAACGCACGCGGGGCCGGGATCTCGCGAGAGAAGGCGAGACCTCAGCCCCTCCGCTGCTGTTGGCTTACCTGCAGTGCCGTGAATGCTGCCGCACGGAGCTTGAGCCGCAACCCTGGACACCGGAGCCTCGGATCTAACCAGCCGGACGTAGGATGTGACTTTACCTCGCAGAAGGTACGCAAGCCACACCGCCGGCTGGCCGGAACTGGGGGCTTAAATAGGGGGCAGGGGCCCCTCCCACAAATACAGGCTGCTTGCAGCCTTAACTACATATAATCATTTTTTTGACAGAATAAAAGCATTCAGAGCTATGCGAAATGTATATTGTGGACGTGCTAGTGGCAATCTAGCAGCGCATATCCTCAGCTCTATAGGCCCAAACTAGCTGACAGAATCGCTTTAAGTACAGTGATCATAGAGAATGGTCTGATAGAGAAATGCTTATTTCACAAAAGCGTGTTCAGTTTGGGAAACACACTCTGCTAGATAGCTGCATTTCCCAGCCTGAACAGGCGAACACTGCTGCTTTGACCCGAACTCACACAATCATAATGATTCATAATGAGCCTGGAAAAGTGGCCATCACACAAAGTGTGTTTTTTCTGGACCAAACACCGTGAGGTGAAATTAGTCAATTTCAAGTAAGGTTGTTTGCCTTAGCTAAAAGTACAACCAAAGAAGTAAGTTTAACCTCTTAAGGATATAGGACATATGGGTACGCCCTAATGTCCGAGTCCTTAAGGACACAGGGCGTACCCATACGCCCTGAATAAAATCGCGTGTACAAAAATAAATAAAATCTGGCTAGAAACATGGTTCCTGCTGCGATCGTGCAGCAGGAACCACGTCCAAATGGTCCTGTGACCCCCCTTCATATCGGCGATTGCTGCAAACTGCATGTCAATTCAGACCTGCGGTTTGCAGCGATTTCTGACATTTCTGATCGGATCAGACAGTTAATTGTGCGTTTTTTTATATTTTTTACTCCCCCCCCCCCCCCTTGGCTGAGCAGGGGGGGTTTGCGGGCGGTGCTTTTGTGCGGCAGGAGGCGGTGCGGGACTCTGATAGAACCACTATGCCACCAACGATGTTACAGAGGTGGCATATCGTTTGTGGCATAGTGGTTCTATCAGAGTGTCAGCACATTGCTGACACACTGATAGAAACGGCTGGCATCTGTGCTTGTTCAGATGCCAGCCATTTAACTCCTTCCATACCACGGTTCTAAAATAGTTTTAATCAAACCGCCATCTCCTCCCACAAAAAATGAGCCCCTACATAGAACAATAGCTCAAAAAAAATAAAAAAATATGGCTCTCAGACTATGGAGACATTAAAACATGATTTTTTTTTTGTTTCAAAAATGATATTTTTGTGTAAAACTTAAATAAATAAAAAGTGCTCTATAAAAGCAGCAAAAAAAAAATATAAATTTGGTGTCAAAAGCCATTTTTGTCACCTTACATCACAAAAAGTGTAATAGCAAGCGACTAAAATGTCATATGCACCCTAATATAGTGCCAATCAAACCGCCATTTCATCCCGCAAAAAATGAGCCCCTACATAAGACTTTCGCCCAAAAAATAAATAAAAAATATGGCTTTCAGAATGGTTCCTCTCTATTACACTTTTTTTGAGGCAAGGTAACAAAAAATAGAAATGCTGAAATTTCACCTCCAGGTGCCAATAACTCTTGTGGAACACTCAAAGGGTTAACAAAGTTTGTAAAATCAGTTTTCAATACCTTGAGGGGTGTAGTTTCTTAGATGGAGTCACTTTTATGGCGTTTCTATTCTAGGGGTGCATCGGGGGCTTCAAATGGGACATGGTGTCTAAAAACCAGTCCAGTAAAATCTGCCTTCCAAAAACCATATGGCGTTCCTTTCCTTCTGAGCCCTGCCGTTTGTCCATACAGTAGTTTACGACCACTTATGGGGTGTTTCTGCAAACTACAGAATCAGGGCAATAAATATTGAGTTTTGTTTGGCTGTTAACCCTTGCTTTGTTACTGGAAAAAATGGATTAAAATGGAAAATTTGCCAAAAAATCTAACATTTTATCTCCATTTGCAATTAACTCTTGTGGAACACCTAAAAGGTTAACAAAGTTTGTAAAATCAGTTTTGAATACCTTGAGGGGTGTAGTTTCTAGAATGGGGTAATTTTTGGGTGGTTTCTTTTATGTAAGCCTCACAAACTGATTTCATACCTGAACTGGTCCCTAAAAAGTGGGTTTTTGAAATTTTCTGAAAATTTTCAAGATTTGCTTCTAAACTTCTAAGCCTTGTAACGTCCCCAAAAAATAAAATGGCGTTCCCAAAATAATCCATACATGAAGTAGACATATGGTTAATGTAAATTAATAACTTTTATTGACGGTATTACTATGCATCATAGAAATAGAAAAATTGAAACTTGTAAAATTGCAAATTAAATTTTTTTTTGTAAATTTGGTATTTTTTTTTATAAATAAAAATACATGTTTTTGACTCCATTTTACCAGTGTCATGAAGTACAATTTGGGACGAAAAAACAATCTCAGAATGGCCAGGATAAGTAAAAGCGTTTTAAAGTTATCACCACATAAAGTGACACTGGTCAGATTTTCAAAAAATGGCCTGGTGCTTAAGGTGAAATAGGGCCGTGTCCTTAAGGGGTTGCCCAAGATAATTAACCTCTTAAAGACCAGCCAATTTTCTTTTTTTTTTTTTCTTTCTGTTTTCCATGAGCCATAGCCTTTTAAATTTTCTGTATTTTCATATTGACATGATATTTCTGAATCAATAACTTTTAGACTTACTTACCCCATATTTAACTGCTTCAGGACCGCCGTACGCAGGATTGCGTCCTGCGGGCGGTCCTGTTCTTCTGATCGGACGCGTCGGCGCGTCATCTCGCGAGACTTCCTGTGAACGTGCGCGTTCACAGCGTCGCGCGTCTCAAGAGTTGGACTACAGCCTGCCAGCGATAATCAATCGCTGGCAGGCTGTAGATGCGATATAAATTGCATCAAACAAGTATATCAGACGCTGTTTTGTGAACAGCGTCTGATATACCTGCTACCTGGTCCTCTGGTGGTCCCATTTGCTGGGATCGACCACCAGAGGACCAGGTAACTATGTAAAGTTGCACTAAACACTACACTAACCCCCCCACCAATTAACCCCTTGATCACCCAATCTAGACCCCCTGATCACCCCCCTGTCATTGATCAAACCCCTTGTAAGGCTCCATTCAGACGTCCATATGTGTTTTGCGGATCCGCGGATCCACAGATCCTCAAAACACGGACACCGGCAATGTGCTTTCTGCATTTTGCAGATCCGCACATTGCCAGAACTATATAGAAAATGCTTTTTCTTGTCCGCAATTGCGGACAAGAATAGGACATGTTCTATATTTTTGCGGAACGGAAGTGCAGATCCGGAAGCGCGGATCCGTAATTCCAGATCCGAGCGGGACAAAGTCTGTCCCCATAGAAATGAATGGGTCCGCAATTCCGTTCCGCAAACAGAATTGCGGACGTGTGAATGGGGCATAAGGGTCCCTTATCACGGCCAGTTAGTTAGCTACTTGTTAGGTAGCTAGCGCCCAGCCCACCGCACCGCAGTCACTGATTTTGGCAGAGATTTTTTCATCCACATTGATCGATGCGAATGAAAAATCTGTGCCGTTCATTTATTTATTTTTTCAGCCCAGAGGCTGAACGGAAAAAATCTCATTACCCGTATGCTCAATATAAGGAGAATCGCAGAAACTCCTAATGCTGGCCATACGTGTAATGATTGCGGAGACCCCTAAAATGCCAGGGCAGTACAAAAACCTCACATGTGACCCCATTTTAGAAAGAAGACACCCCAAGGTATTCCGTGAGGGGTATGGCGAGTTCATGCAAAATTTTATTTTTGTCACAAGTTAGTGGAATATGAGACTTGGAAAAATAAAAATAAAAATCAATTTCCGCTAACTTGTGCCAAAAAAAAAATTTCTGTGAACTCACCATACCCTCACGGAATACCTTGGGGTGTCTTCTTTCCACAATGGGGTTACTTGTGGGGTATTTACACTGCCCTGGCATTTTAGGGGTCCTAAAGCGTGAGAATCCAAATGCGTAAAAATGCCCTGTGAAATCCTAAAGGTACTCATTGGAATTAGGGCCCTTTGCACATCTTGGCTGCAAAAGTGTCACACATGTGGTATCGCCGTACTCAGCAGAAGTAGGGCAATGTGTTTTGGGGTGTATTTTTATATATACCCATACTGTGTGTGAGAAATATCTCTGTAAATGACAACTTTTTAAATCTTTTTTATTCAAAGTTGGCAATTTACAGAGATATTTCTCTCACCCAGCATGGGTATATGTAAAAATACACCCTAAAACACATTGCCCTACTTCCTGAGTACGGCGATACCACATGAGTGACACTTTTTGCAGCCAAGATGCGCAAAGGGCCCAAATTCCAATGAGTAACTTTAGGAAGGCATTTTTACGCATTTTTCTTCTCACGCTTTAGGGCCCCTAAAATGCCAGGGCAGTATAAATACCCCACATGTGACCCCATTTTGGAAAGAAGACACCCCAAGGTATTCGCTGAGGGGCATAGTGAGTCCATGAAAAATTAAACTTTTGTCAAAAGTTAGCGGAAAGGGAGACTTTGTGAGAAAAAACAATAAAAATCAATTTCCACTAACTTGTGCCAAAAATTTTTTTCTATGAACTCGCCATGCCCCTCATGGAATACCTTGGGCTGTCTTCTTTCCAAAATGGGGTCACATGTGGGGTATTTATACTGCCCTGGCATTTTAGGGACCCTAAAGCGTGAGAAGAAAATGCGTAAAAATGCCCTTCCTAAAAGGTACTCATGGGAATTTGGGCCCTTTGCGCATCTTGGCTGCAAAAGTGCCACACATGTGGTATCACCGTACTCAGGAGAAGTAGGGCAATGTGTTTTGGGGTGTATTTTTACATATACCCATGTTGGGTGAGAGAAATATCTCTGTAAACTGACAACTTTGTATAAAAAATTTAAAAAGTTGTCGTTTACAGCGATATTTCTCACACACAGTATGGGTATATATAAAAATACACCCCAAAACACATTGCCCTACTTCTCCTGAGTACGGTGATACCACACGAGTGACACTTTTTTGCAGCCAAGATGCGCAAAGGGGCCCTAAAACCAATGAGTACCATTAGGATTTCACAGGGCATTTTTACGCATTTGGATTCTCACGCTTTAGGTTCCCTAAAATGCCAGGGCAGTATGAATACCCCACAAGTGACCCCATTTTGGAAAGAAGACACCCCAAGGTATTCCGTGAGGGGCATGGTGAGTTCACAGAATTTTTTTTTTTTGGCACAAGTAAGCGGAAATTGAGATATATATATTTTTTTATTTAGTTTTTTACAAAGTCTCATATTCCACTAACTTGTGACAAAAAATAAAATTTTACATGAACTCACCATACCCCTCACGGAATACCTTTGGGTGTCTTCCTTCTAAAATGGGGTCACATGTGGGGTATTTATACTGTCCTGGCATTTTAGGGGCCCCTAAAGCGTGAGAAGAAGTCTGGAATCCAAATGCGTAAAAATGCCCTGTGAAATCCTAAAGGTACTCATTGGTTTTAGGGCCCCTTTACGCACCAGGCTGCAAAAAAGTGTCAATCATGTGGTATCGCCGTACTCAGGAGAAGTAGGGCAATGTGTTTTGGGGTGTATTTTTATATATACCCCTGTTGGGTGTGAGAAATATCTCTGTAAACGACAATTTTTAAATTTTTTATACAAAGTTGTCAGTTTACAGAGATATTTCTCACCCAACATGGGTATATGTAAAAATACACCTAAAACACATTGCCCTACTTCTCCTGAGTACGGCGATACCACATAAGTGACACTTTTTGCAGCCTGGAGCGCAAAGGGCCCAAATTCCAACGAGTACCTTTAGCTTTTACATGGCTGCTCACAATTTAGCCCCGCCCAAAATGCCAGAACAGTAAACACACCCCACAAATGACCCCATTTCGGAAAGTAGACACCCTAAGGTATTCACTGAGGGGCATAATGAGCCCGTCTGAGATTTTAATTTTTTTGCCAGAAGTTAGCAGAAATGGAAACTTTATTATTTTTTTCCTCAGAAAGTGTCATTTTCCGCTAACTTGTGAAAAAATGAAATGATACATGAACTCACCATGCCCCTCCGCGAATACTTTGGGGTGTCTTCTTTCTAAAATGGTGTCATTTGGAGGTATTTATACTTTCCTGACATTCTAGCACCTGAAGAAACATGACAGGTGCTCAGAAAGTCAGAGCTGCTTCAAAAGCGGAAATTCACTTTTTGCACCATAGTTTGTAAACGCTATAACATTTACCCAAACCAATAAATATACACTTATTGGATTTTTTTTTTATCAAAGACATGTAGAACAATACATTTAGAGAAAAATTTATATAGAAATGTAGTTTTTTAAAAAAAAAATTACAACAGAAAGTGAAAAATGTCATTTTTTTGCAAAAATGTCGTTAAATTTTTATTAATAGCAAAAAAAGTTAAAATGTCAGCAACAATGAAATACCACCAAATGAAAGCTCTATTAGTGAGAAGAAAAGGAGGTAAAATTCATTTGGGTGGTAAGTTGCATGACGGAGCAATAAACGGTGAAAGTGTAGTGCACTATTGTAAAAAGTGGCCTGGTCATTAAGGGTGTTTAAGCTAGGGGGGCTGATGTGGTTAAAGGGGTTCTTCACTTTGTTACAACTGATGTTCTATCCTCAGGAGGTCAGACCCCTGGGACCCCCGCTGATCAGCTGTTTGAGAAGGCAGCGGTGCTGCAGGAGCGCCGCGGCCTTCTCACTGTTTACCACTGCTAGCGCCCCACCCAGTGACGCCCTGTTCACAGAATGGAGCTTATCCCCGCCCACGCCACTTAAGACAAGTCGTGACGTGATTGGGTGGGGCGCTAGCAGCAGTAAACAGTGAGAAGGCCGCAGCGCTCCTGCAGTGCCGCTGCCTTCTCAAACAGCTGATCGGCGGGAGTCCCGGGGGGGGGGGGGGGGTCAGACCTCGGCCGATCAGATGCTGATGATCTATCCTGAGGATAGATCATCAGTTGTAACAAAGTGAAGAACCCCTTTAATAAGATTCAGCCCTTAGCAACCAGTCTGCATAAAACTGCAATTCCACTATTCTGTTAAGATGGCTGCGGCTGCCCTCACCCTGAGACTAATCCAGCCTGCCCTCACTACCCACAATGTATTGAGCTTGTCTCATGCACTAGCTTCTGCACCTCAACCAATCGTTGCTCTCCCCACTTAAACACGTCCTTCTCCTCCTTCTATCATATACACTTTAGGAAGTGGCTGGATTGTGGAGCTTCAATTTAGCTTTGATAAATAAAACTAATTATAAGCAATTATTTATTATATTACCCGGCTACCTTACACTATTTATTTTCTTTATTATTCATGTTATACTTTGTGGTGGTCAAACATGGTTGTATCCCCTACACACTCCAGCACCACGCTCAGCTTTTGCTGCACACCATCTGCCTTTACAGTGTTTCTATGTAAAAACCACTACAGGCAATGTGTCTCTATTATCCCCCCCCAAGTGTCATCCACAGATCCCCCCCAAGTGTCATCCACAGATCCCCCCCAAGTGTCATCCACAGATCCCCCCCAAGTTGTGACGTATGTATAAACGTTTAGGTTGCCTGGTGATAGGTCACGTGACAAAGTCACATGATTGCACCTTAATATAGCGATATACCTTGTAAATATTGAGGAGGATTCGAGCAGAATCCCGATTGAATCTGTAGTAAGATACTATAAGGACGTTTAGTGTAAAGCTTTGGGAATCCAGCCTTGTGGTTAGGACTGTATTCCCTTTTCTTCCTGGCAACCAGTGACGTCACTACATAGGTTCTTTTCCATTGGAGGGTATTAGTCTTTTCACCACAATAGCAACTGATGACGCTACGGCTATGCTTTTTTCGATTGGATGGGTTGGCCCTAGGGGCGGCACCTATCTTAGAGTATAGTGACGCCTGCGTAGTATCACTTCCGGTACGCTACGATTATGCCCACACTTGATCGGGGAAACATGTGGAATCAGGTATACATAGGTTTATCTAATTAGCGATTGTTTTTAATTATGTATGTCTGCACCAATCAAATTGCACTGGGGGATATTTAAAGGGTGTCATTGCTTTATGTGTTATGGCTTGATAAAGACCCGCTGGTCGAAACGTCGCCTGTATTTGCTGCCTGCAAATAAATCGTTTGGATTGATAAGAAACTTGAGGAGTGCTGCAGATTTTCTTTCTTATAGTTCTTTGGGACCTTGGTCTGAGTCCCTATCTGCTTGCACCAACCCAGGACCGAAACTCCGGTACCTATCTGAGAGACGTTGCCTATAAAAGGGTATGTGGAGTGCTGCTTGAATCGTTGTTTCTAAGTTTCTAGGCCAGTAATGTGAGCACACACTCACAGCCTGCTTGTGTGTCCTCCCTCTTCCCTCAAAGTTAAACTGGGAGGTGGAGGATGCCTAGCAACCATTTTTTAAACAAATTTAAAAATAGGCAGGAAAGGGAAGTCAAAGTTGGAATTTAGGGGTAATTTAATACACAGTGAAATTTTAAAACATGGCCACCAAGGTGATATTAAATCACCAAAATCAAAAACTACTTTACAAAAAAAAAACAAAAAAAAAAAATGAGTTATCCTTTAACTCCTTAAGGACACATGACGTATGGGTACGTCATGTGTCCAGTCCCTAAAGATGGTGCCCGCTCCTGGCCGCTGCGGGCACCATCGCTGCGGGGGTCCGGCTGATTCCTGTAGCTGACCCACGCAGCTGATGATCGCGGTCGGCAGCGCTGCCGACCGCGATCATTTAACCCCGCAGATGCCGCGATCAATCCTGATCACGGCATCTGCACGCGCTAAACCGAAAGTAAAACTTTCGGCAGCGCTCCGGCTCCCTAGTGGTGATCGGGAGAATCGGAGCGCTGTAAGGGATAACCTCAAGCCTTTCATTCAGCTTGAGGCTATCACTTACTATTCCTATGGAGCCCTTGTTAGCAATAGGGCTTCATAGGAAAGTAGTAAAATGCTCATAAACTCCAATACAAGTGTATTGGAGTTTATGATAAAGCAATCAGGTAACTGATTTATATAGGTCCCTATGGGATCTATATAAAAGTGTAAAAAAATAAATAAAAATAAAAAAATAAAAAAATAAATAAAAAAACAAAATTTAAATCACCCCCTTTCCCCAAAATTAAAATAAAATAATAAAAAATAAAAAAATACACATCATGGGTGTCGCAATGTGTGAAAGCCCATAGTATAAAAATATATTTCCCATACGGTAAACAGAAAAATGGAAAAAGCGCCCAAATGGCCGATTTGCCGTTTTGGACGCTTCATTTCCTCAAAAAAATGAAATAAAAGCGATCAAAAAGTCCTACACACCCCATAATGGTATCAACTAAAAGTTAAGATCGCCCGCAAAAAATAAGCCCCCATACAACGCGATACACTTATATACAAATACGTTAAGCGGTCAAAACATGGCGACAAAAAAAAAAAAAAATTTTTCCCACTTCTGAATTTTTTCACTATCAAAAGCATAAGAAAAGCTATACATATTGGGTATCGCCGGATTCGTACTGACCTGTAGAATAAAACTAAATGGTCAGTTTTATCGCAAATCAAACGTCGTAATTTATAAACCCGTAAAACTGTGGTGAAATTGCTTTTTTTTTGCAATTTCACCCCATTTGGAATTTTTTTCCCGCTTCCCACTACACCGAATGCATTATTAAATGATGGCGTTGGAAAGTACAACTTGTCCCGCAAAAAATAAGCCCTCATATGGCCATGTGAACGGAAAAATAAAAAAGTTATGGCTCTTGGAAGGCATAGAGCGCAAAACGAAAACGCAAAAATGTAAAAACCCTGTGTCCTTAAGGGGTTAAGGTCTTATATTTTTTCAGGGCAAGGTGTTTTTGCTGTTTTTTTCTTTAACATGACCATTTAATTTAACATAGCTTGTATTAGAAAATGGGAAAAAAATATATATTTGTGGGTTGAAATTAAAACTATTTCACCATGGTTTTTGAGTTTTGTTTTTATGTTCACTGATTGCTAAAAATGGCATGACAACCTAACTCTACGGGTAAGTATGATTGTTTGCATATATATATTATGAGCCACGAGTGACCATCCAGTTGAAATCCATTACCAACTTTAGAGGAAACCCCAAACTCCAAGGGGACGGCCTTTCCAATTAGGAACACCTATATAAATGAGCTCTCACTACACTCTCACTACTGTTACCACTGAAGAAGGGACATTGCGCGTCTCGAAACGTGTTTGGGCCATAACCGTAGTGAGAGCAAATTTTGATTCATAGCTATACCGCAAGTTTACTATTTGTAATGAGACCGCAATGAACAACATATTGAGAAATCTATTCGCTGATCTCTAAAGAGGACGCAACTGTTTGAACGGCCGGAACCAATAAGAGGTACAGCCCACGTCACGTGGGACACCACGACTAATGGCGTAAAGGACCACGTGGGACACCGCGGCAGGTCCTGGGAGGGCGAAAGACAAACACATACGGGAGGCAGAGCGTCCAACAAGGAGCGTTAAAGTACCAAGAGTATTTTTGTGAATTATCTATTGGAACTTTATTGAACGTAGCATACTCACTTGGCACAAGTTGTGGGACATAATCCAGTCGGTTGAAATATTTGAATAACTAAGTAGGTGTTCTCAGCCGCGTTTGCATTACAGGCTGGATATAGATTTCTGGACTGTACATATTCATCCCTAAATGATCTGGATTAGACATTGGCATTTTATATGAGTGTTGTATTAGTGGTTACCCAAGATGTGGCATTGAGCACAGTGATTCATTGTCATCCAATTGTAGTTTTATGCAGCATTGACTGTATGATTATTGGGAAATAAAGTTTTATGTATTTTTAATCTCTGGTTCTGTGATCTTGATATACTGAGTGCCCCTCTATATAGATTTTTCAACTCTATTTTTTATATTTCCGTCTATAGAGATGTGTGAGGGCTTATTTTCTGAGGGATGAGCTGTAGGTTTTATTGGTATCATTTTGGGGTAAATACAACTATTGGCTCACATTCTATTCAATTCTTTGGGGAAGGGGGGGGGGGGGGCACAACCTGACCAGAAAATAAACCACAAATATATCTATATCAATATCAAACCACACTTTGGTATCGGTGTTCTTCTAAAGCAGATAACAGATTTGTAGCAGAACTTCTCTGTCCTGCTATGATACATTACAAGTACTTTTTAATAATAATAAACACGTACCTGCCTGTAAGGACAAAAAATCATACAATTCTGACAAGATTCGGAGTGTAATTTCCTTTTGCTTAGCTTTGCAAAACTGTAGGAATAAAGAATGAACTTTAATAAAGAAATAAAGGAGAGAAACAAAAAAAGTAGAACTTATATCCATAAAAGTAAGTAGAAATGAGCCCAGGAAAATGGATGCATTCCCTTAACATGGCCTTGACAGAAACTGATATTCTGGACTAAGGGTACTTTCACACTTGCAGCAGGACGGATCCGGCAGGCTATTCAGCCTGCCGGATCCGTCCTGTTGCAAGTGCCTGTGCACTGCTCCGTCCCCATTGACTATAATAGGGGTGGGGGGCGGAGCTACGGCGCAGCACGGCAGAGATCCCCGGACTGAAAAGTCGGACATGCAGGACTTTTCAGTCCTGGCGATCTCTGGCCGTGTACTGCCGTGCAGTGCCGTAGCTCCGCCCCCTGCCCCCATTATAGTCCATGGGGACGGAGCGGCAGCACGGCAGTGCACGGGCACTTGCGGCAGGACAGATAGACTGAATAGCCTGCCGGATCCGTCCTGCCGCAAGTGTGAAAGTAGCCTAAAGGTCTAGCATAGGAAAATAGATAACTCAAAATAAAATATTTACACATAATTTGCTACTATAATTTTTGTAAACAATTGTATAATTGTAAGAAAAAGGGTTAAAACCACTGGCACTATATACTATACAAAGCTGCAGTGTCACCGCACTCCCGTAACGTGCTGAAATACTATGCGAACATACTCAGAAACTGTAGACACTGCGCTCAGCTAACCTAACAACGATCTCCTTGCTGCTATATACACAGGTATAAGATACAGTGATGTGTCAGACATGATTCAAGCCTACCTTGATCTGAGCACTATCATCAGTGTACTTGTAATCCTGGAGGTTCGGTGTGTGTCACACCCGATTATAGACGCTGGTCTCTGAAGTTCTTTTCACGCAGGAGATCTTTGTCTATGGGAGATCTTTGTTTCTTAGAGTTCGCCCCGTCCGGTGGCTGAACTTCCAATATTCCTTCGCTCGCGCTCACAGATGAGCGGGTGACGTCACCACAGAGCTTGTGGAACTAGCGACAATCCATAGCTCTCAGTGGTGACGTCACCCGCTCATCTGTGAGCGCGAGCGAAGGAATATTGGAAGTTCAGCCATCGGCCAGGGCGAACTCCAAGAAAAACAGCTTCCCATAGACAAAGATCTCCTGCGTGAAAAGAACTTCAGAGACCAGCGTCTATAATTGGGTGTGACACACACCGAACCTCCAGGATTACAAGTACACTGATGATAGTGCTCAGATCAAGGTGGGCTTGAATCATGTCTGACACATCACTGTATCTTATACCTGTGTATAGCAGCAAGGAGATCATTTTTAGGTTAGCTGAGCGCAGTGTCGACAGTTTTTATTGAAATTGTATAATTGTTTTTTATATCCAAGGTAATTTCTCAAAAGATTCTCTTTAATATGTAATCTTCTGGTCTTGCAAATTTCCATTTCAGATTTTAAAGCTGGACATACAGGTGAAACTCGAAAAATTTGAATGTTGTGCAAAAGTTCATTTAGTTCAGTAATGCAACTTAAAGAGGACCTTTCATCAGGGTAAAAAATGTGTACCAAGTATTCTGACATGTAGAGTGGCGCCCAGGGATCTCCCTGCACTTACTATTATCCCTGGGCGCCGCTCCGTTCGCCCGGTATAGGCTCCGGTATCTTCTAGGACTTGGTTCTACTAGGAGGAGCCTAGTATCACTCGGTTATAGTTGGAGTATCCCAGGATGTAGCGCTGGCCATTCGCAGCGCACAGCTCATATCCTGGGAGAAAAAAAAACTCCCAGGATATGAGCTGTGCGCTGCGATTGGCCAGCGCTACAGCCTGAGATACGCCTACTATAACCAAGTGATACTAGGCTCCTCCTAGTATAACCAAGTCCTAGAATATACTGGAGCCTGTGCCGGGCGAAGGGAGCGGCGCCCAGGGATAATAGTAAGTGCAGAGAGATCCCTGGGCGCCGCTCTACATGTCAGCGTACTTAGCTCGCATTTTTTACCCTGATGAAAGGTCCTCTTTAAAAGATCAAACTAATATATGAGATAGACTCATTACATGCAAAGCAAGATATTTCAAGCCTTTATTTGTTATAATTTGGATGATTATGGCCTACAGCTTATGAAAACCCCAAATTCACAATCTCAGAAAGTTAGAATATTGTGAAAAGGTTCAATATTCTAGGCTCAAAGTGTCACACTCTAGTCAGCTAATTAATCCATAACACCTGCAAAGGGTACCTGAGCCTTTACATTGTCTCTCAGTCTGGTTCAGTAGGAATTACAATCATGGGATAGACTGCTGACCTGATAGTTGTGCAGAAAACCATCAGTGACACCCTCCATAAGGAGGGAAAGCCTCAAAAGGTAATTTCAAAAGAAGTTGGATGTTCCCAAAGTGCTGTATCAAAGAACATCAATAGAAAGTTATGTGGAAGGGACAAGTGTGAAAGAAAAAGGTGCACAAGCAGCAGGGATGACCACAGCCTGGAGAGGATTAACAGGAAAAGGCCATTTAAAAGTGTTGGGGACTTTCACAAGGAGTGGACCGAGTCTGGAGTTAGTGCATCAAGAGCCACCACACACAGACGGATCCTGGACATGGTCGTATTCCTCTTGTCAAGCCTCTCCTGAACAACAAACAACGTCAGAAGCGTCTTACCTGGGCTAAAGAAAAAAAGAACTGGTCTGTTGCTCAGTGTTCCATGAGAGCAACTTTTGCATCTCATTTTGAAACCAAGCAGGGCCGGCGCCACCTGTAAGGCGACCTAGGCAACCGCTATTTAGCAGGGCGCTATTTAGCAGGGCGTGCTGGAACCCTGCGATTGAAGAAAAAAAAAAAACTTGTGGTAATAGAACGTGGTGGCCGGCGCGCCGCCCCGCTATCATGCTGCACTGCCTGAGGGGGGTGCGGACTGTACCGGGTGACACCAGTCCCTGCGGTGACACCTGGTGCGGTCGCCCCGCCCCCTAGGGGCCAAATTGCCAGAGCAGAGTCGCGGCAGCGGAGCGTGCAAGAGGAGGGCCGGAGGCGTGTCCCGTCCCCTGTTCATCTGATATGCTGCCGGCCTAGTGCTGGCAGGCAGCCTATCAGAGGCCGGTTCAGGAGGCGCGATGATGTCATCGCACCGCCTGAGCTGTACAGCGTGGGACACAGGCCGGAAGAGGCCTGCATCGCATCGCTGCCATGGAGGTAAGTATGTGGTTTTTTTTGTGTTTTTTTACAGAACAAGTCAGTGTGGAGCACATAAGTGGGGGGGCTACTGGCACATAAGGGGCGACTGCTGGCACATAAGGGGCGACTGCTGGCACATAAGGGGCGACTGCTGGCACATAAGGGGGGCTTGCTGGCACATAATGGGGCTACTGGCACATAAGGGGGGACTACTGGCACATAAGGGGGGACTACTGGCACATAAGGGGGCACTACTGGCACATAAGGGGGCACTACTGGCACATAAGGGGGCACTACTGGCACATAAGGGGGCACTACTGGCACATAAAGGGGGCTACTGGCACTTAAGGGGGGACTACTGGCACTTAAGGGGGGACTACTGGCACTTAAGGGGGACTACTGGCACTTAAGGGGGACTACTGGCACTTAAGGGGGACTACTGGCACCTAAGGGGGACTACTGGCACTTAAGGGGACTACTGGCACTTAAGGGGACTACTGGCACTTAAGGGGGACTACTGGCACTTAAGGGGACTACTGGCACTTAATGGGGACTACTGGCACTTAAGGGGGACTACTGGCACTTAAGGGGGACTACTGGCACTTAAGGGGGGACTACTGGCACTTAAGGGGGGACTACTGGCACTTAAGGGGGGACTACTGGCACTTAAGGGGGGGACTACTGGCACTTAAGGGGGGGACTACTGGGACTTAAGGGGGGACTACTGGGACTTAAGGGGGGACTACTGGCACATAAGGGGGGGACTACTGGCACATAAGAGGGGCTTGCTGGCACATAAGGGGGGACTACTGGCACATAAGGGGTCGCTACTGGCACATAAGGGGGCTACTGGGACTTAAGGCGGGCTATTATTATTGTTATAAGGCCGCCTCTGTACTATTATTAATATAATGGCCCCCTCTGTACTATTCTTATGTTAATAGCCCCCACTCTATTAGTATTATTATACAGAGCTGTGCTGCCATGTCATGGAGGGGGAGAATTGGGATATACCCTATATACCCTCATCAACAGTGCTGCCATGGAAGGGGAGAAATGTGGTATGGGGGGGGGGGGGAATGTTCTCTGCAAATGAAGCAGTGTATTATATAATGGGGGCACTAGGAGGAAGGCGGGAGAGGAGCACTATGGGGGCATTTACTAGGGGCACTATATAGGGGTATTTCATACTGGTACATTATGGGGACATTAGCTCAGCTGGGGCATTACAAGGGGGTATTTTTTGCACTGTATATTATAAGGAGAATGATTGCTACTGGGGGGGGGGGGGTATTATGGTGTGCTTTATTACTCCCCCATGTTATGACCCCCCAGTAGCAGCACCAGCCTCTCCCTGCTCTGCTATCCCTCTGATCCTTCTCCAAATCCTTATTCTGAAATGTTTCTCATCAGGATAAAACAAATCATCAGCTCCGCCGATCCCCACAATATACAGTATACCTCTACACCGATCCCCCGGCCAAAGTGTGAAGTGGTGTCCGAGATCCCCAAAGGCCAAGCAACTAAGTTTTCATGTGAAATATGTTTGTTATACACATAGCATACACTGCGCAAAGCGTCATTGGTTGCTATGACGCCGTGCGCTTCGTGACGCCGCTACAGTACTGTAAGGGCAGATCATCTGATGGGGGGGAAGGGGGGGGGCGGCGGTTTTTATCTTGCCTAGGGCGGCAAAAATCCTTGCACCGGCCCTGAAACCAAGGGCCCAGAGTCTGGAGGAAGAATGCAGAGGCACACAATGCAAGATGCTTGAAGTCCAGTGTGAAGCTTCCACAGTCTGTGGAGCCATGTCATCTGTTGGTGTTGGTCCACTGTGCTTGATTAAGTCGAGAGTCATTGCAGCCGTCTACCAGTAGATTTTGGAGCACTTCATGCCTCCTTGTGCAGACAAGCTTTATAGAGATCCTACATTTTTCTATTTAACCACGTCCCGACCGCCGTTCACAGGATCACGTCCTGGCGGCGGTCGGTTTATTCCTCCTGGATGCGCGGGCGTGTCCTCTTGCGAGAATTCGCGCTCCTTGCGTCAGGTGGAACGCACCGCCGGACGCAGTAGAAGTGAGTCACCAGCCTGCCAGCCAATGATCAGCACTGGCAGGCTGGTGATTTTTAAAAATCACCTATGGAAAAAGACAATCCAAGTTATATTTATAAATATAATGATGTTACAAGGGCTCTGTGCCATGTGCTGGGTCCCTTTCATCGGTTGGACCCAGCACAGAGCACAGATCCCAAGTAAGTGCACCAATCACTACATATCAGGCCCTGATCAACTGTCAATACATAGTGAAAGGGAAAAAAGTGATCAGTGTCACTTTTGTGAACTGTCACTTTTTTTTTCACTAGGTTTGACTGTTAGTCTTAGTTTAGGCCCCTTCGGTAGGTAGTTAGCGTTAGCGCCCAGCCCACCGCACCGCAGTCACTGATTCGCTGATTAGCGTAGCGCTAATCAGCGTTTGTACTTTTATAGTATCTGTAAGTGATCAGAACTGATCACGGTCAGATCTATAAAAGTATTACTGTCACCTTAGTTCGCTTTCCACCCCAAACGCAGTGTTTGCAGGATCAGGCCTGACCGGTCGCCCACACGTGCGTTCACCCACGCCCGCCCCGCCGCAGTGACAAAAAAATATTTATTTTTGTATCACTGCACAATCACTACACAAGCGCTGCGGCGATAAAAAGATCTGTTTTGATATTTTTTATCAATCGCAGCAGCTTCTGTACTTCGCTACACTCCCATTTGTAAGACAGGCTTGCTTTTTTTCTTGGGTAGTCTCAGGGAATACCCCCTAAATTTAGTTGTCCAAATGTCAAGGAAGGGGTATTCCTCTGAAGAGGCCTACAGGATTCTGACCCAGTCGGATGAGGAATGGGAACCCTCATCTGACGAATCCAGCGGGTCAGAATACGAACCTGTAGAAAGCAGTGGCAGTCTGACCCAAAGTTCGGACGAGGAGGTTGAGGTCCCTGATACCACCAGGCGTACCCGGCCCAGTGTCCGTTTCAAGGGCAGCAAAGTGGGGCTGGCGCTGCCGGATTACGTGGTGTGGCATACACCAGCAGCGCAGCTCATCCTGGACATTCTACCAGCACTGCCGTACAACATGGTGAAGTGGCGAGCACCAGAAGGGCAGTTGAAGCTGGTACGGTGGCACATGCAGTAATTTCCCCGTCGCAGCCACCGTGCAGACAGGCCCGTAGAGCCCCTAGAATCCCTGAGGTGCTGGCAAATCCTGATTGGTAGCCCTCATCTTCAGCTGCACCATTAGTTCCCCCTTTCACCGCCCAGTCAGGAGTTCGGGTGGAGACAGATCGGATCAGCGCTGGGGTTTTTTGAGCTGTTCTTCACTGCGGAGCTCTATGACTTAGTCGTGGCAGAAACAAACCGGTATGCCACTCAATTTATAACCGCCAACCCGGAAAGCTTCTATGCCCAGCCTTTCCGGTGGAAACCAGTCCAAGTTTCCGAATTTAGAAATTTTCTGGGCCTTCTCCTCAACGTGGGCCTTACAAAAAAGCATGAATTACGGTCATATTGGTCCACAAACCCAATTCATCACATAACCATGTTCTCTGCTGCTATGAGACCATCCTGCGTTTCCTGCACTTTAGCGACAACACCACTTCCCGTCCCAGAGGCCACCCAGCTTTTGACCGGCTCCACAAAATTCGGCCCCTCATACACCACTTCAACCTGAAATTTGCATATTTGTATACCCCCGCACAAAACATCTGCGTAGAAGAGTCCCTGATACATTTTATCGGGCGCCTTGGCTTCAAACAGTACATCCCAGGCCCGGTATGGGGTCAAATTCTATAAGCTCTGTGAAAGGGCCACAGGCTATACACACAAATTTCGGATCTATGAGGGAAAAGATCAGACCCTGGAGCCAGTCGGTAGCCCTGACTACCTGGGGAGCAGTGGGAAGATAGTCTGGGACTTGGTGTCACCCTTATTCGGCAAGGGGTACCATCTTTATGTGGACAATTTCTACACAAGTGTGGCCCTCTTCAGGCATTTGTTCTTAGAACAGATTGGCTGCTGTGGCACCGTGTGACCTAGTCGCCAGGGCTTCCCCCAACGGCTCGTTACCACCCATCTTGCAAGGGGGGAGAGGGCTGCCTTGTGTAACCAAGAACTGCTCGCGGGGAAATGGAGAGACAAGCGTGACGTTTACATGCTCTCCTCCATTCACGCAGACATGACAATACAACCTCCACATGGGAGGGGTGGACTTCAATGACCAGATGTTGGCCCCGTATTTGATTTCCCGCCGCACCAGACGCTGGTATAAGAAGGTGTCTGTATATTTATTTCAATTGGCTATGTATAATAGTTTTGTTCTCTACAGTAAGGCTGGGAGAACAGGATCCTTCCTCAAATTTCAGGAAGAGATCATCGAGAACCTCCTGTATCCAGGAGGTTCCGTGGCCCCAACCACCAGTGTAGTGAGCCGTCTACACAAGCGACACTTCCCCAGTGTCGTTGGCGGTACCTCAGCCCAACCGCCACCCCGAAAAAAAGGTTGTGTCTGTAGCAGGAGTGGAATAAGGCGTGACACCCGCTATTTCTGTCCTGACTGTCCTGACCACCCTGCCCTATGCCTAGGGGAGTGTTTCCGGAAGTACCACACTCAGGTACACTTAGGGACATAGGGACAGCACGACACAGGTAGTTTTTTCCACTCAGGCTCTAGGGTCTCTCAGGATACTAGGTTTTGAGAGACCCTAACACATAGGGGTGCTGCTGTGCTACTGCAGATATGTGAAACGGTAGAAACCCCTCCTTTCACTAAAGTGCATAATGTACTTCGCACCATCTCTGTGTGATTTACACTTTACACATTGTCCCATGGCAAAGGAGAAGTTTCTGCTAGGAAAATAAAGAGTAAAATGGTTAAAAAAAATAAATTAATTAACAGGTAGCAAGAAAAAAAAATCTTGAGTTAGTTCAGGTTTTAAAAGTTCAGGTTTTATTCATGTTTTATAAAGTTTGTAACGTTCAAGTTTATAAGCCTGCTGCCTGTTTTTTCTTCTTCAACTCCCCCCCCCCCCCCCGTAACCACCCTTTATTTTCCAGGTAGACCAACCGATGAAAGCGCTGCAGCACTAATGTGAATTCTGAGAGAAGCATTGTGCTGAAGTCGGTGTATGCGGCGCTGCAAGACGGAGATTTCTCCTCTGCAGGACAGGTACGTTTGGCCAGGCATATGAGCTGAGGAGAGGTGTTGGAGTTCATATGCTTTGGCAAACACTTTGTATCAAAAATCTGGCAAAGATGTCTTCCTCCACAACGATCGATTGATCGATGTGAATGGAGAAATCACGTTTGCCAGGACATAGGAGCTGAAGTGGGTATGGATGTTTGGGCAGAGCCCCTATGTCCTGGCAATCGCCAGACCCCTCTTTTTTTCTTGCATATTTTTGGGCAGAGATTTTTTCATCCACATCGATCGATGCGAATGGAGAAATCTGTGCCGTTCATTTTTTCTTTCAGCCCAAAAATCTCATTACCCGTATGCTCAATATAAGGAGAATAGCAGAAACTCCTAATGCTGGCCATACGTGTACAAACACATCACAAGTGACCCCATTTTGGAGAGAAGACACCCCAAGGTATTCGCTGAGGGGAATATTGAGTCCATGAAAGATTGTATTTTTTTGTCACAAGTTAGCGGAAAGGGAGACTTTGTGAGGAAAAACAAAAAAAAATCAAATTCCGCTAACTTGTGCCAAAAAAAATAAATCTTCTATGAACTCGCCATGCCCCTCACAGAATACCTTGGGGTGTCTTCTTTCTAAAATGGGGTCACATGTGGGGTATTTCTACTGCCCTGGCATTTTAGGGGCCCTAAAGCATGAGAAGAAAAATGCGTAAAAATGCCATCCTAAAAGGTACTCATTGGAATTGGGACCCCTTTGCGCATCTTGGCTGCAAAAAAGTGGCACACATGTGGTATCGCCGTACTCGGGAGAAGTAGGGCAATGTGTTTTGGGGTGTATTTTTACATATACCCATGCTAGGTGAGAGAAATATCTCTGTAAATGGACAACTTGGTATAAAAAAATGGAAAGTTGTCATTTACAGAGATATTTTTCACACCCAGTATGGGTATATGTAAAAATACTCCCCAAAACACATTGCCCTACTTCTGCAGAGTACGGTGATACCACATGTGTGGCATTTTTTTGCAGCCAAGATGCGCAAAGGGGCCCTAAATACAATGAGTACCTTTAGGATTTCACAGGACATTTTTACGCATTTGGATTCCAAACTGCTTCTGACGTTTAGTAAAAATACCACACAAGTGACCCCATTTTAGAAAGAAGACACCCCAAGGTATTCTGTGAGGGGTATGGTGAGTTCATGTAAAGGTTTATTTTTTGTCACAAGTTAGTGGAATATGAGACTTTGTAAGAAAAAAAAAAAAAAAAAATCCATTTCCGCTAACTTGTGCTAAAAAATAAAAACTTCTATGAACTCACTATGCCCATCAGTGAATACCTTAGGGTGTCTACTTTCCAAAATGGGGTCATTTATGCGGTGTTTCTACTGTCTGGGCATTGTAGTACCTCAGGAAACAGGATAGGTGCTCTGAAAGTCAAAGTGCGGAAATTCTCTTTTTTGCACCATAGTTTGTAAACGCTATAACTTTTACCCAAACCAATAAATATACACTTATTGCATTTTTTTTTTTATCAAAGACATGTAGAACAATAAATTTAGAGAAAAATTTATATAGAAATGTAGGTTTATTTGACAAATTTTCCAACAGAAAGTGAAAATTTTCATTTTTTTGCAAAAATGTCATCAAAAAAAGTAAAATATCAAAAAAAAGTAAAAATGTCAGCAAGAATGAAATACCACCAAATGAAAGCGGTATTAGTGAGAAGAAAAGGAGGTAAAATTCATTTGGGTGGTAAGTTGCATGACGGAGCAATAAACGGTGAAAGTAGTGTAGTGCAGAATCGTAAAAAGTGGCCTGGTCATTAAGGGTGTTTAACCCCTTAAGGACACGGCCCTATTTCACCTTAAGGACCAGGCCATTTTTTCAAAATCTGACCAGTGTCACTTTATGTGATGATAACTTTAAAACGCTTTTACTTATCCAAGCCATTCTGAGACTGTTTTTTCGTCACATATTGTACTTCATGACAGTGGTAAAATAAAGTCGAAAAATTTCATTTTTATTTATAAAAAAAATACCAAATATACCAAAAATTTGGAAAATTTGCAATTTTCCAAGTTTTAATTTCTCTACTTCAAGAATACATAGTAATACTGCCAAAAAAAGTTATTGATTTACATTCCCATATGTCTACTTTATGTATCGATCATTTTGGGAATGCCATTTCATTTTTTTGGGACATTACAAGGCTTAGAAGTTTAGAAGCAAATCTTGACATTTTTCAGAAATTTTCAAAAACCCACTTTTTAGGGACCAGTTCAGGTCTGAAGTCACTTTGCGAGGCTTACATAATAGAAACCACCCAAAAATGACCCCATTCTAGAAACTACACCCCTGAAGGTACTCAAAACTGATTTTACAAACGTCATTAACCCTTTAGGTTTTCCACAAGAGTTAATGGCAAATGGAGACAAAATTTCTGAATTTCGATTTTTGGGAAAATTTTCCATTTTAATCAATTTTTTCCAGTAACAAAGCAAGGGTTAACAGCCAAACAAAACTCAATATTTATTGCCCCGATTCTGTAGTTTTCAGAAACACCCCATATGTGGTCCTAAACTACTGTATGGCCAAACTGCAGGGCGCAGAAGGAAAGGAACGCCATATGGTTTTTGGAAGGCGGATTTTGCTGGACTGGATTTTTGACACCATGTCCCATTTGAAGCCCCCTGATGCACCCCTAGAATAGAAACTCCATAAAAGTGACTCCATCTAAGAAACTAAACCCCTCAAGGTATTCAAAACCAGTTTTACAAACTTTGTTAACCCTTTAGGTGTTCCACAAGCGTTATTGGCAAATGGAGATGAAATTTCAGAATTTCAATTTTTTGTTACCTTGTCTCAAAAAAAGTGTAATATAGAGCAACCAAAAATCATATTTACCCTAAAATAGTACCAACAAAACTGACACCTTATCCCGTAGTTTCCAAAATGGGGTCACTTTTTTGGAGTTTCTACTGTAGGGGTGCATCAGGGGGGCTTCAAATGGCACATGGTGTCAAAAAAACAGTCCAGCAAAATCCGCCTTCCAAAAACCATATGGCGTTCCCTTCCTTCTATGCCCTGCCGTTTGGCCATACAGCAGTTTACGACCACATATGGGGTGTTTCTGCAAACTACAGAATCAGGGCAATAAATATTGAGTTTTGTTTGGCTGTTAACCCTTGCTTTGTTACTGGAAAAATGGATTAAAATGGATAATTTGAAAAAAAAAATAGCTGTTTTGGGACAGTTTTGTATTTTTTGTTATTTACATCGTTGAACTGACAGGTTAGATTGTGTGCTATTTCTATAGAGCAGGTTGTTACGGACGCGACAATACCAAATATGTCCACTTTTTGGGGTTTTTTGTTTCAGTTTTACATAATAAAGCATTTTTGAAAAAAATGATTTTTTAGTGTCTCCACATTCTGAAAGCCATAGTTTTTTTTTTTTGGCAATTGTCCTATGTAGGGGCTCATTTTTTTGCGGGATGAGATGGCGGTTTGAATGGTACTATCTTGGGGTGCATATGACTTTTTGATCACTTGCTATTACACTTTTTGTGATGTAAGGTGACAAAAAAATGACTTTTTTTACAACGTTTTTATTTTTTATGTTTACGGCGTTCACCTGAGGGGTTAGGTCATGTTATATTTTTATAGAGCAGGTCGTTACAAACGTGACGATATCCAATATGTATACTTTTTTTTATTTAGAGCCATATTTTTTTCAGTTTTTAGGCGATTGTCTCAGGTTGGGTATAATTTTTGCGGGATGAGGTGGCGGTTAGATTGGCACTATTTGGGGGGGTCATATGACGTTTTGATCGCTTGCTATTACACTTTTTGTGATGTAAGGTGACAAAAAAATGGCTTTTTGACAAAGTTTTTTTTTTTTTTTTTTTTTTTACAGTGTTTACTTGAGGGGTTAGGTCATGTGATATTTTTATAGAGCAGATTCTTACGGACGTGGAGATACCCAATATGTCTACTTTTTTTGAATTTTTTTTACATTTAACACTGAAAAGCATTTAAAAAAAAAAAAATCATGTTTTAGTCTGAGAGGCATAGTTTTTTTATTTTTTGGGCAATTGTTTTATGAAGGGGCTCAATTTTTGCGGGATGAGATGGTGGTTAGATTGGTACTATTTTGGGAGGCATACGCCTTTTTGATCGCTTTGTACTACACTTTTAGTGATGTAAGGTGCCAAAAAATGGATTATTTACACCATTTTTTATTTTATTTTTTATGGCGTTCACGTGAGGGGTTCAGTCATGTGATATTTTTATAGAGCTGCTTTTTACGGACGCGGTGATACCTAATATGTGTAGTGTATTTTATTTTTTTTTACTTTTTATTCAGTGATGTGTTTTTTTTTATTTTTACTTTTTTTCACTTTTTTACATTTTTTTTGGACCCAGACCCACTTGGTTCTTGTAGATCCAGTGGATCTGATGTCAGTATAATACAGTACACTATATAGTGTACTGCACTGTATTTTTTACTTTTCACAGTCTGGTCAGACTTCTGCCTTTAACAGAAGTCTGACCAGAGTTACTATACCATGGCAAGCAGGACGCTTCTGAAAGCGTCCTGCTGCCATGGTAACCATCACCCACTGCCATTAGAGAGTAGTGGGTGATGGATGGGGAGGGAGGGGAGCTCCCTCCCTCTGCGATCTCATCCTGGGGGTGGGCTGCATAGGCACAGCAGCCCCCCGATGGGAGAGGGAGGGAGCTCCCTCCCTGTTAACACCTTTTATACCGCGGTCCGTCCGGACCGCGGTAAGGAAGGGGTTAAACGGCTGGCATCTGCAGCACAGATGCCAGCCGTTTTTCTATCAGAGCGCCAGCAATGTGCTGGCACTCTGATAGAACCACTAGACACCAGGGAATTATTACAAGGGAGGCGGGCGGGGGATCGCTATTGCCTCCCGCACCACCTCCCACCTCCGCAACCACCCCCCTGCACCCCCGCAGCCATAATAAGATTGGGGGCTGCAGGGGGGGTTAAAATGAATATCTTTGGGGCAATTAACTCTCTGATCAGAGATCGCTAACACCGCTGCAAACCGCAGGTCTGAATTGACCTGCGGTTTGCAGCGATCGCCGATACGGGGGGGGTCACATGACCCCCCTCGGCATTAGAACATGGTTCCTGCTGATCTACATCAGCAGGAACCATGTTGCTACCGCGCCCACATCGGGTGCAGTAGCAGTTTAAACCTAGGGCGTACATGTACGCCCTTGGTCCTTAAGGGGTTAAGCTAGGGGGGCTGAAGTGGTTAATATCCTTTTTTTATTGATTTCATGTAATATTCTAATTTTCTGAGATTGTGAATTTGGGGTTTTCATAATCTGTAAGCCAAAATTATCCAAATGATAACAAATAAAGGCTTAAAATATCTCGATCTGCATGTAATGAGTCTATCTCATATATTATTTTCACCTTTAAGTTGCATTACTGAAATAAACTATTGCACGATATTCAAATTTTTCGGGTTTAACCTGCACATGTTTGACAGCTGTTGGGCGACTACTTGTCTGGTCGACCACTACGGAGCCTGAAACCCCCCATACAAGTGCATGTTTGCTTAGACTAGAGTAGACTAAGCTGCTGCTAGACAAACCAATCAGTCATATTGAATTTCAACAAGCACATGCCTGTGTTCTCAGGGGAGTTAACCCGCTACCTCATTTCCCATACAACAAGAACGATGGCGCATGTCTGACACATCAGTAAGGTGAGCCTACATTTATCCAATGTGTATGGGCAGCTGAAGGGAAGGTTTGCATATGTGGCAACCAACTCTGGTAGTCTGTTTCAGCAGAGAAACAGGAATTACTAGAATTTACAATATCCAGCATAGCCAGATGCAGCCACAGAGTGCTGAATCACCACTATTAGTCAATGGTGATCTGGGGGTCCCTGGTGTTATCTGGCATAGCCTCTGCTGGAACTGACCTTAACTGACCTAAGGATTACCTTAGCATATATGTGAATGTAGCCTTGAAGGGGTTATGCCATGAATAATGTAAAAACTGAAATCAGACATCATATAGTACATGACAATCTTTCTAAAAAATCTAAAACCAACACTGTACCTCACATGGATCCAGGCATCTCCCCATTCATTGCTCTGCTAGATTTATATCAAGCTGACAGCTCAAGGGGGGTGTCCTTTCCGCTGCAGCTAAGGAGGCATGTCCATAACTCAGGAGACAGTTGAAGAATGAAATGGAGCATGTGCGGCCTTTTCAGTGAGCAAGACAAAATAAAATAAGAAATAAAAACAACAGGTGGCACTATACAGATCTGTTTAATTAGATAACTCAGTGGCTATGCTACATTTTTTATTACATACAATTACAAAAGTATTAAGATCCAGGTGTTGGTTTGAAAAGTATACAATATTTTTCGCCACAGATTATCAGTTTTGGTCAGTGATTCCCATTAGTGATTGAGAGCCAAAACCAGAATCGGAGCCTCCACAGAGATAAGGTACAGGGGAAAGATCTGCACATGTTCTGTGTTTAGAGCCGCACCTGTTTTTGGCTCACAATCAGTGATGGAAATCAGTCACCAAAACGCTGACATGTGAATGAGGCATTACTACACATTTATCAGGGCTCTCTTACAAATTCTAGATACAGTTGTAGTCCTAAGGTTACATACAACTAAGCCACATTCATTAAAACTCAGCTTTTCACAATTCCCGGCATTTAATTCTAGTACACATTCCCTTCATAAGGTTAGTTGGAATCCCTATAATATTTCAAGAAGGTGAAATGTGATAAAAAAAAAAAAAACACAATAGACAATTTACTTTCTTCAAGTGGCTGAGAAGTTTACATGTAATTATTATTTGGTAGCATTGCTTTTAAATTGTCTAACTTGGGTTAAACATTTTGAGTAGTCTTCCACAAGTTCCTGGAATTTTGGCCCATTTCTGTAGGCACAACTGGTGCAATTGACTACATGCCTTCTTGTTCACACATGCTTTTTAAGTTCTGCCCATACATTTTCTATAGGACTGAAATCAGGGCTTTGTTAGGCCATTTCATTATCAACAAGCAACAGAGCAACAACTCTGGTAATTTGCTTGACATTACTGTCCACTTCAAAGACTCATTTGCTTCCATCACTTTATTTTTCTTCACACATAGATGTACGAGGCCTTGTTTTTTTTTGTGTGGGACAACTTGTACTTTCTAATGGCATTTAATACAATATACAATGTAGTGGGAAGCTTGAAAAATAGGATTGAACTGGAGAAAAAAAAGCATTTCTGTCTCAGTTCTACGGGTTTAGTTTTTAAAGTGTTAAATTATTTCTGTATGTCAGTACAATTACTGATTTTTCTAGATTTTCTAGTGTTTTATTAGTTAAAAAAATAAAAACTTCAGAAAAAATTCTTTGATTCACCATATTCTGAGCCCATATATTTTTTATTTTGCTTTTGTCTACGGAGCTGTGTGGGGGCTCATTTTTTGTGGAGTGATCTAGTCTTTATTGATCCAATTTTGGAGTTAGTATGGCTTTTGGATCACTTTTTATTAAATGTCTTAGTGGGAACTCTTGTGATGAAAAAACAATGAATAAGCCTTGCATTTTTTTCTGTTCCGCAATCTACTGTCTACAGGTATTTTGGAACAAGGCAATGCTAATGATTTTTTTTGTGTTTATTGTTAAAAGGGCATGTGGCCTTAAGCATCAATTATAGCTTGACAATGACGTTTCATGCTGTTCATCACAAGTCGACTTATTGTCTGCTGAGGCATGTCATCCCACTCTTCTTGAAGGGCGGCCCTCAGATCATTGAGGTTCTGGAGTACAGAGTTAGAAGCCTCTACACAGCGACTCAGCTGATACCATAGATTTTCAATAGGATTCAGGTCTGGAGGAAGTGCAGGCCACTACATTTGAGGTACCCCAGTCTCCAGCAGCCGTTCCCTAATGATGCGACCTCAATAAGCTGGCGCTTTGTCGTCTATGAAGATGAAATTAGGCGTTGGTCGTGTAGAGGCACAATGACTGGATTAATGATGTTATTTAAGTAGCATGGGCTTGTCACTGTACCATTTACAAAGTTTAGGGCTGTTCTGTATTGACTAGACACACCTGCCCACATTGTAACACCACCACCACCAAAGGCAAGCAGTAGCTGATGCATAGCACTGTCCTTGACTTCTCCAACATTGTTGGCGGCCATCATATCTGCTCAGCGTGAATCGACTTACATCTGTGAACAGCACTGAGGCCCACTGGTCCTTGTCCCGCGTAGAAGCCCCCTGGACCATGTAAGAAGATGATACCCATGGTCAGGTACCCTTGCAGGTCATCAAGCACGCAGACCACGCTGATGTAAACGGTTTTGAATGGTCCGACGTGAGACTTGGGTGCCTCTCATCTCCCTGAAATGTGCCTGGTGTTGTGAGGCATTCGTCATCTGGTTCCACAGGCCATTGTTCACAATAAAGTGGTCATCAGTGTGGAATGTGGCCAAAGGACATCCACTTTTATGCCTTTCTGTGACTCCTCCAGTCTCTTTGTTGCAACCTGCTGATGACACTCTAAGCTCAGTGACCACTTCCGGCTGAACATCCTGCTTGAAGCCTGAAGTACTGTTGATCAATTGTTAGGTGAGGTCTTGGTCTCATGATGTCAAAATGTGATCAGCATGATGAGGAGGACTGTTTAAATACCAATCTAAATTGAACCAGAAAATGTATTGGCGATTCCTGGATCAAACACCAGTTGTGAATTTTGCAGTTGGGCTCCTTGTTAGAAAACAGCAAGTTGTGCAAAAAGTACTGAAACATTGAACAGTTGGACATGTGCAATCAAAAGTTTAGATAAGGTCACATTAAATATATATGATAGAATATATATATATATATATATATATATATATATATATATTGTGGGGAGTCGCTCTGGTAGACAGCGGTGCGGGTGCAGTTTAGAGGCAAAACAAGGAGTCCAGATTGTGCAACAAACAGTGTTTTATTCACACTTGCACACAAAATGAAAAACAGTCTCTTGGTGACAGTTCACACACAACGGAAATAACGTAGCCAAACAAAAACAGTCCAACACAGGTTCAGTCACCTGGGAGGTGTAGGTGCAGGTTCGCACCACGCTGTCGGCCCAGCCGCAGGAGAATCCAGCTTCAGGTAGCCAGGAACAAAATACCTCCTTGCTGAGCTCTTTCCTCCTGGACAGAGAACTCCCAGCCCTGTCAGCAGCTCCAGGATAATCACACTCCTCAGACACAGCTGCTGGCTGCGTTTTATATCCAGCCCAAAACATGGACTGGACCGTGGGGAGCAGCCACCCACCCTACTCTTTAGCTGCTCCCAGTAAGAGCCGGCTCGGATCGGCTTTGCAGCCATGCTATTTAACAAAGTCAAACAGCACTAGCTGCTGCAGACAAAAACCCGGCTCTCACCTCACCGAGGCCAGCAACCTCGGTGACACGTACCTGCCATCACATATGACACCTTGCACCTTACCACATACCCCCCTTTGTTCAACCCTGAGGGGTGAACACACGTGAGGCAGTGGACGCGGGACAGGGCATCTGCGTTGCCCTGCAAGCGGCCTGCCCTGTGTTCCACGGAAAACTTGAAATTTTGAAGAGATAGGAACCACCTGGTGACCCGAGCATTCCTCTCCTTGGCCTGACTCATCCATTTGAGGGGGAATGGTCGGTCACCAGACGGAACCTCCTCCCTAACAGGTAGTAGCGGAGAGATTCGAGTGCCCACTTGATAGCCAGGCACTCCCTCTCCACTATACTATACCTGGACTCGGCGGGACTGAGCTTACGGCTCAGGAAGACAACGGGATGTTCTTCCCCGTTGACTTCCTGCGACAGTACCGCACCGAGGCCTACCTCCGAGGCGTCGGTCTGTACGACAAACTCCTTGTTGAAGTCGGGTGTCACCAAAACCGGGACCCACACAGGGCCGACTTCAACGCGGAGAAAGCCTCCTCCGCCTTCTCACTCCAGCTAACCCTCCCAGACTTTCGTCCCTTCAACAGGTCTGTCAATGGCGCTGCTATTGTGGCAAAGTGGGGCACAAACCTCATGTAGTAACCTACAATCCCCAGGAACGACTTTACCTGCCTGGTGGTGACCGGTCGGGGCCAGTTACGAATGGCCTCTACCTTAGTTACCTGAGGTTTGATGACTCCTCGCCCAATTACATATCCCAGATATTTTGTCTCCTCTAACCCTATGGAGCACTTCTTTGGGTTAGCGGTCAGTCCGGCTTTCCTCAGGGCATCCACTACCGCCTGCACCTTGGGTAAATGGCTTTCCCAGTCGGTGCTGTGGATGACTACATCATCCAAGTAGGCCGAGGCGCACCGACGATGTGGTCGCAGCACTATGTCCATCAACCTTTGGAAAGTGGCGGGGCGCCATGCAGGCCAAAGGGTAACACCTTGTAGTGATACAGGCCCTGCGGGGTAACAAATGCGGTTTTTCCTTAGCCGACTCGTTAAGGGTACCTGCCAGTACCCTTTAGTGAGGTCCAGCACAGAAAAATAACGGGCTTGTCCTAAACTTTCAACCAGCTCGTCTACTCGGGCATGGGATACGCGCCAAACTTGGATACTTCATTTAACTTGCGAAAGTCGTTGCAGAACCGCAACGTCCCATCCGGCTTGGGTATTAGGACTATGGGACTGGCCCACTCACTTTTCGACTCCTCAATGACCTCGAGCTTCAACATTAACTGTACTTCCTCCGCGATGGCCCGTCGCCGAGCCTCGGGTACCCGGTATGGTTTTAACCGGATCTTGGCCTGAGGCTCAGTGACGATGTCATGTTGGATGAGAGACGTGCGGCCAGGGAGGTCCGAGAACACATCCGTGTTCCGACTGATGAACTCCTGACTTCCTGAACTTGTTTGGAAGACAGGCTGTCTGCAATTTTTACCGTGGTTACTGCTTCACAGGCCTCGAACTGTGGGGCTGGACCCTTTCACCTAGAAGCCCTGGCCGGGGCTGTGGTCGCCGGCTGTGTCCCTATCTTTCCACGGCTTAAGTAAATTCACGTGGTACACCTGCTCTCGGCTTGCGCCGCCCTGGCTGGTGTACTTTGTAATTTACTTCCCCTACCTTCTCGATCACCTCATAGGGGCCCTGCCACCTAGCTAGGAATTTGCTGTCAAGGGTGGGTACCAGAACCAAAACCCGATCTCCCGGATTGAAGTCCCGCACTCGAGCCTGACGATTGTACACCCTACTCTGGGCTTGTTGCGCTGCCTCCATATGCTCCCGGACCAAGGGCAACACCCTTTCCATCCGGTCCTGCATTTGGGCGACATACTCAATGACACTTTTGTGGGGGACAGGCTGTTGTTCCCACGCTTCCTTGGCGATATCCAACAGGCCCCGAGGGTGTCTGCCATAAAGCAGTTCGAAGGGCGAGAACCCAGTAGAGGCCTGGGGCACCTCTCGCACTGCGAACATGAGATAGGGCAGAAGCAGATCCCAGTCCTTCCCATCTCTAGACACCACCCTCTTTAACATATTTTTTAGAGTTTGGTTAAACTCTCTCCACAAGACCGTCTGTTTGCGGATGGTAAACGGACGTCCAGTAACTGCTTTATACGCAACAATTTACACAGTTCCTCATTACTTTGGACATAAAAGGGGTCCCTTGGTCTGTCAGAACCTCTTTTGGCAGGCCCACACGGGAAAACATCTCCATTAACTCTTTGGCAATGAGCTTAGCTGAGGTATGTCGCAGAGGCACCGCCTCGGGATACCGAGTGGCATAGTCGAGAACTACCAGAATGTGTTGGTGGCCCCTGGCAGACTTTGGTACAGGCCCAATTAAATCCATAGCGACTCGCTCAAACGGTACTTCAATAATTGGCAGAGGTACCAGGGGACTACGGAAATGTGGCTGGGGGCTAGTTATCTGACAGGTCGGACAGGACTTACAATAATTCTCTACCTCCTTGAACACACCGGGCCAATAAAATCGCTGCAGTATGCGGTCCTGGGTTTTCTGCCACCCCAGGTGTCCCCCAAGAACATGTTGGTGGGCAAGCTCCATGACAAGCTTGCGATACGCTGTGGGCACCACCAACTGTTCAACAGGTTCGCCTCGGATTTGGTTCACCCGATACAACATATCCTGCAGAACAATAAACCGTGGGAACATTAATTCAGCCCCTGGTTTCTGGGGTTTCCCATCAATTTCCAGCACATTCTCCCAGGCCCTGGTTAGGGTTTGGTCCCGTGTTGTGCGGTCCCAAAATTTTCCCCGGAGACATTGAGGTCTGCCAACTCAGGTCCCGGTGGCAAGTCCTCCGTGTCTCCCACCATTACACTCAGTGGGGTTGTCTCCCTCTACCGCTGGAGCAGTGGTCACCCCTACCGCCGGCCCTTCAGACTCGGGCTCCCAGGGTTCTGGCCTTCCAGCGGTATCAGGCCACTCTACTAGGGTCACCCCTGTCTCGGGTCCCTCAGATACCTTTATTGCCGGCCACAGCGCCGGAAAACCGGGAAGTCCCTCCCAAGTATTAGTTCGTGTGGGAGTTTAGTAGCGACAGCCACCTCGTGGGTCCACCTACCAGCCGCTGTGGACAAAGTCACTAGTGCAGTGGGATAGTCTTTCAGGTCTCCGTGGATGCACAGGACCCCGACTTTACGGCCAGTATACTCCGCAGGCCGTACAAGTGCAGCCCTTACCAGGGAGACTAAACTCCCGGAGTCCAGCAGAGCCACCGCCAGAGAGTCTCCCACCTCTACCTGACACAGGTGGTTATGGTCCTGCACCTCACGGGTGCCAGTTGCGCACAGCTTCCGTGCATACAGGGAGTGACGACCCCGTAGTTCATATCCATCGGCTCATCCCGATGCGGACAGTCGGCCCTGATGTGGCCTGGCTCCTGACACCTCCAGCATACCACGGGAGGCGGACTCGCAGGGGGTATATTCCGGGCAGGCCGCTCTGTCGCCGGACGTCGGAACTGGGGCAGAGGCCTCCGGGGTTTGACTGACCCCTTCCCCGCAAGAGTCCCCTGCAGGTCTCTGGTGGCCTCGTAGCGCTCCACCAGGTCGACCATCTCCAGGGCATTGGTGGGCGATACCTGGCCGATCCAGTGCTGGAGGGGATAAGGCAGGGCCCTCCAAAAGATGTCCGCCAACAGCCGATCCAGCATGGCAGTGGGACTTAGTAGATCGGGCTGCAGCCACTTTTGCAGCCTGTGCAGCAGATCGTAGAACTGCGGCCTAGCGGGTTCAGTCATTTTAAAGTCCCACTGGTGGACTCTTTGGGCGCGGACCAGCACGTTCACGCCCAGTCTGGCTAGGACCTCTCCTTTCACAGTGTCATAATCTGCCGCTTGGTCGTCCGACAAGTCGAAAAACACCTGCTGGGGTCCGGAAGCCAGGAACGGAGCGACCACCTCAGCCCACTGGTCACGGGTAACTTTTCCCTCACGGCGACCTTCTCAAAACCGCCAGGTACGTCTCAACGCCGTCTGCGGGGGTCATTTTTGGGATCGCCGCACGGACCGCTTCCGGGCATCTTGGACGTGGTGGGACGCTCCTGCCGCCTGTAACGCCATCACATGTTGTAGCAGTAGTTGGTTGGTCTCCCGCTGCTGCACGTTAGCCTCTATGAGAGCCTTCACAGCAGCCTCCATGTTGCCAGAAACTCCTGCTTGCAGCTTTGCTGGCTTAATATATTCCATATACTTTAGAAAAACAAAACTTCGGCGTTCACGCCAGCCTCACTGCGCATGCCCGCATCCGACACCAAATGTGGGGAGTCGCTCTGGTAGACAGCGGTGCGGGTGCAGTTTAGAGGCAAAACAAGGAGTCCAGATTGTGCAACAAACAGTGTTTTATTCACACTTGCACACAAAATGAAAAACAGTCTCTTGGTGACAGTTCACACACAACGGAAATAACGTAGCCAAACAAAAACAGTCCAACACAGGTTCAGTCACCTGGGAGGTGTAGGTGCAGGTTCGCACCACGCTGTCGGCCCAGCCGCAGGAGAATCCAGCTTCAGGTAGCCAGGAACAAAATACCTCCTTGCTGAGCTCTTTCCTCCTGGACAGAGAACTCCCAGCCCTGTCAGCAGCTCCAGGATAATCACACTCCTCAGACACAGCTGCTGGCTGCGTTTTATATCCAGCCCAAAACATGGACTGGACCGTGGGGAGCAGCCACCCACCCTACTCTTTAGCTGCTCCCAGTAAGAGCCGGCCCGGATCGGCTTTGCAGCCATGCTATTTAACAAAGTCAAACAGCACTAGCTGCTGCAGACAAAAACCCGGCTCTCACCTCACCGAGGCCAGCAACCTCGGTGACACGTACCTGCCATCACATATGACACCTTGCACCTTACCACAATATATATATATTTTCTTATATTTATTTATTTATAGTGAAACAGTGATGGGTCAGCTGGTGAATGGGAGATATTTTCCTCCCAGCATGTGCTGCTGAGACTGATTGTAGCAAGGTGAGGTTAAGTACCAGACTGGACCTCACATGCCGATCCGGGCTTTGCAAACGCCTAACTGTCTTAAAAAGCCAGCTAGAGTGTAGTAGGTGTCTGTGTTAGGGCTCATTCAGACGGCTGTATGTTTTATTGTGGTCCGTAAAAATGCGGATCCTTTATTTGCAAAAAACAGAATGCATACGTTTTTTGTGGATCTATAGACTTAAATGAGGCCACGGAGCCGAGCTTTATTGACAAACATAGGACATGTTCTATATTTTTTGAGGTGCTGTGGAATAGAACAACAGATGCGGAATGGGTGCGGAACAAAACTTACAGCCTTCTGAATGAGTCCTTAGGGTGCTTCTGGCTGGATGCATGTTGGCGGCCTGTCTGGCATGACAGGTCGACGATATCCAGGACGTGAACTTTAACTTCCAAGTGCCCAGCTCTGCTGCTGCAAGTGCCCAAAGCAATTCAGACTGAAGAGGGGAGGGCTGATTTAGTTGCTCAGATCTTGGGATTGGTAGCCACAGACAAATATGGGCCTGACCTTGTTTGAAAGCTGGCATTCCATTCAAACGATACCAGAATCATAGCATTATATCCACTATATCAGAAGATATAGCTGTTAGAAATCGAGTACAAGCTGTTTTTACTTTCACTTTAAAAGCTGGGCACTTGGGAGCTGTTTTCCAGCAGAATAAAAGTGCTTTCCCTGGACATGGAATACAGACACAAAGCGCACACAGGTATGCTTGGAATGTGTCTGCAATCTTCTGTGGGGCAATGCCTTAGTTATATTAGTAAAATTAGGTGACAGACTTCCTTTAACACTGAACTCCATAGGGGACCATCCCCTTATCCGTTTCCTTCACTGTTCCCTGCCCCCTTAACAGAGATATCCACAGCACCTGTCCCTTTAACAGTGACTTCCACAGTGCCTGTCCCTTTAACAGTGACCTCCACAGTACTCCGCTCTCTTAACAGTGACCTCCACAGTACCCTGCTGCCTTAACAGTGACCTCCACAGCAGCTTCTCCTTTAATAGTGGCCCCTGCCCCCTTAAGTGACCTCCACAGTGCCCGTCCCTTTAACCTTGACCTCAACAGCGGTCTGACCCCTTAACAGTGACCTCCACAGTGAACGCCCCTTTAACAGTGACAGCCACAGTGTCTTTCCCTTTAGCAGTGACCTCCACAGTACCCTGCTGCCTTAACAGTGACCTCCACAGCAGCTGCTCCTTTAATAGTGGCCCCTGCCTCCTTAACAGTGAACTCCACAGTGCCTGCCCCTTTAACAGTGACCTCCACAGCGACCTGCTCCTTTAATAGTGGCCCCTGCCCCATTAACAGTGACCTCCACAGCAGCTGCCCCTTTAATAGTGGCCCCTGCCCTCTTAACAGTGACCTTCACAGTAAACACCCCTTTAACAGTGACCTCCACAGTGAAAGCCCCCTTAACAGTGACCTCCACAGTGCCTGCTCCTTTAACAGTGACCTCCACAGTGCTCGCCCTTTAACAGTGACCTCCACAGTGCCCGTCCCTTTAACAGTGACCTCCACAGCGGTCTGCCCCCTTAACAATGACCTTCACAGTGCCCGACCCTTTAACAGTGGCCTCCATGTGACTGTGTGTATGGCAGTTGGGATATGAAGAGAAAGACTTGTAGGCTTGTATTGGCTAATGCAGGTCATTTTTTGGGAATATATCAGGAACAATACGTCCTAGAGAGCTGTGACCCCACAAGATTTCATTCCAGGTAGCAAGGTAAGTGTATACCAAGTTTAGTTAAAATCGATGGTTGCGTTTTTGAGTGATCGCGGAACATACATACACACACACACTGCTCAGCAGAAATAAGCGCTTCCTAATAGGGTTGTTTCGGGTATCGAAATTTCGATACCCAATCAATACTTTTACACCAGTATTGATTCGGTATCGGGATGTTCATTTTTTCGATACTAGAGTGTGCTACTGCGCAGTCTAGTGTAGCCTCTTATGAGAGATCATGGCGCTCGGCGTGCTGCTATGTTCTCTCCGACAGTGGAGAAGGAGGGAGAGACGGAGGGAAGGAATCCCTCCCTCCTATGATGTGGCTGCCGCTGAGCCCAATGAATGGGAGGCCAATTAATGCAGGAGGGACGTGGGCTTTTACTATGCAGTGGGCTGCCCTCCCTGCTGCACTATCATTACCATACACTGTGTATGATAATGACAGCCCTGCCCTGCGCTGTGTGCTACAGTCTGTAATGCTCATCGCAGGCTGCACTCTCATTATCATAACAATAGCACAGTAGGGCTGTCATTACCATACACAGCGTATGATAATGACAGCGCAGCACTGCAGGGCCGATAGTACTGTGCAAAACAGGTTACTAGAGGCTCCTGGGTTGCACTGAAAGAGCTAACAGGACAGCTCTGATCTGGAAAGGAAAGGGTTACCCAGGCTGCCACTCGCTGTATTTCTGTGAACCAGGAGCAGGAATGAAGGACGAGCAGCTCAGCCAATAAAAGAGAGAAGGCAAGTTAGGACAGCCAATCAGATGAAAGACCCCCCTCCCTGCAGTTTATACCGGAGAGTAAAGACACGTGCTTCTGCCTGGGCTCTTAGGTTTCCGGGAAGAGAAAGGTGGGGGACACTGCATTGTGTGTGTATGTATGCGACTACATAGTGTATAGTGTGTTTATGTGACAATGGGGGTGGTGACTACATAGTGTATATCGTGTATATGTGACTGGGGGTGTGGGGGCAGTGAATGCATAATGTTTATTGTCTATATGTGACTGGGGGTGTGGGGGCAGTGAATGCATAGTGTACATTTTGCATATGTGACAGTGACTGCATTGTGTATATGTGAGCAGTGCAAGAGTATTAGGCTAGGGCTACACTGAGACTTTTTGTAGTGCGACTGATTGATTTTAACTATTGAATGACAGCTGCAGTCTATAAGATTGCATTCAACTGAACGCATTTATTTGGATTGCAGCTGTCAATGAGTCGCGCTACAAAAAGTTGCAGTGTAGCCCTAGCTTTTGGACTGTACCCCATGTGCCTCACATTAATAGTAAGTGAGGTTTTTCTTTAATTTAATAAACGTTTTAAGTTTAAATAATCAAAAGGTTTTTTTGCGGTTTTATTTAATCGCAATACTTTTTTATGGTATTGAAACCGAATCTAAATTTTGGTATCAAAACAACCCTACTCCCTAACAGATTTGTTGGGAAACCTTTTGTTTCCTTTCAGAATCATCCTTTTCAATCGGACACCATACTACAAAATACTCCCACAAATGTGGGAAATTGATTGCAAACAAGATTTGTTAATTTGCACACACAAAAAAAGGAATTGTAAGGTCTTTTTCACACGGCCATTGTCCCATTGACTGTGGGCAGCCGCATGCAGATCGCAGGACCCATTCACTTGAATGGGGTCCGCGATCCGTCCGTTCTGCAAAAAGATAGAACAAGTTCTACTTTTTTGCGGAACGGAACCCCATAGAAGCACTCCGTAGTGCTTCCGTTCCGCATCGCATCTCCGGATTTCCGGACTTATTCAAGTGAATGGGTCCGCATCCGTTATGCAGAATGCACACGGCCGGTGCCTGGTGTATACGGCCACCGCTGGACAACAGGCGTGTGGATGAGGCCTAAAAGTAATTTTCCTAACAAATTCATTCAAGACGATGTTGCCAAAATGAGTACACCCCAAAGAAGGTCTCAGGATAAAAGCTAAAAGTTTAGACTACAAAATATTAACTAAACAAGAATTCAACCACAGACGAGTCCAATTATTCATTAAACATTGCCCAGCAGACAGTTGACTATATAAGAGCGTTACTTAAAGGGGTGGTCTCACTTGCAGGTTCAGGGCTGCTGCCGCTTACTAGCCATTGAACTTCCTGATGTGTACAGGGGCGTTGACTACAAGTATGATTGATGGGGAACGCACTCGCACAAGTAAGAGATGTGATGTCGTTATCCTAGCACAGGTTGCCTCTGCAAGTGCATTCGTGAGGTGGCGTTGCTATGAGACAACAGTAAAATAGCTGTGTACAACAGCTCCAGGGCTACTGCACATGCCCTGGAGCTGTTCCACAATAAGATCCCATTCATACACTGACAAGGAAGCAAATTGGACAAATGGATTACATTAGTAAGTCACTAGTATTAACATTTTAAGCAGTATAAGCACCATCTTAAAAGGTGAAACAACTCCTTTAACAAAGAAAACCTCTTCCCATTTCAAGCTGTCAGCAATCGCATGGAAGAAAAATGTCATAATACCAGAGAAAAAATCATTTCTTTACACAAGAAAGATGAGGCGACAAGAAGATCAGCAAAGCGTTACTTATCAGTCAGAATAGAATATCTAAAAGACAACTAAAGGCAGCCAAACTAGAGAAAGAGAGATTTATTGCCAAAGAAAGTAAAACTAACCCTTAACTGTTCTTCAATTATATAAATGGTAAAAAGTATAAGGCTGGGTTCACACGAGCGTGTCCGGATTAGGTCCGGATGCGTTGCGGATGCGTTCAGTGAAAACTGTGCGATTTCACAGGCAAAGTCATTCAGTTTTGCCTGCGATTGCGTTCAGTTGTTCAGTTTTTTCCGCGCGGGTGCAATGCGTTTTGATGCGTTTTTCACGCGCGTGATAAAAAACTGAAGGATTACAAACAACATCTCCTAGCAACCATCAGTGAAAAACGCATCGCACCCGCACTTGCTTGCGGATGCAATGCGTTTTTCACGCAGCCCCATTCACTTCTATGGGGCTGCGGATGCGTTTATAACGCATAAGATAGAGCATGCTGCGATTTACACGCGTTGCAGAAGTGATGCGTGAAAAAAAACGCTCATGTACACAGCCCCATAGAAATGAATGGGTCAGGATTCAGTGGGGGTGCAATGCGTTCACATCACGCATTGCACCCGCGCGGAAATCACGCTCGTGTGAATGCAGCCTAAATCTGAAGGTGTCGGCCCTTTACAGCGTGATGAGGGGGGAGTTGCAGACAGCGATGAGGAGAAAGCAAAGCTATTAAATAGTTTTCTCTCCACTGTATTTACTGAGAAAAATAAACTGTCAGATAAAATGCAGAATGTAAAAGTAAATTCCCCATTAATCTCTTCCCAACACATGACATACTATTACGTCATGGAAGTCACTGCGTTTCCCTCAATTTGACGTAATAGTACATCATGGTGATCGGACGGGCACCAGAGCGGTGCGCGCCCAATCACTGCAGGGGTCCGGCAGTCCCTGATAGCCAGGCCCCTGCTGTATCCGCCGGCATCACTGTAAAAGCCGATGTCAGCAGATTAACCCATTCTATGCCGTGATCCACGCTAACCACGACATAAAAAGGGTATGCTGCGGGTAAGGGAGCGCAACGAGTCCCCGAGCTGCTGTGGCTGGGACTCAATGTCTGAGAAGGCAGCCATGCACAGGCTGCCCAATACCTTGCACGGCATCGGGACCTGCCATCTAGGGGTGCCTCAGGCTGGGTCTCCTAGGCAACATGTTAGTGTACTCACTGTAGTACACGAACAGGCAATGCATTACAATACAGATGTATTGTGATCCATTGCAGAGGGGATCAGACCCCCCAAAGTGAAAGTCAGAAATAAAGTAAATAAAAGTGTTTTTAATAAAATGTTATTTATTTTATAATAAAAAACAGAAAAAAAACACACACATTATGTATCACGCGCATCCGTAATGACCGGCTCTATAAATATATCACATGATCCACCCTGTATGATAAACACTATAAAATAAATAACAACGGTGTAAAAAAAAAAAAAAAGCCATTTTTCTCACCTTATATCACAAAAAGAAAAAAAAGTGATTATATCACCAAGCGATCAAAAAGTGTATGTCCCACAAAATAGTATCAATAAAACAGTCATCTCATCCCGCAAAAAATGAGCCCCTACATAAGAAAATCGCTCAAAAAATAAAAAAAAATATATAGCTCTCAGAACATGGAGACACTAAAACATTTTTTTTTTTTCAAAACTGCTATTGTTGTGATAAAGTCCGTAACAACTAGCTCTATAAAAATATCACATAACCTAACCCCTCAGGTGAACACCGTAAAAAAATTAAAACTGTGTCAAAAGAGCCATTTTTGTCACCTTACATCACAAAAATTGCAACACCAAGCGATCAAAAAAGTGTATGCCCCCCAAAGTAGTACCATTTAAACAATCACCTCATCCCACAAAAAATGAGACCCTACCTAAGACAAATCGGTCAAAAAATAAAAAAGCTATCACTCTCAGACAATGGAGACACTAAAATATATATTTTTTTGCTTCAAAACTGCTATTATTGTGTTAAAGTGAAATTAATGCAAAAAAGTAGACATTATGTATCGCTGCATCGCAGACAACCTGCTTTACAAAAATATCACATGAGCTAACCCCTCAGGTAAACACCGTAAAAAATAAAAACTGTCAAAAAAGTTATTTTTGTCACCTTACATCACAAAAATTGCAACACGAAGCTATCAAAAAGGCATATGCCCCCGAAAATAGTACCAATCAAGCTGTAACCTCATCCTGCAAAAAATGAGACCCTACCTAAGGCAATCGGTCAAAAAATTAAAAAACTTTGGCTCTCAAACACTAAAACATCATTATTTCGGTATCAAAAATGCCATTATTGTGTAAAACTTAAATAAGAAAAAGGTATTTAGGTATTGCCACATATTATGTATTGCCACGTCCGTAGCAATCTGCTCAATAAAAAAGTCACATGACCTAACCCCTCAGGTAAACGCTGTAAAAATAAATAAATGAAAACTGCGCCAAAACAACCAATTTTTTGGTCACCTTGCCCCATAAAAAGTGTAAAAATGATCAAAAAATCATATGTACCCAAAAATGGTACCAATAAAAACGTCAACTCTTCCTGCATAAAACGAGCCCCTGCACAAGACGATCGGCAAACAAAATAAAAGAAATAGGGAGTAAAGAAAACAGAGACACAAAAACAATTTTTTTTCCAAAAATATTTTATTATGTAAAACTGAAACAAACAAACCTAGAAAGTATGATACGACAAAGAAAAAAAAAAAAAGAATTAGATTGCACATCCATAAGCTTAGCTTTGATCTATAACTGCTTCTCACCACAATTAGTGTATGGCCCCCTATAGTGCATACTATATAAGAGACATTAGGGTACTTTCACACTTGCAGCAGGACGGATCCGGCAGGCTATTCAGCCTGCTGGAACCGTCCTGCCACGCTGCCGCTCCGTCCCCATTGACTATAATGGGGCGGGGGGCCGAGCTACGGCGCAGCACGGCAGCGCACGGCAAAGATCGCCAGACTGAAAAGTCAGACATGCAGGACTTTTAGTCCGGCGATCTCCAGCCGCGCACGGGCACTTGCGGCAGGCTAAATAGCCTGCCGGATCTGTCCTGCCACAAGTGAGAAAGTACCCTTAGTGTACATTTTGATCAAAAGCATAAGCCCACTCACCACGCCAAGGTTGCCTCTTAGAGTGGGACTTACTCTAAATTTGGCGCAGCACTGTCTAGCATCCGCCGGCGCCACAGTCCCGCACCAGCAGGTCCGTAACAACCTGCTCTATAAAAATAGCACATGATCTACCCTGTCAGATGAATGTTGCAAAAAATTTAAATGGTGCCAAAACATCCATTTTTTGGTTACCTTACCTCACAACGTAATATAGAGCAATTAAAAATCATATGTACCCCAAAATAGTACCAATAAACCTGGCACCTTATCTCGTAGTTTCCAAAATGTAATTACTTTTTTTGAGTTTCTACTGTAGGGGTGCATCAGGGGGGCTTCAAATGAGACATGGCATCTAAAAACCAGTTCAGCTAAATCTGCCTTCCAAAAACCCTACGGCGTTCCTTTCCTTCTGCGCCCTGCCGTGTGGCCATACAACAGTTTACGACCACATGTGGGGTGTTTCTGTAAACCTCAGAATCAGTGTAATAAATATGGAGTTTTGTTTGGCTGTTAACCCTTGCTTTGTTAGTGGAAAAAGTGATTAAAATGTAAAATCTGCCAAAAGAGTGAAATTCTGAAATTTCATCTCCATTTTCCATTAATTCTTGTGAAACACCTAAAGGGTTAACATAGTTTGTAAAATCAGTTTTGAATACCTTGAGGGGTGTAGTTTCTAAAATGGGTGGTTTCTGTTATGTGAGTCCCACAAAGTGACTTCAGACCTGAACTGGTCCTTAAAAAGTGGGATTTGGAAATTTTCTGAAAAATGTCAAGATTTGCTTCTAATTTCTAAGCCTTCGTACATCCCCAAAAAATGTAATGTCATTTTCAAAATGATCCAAACATGAAGTAGACATATGGTAAATGTAAAGTAATAACTATTATGTGAGGTATCACAATCTATTATATAAGTAGAGAAATTTAAATTTGAAAATTTGGGAATTGTTTAAAATGTTCGGTAAATTTTGATTTTTTCACTAATAAAGGCGAAATATATTGACTCAAATTTATGACTATCATGAAGTACAACGTGTTACGAGAAAAAAATCTCAGAATGGCTTGGATAAGTAAAAATGTTCCAAAGCTATTACCACATAAAGAGACCCGTCAGATTTGCAAAAAATGGTCTAAGCAGGAGAGCGAAAACTGGCAGTGGTAGAAGGGGTTAAGTCTACTTTCACACTTGCATTGTTGTTTTCCGTTCTGAATGGAAAGAGATTCGTTCAGGATGCATCAGGATGTCTTCTGTTTCAGCAGCATTCCGTTTTGTGACCAGACAGTTTTGTGTCGGTCCTAAAAACAGATCCGACACTGAAAACAATGCAAGTCAATGGTGACGGAACATTTTTTTCCACATCCTAACGGAACTGATGCATCCTGATGTGCAAAATCAAAACGGATCCATTTAAATTCCGGTATTGAGATCCTCTGCCGGATTTCAATATCAGAATTAACAACCCAAGTGTGAAAGTAGCCTAAATGTGCTCTGTCTGACCTAGAAATAAGTACGGCGGTGTCTTAAGATTAAAATAGACAAATTGCCGAGACCAGATGGCATACACCCCGATATCTTAAGAGAATTAAGTAATGTCATAGTCAGACCCTTATTTTTGATATTTAAGGACTCTATATTGACAGGGAGTGTTCCACAGGATTGGCACTCAGCAAATGTTTTGCCAATATTCAAAAATGGGTGAACATGAACAGAGCCCGGAAACTATAGGCTGGTAAGTTTAACATCTATCATGGGTAAACTATTAGAAGGTTTTCTGAGAGATGTTATCTTGGAGTGGCAAATAATGCCATATCAGCAAGGCTTCATGAGGGATCGGTCATGTCAAACTAATTTAATCAGTTTCTACAAAGAGGTAAGTTCTAGACTTAACTATAGCGAATCAATGGATGTTTTATATCTTGAGAAAATGTCTGTATGTGGGTACCTTGCTCAGTGATAGAAGACAGAGGGTGGTTATTAACAGTACGCACTCAGATTGTGTCACTGTCACTAGTGAGATACCACAGGGGTCAGTATTGGGCCCTATTCTCTTCAATATATTTATTAATTATCTTGTAGAAGGCTTGCACAGTAAAATATAATTTTTTGTAAATGACACTAATACTGCTACAGACGGATCTGGATAGATTGAAGGCTTGGACAGAAAAGTGACAGATGAGGTTTAACACTGACAAATGTAAGGTTATGCACATGGGAAGGAATAATGCAAGTCACCAGTACATACTAAATAATAAAACACTGGGTAACACTTACATGGAACAGGACTTAGGAATTTTAGTGAACAGTAAACTAAGCTGTAGAAACCAGTGTTAGGCAGCTGCTGCCAAGTCCAATAAGATAATGGGTTGCATCAAAAGACGCATAGATGCCCGTGATGAGAACATAGTCCTGCCACTTTACAAATCACCAGTCAGACCACACGTGGAGTTGTGTGTAGAGTTATGGGCTCCTGTGAAAAAAGGCAGACATAGTAGAGCTGGATAGAGTTCAGAGAAGAGCAAATAAAGTAATAACTGGAATGGGTGGACTACAGTACTTAGAAAGATTAGCAAAATTAGGGTTATTCACTTTAGAAAAAAAGACGACTAAGCGGAGATCTAATAACTATGTATAAATATATCAGAGGTCAGTACAGAGATCTCTCCCATCATCTATTTATCCCCAGGACTATGACTGCGATGAGGGGACATCCTCTGCGTCTAGCGGAAAGAAGGTTTGTACACAAACATAGAAGACGGATTATTTACGGTAAGAGCAGTGAGACTATGGAACTCTCTGCCTGAGGAGGTGATCATGGTGAATTCACCAAGAATTCAAGAGGGGCCTGGATGTATTTCTGAAGTGTAATAATATTACAGGATATAGTTACTAGAGATGGGTCGTTGATCCAGGGAGTTATTCTGTCTGACTGGAGTCAGGAAGGAATTTTTTTTCCTCTAAAGTGAGGAAAATTGGCTTCTAATTCACAGTTTTTTGCTTTACTCTTGATCAACTTTAGGATAGCAGGTTGAACTGGATGGACAGATGTCTTTTTTTCAACCTTATAACCTATGTTACTATGTTAGAATACTGTAGCAAAAGTTATACAAAAATTTTAAAAAGATGGAACATCTCACAGAGACTTCCAGACCGTCCACGGAAGTTAACGCCTAAACAGGAGCGTCTATGGATGAGAAGGTTTGAAGAAAATTGCCATGCAAGTTCACTGAAGTTAGCCAAACTGGGGTGTGCGTTTCCAATACGGCATACACTGGTGAGGAATGGTATGCATGGGTGTCGTCTACTAAGGAAGCCTCTAGTAAAGCTTATGCACAAAAAAGCCCGCCTACAATTTGCCAGTGCCCACACTGAAAAAAAAATAAGGACTACTGAGTATCTGTACTCTGGAGTGATAAAACCAAGTTAAATGTTTTTTTGAACTGACGGCTTCAAAACTGTACGGCGTTGCAAAGGTGAGGAGTACAAAGAAAAATGCATGGCCTACGGTGAAACATGGTGGTGGCAGTGTCTTTTTGTGGGGCTGCATGAGTGCTGCTGGTATCAGAGCTGCATTTCATGGATGGTATCATGAATTCATAGATGTAGTGCTCTATATTGAAAGGGAAGATGTTACCATCACTCTGTGCCCTTGGTTGAGGTGCACTTTTCCAACATGACAATGAACCACAATAAACATGTAAGGTCACTGCTGCATTTCTGACAAAGAACAGAGTGGAAGTGATTCAGTGGCACCCATGGCGAATTCTAAAGAGACAAATTGAGCATCACTTTCCATCCAGCATCCAGTTGGAATATGTTGCCAACTTGTTCATTCCATGACTTTGTGCTGTCATGGATATCATACAAAATACTAGATGCAGTAGTTTTTCATGTGGGGTATATTCATTTTTGCATCAACTAATTTGAGTAAAACGGAAGATGGAAGTTACATTATTACTCTTACTTTCATATTATGGGTTAAACAAGTGTTCTATGAAACTCAGTCTTGTCAAAATTTGGGTACTTGCAAGTAATTCAAAATTTTGTAAAGCTAATAAGCCATTCAATAAAAAGTATCTGTATTTGTGCCACCTGGCGTTTGTTCTTTTCTTTATTTTTTTTGACAATCTCACTTAACTGGTCAAACATGCTCAGTTTAAATCTTCAACTACCAGCAGCCATATGTTCTGTTAGAAGCTGTGACAGTTACAGGGAAAGAGCCGCAGCAGAAAGGACACATCGCCTGAGCTTCCAAACTGAAGATAATTTAGCAGAGCAATTGGAGCAGGACTGTGGAGATCTCTGGATCCATGTGAGGAACAAAGCTGGTTCTAGTTTTGTTAGAAAGGTATTGCTATGTACGATATGATGATATCATTTAAATGATGTTTATCATTTTTTACACTTTTTACACTAATCATAGCATAATCCCTTTAAGTCCCTAGGGGACTTTAACATGCGATTGATCACTTCCCCCACAGACTGTAATGACTTAACATTGCAGCCTATGGGAGATTCACTGTCTTCTTCTGGAGCCCTGTCTTCGCTGTGGCAGGTCTTGGAGCCTTCAGAAGGCCCAAGGCTGTCATAGCAACCGAATGACTCCCTCGATCTTGGCGCAGGGAAGCTGTTTGAGTCCCAGGAGCTCAGAACTCCCAGGATCTGACTGCACAGATGCTGTGGTGGCAATTGAGCACAGCATATAAGGGACTATAGCTTTGTGATCATTATCGTGTATGCTGGGTAAAACAGCAGGCAGTCAATGGATATAGCGGAGCCATCCTTAAATATCTCGAGCGGGCGCCATATTTAAAAATCCAATATCTGCTGTATATGAATGGCGGAGGTCAGGAAAGGGTTAAAGAGGTTAGCAACTTTCCGTAATAACCATTTTATGGAGAGAACCTCCATGCAGACAGAACAAAAGACTTGCCCAACAAAGGGACACAGCGTACGAAAGAGAGAACATGGCACACAACATCAAAAAGGCTATATTGCTTAGTGACATGTAGTCATCTTACGTACAGTTTGGTTAACTATAGCAAGAAAGTGGCCAACCCTTTTAATTTTGTGGCTTAGGACTTGGGATAATGCTTCAATATTTCCACATAGTTTTTTTTTACTCATAATGCCATTTATTTTGTGGCGTGCACCAATCCCTCCTACAGTAAAGCAATCCTACAACCAGGTTTGAAATGTATGGAATTGTGAAAAACCTAGCACTTTAAAAGGCTATGTACACCTTTGGAGGCATTTTTTTTGTTTAAGATTGCATTTTACAATTGGTCTTTAATAAAAATATTAAGATATTCTGTCACAAAGGGTTAACTGTTTTTCTAACTGTGTGACTGGCACTTGCACTTTGTGCCAGTCATCTAATAATGCTTATCTTTAAACAGCTGAGAAGTCAAACACTTATTTAAGCCACATTCTTATCAGTAAGATAAGGATTGAGTTTTAATGAGCGTTTATAATGTCAGAAAGAAAAGATAAGGAGTCTGTCTGTTCCCCAGATGACAGAAAATCCAAAGGCTGCTGGTACAGCATCTCAGCTATGTACAGAAAAAAGGATTCGTTATTTTCAATAAAGAACATTTGAAAAAAATGATTTTAGTTTAAAATAAGTACAATGCAATAAAAAAATAAAAATTGCCCCCAAAAGGTGTAGCCTTTAACTATGTGGTCATTTCGATCCATAAACAAGATGGTCTCATTCTACTTTCTGTTAAGTTAATCATAAGCCTAATAAAGAGATAACTTGGGAACCTGCATGGATGAGATCTTTATAATAAAACAAAACATTTAGATCTATGTAGCATCATAAACTTTTAATCAAAAAAGCCATTATCATCCTCATTGGTAATGGCAGTTTTGAGAAAATAGTGGCAACACCCTAAATGCCATTTACATAACACAAAACACTTACATATAGCGTGGGTATTAAAGAATATTGTGAATGAATCATTGTTACTGTGTTAGAGGTGGACAGGTAGTAATTTGTAAAGATGTGCAGATATCTAAAAATTACCGGTACATACACTTCCCAGAAAAAAATAATAATAATACAATTACCGGATCTTGTCTGCCTTCGCAGTCAGATGGAAGCAGTTTCACTGCAAAACAAAATATATAGTAAATAACCACCGTTAGTTGCAATTTCTTTATAGACTAACAGTTTACCTGCTTTCTGTATTGAACACTATGCTAGCCTTGTCCGTCTATTTCCTGATAATGGTCAGCTTTAAAACAAGACCTGGCGAGCGATTTCCCGAGGATGAGAAAATTATGGGTCGGAGAGGTTTTTGGGTCAAAAGCTTGCAATAGGAAAGCAGGAGTGTTAATTTTGATTAGGAAGAATGCACAATATACAGTGATATCACATTCAAATGATGAAAACGGCAGAACAGCCCAAGTGACATTACAATCCGCAAGGGGTACCTTTAGTGTATATTGCATATATGGACCAAATGATTCCAGTGACAGTTTCTTTAAATCAGTAGCAGCACGAATATTAGAAGATCCAATTGTGGACAGATAGGTTGACACATTGCCCCAAATGTTACAAAGAGAACTCTAACCTGTTCCATGGCCTTTGGGATTGCCCACACTCAGTAGACTTCTGGAAAAAAATTATTAAGTGGATGACAGAAGTTCTACAGGTAACACTACAGGCAGACCCTGAACTGATCCTCTTTCATCATCACCCAGAGGGAACGCAGATAACGCAAATCACACACATATGTATTATGGCGGCTAAACGATGTTTATTGCAGAAGTGGCTACTCACTTCGACCCCTGAGATAGGGGACATAATCACACAGGTGAAATGGTGTCTGAGAAGAGAATTCTTTGCTGCAGAAAAAGGGCCAGACTAGCACATAAAAAAGCTCATCACTAGATGGAGAAAATTTATCATCACAATATTGGATCATTGGGAGAGGGAGGAACTAATGAGCCCGCTGAAATCTACATCTTGGTACCTACTTAAAAGGATAAAAGGCACACTAGGAAAATTAGACACAGAGTCCTAAAGACATAGCTGTTGAAATAAGGAAAATCCAGCCTAGAGATGATCCTCTGTGGGGGAGGAGGGATGGTTGGGGAGATGTAGGCTCATGAGACGTGAACATACTGTTAATATTTAAGGAATATCTCTGTTAAGGGACAACAGTAAGGGGGGTGGGGTGGGGAGGGAAACACAAGTATGTTGTATTCCTTGTTATAAGCACGCTATTCTCTATTCTTAATTTACATATTTACATGATGTAATATATACAGTTAAACCTCTTGATGATCTGCATGTACAATGCCTGTAGATGTATTCTCAAAATGTGTTTTACATATTGAATTGAAGACAACAACATGTAAACAAGTATATGTTTATTGAAAAACGAATAAAATTTGGTTTAAAAAAAAAAAAAAAAAGACCTGGCTTATATTACTAGCTGATACACAGACTAATATAAACCTGGATAAAGCAGCCTTTAAATGTGATGTCGACCAGCATGGTGGAAGAGAGGGGGTCCAGCCCATTGGCCTTGGCACAGAGGAGAGACATAGATTCTCTCTACCTGTGTAACTGTACATGACCCCAGGGGAAGGGTAAAATGGGCTGCCGTGCATGTTATCAACACCACCTCCCAATCAGAGAGCATGTATCTTCACGCTGTACAAAAGGAGCTTTCCAAATGTAAAACATATTTTTGGTCTTTCCAGCACTGGTGATTTATTGAAGATCTGTGAATGGAGCTTTGGGCCTAAGTGGTATGTATGAATTCTGTACATGCTGAACTTTTATTTCTAGGAGGTGTCGTACATGTAACTTTCTGCTTGGGTCTCACGTTTACCAAATAATAACTCTTATGCTATTTGTATTAATTACATTTAGATACAAAGTTACATGAAGGTGTCTGCAAGTATAAAGTGCTATGCCATTTTGACAATGTGTCTACAGAAAATATATGGGTATGAAGGTTAGCATGATTTTATTTTGGAATTCAGGTTTTATTTGTGTATGTTAAAGCTGCGAAAACAGTCCCAACTGCAAAGTGTTCAAAAGCCTTTCACATTGCAAAGGGTTAATAAGAATTAAAAAGGGTTGTGTCATGATTAAAAGTTATCCTCTATTCACAGAATCGAAGTTTATCAACTGATCGGTGGGAGACCAACGGCTGCGAACCCCACCAATCCCATGTCCCTTTCCCCATCCTGATGAAGTGGCAAGTCACAACATGCATCCTGCCACCACATTCTCTATAGGACTGACTACACATGTGTAGATGTAAAGGAGACAGGGCAAAAGTATTTCGATAGGATACAAGATCAGGTTTATCAATGGCATCCGTCACCATAGGATTCTATTTTCAAAAAATGTATTCATTTATTAAAATGTATACTTTTTTGAAAAACTCTGCTGCTCTGAAGGAAGGAAAAACATTGAATAATATGCTTTTGCATCCTCTTTTTTCCCCCCAATGTAGATGCCAAACATGGAACAAAATTGTGATATGAACACAGCTTTACACTGTCACACTTGCTGAGCTTGCTCAGCAGTCCTGACCATATAACACAGTGGAGCTTTGCAAAAAGGGGAGTGGGAAATGAAGAAAGTGAATCAAGATATTAAATTAGAGGTCAGTGTCCCCAGTACTATTCATGTAGTACTGCAGTTTATAGTGCTTAAAGGGATTGTCTTACTTCTACATTTATCATGTAGAAAAAGTTAATACAAGTCACTTCCTAATGTATTATGTTATTGTCCATATTTCTCTTTTTCAAGGTGTTACGTCGAGACTGCAATTTAGCAGCAGCAGTCGTGCTTGCACACTATAGGTATAGGAAAATGCAGCGGCCTCTCTGGTGGGCGGGACTGTGGGAGCACATAGGCATCCATGAGCTGCAGCGTGTGTCCCAGCCACCACTGGAGCATAATACCTGGATACGAGCAGTTTATAATGTGATGGTAAAACAAATCAAGCCAGCAACGAAGTCGATATGTATTAGTAAATGCCGTGTATTAAGTTTATCTACATGATCATTAACATTTGCTGAAGTGAGACAACCCATTTAATGTAGGTGACAGACTCCCTTTAAATTATAATACCTCCTGAATATACCACTACCTACGGCAGTTGGCTTCCAAAGGCCTGAAGCGAAGTCACTTTTTACTAGTGCCTGCTGCTTATGGTTGTATCCTATAAGCTGTATATGCCTCAAACACTTTAACACTCAGTTTAGCTTCATATACAATGGGGCCCTATTACTGACACATGCCAATATATAATAATAATAATAATCTTTATTTATCGAGCGCCAACATATTCCGCAGTGCTTTACAGTTCAGTGGTTTATATACAGTCATAAATAACATAGCAACAGACAAGTCAATAATTACAACAAGAGGAATGAGGACCCTGCTCGCAAGAGCTTACAATCTATTTGGAGATAGGGGTGACACAAAAAGGTAAAACTGCTCGTTTTGTACATTGGTCTAGCCATGTTGAGAAAATAGGGGAGCAGATATATAATCACTAGCTGATATATGAAGTGCTTCCGGGTGCATCAGTGCGGTGGAGAGTTTGGTGGAGGATCAGGTTCAGGAAATGATAATAAATGGGCTATAAGTGGAGAGGAGTTACATCAGGGGATGTGTTGGCCACCCTAAAAATATGTGTTTTTAGGGAGCGCCTAAAACTATGTATAATGTTATTTAACCTAATTTATTGGGGTAGGGCATTCCAGAGAACTGATGCATCTCTGGAGAAGTCTTGGAGCCGGGAGTAATGGGTTCAGATTATGGCGGATGTCTGTCGTAAATGATTTACAAAACATAGATCACAGGTCGGGTTGTAGGCACTTACCTACAGCAACAGGTCGCACTGCCTGTGGCATCTGTTTTGGCCTTAGGCGTCATCAGGGAGGTGTGGGTGGACCTGTGGTGGGATGTGCAGGGAGGAGCGCGACACTTCGGTGCTTGCCCTTAACCCTGGAAACACACCTGGGCGTTTTTCAGCGCGTTTGTACGCGCTGTAAAACGCCCTACATGTGAAAAGCCATGCTTCCCTATGGGCATGGTTCACATTTGGGCGTTTTACAGCGCGTTTGAACGCGCTGTAAAACGCCCAACGCCCAAACAAGTACATGAGCTTCTTTTGGGCGTTTTAACGCGCCTATGGACAATGTTGCCATAGGGGAGAATCACTGAATCGCGCGTACGACGCGCCTTTCTTAGTTACAAAAACGCGCATCCAAAAACGCGCGTCATACGCGCGATTCAGAAACGCCTAGGTGTGTTCCCAGCCTAAGGGTAGGGAACAGTGACGTCTGCCATGGTCTGGGATGCATCGCTTCCGGGCAGACTACCCTTGCGGATGCTGACCTCAGGGTAAAGTGGAAGCTGCCATGACTTTTTCAATATCTTTAAAGGAGTTGTCTCATCTCAGACAATAGGGGCATAACGCTAGGATATACCCCTATTGTCTGATCGTGGTGGGTCCTACCACTGGGACCCACACCTATATCGAGAACACAGCCCCAAAAGTTGTGGTGTGCGCACTACAAATGCCAACGCTCCCCACTGCACTGCTAGGTACACTGGCCATGACTTTACACTAGGTAGCATAATATTTCTTTATTGTAACAAGATAACTCACCTCTGTGTCAGTGACATGTGTTACCAGCTTTTTAAGGGGTTGTGTTTATGTGGGTGGGTTCTGTACTTGGTGCGGCTTGTGTAAAGACCATTCCATAGTCTGATATTTTTTGTTTTCATATGATTTTCTCTGAATGTTTTATAGATATGTATATATGTCTCAAAAATGCAATCTTTTATACATTTTGTCAACCTTCATGCCTCTTTCTCCCTGTGAGAGGTTTGTTTGTAATGCAATGCATCATGCCCTTTTGTGGTGGTGCAGTCCATGTGCATTTCTGTCACCTCATTACTGCAGTGTGAATTTATTTCAGTAGTCACAACCCCTAATCCCCCACAGACCACTTCCTCTTCAGAACTCGAAGTAACAAATTCAGCCCACAACCCTTCTACACTCTTATATCCACACTATCCACTTACACCCTCCTTCTCTGAAGTTCCAGCCATAATCCCACCACCCTTCCCAATAGTCACAGCCACAACTGCTCTTGATTTACATTAGTAAATGTTAGAGCTCATTCAGATGGCTCTGACCCTCAGTTCACACTTGCGCGTTTTACAGCGCGTTCGAATGCGCTGTAAAACGCATAACCGATGCAAACCAATGCTTCCCTATGGGACTGGTTCACATTTTCGCGTTTTACAGCGCGTTCGAACGCGCTGAAAAACGCCCGACGCATAAACAATTACTTGAGCTTTTTTTGGGGCGTTTGTCGCACGTTTTGGCCCATAGACTTCAATAGGAACGCGCAACGCTTGTATTTTGCGCGTTTTTGACACTGAAAACGCGCGTTCGAACGCGCGTTTAGGAATTTGCAACATGCTGGAAAGGCCAAACCCCAGCTCTGATTGGCCAAACTTCATATAGACAGGGATATTTGGTCATTGGACAACACTGCAGTCAATCACACAAACGCGCGTAAAACGAGCGTTTACTATTGCCAAAAATGCGCACAAAAACGCGCGTAAAACGCGCGTCTCAGAAACGCTCAGGTCTGAACCCAGCGTAAGTGTCTTGCGCTCCGCAAGTTGTGGATCCGCAAAACAAGGATACCGGCCGTGTACTTTCCGCGATCGCGAATAGGACATGCTCTATATTATTTGCGGGGTGCTGAACGGAACTACGGATGCGGACAGCACACTGTGTGCTATCCACATCTTTTGTAGCCCTATTTAAATAAATGGGTCTGCATTCGTTATGCAAAACTGCATAACAGATGTGGACCTGTACATATGCCCGCCTGAATGAGCCCTTATTCCTAGGTTAAGGGTGCCTATACCTATTAGGGTGCACTCACACATTGTAGGTTTTGTTGTAGAAATTTCTGCAACTGAAAATCAGTTCCATTAATTTAAAGGGGTGTTCCAGTAAAGTAACTTAATTTTTGAAAAACTGCATTAAGGCTGCAAGCTTTGGCCCAACCAGAACCCATACCTACTGTATACATATAACCAGAGCTTCAATTTACCTTGCAATCCATTTCTCTAGCTCCTGTCTCAGCCTACAACACACTGAAAGTATCATGGCGTTTGCTCTTCCCTCACAAAAGCCACACTCCCTAGCTTTCCTGCTGTCAGTTTGTGCTTTTTCATGAGTGTTGATGTTTATTGATTAGATGCTTGATATACAGTCCAGTCACGCCCCTTCTACTCAGTAATCAGCAGCACACTAACACGCCCTTTGTTTCACAAGACATTTTGCTAGAGAACTGATAGCAACACAGTGAGCATGCTCGATCTGACAAAGGCTCAGAACTACAGGTCGATGCCATGGTAATTTATGAAAAACACAGTGGGTAGCAACGGAAGAAAACTACTTTTATACCTACTGAATCATAAATATGTTAAATGTACATTATATTAGGTAATTATTGATGATTACTTAGTCTAAAACATAAGTCATATTTATGGTAACCGGAATACCCCTTTAAGGGTACTTTCACATCTCTGGTTTATATTCTGACAGTCTTGTTCCAGCAGAGGACAGCCTGCCCGAATTCTCCGGATCCAGCAGTCTGGCAAAGATCCATATGCATTCAGGTAGGCGAGCGGAGAACTGGGCAGACACAAAGCGCTGCATGCTGTAGTTTGTGTCCAGCCAATCCTCCACTCGTCTGCCCGAACAGCCATACCGGAGGTGTGAAAGTAGCCTAAAAGGGGCTGGCAAGCACATGGATTTTTGCAAGCCCTATTCAGGTGAATGGACCTGATTTTTAGACATGGCCTTGAGCATGTGAGTGCACCCTTATTCTTTTTTATTTATTTATTTATTTATTTATTTTTATGGGAAGCAAGAAAATATTATAAAAAAAAATGATTCAAAGAATCATATAGAGGTTTTTCATATAATTTTAGCATCTGACAGAAAAAACAAACATTGTATGTTGTTAACTATGTAGAAAAACTGGTCCCGTTAATAAAGCTTCCCATTCATTTCAATAGGAGATTCAGCACGGATTCCACCCCAAGATGGGGCATGCAGCTTCTTTTTTCCACATGGAAAAAAAAGCATGTGCTGCTTCCCATTGAAATGAATGGGAGGCTGTTTTGAGGCATTTTTGGAGGACATTTTTGAAAAGGAAACACCCAAAAATTCTGTGTAACTTGGCTCTTTAGACCTTATTACACCAGAAGATAACTAAGTTCATCGCTAAAAAGAGTTTGTATGAACACTCATTAGCAATGATCTAGCAGTAAGTTGGGAGTCTTTCAATATGTTTAAAAATAATAGTTTGCAGGTGGCAGATCGTGGTGTCTAATCACAGTCTGCTGCTGGCAAACAATGATTCTGTATGGGGACGAGCGATGGCATTAGCAATCACTCAATTCCATACTGAGGAGGAGATCGCTACATGTAATACCGCCTGATACATCTGCATGTGTAATACGACCTTTAACCCCTTAAGGACGCATGACGTACCTGTGGTTTCCGAGTCCTTAACCACTTCAGCCCCCCTAGCTTAAACACCCTTAATGACCAGGCCACTTTTTACAATTCCGCACTACACTACTTTCACCGTTTATTGCTCCGTCATACAACTTACCACCCAAATGAATTTTACCTCCTTTTCTTCTCACTAATAGAGCTTTCATTTGGTGGTATTTCATTGCTGCTGACATTTTTACTTTTTTTGCTATTAATCAAAAATTACCGAAATTTTTGCAAAAAAATGAAATTTTTCACTTTCTGTTGTAAAATTTTTCAAAAAAAACTACATTTCTATATAAATTTTTCTCTAAATTTATTGTTCTACATGTCTTTGATAAAAAAATCCAATAAGTGTATATTTATTGGTTTGGGTAAAAGTTATAGCGTTTACAAACTATGGTGCAAAAAAGTGAATTTCGGCATTTTGAAGCAGCTCTGACTTTCTGAGCACCTGTCATGTTTCTTCAGGTGCTAGAATGCCAGGATAGTATGAATATCCCCCAAATGACACCATTTTAGAAAGAAGACACCCCAAAGTATTCGCGGAGGGGCTTGGTGAGTTCATGTATCATTTCATTTTTTTTCACAAGTTAGCGGAAATTGACACTTTCTGAGAAAAAAAAAAAAAAAAAAGTTTCAATTTCTGATAACTTCTGGCAAAAAAAAAAAATCTCAGACGGACTCACTATGCCCCTCAGTGAATACCTTGGGGTGTCTACTTTCCGAAATGGAGTCATTTGTGGGGTGTGTTTACTGTTCTGGCATTTTGGGCGGGGCTAAATTGTGAGCCGCCATGTAAAACCTAAAGGTACTCGTTGGAATTTGGGCCCCTTTGCGCACCCAGGCTGCAAAAGCGGCACTTATGTGGTATCGCCGTACTCAGGAGAAGTAGGGCAATGTGTTTTGGGGTGTATTTTTACATATACCCATGTTGGGTGAGAGAAATATCTCTGTAAATTGTCAACTTTGTATAAAATTTTTAAAAGTTGTCGTTTACAGAGATATTTTTCACACAAAGTATGGGTATATATAAAAATACACCCCAAACACATTGCCCTACTTCTCCTGAGTACGGCATACCATATGTGTGCCACTTTTTGCAGCCTGGTAGCAAAGGCCCTAAACCAATGAGTACCTTTAGAATTTCACAGGGCATTTTTACGCATTTGGATTCCAGACTTCTTCTCACCCTTTAGGGGCCCCTAAAATGCCAGGACAGCATAAATACCCCACATGTGACCCCATTTTGGAAAGAAGACACCCCAAGGTATTCTGTGAGGGGTATGGTGAGTTCATGTAAAATTTTATTTTTGTCACAAGTTAGTGGAATATGAGACTTTGTAAAAAACAAAATAAAAAAAAAAAAAAACAATTTCCGCTGACTTGTGCCAAAAATAAAAATTCTGTGGACTCACCATGCCCCTCACAGAATACCTTGGGGTGTCTTCTTTCCAAAATGGGGTCACATGTGGGGTATTTATACTCACCTGGCATTTTAGGGGCCCCTAAAGTGTGAGAATCCAAATGCATAAAAATGGCCTGTGAAATCTAAAGGTACTCATTGGTTTTAGGGCCCCTTGCGCATCTTGGCTGCAGAAAAGTGTCACTCATGTGGTATCGCCGTACTCCAGGAGAAGTAGGGCAATGTGTTTTAGGGTGTATTTTTACATATACCCATGCTGCGTGTGAGAAATATCGCTGTAAACGACAACTTTTTACATTTTTTATTCAAAGTTGTCAATATACAGAGATATTTCTCTCACCCAGCATGGGTATATGTAAAATACACCCTAAAACACATCGCCCTACTTCTCCTGAGTACGGCGATACCACATGTGTGACACTTTTCGCAGGCAAGATGCGTAAAGGGCCCAAATTCCAATGAGTACCTTTTAGGAGGGCATTTTTACGCATTTTTCTTCTCACGCTTTAGGGCCCCTAAAATGCCAGGGCAGTAGAAATACCCACGTGTGACCCCATTTTTGAAAGAAGACACCCCAAGGTATTCCATGAGGGGCATGGCGAGTTCATAGAATATTTTTTTTGGCACAAGTTAGTGGAAATTGATTTTTATTGTTTTCTCACAAAGTCTCCCTTTCCGCTAACTTTTGACAAAAGTTTAATTTTCATGAACTCATTATGCCCCTCAGCGAATACCTTGGGGTGTCTTCTTTCCAAAATGGGGTCACATGTGGGGTATTTATACTGCCCTGGCATTTAGGCCCTAAAGCGTGAGAAGAAAAATGCGTAAAATGCCCTCCTAAAGGTACTCATTGGATTTGGCCCTTTGCGCATCTTGCCTGCAAAAAGTGTCACACATGTGGTATCGCCGTACTCAGGAGAAGTAGGGCGATGTGTTTTAGGGTGTATTTTTACATATACCCATGCTGGGTGAGAGAAATATCTCTGTATATTGACAACTTTGAATAAAAATGTAAAAAGTTGTCGCTTACAGCGATATTTCTCACACCCAGTATGGGTATATGTAAAAATACACCCTAAAACACATTGCCCTACTTCTCCTGAGTACGGCGATACCACATGAGTGACACTTTTTGCAGCCAAGATGCGCAAAGGGGCCCTAAAACCAATGAGTACCTTTAGGATTTCACAGGCCATTTTTACGCATTTGGATTCTCACGCTTTAGGACCCCTAAAATGCCAGGGCAGTATAAATACCCCACATGTGACCCCATTGTGGAAAGAAGACACCCCAAGGTAATCCGTGAGGGGCATGGCGAGTTCACAGAAAAAAAAATTTGGCACAAGTTAGCGGAAATTGTTTTTTTTTTTTTTTTTTACAGTCTCATATTCCACTAACTTGTGACAAAAATAAAATTTTCCATGAACTCGCCATACCCCTCACAGAATACCTTGGGGTGTCTTCTTTCTAAAATGGGGTCACATGTGGGGTTTTTGTACTGCCCTGGCATTTGAGGGTCTCCGCAATCATTACACGTATGGCCAGCATTAGGAGTTTCTGCGATTCTCCGTATATTGAGCATACGGGTAATGAGATTTTTTCCGTTCAGCCTCTGCGCTGAAAAAAAAAAATGAACGGCACAGATTTTTTCATTCGCATCGATCAATGTGGATGAAAAAATCTCTGCCAAAATCAGTGACTGCGGTGCGGTGGGCTGGGCGCTAGCTACCTAACAAGTAGCTAACTAACTGGCGGTGATAAGGGACCCTTATGCCCCATTCACACGTCCGAAATTCTGTTTGCGGAACGTAATTGCGGACCCATTCATTTCTATGGGGACAGACTTTGTCCCGCTCGGATCCGGAATTACGGATCCGCGCTTCCGGGTCTGCACTTCCGTTCCGCAAAAATATAGAACATGCATTTTCTATATAGTTCTGGCAATGTGCGGATCTGCAAAATGCGGAAAGCACATTGCCGGTGTCCGTGTTTTGAGGATCTGCGGATCGGATCCGCGGATCCGTGAATCCACGGATCCGTGAATCCACGGATCCGCAAAACACATATGGACGTCTGAATAAAGCCTTACAAGGGGTGTGATCAATGACAGGGGGGTGATCAGGGGTCTAGATGGGGTGATCAAGGGGTTAATAGGTGAGGGGTGTGGGGGTAAGTGTAGTGTTTGGTGCAACTTTTACTGTGTTACCTGGTCCTCTGGTGGTCGATCCCAGAAAATGGGACCACCAGAGGACCAGGTAGCAGCTATATCAGACGCTGTTCATAAAACAGCGTCTGATATAGCTGTTTGATGCGATTTATATCGCATCTACAGCCTGCCAGCGATTGATCATCGCTGGCAGGCTGTAGTCCAACTCTCGAGCCGCGCTTCACTGTGAACGCGCGCGTTCACAGGAACTCTCGCGTTCACAGGAACTCTCGCGTCTCGCGAGATGACGCCCCGGCGCGTCCAAACAGAAGATCCCGGCCGCCCGCAGGACGCAATCCTGCGTACGGCGGTCGGGGACTGGTTAAGGACCCATGACGTACAGGTACGTCATGAGTAGTTCCGATCACTGCTGCTCAGCCGGCAGTGATCGGAACAAGGTACCTGCTGAAATCATTCCTAGTTACAATGCCCAGGGGGGTCTTGTGACCCCCCATAACGGCGATCGCTGCAAACCGCAGGTCAATTCAGACCTGCGGTTTGCAGCGCTATGTGCGATCTCTGATCCCCGCGGTCTATGACCGCGGGGATCAGAGGGTTAATGCCCCCAAACTGTTTATTTTTAACCCCCCCTGCAGCCCCCAATCATATTGTGGCTGCGGGGGTGCAGGGGGGTGGTTGCGGGCGGCGGGAGATGGTGCGGGAGGCGGGCGGTGCGTGGGGCGGGATCGCGATTGCGATCCCCGCCCGCCTCCTCTGTAATGAATCCCTGGTGTCTAGTGGGTCTATCAGAGTGTCAGCACATTGCTGACACTCTGATAAGACGGCTGGCATCTGTGCTTGATCAGATGCCAGCCGTTTAACCCCTTCCGTACCGCGGTCCGTACGGACCGCAGTATGGAAGGGTTAACAGGGAGGGAGCTCCCTCCCTCTCCCATCGGGGGGCTGCTGTGCCAACAGGGTGGGATCGCAGAGGGAGGGGGCTCCACTCCCTCTGCTTCAATCACCCGCTGCCCTCTTATGGCAGCGGGTGATGGTTGCCATGGAGACAGGACGCTTTCAGAAGCGTCCTGCTCTCCATGGTGCTGAAATGGTGCTGAAAGTCTGAATAGACCTGCTAAAGGTCTATTCAGACTTTGTAAAGTACAAAATACAGCACAGTGCACTATATAGTGTACTGTACTGTATTATACAGACACCAGATCCACTGGATATTTCAGAACAAAGTGGGTCTGGGTCAAAAAAAATGAAAAAAAACACATCACTGAATAAAAATTAAAAAAAATAAAATACACTACACATATTAGGTATCGCCGCGTCCATAAAAATCTGCTCTATAAAAATATCACATCATTGAACTCGTCAGGTGAACGCCATAAAAGAAAAACCAAAAATGGTGTAAATAAGCCATTTTTTGGCAACTTACATCACTAAAAGTGCAATACAAAGCGATCAAAAAAGCGTATGCCTCCCAAAATAGTACCAATCAAACCGCCATCTCATCCCGCAAAAAATGAGCCCCTACCTAAAACAATTGGCCAAAAAATTAAAAAACTATGCTTCTCAGACTAAAACATGATTTTTTTTGTTTCAAAAATGCTTTTTAGTGTTAAATGTATAAAAAAAACAAAAAAGTAGACATATTGGGTATCTCCACGTCCGTAAGAATCTGCTCTATAAAAATATCACCTGACCTAACCCCTCAAGTAAAAACTGTAAAAAAAATTTAATAAAAACTTTATCAAAAAGCCATTTTTTTGTCACCTTACATCACAAAAAGTGTAATAGCAAGCGATCAAAAATTCATATAACCCCGAAATAGTGTCAATCTAACCGCCACCTCATCCCGCAAAAAATGAGCCCCTACATAGGACAATCGCCGAAAAAAAAAAAAAATATGGCTCTCAAACTATGGAGACACTAAAACATGATTTATTTTTGTTTTAAAAAATTATATTATTGTGTAAAACTTATATAAATAAATAAAAAGTATACATATTAGGTATTGCCACGTCCGTCACAACCTGCTCTATAAAAATAACACATGACCTAACCCCTCAGCTGAACACATCAAAAAAATAATAATAAATACGGTGTCAAAAGCCATTTTTGTCACCTTACATCACAAAAAGTGTAATAGCAAGCGACCAAAATGTCATATGCACCCAAAGATAGTGTCAATCAAACCGCCATCTCATCCCGCAAAAAATGAGCCCCGACATAAGACAGTCGCCCAAAAAATAAAAAATAAACGATGGCTTTCAGAATGTGGAGACACTAAAAAATAATTTTTTTCAAAAATGCTTTATTATGTAAAACTGAAACAAAAACCCCTAAAAAGTAGTCATATTTGGTATTGTCCCGTCCGTTACAACCTGCTCTATAGAAATAGCACACAATCTAACCTGTCACTTCAACATGTAAATAGCAAAAAATAAAAATGGTCCCAAAACAGCAATTTTTTTGCAAATTTTCCATTTTAATCCATGTTTCCAGTAACAAAGGAAGGGTTAACAGCCAAACAAAACTCAATATTTATTGCCCTGATTCTGTTGTTTGCACAAACACACCATATGTGGTCGTAAACTGCTGTATGGCCAAACGGCAGGGCGTAGAAGGAAGGGAACGCCATATGGTTTTTGGAAGGCAGATTTTGCTGGACTGTTTTTTTGACACTATGTCCCATTTGAAGCCCCCCTGATGCACCCCTACAGTAGAAACTCCAAAAAAGTGACCCCATTTTGGAAACTACGGGATAAGGTGTCAGTTTTGTTGGTACTATTTTAGGGTAAATATGATTTTTGGTTGCTCTATATTACACTTTTTTTGAGACAAGGTAACAAAAAATAGAAATTCTGAAATTTCATCTCCATTTGCCAATAACTCTTGAGAAACACCTAAAGGGTTAACAAAGTTTGTAAAACTGTTTTTGAATACCTTGAAGGGTGTAGTTTCTTAGATGGAGTCACTTTTATGGAGTTTCTACTCTAGGGGTGCATTGGGGGGCTTCAAATGGGACATGGTGTCAAAAAACCAGTCCAGCAAAATCCACCTTCCAAAAACCATATGGCATTCCCTTCCTTCTGCGCCCTGCAGTTTGGCCATACAGCAGTTTACGACCACATATTGGGTGTTCGTGCAAACTACAGAATCGGGGGAATAAATATTAAGATTTGTTTGGCTGTTAACCCTTGCTTTGTTACTGGAAAAAATGGATTGAAATGGAAAAATTTTCAAAAAAATCGAAATTCTGAAATTTTATCTCCATTTGCCATTAACTCTTGTGGAAAACCTAAAGGGTTAATGACGTTTGTAAAATCAGTTTTGAATACCTTGAGGGGTGTAGTTTCTAGAATGGGGTCATTTTTGGGTGGTTTCTATTATGTAAGCCTCACAAAGTGACTTCAGACCTGAACTGGTCCCTAAAAAGTGGGTTTTGAAAATTTCTGAAAAATTTCAAGATTTTCTTCTAAACTTCTAAGCCTTGTAACGTCCCCAAAAATGAAATAGCATTCCCAAAATGATCGATACATGAAGTAGACATATGGGGAATGTAAATCAATAACTTTTTTTGGTGGTATTACTATGTATTATAGAAGTAGAGAAATTGAAACTTGGAAAATTGCAAATTTTTCAAAATTTTGGGTAAATTTTGTATTTTTTTATAAATAAAAATGAAATTTTTCGACTTTATTTTACCACTGTTATGAAGTACAATATGTGACGAAAAAACAATCTCAGAATGGCCTGGATAAGAAAAAGCGTTTTAAAGTTATCACCACATAAAGTGACACTGGTCAGATTTGCAAAAAATGGCCAGGTCCTTAGGGTGAAATAGGGCTGAGTCCTTAAGGGGTTAAGGTAGCCTCATTCACAAGTTTGTGTTTGATCAGCGATTTCTATCAATGATTGCAAAAAGGCTTTATTACATGTAGTCCTTCCCGGGAATCGCATACTTGTCAGTGAAGGAGACAGCTGCCATTACATGCAGTGATCTTCTCCATTGTATAGGGCAGAGCAATTGCAAATGCCATAGCTCGTCCCCAACCGACTAGTTTGCTGGCAGCAGGCCGTGATAAGACAGCACGATCTGCCACCGCCAAACAATTTTTAAGCTGTTCATCAGCGGCAGTATTACACTGTTAGATCATCGCTAAAAGTACTTATGTCAGATAAAAGTTCTGACTGGCAAGTTGCATTTTAATCCATCACAATGGCATGCAGTAGTCTTGAGGTCAGGGCTCTGTGCAGGCCACCCAAGTTCCTCTACACCAAATCCCATCTTTAAAAGCCTTGCTTTATCCAAGAAGGCTAGAAAAAGGAAAATCCTTCCCTAAACTGTTTCCAGAAAGTTGAAAAGCATACAATTGTCTAAGATGACCCTTTACTGGAAATAACAAGCATAGCTCATGTTCCCAGAGACTGCCCCACACCATTATGCACATTATTATTAGTCACATTGTTATAACCACCAGTTTATAATCCTGAGTAACCATCATGTGCAGCATGGACAGCAGCTAGACAGGCTGGGAGTGACACAATAAGGTCCTGGTAGGCTGTCACCTGTTTCTGGAGCCATGCTGACTGCAGTGCATCCCACAGCTGCTGGAGTTTGCACGGGGAAGGATCCATAGAGCGAACACAACAATCAGGGTGGTCCCAGAGATACTCAAGTGTGGGGATATAGGGGGCCAGTGGTAATACTTCTTGGTCATGCTCTTTGAACCAGTGTTGGACATTTCTAGCCATGTGACGTCTGATTGTATTGCAGGAAGATCCCACTAGCTCCAGGGAACTCGACTGGCATGTATGGGTGTACGTGGTACACAAGGATGGATTCATATCCAAATCATTGAGTGCCTTCAACATGGAAGAGTGGGCCCAAAGCATGCCAAGTAGGCATTCTCCAGACAATAATTCTGCCACCACCAGCTTGTGTTCTTCCACAAATGGTTGCAGGGTGTTTGTTCTCTGATGTTTCTCACCTGACATGCCTATGTCCATCTGTTTGATTAAAGGGGTTATCTGGGTTAGATAAATGTATGGTAGGGAGTATTATATTGCCATATTAAACTATTTTCTAAATCACTTACACTATTTTTATTGTGCCGATTCTCCAGTTCAGATTTGGGTCATGTGACCCCCGATGTCATCAACCCTTCTGAAGCCCTGAGGTCTCGTTTACAAGCTTCTCCCTGCTTGAGGGAGTGGCCCGGCTCTGTAAACAAGACGTCAGAGCCTTTTGTGCATGCCCGCTCCCTCTGCCTGTATCTTCTCACCACTCCGGCAGCCTTGTGAAACAGTATCTCCCTTATTCACTATAGTGCCTGCCCCCTCCCTCTGCACTTCACTGGAGGCTCCTGCTATCTGTGCAGGCAGCCTGCGTAAACACCAGAGCCCTGACCCTGGACCTTCAATCCACCTCCTCCACCACCTGAAGCTGACAAAGATCAAAGGCACAAGCTATGCGGGGTGAGATTCAAATGTGACAGTGTTGGGAGTTTGTTTTCAGAGTAGCAGAGCTGTGTTTAGTTAGATGTAGGACAGATGAAATGTAGCAGGGATGTAGCAGTGCTAATTTTGTCAAATGTAGTGTCTTTCAGACCTTTATATGTGGTGCAGATATATAGTACAGTGGACTTTGTCAAATGAGTTTATCAGCTTATCAAATGTAATGTAGGAGAGCGGAGATGTAGTGGAGATGTGGCAGACCTGAGTTGATGTAATTTAGTGGTATTCAGTTCTTTACACATAGTGCTGAGTTCTACATTTGTAGCAGTGCTTGGGTTGTCAGGTGTAGCAGAGCTATACCAGGGCAGAGGACCTCGAATGGGACAATGCTGGAGTTTTATTTCAGAGTAGCAGAGCAAAATTTGTCAGTTTTAGGCCTCATGCACACGACCGTTTTTTTATGCTGTCCGCAAAAAGGGGTTCCGTTGTTCAGTGATCCGTGTCCGTTTTTGCCTTCCGTTGTGTTTCCGTGTGTCATCCATTTTTTTTAACTGACATGACCCAAAAGATTTTACCAAAAGACAGGCTGACAATTTTTGCCAAGTAGAATGTATAAAATGTATCGTTATGTTGGGCACACCACATCTGGCACTGCATACGATATGACAAATAGTGGGGTCTGTATCCGATTGTGGCAACTTGGTTCTATTTTACCACTCTTCTAAACAGTATTTGTGATGGCTCACCTAAACACAGGCTATTAGAATGGGTGCCTCCAACAATATTAGACTCACCCTGTCTATAAAAGCATATAGAATGTATAAAATGTATCGTTATGTTGGGCACACCTCATCTGGCACTGCATACGATATGACAATAAATAGTGGGGTCTGTATCCGATTGTGGCAACTTGGTTCTATTTTACCACTCTTCTAATTGTTCATACAATTTTTGCCAAGTGCCTGCCAAGGGATCTGCAAAAAAAAACCGACGCGGAACGCGGATGACACACGGATGGCCATCCGCATTTTTTCACGGTCCCATTGACTTGAATGGGTCCGTGAACCGTTTTTCACGGACAAGAATAGGACAGGTTATATTTTTTTGACGAATGGAATCACGGACGACGGACGCGGAGGACAAACGGTGCATTTGCCGAGTTTTCCACGGACCCATTGAAAGCCAATGGGTCCGCAGAAAATCACGAAAAACGGCACAACGGACACGGAATCAAACAACGGTCGTGTGCATGAGGCCTTAGTAAAATGAGTTCTTCCAATGTAGGAGATTGATATGCAGTAGAGCTTGGTTTGTCAGATGTAAGAAAGCTCAGATGTATGAGGGCTGTGCCTGTGTTAGTTGAATGAGTTTGACAGCTGAATTTATCAAATGAAGTGTAGGTGAGCAGAGCTATATATGCTGATATATATATATGCTGACTTTGTCAAATGTAGTGTAGCATCATTTATATAGCGAAAAAAAAGTACAAAAAAAAGTACTCCATTATATGAGAAGAACAACAGAAATAAATAGCGCTGGTGTGAATGGGGACTAAAAGGTGGGGATTTATGCAGGGAACCATTACTGGTCTAACAGCAGGCAATCATAGCCAAGTTATAAAATCCAGTCCAATATGGCGGATCTTCCCTGTACTTTCTCACTTGGCTATAATAGCCTGTCTGCATTCACTATATACTGCACCACATACATGTGTGTGATGTATATTAGGCTACTTTCACACTTGCGTTAGGTGCGGATCCGTCTGTTATTTGCACAGACGGATCCGCACCTATAATGTAAACGTTTGTATCTGTTCAGAACGGATCCGTTTGTATTAGCTTTAAAGAAAAATGTCAAAGTCAAAACGGATCCGTTTTGAATTACATTGAAAGACAATGGGGGACGGATCCGTTTTCAAATGCACCATATTGTGTCATTGAAAACGGATCCATCCCCATTAACTTACATTGTAAGTCAAAACAGATCTGTTTGGCTCCTCATCATCAGACGGACACCAAAATGCTGCAAGCTGCGTTTTGGTGTCCGCCTCCAGAACGGAATACAGGCGGAACGGAGTCGAACTGATGCATTCTGAACGGATCCTTATCCATTCAGAATGCATTGGGGCTGAACTGATCCATTTTGGACCGTTTGTGAGAGCCCTGAAACGGATCTCACAAACAGAATCCAAAATGCCAGTGTGAAAGTACCCTTAGGCAGCGTGTGATGTGTGTGGGGCAGCGTGTGATTTGTGTGGGGCAGCGTGTGATGTGTGTGGGGCAGCGTGTGATGTGTGTGAGGCAGATCTTCTGCCTGTATGAACTAGGAGATGATCATGATCATGTGACTGTTTGTATGATAGGTTAGGTTGTGCAGTGCAGGGGGCGGGGAAAGGCAGATTATTCACACCCACAAATATTCATGAGGGAGAACTGAGTCATTGTTGTTACACGCCCCCCCAGCTTTACTGCAGCATGTAAACACAGCAAGAGTAACAGAACTATGCAAAGGTCCAAGTATGTTTTTTTTCAAGAAATCAAGGCTGAACTTCCCCTCACCCTCCTGGCTCATGTTATTGCCACACAAAAAAACTGCTTTGCAAGATAGCAGTCTAATAAGAATAGAATCCAATAGTTCAAACAGGGCTTGAGAAAGGCAAGTAAGCACTAGGTTTAGATCCTAAGAAGGAGTTTAAGCAAAGAATATAACCTTCTAGCGTCCTTAACCTCTTGACGACCGCCCATAGACTATAAACGTCCTATGGGCGGTTGTCTATCTCTGAATGGACGTTTTAGAACGTCCATTCAGAGAAGGCATCTGCACTCTAATCGTGCTGATGCAGAGCAGGTTGCCTGTTGTCAGTGACAGCAGGGCAACCCAGAGAGAAGGCAGGGACAGTGCCCAAGTGTCCCTGCCTTCTAAATCGCCCCAGACACGCTATGCGCTTCCTGCTCCCGACACGGTGGTCATGTAACCGCCGGAGCTGTTGGGTCTCTCACAGACCTCGATCAGCCCTGCACTAAGGCTGTACAGCATAGTATTATGCTGTACAGCCTATCTGGGGGTGTATTTCACTTGTAACTGGGGCTACTATGTCAGCCCGAGTTACAGGAGAAATCAATAGTGAAAAAAAAAAAAGTTAAATGTCCCCCAGAGGTCTTGTATGACCTTATGGGGGATGCAAAGTGTAAAATAAAAAATAAAAAAATTAAGTGTTTTAAAAAAAAAAAAAGGTTTTACATTTAAAAAAAAAAATCCCCAATTAATTAATTAAAAAAAAAAAGTTAAAAATAGAATAAAATAAAATAAATTGGACATATTTGGTATTGCCGCGTTCGTGACGGCCGGATCTATAAATATATCACATCATCCGTCCGATAAACACCATAAAAAAAACTGTAAAAAAAACTATTTTTGTCATCTTATATCACAAATAGTGCAGCAACAAGCGATCAAAAATGCATATGTCCCACAAAATAAATCCAGTAAAATCTTCACCTCATCCCGCAAAAAATGAGCCCCTACATAAGAAAATCGCTCAAAGAATAAAATAATTATAGCTCTCAGAACATGGAGACATTACAACATCATTTTTTGTTGAAAAAAAGCTATTATTGTGTTAAAGTGAAATAAATTTAAAAAAAGTATACATATTAAGTATTGCCGCATTTGTAAAAACCAGCTCTATAAAAGTATCACATGATCTAACCCCTCACATGAACACCGTAATAAAAATAAAATAAAAACAGTGCCAAAAAAGCCATTTTTTGTCACTTAACATCACATAAAGTGCAACACCAAGCGATTAAAATGGCATATTCCCCCCAAAATAGTACCAATAAAACCGTCACCTCATCCCACAAAAAATGAGACCCTAACTAAGACAATTGGTCAAAAAATAAAAAAGCTATAGCTACCAGACTACTTAAACTTAAATAAATAAGAAAAAGTATACATATTATGTATTGCTGCATCCGTAACAACCTGCTCTATAAAAATATCACATGATTTAACCCCTTAGGTGAACGCTGTAAAAATAAATAAAAACTGTGCTAAAACAACTAATTTTTTGGTCACCTTGCACCCTAAAGTGTAATAATGAATGCCCAAAAAAGCATATGTACCCAAAAATGGAACCAATAAAAACATCAACTCTTCCTGCAAAAAAGAAGTCCCTACACAAGACGATCGGCAGAAGAATACATTTTTTTTTCAAAGAATGCTTTATTATGTAAAAACTGAAAAAAAAGAACCAAAAAATAAAGTAGACATTTTTTATATCATTTCGTCGGTAACAACCTGCTCTATAAAATAGTGAATGATCTACTGTGTCAGATCAATGTTTAAAAAAATTAAAAATAAACAGTTTCAAAACAACCATTTTTTTGTTACCTTGCCTCACAAAAAAATGTAATATAGAGCAATCAAAAATCATATTCACCCCCAAATAGTACCAATAAAATTGGCACCTTATCCCCTAGTTTTCAAAATAGGGTCAACTTTTGGGAGTTTCTACTGCCAGGGTGCATCAGGGGGGCTTCAAATGGGACAAGGCATCTTAAAATGAGTTCAGCAAAATCTGCCCTCCAAAAACCATATGGCGTTACTTTCCTTCTGTGCCCTGCCGTTTGCCCTTACAACAGTTTAAGACCAAATGTGGGGTATTTCTGTAAACCGCAGAATCAGGGTAATACATATTGAGTTTTGTTTGGCTGTTAACCCTTGATGTTTTAAAGAAAAAAAAAAGGACTAAAATGCAAAATCTACCAAAAAGTGAAATTTTTAAATTTCATCTCCATTTTCCCTTAATTCTTGTGGAACGCCTAAAGGGTTAACAAAGTTTGTAAAATCAGTTTTGAGTAACCTGAGGGGTGTAGTTTCTACAATAAGGGCATTTATGGGGGGTTTCCACTGTGTAAGCCCCACAATGTGACTTCAGACCTGAACTGTTCCTTAAAAAGTGGGTTTTGAAAATTTTCTAAAAATTTTAAGAATTGTTTCTAAACTTCTAAGCCTTCTAACGTCCTAAACAAATAAAATGACATTTACAAAATGATGCCAACACAAAGTAGACATATGGGGAATGTTAAGTAATCATTTTTTTAAGAGGTATCACTTTCTGTTTTGAAAGCTGAAAAATTGACAGTTTGAAAATTGCGGTCTGGTGGCGTAATCTGCGGGACTGAGATGAGATGGAACATAGTGCCACTGTTCAGGTTTAGAGGATCTTCTAATCCTTTTACTGCGGTAAGGGTACTTTTACACTTGCAGCAGGACGGATCCTGCCGGATCCGTCCTTCCGCAAGTGCCCGTGCACTGCCGTGCTGCCACTCCGTCCCCATTGACTATAATGGGGCGGGGGCGGAGCTACGGCGCAGCACGGCAGTGCACGGCTGGAGATCGCCGGACTAAAAGTCCTGCATGTCCGACTTTTCAATGCGGCGTTCTTTGCCGTGCACTGCCGTGCCGCCGCTGTAGGCAAGGATTTGAGTGCGTCGTCCACATAGAAGTCTCTCACAAGAAAGTTTTTGGCCTCTTCCCCAAACTCTGACTCACCATCTAAGGCAGCCCTACGTAGGCCATATGTAGCAACAACAGGTGAAGGACTGTTACCAAACACGTGCGCCTTTATGCGGCATTCAACCATTTCTTTGCTGGTGTCATTGTCTCTATGCCAAAAAAAAACCTGAGGTAGTTTCTATGATTTTGCCGCACAATAAAGCAATGGAACATTTGTTCAATGTCAGCGGTAATGGCTACTGGCTCCGTTCTGAATCTCATGAGCATTCCCACCAGATTATTAGTCAGGTTTGGACCGGTGAGAAGGACGCCGTTCAGAGATACGCCGTTATGTTTGGCACTTGAGTCGAATACCACTCTTATCTAGTTTGGTTTCCATGGGTGATATACCCCAAAGGATAGAAGGTACCAGCATTCTTCATGCTCTTGTAAGGGTGGAGCCGGCTCTACGTGGTCATTGCGAAATATCTTTTCCATGAAGGCCACAAAATGACTTTTCATTTCTGGTTTGTTTTTTAACGTACGTTGCAAGGAGATGAATCTGGACAGTGCTTGTTCCCGGTTGTCAGGGAGTCTGGCTCTTACAGCATGGAAAGGTAAAGGTGCAACCCAGTGGTTAGATGCATCTTTGAAGAATTCATCGTCCATTATTTAAATAAACTCTGTCATCCATGGACAAGGCCAATTTGTTGTCGTCTGGTGTTGTACAAAACACGGTTTTTCCTAAGTGGTCAGGAATGATGTCTGGTGTCTTTAAGAGGTTAGAAAGCCTTTCCTTCACCTCATAATGATGAACACATGGCTTAAAATGAGATGTGCGACCATTGTTGAGCACAAAGGTTTTGAAAGAGTTCACTTGAGATGGTTTGTGGCTCTTATTTATACATACATCGCCCACGATTACCCAGCCTAAATCGAGTCTCTGTGCATATGAGGTGTTGTCAGGTCTGTTGCATTGACGACACCTTGTGGACCCTCAGAATGTTTCTCCCAAGCAGAAGTAGGATGTCAGCATTCATGTCCGTAGGGGGGATCTCACTAGCTAGATGTTTCAAGTGGGAATGATGGTATGCAGCTTCTGGAGTAGGAATTTCATCTCTTTAATCTGGTATTTGGTCGCATTCAATTAACATTGGCAAGGGTATATGAACGTTCCCTTTAATGGAGGAGATAAGGTATCCAGTGGCTCTTCTGCCATAAGTCTCTACACGACCAGAACAAGTGTTGAGGGTATATGGTGTTGCTTCTCCTGCTATGCTGAAGATCTCAAAGAATTTAGGTTTTGCCAGAGACCTATTGCTTTGTTCATCAATAATTGGCCTTTTCAGATTGCCCTTCTGGGTAGACGTTGACCAAACATACCTTTGCACAGCACTTGGAGCCAGCCTCCTTGCCACATATCTCCATACAGGAAGAGTAAACCGTAGTTGTAGCTAGTTCTTGAGCCGGTGGCTGCCCGCCATGAAGTGCAACGGCATTGGTCGCAGCTTGAGATGGTGCGTTGTCTGAAGGCAAGGTAGGATGCATTGCTGTAATGTGCTTGTCACTGCTGCATTCTGCACACTTGATAATAACTTTACAGTCTTTCGCCATATGATTTAATAAGGCACAACACCTTTAACACACTCCAAGCTCTTTAAGTATCTCTCTGCGTTCTTGCAAGGTCTTTGCACTGAGCCCACGACACTCCTTTAAAGGATGAGGTCTTTTATGGATGGGGCACATGCAGTTAGGGTCCTTTTCTTTGAGGACAGGGTCGTCCTTCCTAGTAGTGCAGGTTGCAATGAGTGGAACATTTGTTTTCCTAACGGATACTGTCCCCCTTAAGTCTCTACGTTTACTTGTGGTGTTGTCATACCTTGAACATGAGGATAAAGCAGGTAGAGTGGATTCAGTGAAGTCAAAGCTGGAGTCATTCTTCTTCCGAGCTTGGTCACTGATGAAAAGACACATTGTGTTCTCTCTTGTATCTGGAGCCCTGGTCTGCCCATTTCTCTTGCATGCCATGTGGTAGTTTCGCCACTATTGGATTGACGCCATGGGCAGTATCAAGGTAACTCAGTCCTGGCAGACGTGGGTCCATTTTCACCAATTCAAGTTCTTTTAGTAGGTCGCTCAGATCCTGGGGTTTGTGATTGTCCTTGCCAGTTATTTTTGGGAAGGCTTGAAGTCTCCTGAATAAGGCACTTTCTATAGCCTCTGGACTGCGATAGGTCTGTTCAAGTCTCTCCCATGCTGCAGCGAGACCTTCCTCTGAGTGGCCTGCATGAACCACTCTTAATGTCTTTATGTGTTCTGCAGATTCTGGGCCCAAACATCTGATGAGCAAGTCAAGTTCCTCCATGGCAGCGAGGATTAAATCACCGATTACTGCTTTAAAGGTCGATTTCCAGGCCCTGTAGTTTTCATCAAGGTCATCATACCTTGAGAGACTAAGGTTAATCAGCTCCCTGCGCATCATGTATCTGGCAAAGTCTGACATGTCTGATCTCCCATTCCCTATTGCGGTATTGCATTGTGGCGACTTTAGAGCATGTGGGGGTTCTTACAGATAAGGTTAAGATTGATCAGGATGGAATGATGTGGCATAAGGATTGAGCTGGGGTTTAGTCTCTGGATGGTCAGCCCGCTTGGTGTTAAATATTACCTCATTACTGGGGTGTAACGATTTCTGGTACTCTGTGGGTTCGCCCAGTTGGCGAGTTAGAAGTGGCGTTGGTACATGCGATTTAGCAGGAGGAGTAGGTGATAGTTGCCTTAGCACATACCTGGGAGTGCGGTCGGCTGGGTCTTCCTCTCCTCCTGGGACGAAACAGTCTAGGTCGGTACCTTGGCCTAGTGCTTGCTTGAGGACCTTTAGTTTAGCTAAGGTGGCTGCTTCTTCCCTTTATGTCTGGAGGATCTTTAGCTGGGCTTCTGTCTCAGCCTCCATTTCTGCTATCTTAGCCTCCAGTTCTGCTCTCTTCTTCGCAATCTCCACCTCCTTCTCTGCTCTCTTCTTCGCAATCTCCGCCTCCTTCTTAACAAAGGAACTTCTTACGCTAGTTTCCTCTGCTTCTGCCCGGACTTCTATAAGCTTTTCATGCAAGGCCGACCTTCCGGAACGAGAGGTTTTGGAAGATGAAAGGGTATATTTTGTATGTTTACTTGAAGTGGATCGATGGGATCTCGCCTCCTGTAAATGTGCGATGCGGAGTTCTGCCTTGCTCTCAGCATCTTGTACTAGTGCATCCTTCTCTTCAAGTAGATTCTCTCACTCAGCTCCTCTGAGGCTTCGTCAAAATCAGAGTTGCTCAGGAAAGTGATGTACTTAGCAGACAGTCGCTGATAGCGGACATAGGAGTTAGTTAAGCGATTCAATGTTGTGGTTAACTTTGTTGGGTCGTTGTTATATCGTAAAAAAAGCTGCTATATATAGTGTTCAGTTCTCTGCCATAAATCGTTTAAATTGTCACTAAACTCTTCTTTGGTCGCCTCAAAGTTCTCTCTAATCTTTTGTGTTGGCTTGAAAACATGTTTAGATCGTACTGCTTGTTCTTCAGTTAACATGGTCTCTGCTTCCTGCAGAGTTTTTGGGAGCAGGGTGACTTTCTGTATGTTCAGTTACTGACATCTCCACTAAGCCTCTTGTGGACATGTTATTCCTGTTTAAGTGGTACTGTCTTTATAAAAGGGTATTTCAGCTTGTGCACTGTGCTTATGAAGCCACGTGTGTGTAAGATGGCGGACAGCTCTATGCTGGCTGGCAGACTGCGTGTAGACATGCAAGACTGTAGAGTTAAGCTTCTTTTTGACTATTCTGCCACAGATGTACGTTAGAGAAATCCCCTGATTGGTTGTGAGTGATAGTCCCTGTACAAGCAATGGTAGCTAGCTGAACTCACTAATATCTCCAGATATAGGCACCAGTTGCATGTGATAATCCAGTGAGGAGAATACAATGGTAAAGCTTTGATAATTTATTGATTTGCCTTGGAGAAAACAAATGCAGGGAATCAGGGTATGCTAGAGAATATTAGAGGTCAAAAAGAAAAGCTCTCACCAGCTTAAAGTCTGTAGCAAAGAGGAAAGATGAAGGACCTTCCAGGGGAAGTGATGTCATAAAAAAAAAGGGAGGAGAGCATTGCAATGGAAATTTACATAACCCACTATAAAATGTATTATAAGAACAACCAACCACAGGGTGGCAGCGTTACACAACATAGTGATGGTAGATAATGTGAACACAGCAATTACAATAAAATAGAAGAATAAAAGCTGGAACAGCACAGCCGGTGTCATCCTATGTGGTAGAAAATGGTGTCACTCCCCTCGGGTCGAGTCATGGGTACGTCCATAAAGCTCTGCCCTGCCACCGCTGACGTCCCTTCACCAAGACTGCTGACCGACCCAATCAGTAACGGGGGATAGCTTTTGTATAGTAAACAGACCGCTGATGTGGGAGGGCTAAGCTGACAGATCGCCGAGGGGTGGGGCAGGGGGCAGGGTTGGTATTCAAATTTTAAAGAACAGGATCGCTACTCAATGACGGATGCGCAGAGTCACGACACATACACCATATATCTCCAACACACATACACATAAATACACTATATATGCAGCCCCAATGAATTCTCCAAGTCCCCCCCTCCCCCTGCATTTTGCTGTACTTGCTATACAGCAGCACATACCTCACATCCAGGGCCTCCAGTTGACGTCTCCTCCAATGTAGATCTTCTCTGTCATCATCTTCTCAGTTTGGTCCAGACACTTCTTTCAGCCGCTCCTTGTCTCTGCAGAGTGTGACACACAGACATCTTAGTGTCCTCACTTTTCTATTATCATCCCCCAATCTGGAGTCCCCACAGTGTTATCCTACTGCTCGCTGTGCTCCCCAATACCACAAATACTATCCTTTAGAAATAATAGTGCCTCCATAGTAATAGTGCTCCTCATATTCCAACCAATAGTAATTCTCTTATTAGCAATACTGCCTCACATTAAGTAATATGCCCCCCACACTGCCCCATATTAAGTAATATGCCCCCCACACTGCCCCACATTATGTAATTTGCCACCCACACTGCCCCAAATTATGTAATTTGCCCCCCCACACTGCCCCAAATTATGTAATTTGCCCCCCACACTGCTCCACATTATGTAATTTGCCCCCCACACTGCCCCACATTATGTAATTTGCCCCCCACACTGCCCCACATTATGTAATTTGCCTCCCACACTGCCCCACATTATGTAATTTGCCTCCCACATTATGTAATTTGCCCCCCACACTGCCTCACATTATGTAATTTGCCCCCCACACTGCACCACATTATGTTGTTTGCCCCCCAGCTGAAACTATCCACCTGGAAAGAGTTCTAGATGTAACCCTATCGCCTTTATTCTTTCCGGCAAACTGTACGAACAGTCTAGATGACTTCCTCCAGGATTCAGTTGCCTCCAAATATCTCAGAAGGCACCTCCTGACATCCAGACAGTGTAGTTTCTTTTCCTTCTCATTATATGGCTTTTGGCAAAGAGAAGGCAGGACGATATCCTGCGATCTATGAAAAAAGGAGACGACTTTGCGGAGAAAAGAGGGATCCGGCTTGAGAATTATTCTGTCCTCCAGGATCTTAGTGTAGAGAGGCAGGTAGAAAGGGCAGATATTTCACTCACATGCCTGGCAGAAGTGATGGCTACTAAAAAGGCCCCCTTAAAAGATAAGATTTTTATCGGACGATCCAACAGGGGTTTGAACGGTGGTTCCATCATACTGGACATACCAGATTGAGGAACCAATGCAGAAGCAGATATTCTGGGTATTTGAATGGTACGACTGACTGCTTTAAAAAATCTTCTCACCCAAGGATGATTGGCTAAGGAGAAATCAAAGTAGGCACTGAGCGTGAACTTTAAGCGTACTGACTAAGTTTTTTTTTTATCATGGTCATTCTGAAGAAAATTGAGGATTGTTGGCATAAGAGGGGAGCCCAAAGGATCTATTGGGATTCCAGAAAACTTCAAGTTCTTCCATACTCTTAAGTATATGGAAGAAGTGATGTCTTTTCTACATGATAACAGGGTATTGATCACTTCACTAGACAGACCCTTCTTCTCTAGTATGGACCTCTCAGATAACAGGCAGCTAGGTGTAGGTTGGTTACCTCTGGATGGTGAACTGGTCCATGATACAGCAGGTCCTGTCTGGCAGGATCCATAGTTCCGTTATTGAAAGTTTGCTTAGCCAGGTGAACCACGACCTTCTGGGCCAGAAGGTGCAATCAGGATCAGTCTTGTTTTGTGCAGTCTCAGCTTCAGAAGGTCTCTTGGAATCAATCTTGCGGGTGGAAAGGCGTATAGCAGGTTGTTCGGCCATGGTCTGGAAAAAGCGTCTATGCCTGTAGGAGAATCTTCTGGGTTTAGAGAAAAGAATAGATGACACTTCGGTGTTTTCTGTTTGCGAAAAAGTCTATCAAAGGATTGCCCCAGAGGCGCACTACCTGATTGAAGACTGTCTGATTTAGACATCATTTTCCCTGATCTAGACGATTTCTGCTGAGAAAATCCGCTTTTGTGTTTTCTACCCCTTTTAAGTGAACTGCTGTTATGTAGGTAACTGAGGGAACCACTATAGAAAAAATCTTTTCTGCCAGAGACATAAGGTCCTCTGACCTTGTCCCGCCTTGTCTGTTCACATAGGAAACTACAGTGGTGTTTTCTGAAAAGACTTTGACTATCTTCCCTTTTAGTTTTGGTAGAAACACTTTTAGAGCCTGGAGCACTACTCTTAATTCTCTTACGTTTGCGACTCTTTTTTTCCTGAGGAGTCCATTCTCCTTACGCAACCTCCTCCTGGCAGTAAGCTCCCCAACCCCTCGGACTTGCGTCTGTTGTAATGGAAATCTGTTCCTGCATATCCCAGGAGAGCCCTTGAGATAGATTTGCTGGATCTAGCTACCATTGCATGGACTGAATGACTCGGCCTGGGAGATGAAGATGGGTTTCTAAGGGGGATAGGGACCCCTGCCACTGCTTCAGGATTTGCCATTGGAGTTTCCGAGATTGTAATAATTTCACTGCTGGGATTGTGGACGTCATCCTGCCTAGTACCGCCATCCCTTGCCTGATAGTGCTGTGCTTTGATGAAATCAAAGACTGTACTCCTTCCTGAATCCTGAAGATTTTTGACTGGGGAAGTAGGCAACGCTGACTCACAGAATCTAGGATTAGGCCTAAAAACTTACAAGTCTTTGATGGGATTAAATTAGATTTTTTCCAATTTATGCATCACCCTAAACTTTCCATTATCTTGATTATTTCTGAGAGGTGGGAGGACAAAATGGTCTCTGCTTCTGCTACGACAAGTATGTCGTCTAGATATGGTATAGTTAGTATATCTCTTACATGTGCCATCACCTCTGCTATTAGCTTGGTGAATAGTCTGGGAGCTTGGGCCACTCCAAAGGGGAGCGCTCTGTATTGAAAATGGTGGATTTCTCCCTCTATAGATATTGCTACCCTCCAGGAACTTCTGGGAGTCTGTATGTATCGGGATGTGATAGTATGCATCCTTTATATCCAGGGTTGACATTACGCATCCCGGGATCCCGGGAACAGCTGTTTTATTGTGGATTGTACCGATTCCATTTTGAATTTTTTGTATTTCAAGAATTGATTTAGATATTGCAGGTTTATAATTATCCTGTAGGTTCCATCTGGTTTGTGAAACGGCGAAAGAGGCGAACTCTAGATGGAACCCCTCTTTTATGACTTGTGGAGATAGAATCCCAAGCCTGAAGGAAGTGAGATAACCTTCCTCCCACCGGAATGGAACCGTCATTGTTGGGTATTCTTGGACTGGTTACTGGATTGGGACCTAAACAAGAAACCCTTCTCTTTTCTAGTTTTGTTCTCCCTCCAATATCTCCTTCTTTTATCTTACATATTTTATTTTTACTAAAAAACTGGCGGTTCTTTGTGGGTCTGGCAGATGGAAAACCTTTTTTATCATCAGCGGCTTTTTCCAATAGATCGTCTAGAACAGATCCGAATAAGAAATCGCCTTGACACATGGTATGGCAGGGTATGGCACATAATCTATTTTTGGACCCTGTGTCCACTGACCACCCCTTCAACCAAACTGCTCTCAAAGCAGAATTAGCTAAAGCGGCAGATCTAGCACTTCGTTTTAAAGCATCTACAGAGGCATCCGAGATAAAGTCAACTGCTTTTAATATAGTAAGAAAAACTTCTAGCAGTTATTCTCTTGGAGTTTTATTCTCTATGTGGGATTCAAGGCCCTGTAACCACATTTTAATAGACCTAGCAGTAGAGGTAGCAGCAATGTTAAGTTTGAAATCCTGAGTCGAGGCTTCCCAGGCACTCTTAAGGTACATTTCAGCTCTTCTGTCCATTAGATCTTTTAAGGCCCCTACCGTAGGTCCTCAAATGGCAAGGCTGACCGCTTGGACATTTTTGCAACCGGTGCATCTATTTTAGGAGGTTTATCCCAGCTGGAGCATTCACCTTCATCAAAAGGAAATTTTCTTTTTGCATTTTTGGGGATGAAAAACTTTATCCGGCTTTTTCCACTCTTTTTGTATTAAATATTTTAGGTTCTTATTTATCGGGAAAACTCTAGCTTTTGTGACCGAGGTCTCCAAACATGATCTGCTGGACTGTTTTTTGCTCCTTAGTTTCGTCTATCTTCATCATGGCCCTAATGGCCTTGAGTAAGGAGTCTGTGTCCTCATGTGAGAAACTCCGCTTCAGATAAGGAGTCCGAAATATCTCGGATCTCTCCCTGCTCTGCCTCCTCCTCAGAAGAGTCAGAATCAGAGAAATGGCTAGTATGTCCCTGTCTGCCGGGGGGGGGGAGACGATGGAAAAAAAATTCCGCAATTTCGGATCTCACCATACTTTTGATACTTTGCATAAAGGTTGGTGACTCCTCTTCTAGCATTTTATCAATACAGCGCTGAAAGAGCAACTTGGGCCAAGAAGGGGTCAACTTTTTCTCAAGGCCCTCTTAGCAGAATTTAAGGCAAGACAAAAGGCTGGGGATTAACCCCCTTACCCCACCAGGAGTACTAATCATGCGTCCTGATCGCCCTGGTCACCAGTGCGCTGACCACCCTCATCTTCCATGCCTAGGTCCAGGGTGGGAGGGTCTTCCATATACAGGACACCAGACGTCCTCTCCTGGCTGGCACCCTTCCACCTGTGCACTGATGGGGTTAAATACCCCAGGTATGGTCGTTGTTGGGATCCATAGTGTGTGGCCTGCAGCTCCTCACTTCCGGAACGCCATGCATTTCAAATACCGGAAGTGGCCGGCGCATCACTTCCACTTCGCGCCGCGCACCAGAATTAGAGCTCTGGCAGACGGAACCAGGCCCCGGACCTCCCAATCACCGCCAGGAGGATCCGGTGTGACAGCGGCACCTCCCGGTACTGCCACTGGATAACAAGCTGGCCTCAGCCAGAACCAGGAAGGGTGGACTCCAGTCTACAGGCGGCTCCTAGAGGAGACTTACGCCATACCAGGTAACCCCTATGGTCAGCACATACCGGCGGGGCCCTGCAGCCTTTGGAGCTCTTAAAAGGAAAACGCATCCTATACCTAGGACAGGAAACAGGAACTGGTGGATAGAGGCCGAGTCCCTTCTTAAGAAGCTCTCCATGGAAGTTCCTGTTTCCTGTCCTGGATAGAGGCAGGCTCTCTCAAGGGTGCTGTCATGGGCATAAGGGAAAAAATGGGAGGAGGAGAGCGAAGAAGTTTCTGAGGGGGAAGGTGAGCTGGGGGTAGATGGGGCGCTTCTCTCCCCCTCAGTCAGCCACACAGAGCCATGTGTGCAAGCTCTGGACGTGATAGAAGCCTCAGTCAGCTGCTGCAGCTCACGCTCAGACAGCACAATGCTGCTGTCTAAGCGTGAGCTACTGAAAGGGTGGATATCCCTGCGTCTGTCCAGGCCCTGCGCCAGACGGAGGACAGGGAGCCAGAAAACCGGACTGTCTGGCCTAAAACCATATATACAGTACAGTATGAAATATATATTCTCTTATAGAAGTCAACAATAGGCAGAAGTGCTCAGGCAAGTCTTGTCCCTCCTCACTAGCTGAAGACTCTGTAAGGCCTCATGCACAGGACCATATCTGTTTGCGGTCGCCAAAACACAGATCCTGGCCATTAGCATGCCACCTGTTTTTTCCAGTCTAGAGAAATGAACATGTTCTGTTTTTATGGAGGAACATGGAACAGATGGTGTGCTGTCTGCATTTTTGTGGCCCAATTGAAATGAATGTGTCCGCATCGAACCGTAAAAAACATGGAATGCATGCAGACCATAAATACTGTCATGTGCATGAGGCCTTATAGAAAGTCTGTGATCCAGTCTTTCGTTAGTGAAGAGGGACAGTGCAAGGAGGCAATTTCTGCCTCCTTGCAGGGTCTCAATATTATAGATGATATTAATGATATTAGATGATATTAACAGAAGTGCGCTGTTTTTTCTGCTGGGCTCACAGACTCATAGCGTGGCTTCCCACGTGATCGGGAGCTGCAGCACTGTTCGTTCACAGATATGGTGTATGGATGCCGGGCATACCGATGCTTGTTGGCGTGTTTCGTCGCACTAGAAGGATACTGGTCCAGGTGGTTGGCTTTTATGGAATTAGAAGAAATGTTTGAACTTATTCATTACCCCTGTCACTGCTAGGTTACCATACGCATTTCGGAGCTTAGCGCTCCTTCCTCAGTGGCCTGCAGTGAATGATTCAGTAGTTCATTTTAAAGAGATGCTCCATCAGCTGGGGGTGTTCCCCCATAAAAAGGTTATAGCAAAAAGATGGACCGGATTGTGCCACTTTCTATATGGTATCAAACTAAATATTTACTTTTATTTCAGAGTAGAATAGGGAACCACTACTACACATTTCATTATGATTTCTCATAATAATATGCAAATATATAAATATATCTCACGTATGTAAACCAAGAAGAATAAGGTCATGCTAATAAAAAAAAGCAAAAATACCGCACTTGCGTTAGTGGCACGTTTATAACACATGTTGAGCGGTTATAAAAGATAGAATATGAATTGTAGAGAATATAGAGACATGGAGGGAGAAAGGGTTATTCATTATTATTATTACTCATTATTGTGGGTCTAGCTCAGGGATGGGCAAACTGTGGCTCTCCAGCTGTTGCAAAACTACAACTCCCAGCATGCAAAGACTGCTTACAGCTATCAGCCTACGGCAGGGCATGGTGGAAATTGTAGTTTTACAACAGCTGGAGAGCCGTAGTTTGCCCATCCCTGGTCTAGCTCATCTTCCTATTGATTGTAGAATCCAGAGAATAGGGATTATTATAAGTAGGATATTTAGCTAAAAAATTTAGGATATTTAGCTAAAAATGTACCTTCATCGATGCATTCCGTGACTCACCAAGGGACTAAGATATGGTTTACTAATGTTCTTACATTTATGAATTTATTCTTATTTTTTTATTGTTTATATTATTTTATGTCCTTTTTTTTTTTTTTTTTTTCAGATAAAAAGTGACTGAAAAGAAAGAGGTAACTGAAGAAAAGGGGGATCGGGGCCTACCTAGGAGGGGAGATCGAGGTGCTGGTAGATAGACGGCCCTCAATGTCCCATCCCAGATCTATAGGAAACCGAAAATTTCCATTTTAGCGTTTAGTCCTGCTGGAATTAAGGTGTTTAGTTCAAAAATTCTTTTTAATTCTATCCTGGACTTATTGGCAATGTGGTTACCACCTTTCCAGGGTCTTTTCACTTTTTCAATAGCCGCGAATATGAGGGTTGAAGCTTTGCTGTTATGATAGTCTTTAAAATGTTTGGAGACAGAGTGTGTTTCAAAGCCTTTTTTAATATTTGCTGTGTGTTCTGCTATTCTTTTTTTAAAGGATCGTTTGGTTTGTCCCACATATTGCTTTTGACATGGACACTAACACATAGATGGACATCTGTTTAGTCACAGGTAAGGCTGTATTTTATTTCAACATTAAATTAGTTCTGTGTTGACCGTATCTCTACTGTTTTCTTTGGAAAGGTGGTATTCTTACAGTTGTTACATCTGCCACATCTGTAGAAGCCTTTAAGTGTTAACCAGTTAGACGAGTTTGTTTTTATTGTTGTTATTTTCTTGGTTGTTGGTGCCACCCTCAAACCCAGGTTTGGGGCTTTGGTGTATATGATATGTGGGGTGCTGTTCAGTATAAGTCCAATAGTTTTATCTCTGAGGAGATGGTGCCAATGTTTATTTACTATTCTTTCTACCTTCTTATGTTGAGTGTGAACTGGTAGGATAATGCGGAGGTTGTCCTCCTGTTTAGATTGTCTCTCTGGGTGTAAAAAAAAGTCTCTCCTGTCCATGGCCCTAACTTTGTCTAGGAAGGCCTCTAATGACTGAAAAGGGTAATTTGTTACCAGAAATTCTTGTTTTAATTTAATTGCTTCCTTTTCAAATTGATCATTATTGGTGTAGTTGTGTTTGATCCTTCTAAACTGGCTGGTCGGAATATTTAGAAGCCATCTGGGAGGAAGACACCATACGTCCTAAACTGGGGACAAGTCTGGTACTATGGAGAAGATATATTGATGATATATTTATTTGGCAAGATATGGAACAAAATCTCAATACCTTCATACAAGATATCAATATTAATGATAGAAACCTCAGTTTCACTACAAACACTAGTAGAACACAGGTGGAATTTTTAGACTTTATTCACTATCAGTATAGAGCAACATAAATTAATATGTAGGACACACTACAAACCAGTTATGAAGAACAGTTACATCTTATACACAAGCTCCCATCTTCCAAGATGTTCTTTTCAGTGGGGATCCGACTCCTGAGACCCCTGCTGATCAGGCGTTTAAAGAGGCCACTGCGCTCACCTTCGGTGAGCACTGCGGTCTCTATATAGTTTACCAAGCACAGCTCCGTACATTAGACAGCAGCGATGCTTGGTATTGCAGATCATCTCCTTTCACTTGAATCAGACTGAACTGCAACTAGGTCATGTGCCTGATATACAGTGACATTACTGGCCTCCCAACAGTTGATCGGCAGGTGTCCCGGGAGAAGGACGCCAGCCGATCTAATATTGATGACCTATCCTAAAGATAATCTTATACACCTTGCTGGAACTGTATTACACTGCAGTTTCTCTGCACGAGAATATGTGTGGAAAAACCGTGTGTAATCCACAATCAGTGGAGGCAGGCTATGTGTGAATGTGTTATCTGTGCAATATTTCTTTTGGGGCTCCACTTAAAATTCTGCCCAGGGCCACATTTTGTCTAAAACCGGCCCTGCCCAAAGGATAGAAATCACTGAAGATAATAAATTAACTAAATCAACTAAATCACCACCCTGAGGAATTTGAGAGGATGGATGAACTGGGACATGATAATAGGCATCTCATATCTATGGAGGCCATAACACAGATCTTGAAAAAGGTAGTGGATTACCGCGTTTATGGATTCCACCCAGAACCTTTGGCATGAAAGATAAATGTTCCTTGAGATTTATTATTGTACAAAAATACTTAGCTTACTCTTACCGGCAATCTTTTTTTTTTATTCCCCCCCAAAAGGCATCATTTTTATTTACTCATGAATGTCTATGTACTATACTACATATATGTACAGGAGCAAATAATGAGGTGCCAACATGGGCTCATGGAAAACGGATTACCAGTGTAAGTAATATAAGTATTTCCATTATGTCCTATGACAGCAGCTGTGAGACAATAAACTAGGACGAGGCTCGAGCTTGGAGAACTTTAGTCCCAGAGGCTAAATACTGGTTAAACCTTAAGTTTATCCTATGGTTCCTGGAAAAGATATTCAGAGAACTCCAACTGGCTGCCCTGCATATCTAGGCAACAGAAGTAGATGCTCTCTCAGCCCAGGATGTTGCTGTGGCCCTAGTAGAATGGGCAGAAAACCTCAAAAGGTACTTCAAGTGCTGCTGAAGGATACACAAAAGCAACCCCTTGTGATCCATCTAGCTAAAGTACGATTTGAACCTTATTCCCTTTATTTGAACCCTGTAATTGCACAAATAAGTGGGAAAATTTTCTGCAATCCTTAAGCCTCCAGGTAATTATGCACCTCCTCATATCTAATGCATGGAATCTTTCCTCTCCCTCATTAGTTGGATGCTGGCAAAAGGATGGCAGAATTATGATCACTCGTGATCTATAAAAATCAGAGAATTTTTTTATAAGAAAAGCTTGATCTGGCTTAATCCTATCTTCTAGAACAATAGTATACAGAGGGGAAAATAGAAAGAGCCGAAATCTCCCACACCTTTCTAGCAGAATAGATGGCCAACAAAAAGGCTGCTTTATAGGATAAATACTAGTGATGAGCGAGCACCAAAGTGTTCGGATACTCGGTCCGAACACATCGAGATATTCGTGCGCTCGGCCGAGCACCCGAGTATAATGGAAGTTAATGGGAGACAACCAGGCACCCCCTGCTCGGATGAAGGGAGGGTGCCTGGTCCATTGGAAAAGGTCAGAAAGTAACAGAAACACCACCGAAATGGATCTGTAGCAGAGGCAAGTGTCTCCATCTCCTTCTCCTCCTCTTCATGGCCCAATTCGCGCTGAGAAGACGAACTGGGGGAGGTCTGGCTATCACCCTGTATCATCTCGATGTCTCCCTTTTGCAATCCCACTGTCTTTTCCAGAATGTTGCGGTGCTGCGGATCCCTCCCCCTCTGTATTGCTGTTCTCGCTCGGCTTTTCACCTTCCCATGTTGGGTCAGTGACCTCATCGTCCACCACCTCCTCTTCCACTTCCTCACTGTGCTCATCCTCGTTACTTGACCTAACCACCACCTCAGTGATTGGCAACTGTGTCTCATCATCATCCACCTCGTGAACGAATGATTGCCGTTCACCACCGTCATCTTCTTGAGACTGTGAAGGCTCAAGAGGTTGGGAATCAGGGCACAATATCTCAGGTACCTCTTCAAATGTGCTTGGCGAGAGAGCCAAACCAAGTACTGGCGATGAAAAGAGGTCATGTGAATATCCGAGTGTGAGATCACTTGTTTGGCCAGACGCGACATGATGGGAGGAAGGAGGATCAGAGTGAGGATTCGGTTGACCAGACTCTTGTCTACAGAGACTGGACTTCGTGGAAGAGAGTGTGGTTCTTAACTGACCACCTGTTCGCACTGGTCCGATTTGGACAGTGCTTTCCTGCGAAGCCCAGCTAAGATGGACATTAAGCTGGGTAAGATAGATTTTTTTGTTTTTTCTGGTGCACTAGCAGAAGGCACAGTTTCATTGCGCCCAGGGCCATGGCCTCTGCTTGCACCATCAGCATCACGCCTAGGGCCACGGCCTCTGCTTGCACCATCAGCATCACGCCCAGGGCCACGGCCTCTGCTTGCACCATCAGCATCACGCCCAGGGCCACGGCCTCTGCTTGCACCATCAGCATCACGCCCAGGGCCACGGCCTCTGCTTGCACCATCAGCATCACGCCCAGGGCCACAGCCTCTGCTTGCACCATCAGCATCACGCCCACTTCCCCCTCCCTTTGTGCTCGCCTTCTTCATATTAATGGTTTTGTCTGTAGATGTGTCGCAGATTGTTTTACTGTCCGCTAATGACACAGTTTTCTGATGCAGGACAGTACTGGATACAGAAAAATACAGATTTTTGGCACTACACTAGGCAAGAGATAATGAAATTTTTACAATACACACTGTATTGGCTTGCTGTAATGTACTGGATACAGAAAAATACAAATTTTCGGCACTACGCTAGGACAGAGATAATGTAATTTTGACAATACGCACTTTATTGGCTTGCTATAATGTACTGGATACAGAAATACAAGTTTCCGGAAATACACTAGGCCAGAGATAATGTAATTTTGACAATACGCACTGTATTGGCTTGCTATAATGTACTGGATACAGAGAAATACAAATTTTCGGCTCTACACTAGGCCAAAGTTAATGTAATTATGTAATTTTGACAATACACACTGTATTTGGATGTAGTTCTATATTGGATACAAATTTGTCTCAAATAAAATGTTTTCTCTGCGGGAATGTACTGTATATACGATTGCGGCCTAAACGCACACACAGATGTGCCCTAAACTAGTTAACTATGGCCAAAATATAAATCACTGTCTGCTAGAGTAACTAATATACTGGTCGCGGATTGAACGCACACACAGATGTGGCACAAGTTAGGTTAATTTACCCAGAAAAAAATAAGTTCTCTGATGGTGCAGTGTATATCTCAGTACCAGGCACACGGTAGTGAATAAGCCTCTTTTTATAATGTCTGCCCAACACACTGCTTTATGATTGTGCAGTGTATATCTCAGTACCAGGCACACCGCAGTGAATAAGCCCCTTTTTATAATGTCTGCCCAACACACTGCTTTATGATCTTGCAGTGTATATCTCAGTACCAGGCACACTGTAGTGAATAAGACACTTTTTATAATATCTGCCCAACACACTGCTTTATGATGGTGTATTGTAGATGTCACTAATCTGAAATCTTTCTGTCTTTTAGAAGTTAAAAAAGCGATTTTCAAGCCCTGCACTATCTGTCCCTTGCTGGTGACGCCTGTCCCTGATAGTGCTGAAGCAAACCCCTTCCAAAAAAAAAAAAAAAAGAAAGAAAAAAAATAAATAAAAAAAATGATGCTGCACTGCTGTCAAACACACACTCTAGTCCTTAAAATGACTGTTAGGTCTTTCAATAAGGTTTTTGGAGTAAAATCAGTAAGTTTAAAGGGAACCTGTCACCGGGATTTTGTGTATAGAGCTGAGGACATGGGCTGCTAGATGGCCGCTAGCACATCCGCAATATCCAGTCCCCATAGCTCTATGTGCTTTTATTGTGTAAAAAAACTGATTTGATACATATGCAAATGAACCTGAGATGAGTCCTGTACGTGACTCATCTCAGCGACAGGACTCATCTCAGGTTCATTTGCATATGTATCAAATCAGTTTTTTTACACAATAAAAGCACACAGAGCTATGGGGACTGGATATTGCGGATGTGCTAGTGGCGATCTAGCAGCCCATGTCCTCAGCTCTATACACAAAATCCCGGTGACAGGTTCCCTTTAAAGCAAAACGTTATCTGTCCCTGCCTACTGTCTGTTCTCCCTGACGCTGAATCAGCCAAGCACCGGACCTCAGCTCTTATATGAAATGGTATGTGTAAGGCTTACAGCTAACATGGCTATGGCCTTACACTGGGGGGAATTACTTACCTGGAACTTGATTGGCTGCTTTGAAGGCGTCAAACGTGCAGGGAGGAGACTCAAGCAATGTGACGAATACACATGGTGTTCGGCCGAGTAAAGTCGAGCGCCAAGCATAGCGATGCTTGAGCCGAACCGATACACCGCCGAGCATGCTCATTCATCAATAATAAATACCATACTTTATTGGTATAGATTCTAGAGAGTCAAAGGGAGGACGAGAAAGGCTGAAGTCCCACATCAGGGCTCCAGATGGCGACCACAATGGTCGCCAATGCGACTTAGAATTGCAAAATGGCGACAAGACTTTGTAGTCTTGTCGCCATTTGCACCTAGACCGTCCGCTGCTCTGCCGCTTTATGAAGACAGGGTTTTTATACAGCAGACACACAGCAATCCAATAACAGAGCTCTGCACAGTACAGAGCTCTGTTTTTAGTGAGGAGGCTTCTGATTTGCCAGTATCAGGGTGTTGCTGTACCATTGGCTGCTCCGCTAACACCCCCCTTCTCCCGCGCTGAACACAGCAGCAGCAGCTTGCTGATGAAAAACGGTAGTGCACACCACTACCGAAGGCTCCATAGACAAGGTTAGCTCAAGTAGACAAGTTTTTCAGTCCTGCAATAAGAGCGGCACATGGTGGTGAGCGTTCTGCTTACACTGTGCCATGTGCTGAGGGTGCCCTGTGCCCCCCATGTAAGGGGTAAGTGGTGGAGAAGAGAGGGCAATGATAGTGGACAACTGCAGTGCGCTCAGCCACACACAGACTGCCGAGTAAGGCTGGGCTTTATGCCTCCTCACACTAGCAGAAGAAACGGCAATAATATTCTGTCACAGGGCCTGGTGCACTTTGTCTGTGTGCTAAATAAAAAGAGAGGAATACACTGTTGCTGGCACGACCAATCATCATAGTGTAGTGCAGGGTTGCAAATCGTGACAGTAAATGGGGTCACATTGCAACCCTACAGGTCGCAAAATGACCCCTCTTACTAGGGGCAATGTTGCATTGCTACACTGTGATCTCTGGCCATGTGAGGTTTGCCAAAGTCACCATGTAGCCCCAGACTTATCTAACCTGTGGTTATGTTATAAATGGCCATTTGGGACAACCACTTTAAACCCCTCCTTTTTTTTTTGCACTTAGTCCATCCGTTACAAAAGCCATTACACTTATTTTTGTATGCAGAGTACGGCTGATGTGCAGGAGAGGTCAGACGGCGCTCCTCATTAAAATATAGCTGTTACCTGCCAGGCTTCAGGTGGAGTCTCGAGTGAACAGCACAGAGTTAGGGCATGCAGCATCGCAGACATGGTGAGCGGCAGAGGTAGCAATTAGGTAACAAAGTTTTATGCAAATCAAAGTCAATTCGCTCATCCCTAGTTCTAATAACGTCTGTACAAGCAGTTTTTCTCCCTAAAAAATGTCTAATGCGTATGAATACGCACGGTAATTTAACTGCCATTCATGGGGCAGGGGAGCACGTACCACTTCCGACTGCTCATGAAGTGCCCGGGACGGCATGGCGGGATCGGAGCCTCTTCTAAGCAAAGACCATGTGCCCATCCTTTCTCACCGAAAGTCCCAGTGTGCCTTGCAAGCTTCTATCTATAGAAGCAGGTACCCTACTTTTATAGACCCTTGAGACTCTTAACACTGCTATCGACATAAGGTCATCTAGAGAAACAGCAGGTTTTTAAAATGTTTCTCCTTAGAAGTTTAGGTATCAGAGCAATCAAATGAAAGTTATGTTTTAATATAAGGATCAGAAACAGGGTTTTGTTTAGCCTCTTGGCTACTAGTTTTACTATGTAAATACCCTGGACCACTGAGAGGTTTATTTTCCTGTATGGTTTATGTATTGAGCGCACTGTCCAGAGATCACTAGGATCACCAGTAGATACCGATTCTTGTGTATTGTAAAGCCCTGGCTATTACAGCTTGTGGCAAAGAGAACGTACGGCTTTGATACAGCAGTGATATTTTTATCCATAGTGGGCAGTATTATAGTAGTCACATTCTTGTACATAGGGGGCAGCAGGAAAGCCCACTGCTGCTCATCTTCGCAGACAGGAAAGCCCGACACTGCTCGCCTGCGCAGACAGGAAAGCCCACCACTCCTCACCTGCACAGACAGGAAAGCCCGCCACTACACAACCAGGAAAGCTCGCCACTCCTCACCTGCGAGTTACAGCAAGGAAGAATCTGGTAAGCTGTATCACCGGTAGATACTGATTCTTGTGTATTGTAAACATCTAGGCAGGTCAGGTAATTATTCATCATTGTTATACAAAGGCTACAACACTTAACTCCGTATGGCAACACGTAAAATCACAGGGCCAGATTTATCATTAGCTAAGGTCACTTTAAAGGGTTTCGGTCACCAGATTTTGGCTTCATAAGCTGTCTGATATTAGCTATGGGCCAATGTCAGACCAACCTAATAATGTAAATCAAAACACCCCTCTGACCTGTCATAACGCTAAAAAGCGATTTTATATAATATGCAAATTAGCCTCTAGGAGCAGGGAGGGGGTTGCCCCTGCTCCTAGAGGCTCCATGTTCCCACCTACGGCCACGCCCCTCTTCTCTTGATTGACAATGCCGGGCAGCTCAGCTCAGCTTATATAAAATCGCTTTTTAGCGTTATGACAGGTCAGAAGGGCATTTGATTTACATTATTAGGGTTGGTCTGACATTGGCCCATCGCTAATGTCAGACAGCTTATGAGGCCAAAATCTGGTGACAGAAAGCCTTTAATGGAGTGAAAAAGTCGCAAAAAAATTCGCAATCGGTAAAATTGTGCATCTTTTGCGACTTTATAAAGCTCTGCACTAAGCTCTCCAGTTTTGTGAAAGTGGGCGTTTTTCTTATGTAAATGAATCTCTAGACAGATTTACTATTGCAACCATTTAAAAAGTCGCAAAAAAAAATGCGCAATTTTACTCCAGGGGGGGACCATGCTTATCTTATGCGACTCTTTAATAGAACATGCGACTTTTTTGAAAAGACTTGCGATTTTTGTAAAGCCGCTTACTGAAGGATAAACTGCTACTGTTAAGCCACATTTATCACAGTATTAAAGGAACATTAATAAATCTAACTAGCCAAAGGTGACTTTGGGCATATGTAAAAGTGGAGTAAGATGTTTGTGTAATGATAAATCTGGCCCACAGACTTTTTCACAGATCAATCCTCCAGAGAATCTTCTACCTCTTCACTAGATCATCAAAATTCAAACAAAGCCCTTTCATTAGTCACAGACAACAGTTCATCTGATCAACCATCAGATCAAAGAGCAAGCAGTGGGAAAAAAGGTTCTGCCAACAGAGCTGGGCGAAATTTTAAACATTTATGGCTTCAGGAATTTGCTTGGCTTAGATATAATAAAGAGAAAGAAATGACGTACTGTGAGTTTTGTTGTAAGGCTGGCCCAGATATTGCAGGCAAAACAGATTTTATCAAAGGAACGCATCATTTCAAGAAAGAAACTATAAAAAAAACTTGGAGAGTCAGAAACATAGAAATGCTCGTGACAGTATCATAGCCAGGTGTGCCCCAACAGAGATACCTTTAGCCCGTTCTGTGTCCAGAGCCTGTGAAAAAATGGCCGAGAAATATTTCAAAGAAATGAAGCTTAAATTTAATGCAGCCTACATGATTGCACGTGAAGAGCTACCATTTACAAAGTTTGCCTCTCAAATCTTGCTTATGAAAAAAAACGGAATGGATATATCCAAAACCTATAACGACACTGCATTCGCTGAGTTCATTGGTTGCATTGAGGATGAATTAAGAGCCCAAACAGTAAAGAAAGCTAGCAAGGCAATTTACATTTCAGTCATAACAGACTGTGGAACAGATTTATCAGGAAGAGAAAATGTGATTGTGTACTTAAGGTACATTTTAACTGATGTACCAGTAAACAGTCTTGTTGGATTAGCTGAGCTTCAGCATTGTCATGCGTAGGGATTTATTTAAAGCAATAACAGATATACTTACTAGTGCAGACCAAAGTAATCCAAATTGGTCGCAAGATAAGCTCAGTGCTTTTGGTGCAGATGGAGCTAGCCACCTCAGCCCCTCTAGCTTAAACCCCCTTAATGACCAGACCACTTTTTACAATTCTGCACTACACTACTTTCACCATTTATTGCTCCGTCATACAATTTACCACCCAAATTAATTTTACCTCCTTTTCTTCTCACTAATAGAGCTTTCATTTGGTGGTATTTCATGGTTGCTGACATTTTTACTTTTTTTGATATTAATAAAAAATGACAGAAATTTTAGCAAAAAAAAAAAATTACATTTTTCGCTTTCTGTTGTAATTTTTTTTTTTTTAAAACTACATTTCTATATAAATTTTTCTCTAAATGTATTGTTCTACATGTCTTTGATAAAAAAAAAATGCAATAAGTGTATATTTATTGGTTTGGGTAAAAGTTATAGCGTTTACAAACTATAGTGCAAAAAAGTGAATTTCCGCATTTTGAAGCAGCTCTGACTTTCTGAGCACCTGTCATGTTTCTTCGGGTGCTAGAATGTCAGGAAAGTATAAATACCCCCCAAATGACACCATTTTAGAAAGAAGACACCCCAAAGTATTCGCGGAGGGGCACGGTGAGTTCATGTATCATTTCATTTTTTTTCACAAGTTAGCGGAAAATGACACTTTCTGAGGAAAAAAAAAAAATAATAATAAAGTTTCCATTTCTGCTAACTTCAGGCAAAAAAAATAAAAAATCTCCCACGGACTCACTATGCCCCTCAGTGAATACCTTGGGGTGTCTACTTTCCGAAATGGGGTGATTTGTGGGGTGTGTTTACTGTTCTGGCATTTTGGGCGGGGCTAAATTGTGAGCAACCTTGTAAAGCCTAAAGGTGCTCGTTGGACTTTCGGCCCCTTTACGCACCTAGGCTGCAAAAAAGTGTCACACATGTGGTATCGCCGTACTCAGGAGAAGTAGGGCAATGTGTTTTGGGGTGTATTTTTACATATACCCATGCTGGGTGAGAGAAATACCTCTGTAAATTGACAACTTTGTATAATTTTTTTTTTTAAAGTTGTCATTTACAGAGATATTTCTCACACACAGAATGGGTATATGTAAAAATACACCCCAAAACACATTGCCCTACTTCTCCTGAGTACGGCGATACCACATGAGTGACACTTTTTTGCAGCCAAGATGCGCAAAGGGGCCCGAATTCCAATGAGTACCTTTAGGATTTCACAGGGCATTTTTACGCAAAAAAATGTCAGGGCAGTATAAATACCCCACAAGTGACCCCATTTTAGAAAGAAGACACCCTAAGGTATTCCGTGAGGGGTATGGTGAGTTCATGTAAAATTTTATTTTTTGTCACGAGTTAGTGGAATATGAGACTTTGTAAGAAAAAAAAATTTAAAAAAAATTTCCGCTAACTTGTGCCAAAAAAATAAATTCTATAAACTCGCCATGCCCCTCACGGAATACCTTAGGGTGTCTTCTTTCTCTTGTGGGGTCACTTGTGGGGTATTTATACTGCACTGACACTTGAGGGTCTCCGCAATCATTACATGTATGGCCAGCATTAGGAGTTTCTGCTATTCTCCTTATATTGAGCATACGAGTAATGAGATTTTTTTTTTCCGTTCAGCCTCTGGGCTGGGAAAAAAATATATATATGAACGGCACAGATTTCTTCATTCGCATCGACTCTCATTCTTGCTGCGGATAACATGCAGGAGATCCGCTCGTCTGCAAGAGCCCTTAGACTTATGTGTGGCCTTAAGGGAAAGGGGGTGGAGTCCTAGTACCCTGTAACATACACAATAAAAACATATCTTATAATCACGGCAATATGGTGTACCTCTCCAACTGGAGAGAAATTGGGGTAGAACCTTTCACCCCCAACAGGAGTCCCGATCCCCCTCTTCCATGCTGACACAGGAGAATTCATAGGATTTTTAAGGGTACAGCAATACAGCAACCAAAATCTCTACCCATACTGAAGGGGGGGGGGGGGGAGGGAGGAAGCGTGCAAAACGCATCAAAACACATTGCACCCGTGCGGAAAAAAAAAATGAACAACTGAAGGCAATCGCAGACAAAACTGAATGGCTTTGCCTGTGAAATCGCACAGTTTTCACTGAACGTATCCAGGACGCATCCGGACCCAAATCCATCACGCTCGTGTGAACCCAGCCTTAAGGCCATGCAAATAATAGAACCTTTGAGCTGTGGCAGACTATTAGACCCAGAGGTTTCAATAACGCCTGTACACGCCTCATAGACGCCTGTTCAGGCTGTTTTACTGTCTGGCAAAAGTCAGGCGTACCAATACGCCTTAGACTTTTCCCCTACATTCAGCAGCGCAGGGCGCGCTGTGAACGGCACGGGCAGCGCAGCAATGCTGCTTGTGTCTAAAATGACCAATAGCAAAGCTTCATACAGTAAGGAGCTTTGCTATTGGTTAGTTTGGGCGGGCACCAGCGTGATATAGCGCCCTGCAGCAGGGGAAGCCGGTGGGAGCTGAAAGGAGGAGGAGCCAGCTCCCGAGTCCCAATGTAGGAGGAGAGAAGGGGTAGCGCTGCGCCAGCAAACATAGCGTGGAGCTGAAGAGGAATGGCGTACTGGACAACTGCAGCGGAGTCCCGACATCCAGTCTGACATTCACCACGAGGTGCAGCAATGTATTCATATGTGTAATGTATGTAGTGCAGTGTGTGATCTACACACTACCCTACATTCATCATACACTGCACTATATACATAACACACTGCACTACACACATCACACACTGAACCACATACATCTCACACTGATGTATGTAGTGCAGGGTGTACTAAATGCACAGCAGGCTAATATAGCCAAGTGATAACGTACAGGAAAGATCCACCATATCGGACTAGACTTTATCACTTCGCCATAATTGCTTGCGATTATTTAGACCAGTAATGGTTCCCTGCATGCCCACCGCTTAGGCCCCGTTCACATCACCACTATTTATTTCTGTTGTTCTGCTCTTCTAACAGAGCAGAACAATGAAAATAACGGAAGTGTTGGATTTTTGTGATGTGATTAATGTATACAAAAAAAAACTGTATGTTAGGGAGCGCCTGTGGCATCCATCACCACTGTTGCACCGTTCCATTGTAAAAAAACATATGCTAATGTATACTTTTTTGCAGGATGGGAAATCGTCGTGTACCACGTCTTTCCATCCTGCAAAGTCCAGAAAAAAAATAAAAATTTTTTATATATATATATATATATATATATATATATATATATATATACACACACACACACACACATTTTTTGTACAATGGAACTTTTTTTGTACAATGAAACTCTAGGGTGATTGATGCCACAGTATGGCGTCTGTCTGAGGCAAATATACTTTTTTCATGTACGCTAAGCGTATGACAGAAACATGATGTGAACTGAGCCCGACAGGAACCGAACTGAACAAACTCCAATGACTATGATGGAGTCCGTTCAGTTTCTGTTTGGGATCCTGTCTTTTTCCCCCGGACAAAAAAAGTGCTGCATGCAAGAATCTTTTGTCCGGTCTTTTTGACAAAACAGACAAAATCTGTGACAGAGGCTTGAAACGCAACCTCCAGCGCAGATGCGAACAAGCACAGGCTACGTATTATTTAGTTAAAAAATACTTCAACTTTCGTTCTCCTCCTCGGCTAAAAGTAGACCTTAAAAATGGTAGGAAGAGTATTTTTACTTATCCAGAAAAAATGTAGCGTGCTCTCTGATTAGACCTAGGCTACACAGGCTAGTATTGTAGCACAGACAGCGGACCTGGCTTCCTGCTAGTCATCCTTTTCGTGGCCACATGCTCACACTCAATGAGGTATGCTGTTTATCAGTAGAGCATAAAGCTCTACTGATAGAAGGTCATAAAAAGCCACTGGTGTATGCTCCTCCCACATCAGTCTCTGTCACAAAGTAAACTATAGCCAGAAATATCCACATAGCTTCCTGCCAGCAGAGGTCACATTGCTGAAAACTTTATTTATATAGCGCCAACATATTCCGCAGCGCTTTACAATCAGGGGGTTCAATTATAAACAGTTATAAATACAACAAACAGGTCAACAGTTAAAACATGCTCACAAGAGCTTACACTCTATCAATCTATGAGGAGATGGGGATGACACAAAAGGTGACAATAGGTAAAAAGTGCTTGTTTTATACAATGGTCCAGCCCGCTTAACTCGATAGGGGAGAAGATATAAGGCTGCATGAGCCAGTCACCAGTCAATATCTGTAGTGAGTCCGAGTGCATGGGGTGTGGTGGATGCTGATAGATCAGGTTCAGAGAGGTGGGTGGTGGGGAGAGAGGTGAATGCAAAAGGGTTATATCAGGGGATGCGGTAGGCTAACCTATTTTAGGGAGCGCCTAAGACTGTGGATGTGAGATCAGGGCTTGACAAATTTCCTTAGAATCTAGGAGCCAGCTAAAAAAGTTAGGAGCCAGGCGGAGCCGCGTCATAAAGCCTGTAATAGATGCCCCCATAGTGCTCCTCCCCCCACTTCTCCATAGAACCCCCCAATAATGCATACCAGTACATAGGGCCAACAGTAGATGCCCCCATAGTGCTCCTTCCCCTCTTCTCCATAGTGCCCCCCATAATGTGCGAGTATATAGGGCCCCCCATAATGCTTCCCCTCTTCAATAGGTTATATGACACGTCAGACGCTGCCAGCGTCCAAGTGATCGCCCCTTGTGTTCGCCATGACATGTGGAAACCCTTACAAGGATTACAGGGTCCGGAGGGGAGGGCAGAGGGGTCCGGAGGAGAGGGCAGAGGGGTCCGGAGGGCACAAACACAGCAGGCACCATGACATTTTACTGAGCACTACAACCCCCAGCTGGCGCTCAGCCTCTGCAGTCCCCACATCACTACAACGCCCAGCTCTTTCCCCCCCTTGTCATTCTCTCCCCCCCCCCTCTGGTCATTCACTTCCCCCTCTGGTCATTCACTTCCCCCCTCTGGTCATTCACTTCCCCCCTCTGGTCATTCACTTCCCCCCTCTGGTCATTCACTTCCCCCCTCTGGTCATTCACTTCCCCCCTCTGGTCATTCACTTCCCCCCTCTGGTCATTCACTTGTCTACTTCCCCCGCTAGTCTGGTCTTGAAATGGGGAGGAGATGCAAACAGCCTATCGGAATCCAGCCAGCCCCAGCCCATTATGCAGTCTTCCCTGCTTGGTGTATACATTTGGGCCAGCCCAGTATACAGTCTTCCCTGCATGGGGTATACACGTGGGCCAGGCCAGCCCAGTATACAGCCTTCCCGGTCCTGGACTCTTACCCCCTGGGAGGGATTTTAGCACCTCATTGGTGTTGTATAACACACTGTGCTAAGCTACGCCCCCAAACCCCCCCCAGACAAATAATTGTTCAATAATCAAAATCAAGGTTACATGTTCAATTAAGTGCGATTTTCATTTTTTTCATAATTGCCCAGCCCTAAACATAAGACCTCAAGCAGCACACAACCTTATACATTATGCCATGTGCATGTTTTTTTTTTTTCATTCAAAGAGTTTATTAGGTTTTGTAAATTTTTAAAAACAAACACACAAGTTAACAGGGCTAGAGATGAATAGTACATTACAAAAATCCCATGATCGTCACATAGACTAAGTGATAACTGATAGCAATCTGTGCCTTATACTATAGCAGACACATCACCACATGAACAAAAAAAAAATCAGACTGGCAAAAAACGTAGATATATAGTCTGTGCCAGAGAACTAACAAGTGGGAAATCAGAGAAAAATAATAATAAATGGGTATTGATTTCCAATGACATGGAAAAACTGCCTTCGCCGCTTGAATAAGATATTTAAGAAGGGAGTTTTAGTAGGCTGGAATAGCGAAATCAAATAAAGAGAAAGTATTCTGGGGCAATCGGGATCAGGATGCCAGTTACCTCACGAATAGCCTGTGAACCGCACAGGTCTGAGACCGAAGGGAACCATTTATGAAGAAGCGAGGGCACCCTGTATCAATGGGTAATGATCTTATAACAGGTTTTCTGAGCTTTAGTTGATATCATTCCTTTATGTGAGAGAACACCCATGCCATAGAGATGGGGTCAGTTGGATACCCGGGTCTTGTTTCCACGCACTACAGAATAAGGGAGGTGGGGAGGATCTCTGTTGGAGGAGTAACTTATATATGGACAAGATGTCTCAAAATACTGCTGAAGGTGCAAGGCAAAACTGCTCAAAACCTGTCAGGGTTCCAGTGAGATTATGTGAAGAATGCACAGAAGAAGGAAAATGTTGAAGTTTAAGATATTCATAATGATGTCGCTGCAAAAGAGCTGTATTGCCTAATAGACAGGACAAAGAAGTCCCTGAGAGGACCTGACAAACTAATGTGGGAGACTTTAGTACCACTGAGGAAGGAAGCTGATGAGTTCCCTGGAGGGAACAAGGAATGATCAGTTATAGGAGTAAGAGGTCCAGGAGGGTCTATAAAGGGAAGCACTAGGGCCGATGGATGCTAACACTACAAAAGTGTGGCTAGTGGTAAAAGATGAGGAGGACAGATGACTCCGTAGAGAGCTCATCAACCAGGGGAGAGCAGTCATGAAGCGATAGGAGGAATCCCTAGCTGTGCGGACCCAGGATTTCTGATTGGTAAGAAGAAATATATCCAGACGTTGGCCGTAAGCCAAGGAATGATAATATAGCCTACAATCTGGGGAGACCCACCCAACCCGCATCCTTGGAACGAGTTAAAAGCTCCCAGTGTATACGTGATCTACCAGGGGACCAAACAAATTTCGTAAAACACCTACGAACTTGGGTCCAAAAGGTGGTGGGAATGCAAATAGGGATGGTCTGCAGGAGATAAAGCAATTTCGGTCAAAAGGTTCATTTTTAAAATACTGATTCTTCCAAACCACAAAAAATCTTTACAATGCCAAGAGTCTAGATCCTTCTGGAATCAGTAAAGGAGTGGTGCAAAATATCCCAAAATAAGTGCAATAAGGCTGAACGAACTTTTGATCCCTAAGTAAGTAATACTGTTAGTGGGCCATGTGAAGGGAAAGGAGGCTTTCAGGCAGGTGACTAGGACCGACTCCAGGGAAATATTTAGGGCGTTAGATTTGGACATATTAATCTTAAAATTGGTCCATTCCCTAGAGCAAGATATTTCTCGTTGCAAAGATGGGAGGAAAATATGAGAATTGGTGAAATAGAGCAGCAGATCATCTGCAAAAGCCGCACACTTATACTCCTGATCACCAATATGAACAACAGAGATTTCTGGATTATCACATATTGCGAATATGAGATGTTCAATGACTAAAACATATAGTAGGGGTGACAGTGGGTATCCTTGTCAAGTGCTGTTATGAATAAGAAAAGAAGGCGAGAGAGTCCTGTTAATTTTGATCTTCGCAGAGGGTGTATGATAAAGGGTGCGGATTTTGGACATAAACCAAGGGTCAAGGCCTATGTGAAATAGGGTAGAAATGAGGGAGGGCCACAAGATGGAATCAAAGGCCTTTTGATCTAGGCCTCCTCCACATCTAGGGACAGGACCATGAGTGGGATATGATAAGTCTTGGCATAATGGATAACATTGAGTGTCTTTAATGTGTTGCCACACGCCTCCCTTCCCAGCACAAACCGCACCTGGTCAGGATAGATGAGAGAGGGCAAAAAGGCCTTCAAATGGTTTGCCAAGAGTTTGGCATATATTTTAAGGTAAACATTCAAAAGAGAGATCAGGAGATAGCTCGCACAGACCTGAGGATCTTTGTCAGATGTGGGGAGGACTGCTATATGCACTTCGTGAACTGGGCCGTGAAGGGAATCTCAGATGACACCGTGTTAAAGACCCGGAGGAGAAGAGGAGCAACAGAAGCAGAAAATGTCTTATAAAAAAACTTTGCCGTAAACCCATCCGGTCCTGGACTCTTACCCCCTCGGAGGGATTTAAGCACCTCATGGAGCTCTGCATTAGTAAAGGGAGTCTCAAGGTTGGCAGATTTCTCCGCCAAAAACCGAGCAGCAGAAGAAAGGGGCAAGTCTCTTGGACCAGAAGAGGGGCGCAACTCATAGAGGGCTGAATAAAAAGAATGGAATGTAGATACGATATCTGGGGTTGTATGGACTGGCAAAACAGCTTGAGTTTTGATGACTGGAATGTGGGAGGTAGCCAATTGGCCAACAAGCGCCCACTCTTATTTCAATGTTCATAGAATTTGCTACAGCAAGTTGGAATCATTTGCTGATATAAAACGTTCCAAAAAGCGTTTGGCTTCCAAGCAAGCATTTTGTAGATCACGTAGTATGGGCTGGGAAAGTGCATGCTTGTGGACCAGGTCCAGGGAAGCAACCTTCTGAAGGGCAAGAGTGAGGGAGCCTTCTCCCGCTTGAGATGAGTCTCATGTTTAATGAGAATGCAGCAGAGAACACATTTAAGAGCCCCCATTGTACTGGCAGGAAAGTTTAATCTGCCGAAAGGTCAGCAAGAAAGTTTGATATAGTTTGGGAAACATCAGCGATACACACAGAATCAAGGAGGAGAGACTCATTAAGCTTCCTAGTCCATTTCCCTCTAAAGAGAAAAGGGAGTTTTAGAGAGCAATATAGTGGTGCCGTAGGAGGGAAAGGGGTGAGGGAATAAGGCCTGGAAACTAGGGAAAGGAGATGGACACCTCCTAGTAAAACCCTAATCAAAGTCCTGACTAAATACCAGTAAGAACAGACCCCAGAGGTAGGTCAGTTCATAAACAGGAATACCTAATGTCCTAACTCACCCTATAGGACCCTTGTACTAATGTCAGGACTGAGACAACCTGTTCCTCCAAGAGGAAGGACAAACAGGAGTCTCCCTCAGGCCTTAATACAAATGAAAGGGGAATGAAATACACAGAACTCAAACAAAATACAAAAAGGGAAAGGAAAGACTTAACTTCAAAGGAGCAATGGAAGCACCAGGAACTCCACCAAGATCCACACACCAGCTATCCACAACTAAAACTGAAGCTATAAACCGCACAGCACAGTGGGAGAAGCAACTATAAATAAGGAAAGTTAAATGACCACATTACCAACACCTGCGGCAAGGGGTGTGGCCATTACCAGAAACAACACAGACGCCTACTGATCCACAAGGAAAACCTGTCAGATCAAACCACGTGTTGTCAGTCTCACAGTCTCCGGCCACCTGTCGCGGGAACATCCGTGACAGGTGCGCGGTCAGACCATAAGATGGTACCAATAAGTGTAAATTCCATCCAGCAAAGGGCGTGGTGTTGGAGTAGAATATAGTCAATTTGGTTATAGGAGGAATGAGGCGAGGAATAGAAAGTGCAGTCTTTATCTACAGGGTGCTGTATACGCTACAAGTAGTTGTGAAAAGGCCTTCCTGACTTTTTTTAAATCACCCGGTATGAAAGAGCAGCACGGCCAGAGCAACTATCAAGCGTGGGATCCAGAGTGAGATTCAACGGACACGAAATCAAACAACGGTCGTGTGCATGAGGCCTTAGTGAGAGGAGGGAGAGTGTAGTTGCTGCTGATTTAATAGGGAAATCAATAGCTAGGCTAGTGAATTCAGTGTCCACTCCAGTCCTGAAAGACTCATCTGATCTCTGCTGTAAGGACAGCGTCCTGACAGCACCCCAAAAAGCCCTTTTTAGGGCTGCAACATTAGTCTGCTTTTTTTTCCCTTTATATACATATTGCAGTTGCCTGGCCTGCCTGTATGTGAGGAGCCGCAGGCCCACAGACTGTAGTGTGCCCACCCCTGTCATCCCATGTGGCACAGGACTTTGCATCAAAAAACAGGCATTTAATTTTTACACTTTAATCTAAGGTTAGTTGCCTGCCAGTGTGTGTCAGGCTGACTTCCACTGACTGTAGTGTGCCCACTGCCAGTGCCCACCACTCATACCGGCTGGCACAGGACTTTGCATAAAAAAAGGTATTTAATTTTTACACTTTAGTGTAATTTCAGCTGCTTGCCTGCTGCTAGTGTGTGTCAGGCCGACTTCCACTGACTGTAGTGTGCCCACTGCCAGTGCCCACCCCTGTCATCCCGTGTGGCACAGGACTTTGCATCAAAAAAGGGCATTTCATTTTTACACTTTAATTTCAGTTGCCTTCCAGCGTGTGTCAGGCTGACTTCCACTGACTGTAGTGTGCCCACTGCCAACCACTGATACCGGGTGGCACAGTAGCTTGCCGATAAATAAGGCATTTAATTTTTAGACAGTAGTCTAATTTCAGTTGCTTGCCTGCTGCCAGTGTGTGTCAGACCCACTTCCACAGACTGTAGTGTGCCCACTACTGATACCGGGTGGCACAGTACCTAGCACGCGTAGTACCACTTATCTAAAAAAAAATGACAGGCAGAGGCAGGCCACCCCGCAGGGGCCGTCGTGGTCGTGGTGCTGTGATTTCCACTGTCCCTGGAATAATGCCTAGTGTTCAGAGGCCACGTACCCTGAACCCGAAAAATTCTGAGGACATAGTTGACTGGCTTAGACAGGACACCCAATCTTCAACAGCTTCCGCTAAGAACCTTGACGCACCATCCTCCTCCAGCTCAGCTTCGGTCACCTGCTCTCAAGTTACCACGCACCCGCCCGCCGCCACCACCACCACAGCCACCACAGCCGCTTCACATGATCCGTCAGAGGAGTTATTTACACATCAGTTGAATGCAATTAGTGATGCGCAACCATTATTGCCAGATGATGTAGATTACAGGGATATGTCTCAGTCAGGCAGGATTACACACATGGACGTACAGTGTGATGATGATGATGATGTTGTACCCACTGCTGCTTCCTTTGCTGAGGTGTCAGATAGAAGTGAAGCGGTTGATGATGACGATGTGTCCACGGATGCCACGTGGGTGCCTGCTCGAAGAGAAGAAGAGGGGGAAGTTCAGAAGGGGAGACAGAGAGAATGAGGAGACGAGTTGGAAGCAGGGGGAGGTCGTCGCAAGGAGTTAGTGGCACAGTCAGACAGCATGCATCGGCACCTGGGGTCAGCCAGAGAGCATGCCAGTCAACGCATGCTGTTGCCACCACCAGAATGCCGTCATTGCAAAGCTCAGCATTGTGTCATTTTTTTTGTGTGTCTGCCTCTGATAACAGCAATGCCATTTGCAACCTGTGCCAAAAGAAACTGAGTCGTGGGAAGTCCAACACCCACCTTGGTACAACTGCTTTGCGAAGGCACATGATCTCACATCACAAACGCCTATGGGATCAACACATGAGTACAAGCAGCACACAAACTCAAAGCCACCATGCTCCTCCTGGTCCAGCATCTTCATTCAGCCACGTCAACCACTGCTGTCCTCCCTGCCCCCTCTCAACCAACCGCCACTCCTCCTCTCACATTCAGCAGTTCCTGCTCATCTGCCCACAGTCAGGTGTCTGTCAAAGACATGTTTGAGCGTAAAAAGCCAATGTCACAGAATCACCCCCTTGCCCGGCGACTGACAGCTGGCTTGACGGAACTCTTAGCCCGCCAGCTTTTACCATACCAGCTGGTGGAGTCTGAGCCCTTCAAAAAAATTGTCGCTATTGGGACACCACAGTGGAAGGTACCCGGACGAAATTTTTTTTCAAAAAAGGCAATCCCAAACCTCTACCATGTCATTGAAAAGAAAGTCATGGCATCTCTGGCATACAGTGTTGGGGCAAGGGTCCATCTGACCACTGATACCTGGTCTGCAAAGCACGGTCAGGGCAGGTATATCACGTACACTGCGCATTGGGTCAACCTGCTGACGGCTGACAAGCATGGAATGCGTGGCTCTGCAGCGGAGTTGGTGACACCACCACGACTTGCAGGCAGACCTACTGCCACCTCCTCTACTCCTACTCCATCCTCTTCGATATCCGCCTCGGCTGAGTCCTCTTCTGCTGCTGCGTCTGGCTGCACATCAACTGAATCCCCTCAGCTCCCCAGGGGTTATTCCACATCCCGGATACGACAGTGTCACGCTGTCTTGGGGTTGACTTGCCTGAAAGCAGAGAGCCACACAGGACCAGCACTCCTGTCCGCCCTGAACGCACAGGTGGATCAGTGGCTGACCCAGCACCAACTGGAGATTGGCAAAGTGGTGTGTGACAATGGAACAAATTTGTTGTCGGCATTGAATTTGGGCAAGTTGTCACATGTGCCGTGCATGGCACATGTGTTGAATCTCATCGTACAACGTTTTGTGTCTAAGTACCCAGGATTACAGGACGTCCTCAAGCAGGCCAGGAAAGTGTGTGGCCATTTCAGGCGTTCCTACACGGCCATGGCGCACTTTTCCGATATTCAGCGGCGAAACAACATGCCAGTGAGGCGCTTGATATGCGACAGCCCGACACGTTGGAATTCAACACTCCTAATGTTCGACCGCCTGCTCCAACTAGAAAAAGCCGTCAACGAGTATTTGTATGACCGGGGTGCTAGGACAGCCTCTGCGGAGCTGGGAATTTTTTTGCCACGTTACTGGACACTCATGCGCAATGCCTGTAGGCTCATGCGTCCTTTTGAGGAGGTGACAAACCTAGTTAGTCGCACCGAAGGCACCATCAGCGACCTCATCCCATTTGTTTTCTTCCTGGAGCGTGCCCTGCGAAGAGTGCTGGATCAGGCTGTAGATGAGAGTGAAGAGAAAGAGGAAGAGTTTTGGTCACCATCACCACCAGAAACAGCCTTGTCATCATCGCTTGCCGGACCTGCGGCAACGCTGGAAGAGGAGTATGAGGAAGAGGAGTCAGAGGAGGAATGTGGCGGCTTTGAGGAGGAGGAAGACCAACCACAGCAGGCACCCCAGGGTGCTCGTTGTTGTCACCTATCTGGGACCCATGGTGTTGTACGTGGCTGGGGGGGGGGGGGAGAACAGACCGTCAATGACATCAGTGAGGACGAGGAACGGGAAATGAGTAGCTCTGCATCCAACCTTGTTCAAATGGGGTCTTTCATGCTGTCATGTCTGTTGAGGGACCAACGTATAAAAAGGATGAAGGAGAAAGACCTGTACTGGGTGGCCACGCTGCTAGACCCCCGGTATAAGCAGAAAGTGGCAGAAATGTTACCAAATTACCGAAAGTCGGAAAGGATGCAGCAGTTCAAAACCAAACTAAAAAATATGCTTTACACAGCTTATAAGGGGGATGTCACAGCACAACGGGAATCTAACAGGGGAAGAGGTGAGTGTAATCCTCCTACCACGGCGGCAAGGACTGGACGATTTACAGATGTGTTGATGATGGAGGACATACGGAGCTTTTTCAGTCCTACACAGCCCTTCGGGATCCAGCCTTAGAGAACGACACGACCGACAGGTAGCAGATTACCTCGCCTACAGCAGATAGACACTCTGAGGAGCGATGAACCCCTTCACTACTGGGTGTGCAGGCTTGACCTGTGGCCTGAGCTATCCCAGTTCACGATAGAACTTCTGGCCTGCCCTGCTTCAAGTGTCCTGTCAGAAAGGACCTTCAGTGCAGCAGGAGGCATTGTCACTGACAAGAGAAGTCGCCTCAGTCAAAAAAGTGTTGATTACCTCCACTTCATAAAGATGAATGAGGCATGGATCCCGAAGGGACTCACAGTAGGGGATACGTTTGACTAACAAAAGGCCTGATTACATGCCTTGGCCTCAAAATGGTCCCCACGCTGCTGTATTTAATGTCTGCATACCGGATGACTTTCGTGAATTCTCCACCACCAACTAGGGTTCAAGCCGCAATGTTTTAGTCACTTTTCTGCCTGGAAAACATCAATTTTTCCGGCCGCTGCTACAATAGCGGCTGCAACAATGCCATTATTTTTCAGGCATGTGTACATACCTAATTTTTATGTCCTGTTGTGCAGCACTGTGGCTGCAAAAACAAACCAAAAAAAAAAAAGGCACATACAAGTGTCAATTCCCCTTTGTGATCGTTACCTTGTTGTGGTGAAGGGGCTTGCGTATCACAATGAAGCAATCATCACCTCTATGAGTGTGTTGGCAATGTTGCCACACCCCAGATGATAAGGCCGTTGCTTCATTATGGTCAGACCAAAAGAGATCGGACGGCTGGATAATATTTCATAGAAAAACATTATTTTACCTTTCTTTTTATATGTTGTATGGGTTTTTAATACATAAAATAAAAAATCATAATAAAGTCTCTTAATAGTTTTTAGAAACGATGCAGACAATTAAAAAATCCCCATCAATTCCAATACAAAGCAAGTACAGAGCTCAGAACTAAATTATTTCATGATGTCGTAATGGTTCGCTAATTCGACAATGGTTAATCAATTCGACCGGATAGGGTACGTAACAGGGATTAAACCGATAGGAATAGTACTAGTTAAGACACCACTCATATAGGGTGTCACAGCACATTGCTCTGTGCACGCGCAGTGCCCCAATTTGGGAGTATGAGGACCGACCAAGCTGCTTTTTCCATCTCCCGGTTCCTGAAATCAATTCAGTTTGGTGTATGAGAGTTTGGTCTGTCACTGTGAAGGCAGTCGAAGGTACCTGGCCTAAATTTTTTCACAAAAATCCCTGATATGGGATGTAACAGGGATTAAACTGATGAGAATAGTACTACAGAAAATACCACTCATGTCGGGTGTGACAGTAAATTGCACGGCGCAGACGCAGTCACCGTGGTTTAAAACAGAGTGGAGGGAGCCAGCGTTTTTAACCATCTCCCGTTTGAAAAATCTATTCAATAAATGGCCCCCAGATTGGGGACGTTAGAGGGATTAAACTGATGAGAATAGTACTACAGAAAATACCACTCATGTCGGGTGTGACAGTAAATTGCACGGCGCAGACGCAGTGACCGTGGATAAAAACAAAGGGGAGGGAGCCAGCATTTTTTAACCATCTCCCCGTTCGAAAAATAAATTCAATTTACCTTCGGGGACCCTTGGTGTTGTACGTGGCTGGGTGGAGGAAAAACCTTCAATGACATCACCGGGTATCCAACCTTGTGCAAATGGGGAGTATGCGGTTGTGCAATTGGACTGTTTGCGGTGCATTAAAAGGGAGTTTGGTCTGTCAATGTCTGTGAAGTGGGCGTTACCCTTACACTACCTGATCGATACAACATCATACCTGATCGTATACACACACTGGATGTTTTAAAGCATGTTATTCCAAACAATTTAGGAATGTTAGTTGATTTATGCCCTTTATGGATTAAAACCCGACTTTGCGTCCACTACGTAATTTTCCATGGGAGTTTTGCCATAGATCCCCTCCGGCGATTACATGCCTTGGCCTCAAAATGGTCCCCACGCTGCTGTATTTAATGTCTGCATACCGGATGACTTTCGTGAATTCTCCACCACCAACTAGGGTTCAAGCCGCAATGTTTTAGTCACTTTTCTGCCTGGAAAACATCAATTTTTCCGGCCGCTGCTACAATAGCGGCTGCAACAATGCCATTATTTTTCAGGCATGTGTACATACCTAATTTTTATGTCCTGTTGTGCAGCACTGTGGCTGCAAAAACAAACCAAAAAAAAAAAAGGCACATACAAGTGTCAATTCCCCTTTGTGATCGTTACCTTGTTGTGGTGAAGGGGCTTGCGTATCACAATGAAGCAATCATCACCTCTATGAGTGTGTTGGCAATGTTGCCACACCCCAGATGATAAGGCCGTTGCTTCATTATGGTCAGACCAAAAGAGATCGGACGGCTGGATAATATTTCATAGAAAAACATTATTTTACCTTTCTTTTTATATGTTGTATGGGTTTTTAATACATAAAATAAAAAATCATAATAAAGTCTCTTAATAGTTTTTAGAAACGATGCAGACAATTAAAAATCCCCATCAATTCCAATACAAAGCAAGTACAGAGCTCAGAACTAAATTATTTCATGATGTCGTAATGGTTCGCTAATTCGACAATGGTTAATCAATTCGACCGGATAGGGTACGTAACAGGGATTAAACCGATAGGAATAGTACTAGTTAAGACACCACTCATATAGGGTGTCACAGCACATTGCTCTGTGCACGCGCAGTGCCCCAATTTGGGAGTATGAGGACCGACTAAGCTGCTTTTTCCATCTCCGGTTCCTGAAATCAATTCAGTTTGGTGTATGAGAGTTTGGTCTGTCACTGTGAAGGCAGTCGAAGGTACCTGGCCTAAATTTTTTCACAAAAATCCCTGATATGGGATGTAACAGGGATTAAACTGATGAGAATAGTACTACAGAAAATACCACTCATGTCGGGTGTGACAGTAAATTGCACGGCGCAGACGCAGTCACCGTGGTTTAAAACAGAGTGGAGGGAGCCAGCGTTTTTTAACCATCTCCCGTTTGAAAAATCTATTCAATAAATGGCCCTCAGATTGGGGACGTTAGAGGGATTAAACTGATGAGAATAGTACTACAGAAAATACCACTCATGTCGGGTGTGACAGTAAATTGCACGGCGCAGACGCAGTGACCGTGGATAAAAACAAAGGGGAGGGAGCCAGCATTTTTTAACCATCTCCCCGTTCGAAAAATAAATTCAATTTACCTTCGGGGACCCTTGGTGTTGTACGTGGCTGGGTGGAGGAAAAACCTTCAATGACATCACCGGGTATCCAACCTTGTGCAAATGGGGAGTATGCGGTTGTGCAATTGGACTGTTTGCGGTGCATTAAAAGGGGAGTTTGGTCTGTCAATGTCTGTGAAGTGGGCGTTACCCTTACACTACCTGATCGATACAACATCATACCTGATCGTATACACACACTGGATGTTTTAAAGCATGTTATTCCAAACAATTTAGGAATGTTAGTTGATTTATGCCCTTTATGGATTAAAACCCGACTTTGCGTCCACTACGTAATTTTCCATGGGAGTTTTGCCATAGATCCCCCTCCGGCATGCCACAGTCCAGGTGTTAGACCCCTTGAAACAACTTTCCCATCACTATTGTGGCCAGAAAGAGTCCCTGTGGGTTTTAAAATTCGCCTGTCAATTGAAGTCTATGGCGGTTCGCGAACATTTGCGGAAGTTCGCGTTCGCGAACGGAAAATGTTATGTTCGGGACATCACTATCCGGGACTTTCTGGGATATGATACGCCTCTTGATTCCCTATGACATTTACTTATAGGCGTTGTCTCACTTCAGCAAATAGCATTTATTATGTACCGGATGTTAATACAGGCCACTTACTAATTTATTGTTACTATCAATATTGCTTTGTTTGCTGCCTGGTTTAATTTTTCCATCACATTATAGACTGCTCGTTTCCATGGTTACTTCCACACTGCAATCCATCAGTCAGTGGTGGTCGTGCACACTATAAGAAAAAGCATTAGCCTATCTGAGCTTCCACGGCCCCAACCACCAGAGGCCGATGCCTTTTCCAATAGTGCTTTTTCTGATGCTTTTTCCAATTCCAATAGTGTGCAAGCACGAGCAGTGTATAATGTGAAGGAATGAATCCAGCTAGCAAAGGAAGCAATATGGATAATAACAATACATTAGTAAGTGGCTTGTATTAACTTTCTCTACATGCTAAATGCCATTTGCTGAAGTGAGACAACCCCTTTAACCACTTCAGCCCCCCTAGCTTAAACACCCTTAATGACCAGGCCACTTTTTACAATTCTGCACTACACTACTTTAACCGTTTATTGCTCGGCCATACAACTTACCACCCAAATGAATTTTACCTCCTTTTCTGCTCACTAATAGAGCTTTCATTTGGTGCTATTTCATTGCTGCTGACATTTTTACTTTTTTTGCTATTAATCAAAAATTACCGAACTTTTTGCAAAAAAATGACATTTTTCACTTTTTGTTTGAAAATTTGTCAAATAAAGCTACATTTCTCTACAAATTTTTCTCAAAATGTATTGTTCTACATGTCTTTGATAAAAAAAAATGCAATAAGTGTATATTTATTGGTTTGGGTAAAAGTTATAGCTTTTACAAACTATGGTGCAAAAAAGTGAATTTCCGCACTTTGACTTTCTGAGCACCTGTCCTGCTTCCTGACGTACTACAATGCCCAGACAGTAGAAACACCCCATAAATGACCCCATTTCGGAAAGTAGACACCCTAAGGTATCTACTGAGGGGCATAGTAAGTTCATGGAAGTTTTTATTTTTTGTCACAAGTTAGCGGAAATGTTTTTTTTTTTTTTTTTTTTTTCAAAAATGTCATTTTCCGCAAACTTGTGACAAAAAATAAAAACTTCCATGAACTCACTATGCACATCAGCGAATACCTTAGGGTGTCTACTTTCCGAAATGGTGTCACTTGTGGGGTATTTTTACTGCCCTGGCATTTTAGGGGCCCCTAAAGCGTGAGAATCCAAATGCGTAAAAATGCCCTGTGAAATCCTAAAGGTACTCATTGGAATTAGGGCCCCTTTTGCGCATCTTGGCTGAAAAAAAGTGGCACACATGTGGTATCGCCGTACTCAGGAGAAGTAGGGCAATGTGTTTTGGGGTGTATTTTTACATATACCCATGCTGGGTGAGAGAAATATCACTGTAAATTGACAACTTTGTATAAATTTTTTTAAAAAGTTGTCGTTTACAGCGGTATTTATCACACAAAGTATGGGTATATATAAAAATACACCCCAAAAGTCATTGCCCTACTTCTCCTGAGTACGGCGATACCACATGAGTGACACTTTTTGCAGCCAAGATGCGCAAAGGGGCCCTAAAACCAATGAGTACCTTTAGGATTTCACAGGGCAATTTTACGCATTTGGATTCCAAACTCCTTCTCACGCTTTAGGGGCCCCTAAAATGCCGGGACAATAAAAATACCCCACAAGTGACCCCATTCTGGAAAGTAGACACCCTAAGGTATTCGCTGATGGGCATAGTGAATTCATGGAAGTTTTTATTTTTGTCACAACTTAGCGGAAATGTTTTTTTTTTTCTTTTCTTACAAAGTCTCATATTCCACTAACTTGTGACAAAAATAAAATTTTACATGAACTCACTATGCCCTCACAGAACACCTTGCGGTGTCTACTTTCTAAAATGGGGTCACTTGTGGGGTATTTTTACTGCCCTGGCATTTTAGGGGCCCCTAAAGCGTGAGAAGCGGTTTGGAATCCAAATGAGTAGAAATGTCTTAGAAATTTAAAGGTACTCATTGGATTTAGGGCCTTTGCGCATCTTGGCTGCAAAAGTGCCACACATGTGGTATCGCCGTACTCGGCAGAAGTAGGGCAATGTGTTTGGGGTGTATTTTTACATATACCCATACTGGGTGTGAAAATCTCTCTGTAAATGACAACTTTTTCAATTTTTTATACAAAGTTGTCAATTTACAGAGATATTTCTCTCACCCAGCATGGGTATATGTAAAAATACACCCCAAAACACATTGCCCTACTTCTCCTGAGTATGGCGATACCACATGTGTGGCACTTTTTTGCAGCAAAGATGCACAAAGGGGCCCCAATTCCAATGAGTACCTTTTAGGATGGCATTTTTACGCATTTTTCTTCTCACGCTTTAGGGCCCCTAAAATGCCAGGGCAGTATAAATACCCCACGTGACCCCATTTTAGAAAGAAGACACCCCAAGGTATTCTGTGAGGGGCATGGTGAGTTCATACAAGATTTTTTTTTTTGGCACAAGTTAGCGGAATTTGATTTTTTTTGTTTTTTCACACAAAGTCTCCCTTTCCGCTAACTTGTGACAAAAAATTCAATCTTTCATGGACTCAATATGCCCCTCAGCGAATACCTTGGGGTGTCTTCTTTCCAAAATGGGGTCACATGTGAGGTTTTTGTACTGCTCTGGCATTTGAGGGTCTCCGCAATCATTACATGTATGGCCAGCATTAGGAGTTTCTGCTATTCTCCTTATATTGAGCATACGGGTAATGAGATTTTTTTTTTTTTCGTTCAGCCACTGGGCTGAAAGAAAAAATGAACGGCACAGATTTCCTCATTCGCACCGATCGATGTGGATGAAAAAATCTCTGCCAAAAAATATGCAAAAAAAATAGAGGGGCCTGGCGATTGCCAGGACATAGGGGCTCCGCCCAAACATCCATACCCACTTCAGCTCCTATGTCCTGGCAAACGTGATTTCTCCATTCACATCGATCAATCGATCGCTGTGGAGGAAGACATCTTTGCCAGATTTTTTTATACAAAGTGTTTGCCAAAGAATATGAACTCCAACACCTCTCCTCAGCTCATATGCCAGGGCAAACGTACCTGTCCTGCAGAGGAGAAATCTCGTCTTGCAGCGCCGCATACACCAACTTCACGTGTCTTCTGACAGCAGCGCAATGCTTCTCTCAGAATTCACATCAGTGCTGCGGCGTTTTCATCGGTTGGTCCGTTGATCTACCTGGAAAATAAAGGGTGGTTAGGGGGAAAAAAAAAAAAAAAGAAAAAACAGGCAGCAGGCACATAACTTGAATGTTACAAACTTTATAAAACAAACATGAAAAAAAACGGAACTTTTAAAACCTGAACTAACCATATCACTCTTTATTTTCCTAGCAGAAACCTCTCCTTTCCCATGGGACAATGTGTAAAGTGTAAATCACACAGAGATGGTGAGAAGTACACTATACACGTTATACCAAGTGAAAGGAGAGGTTTCTACCGTTTCACACTTCTGCAGTAGCACAGCAGCACCGTCCCCTATGTGTTAGGGTCTCTCAAAACCTAGTATCCTGAGAGACCCTTGAGCCTGATTGTAAAAACTACCTGTGATGTGCTGTCCCTAGGTCCCTAAGTGTACCCGAGTGTGGTACTTCCGGAAACACTCCCCTAGGAATAGGGCAGGGTGGTCAGGACAGTCAGGACAGAAATAACGGGTGTCACGCCTTATTCCACTCCTGCTACAGACACAACATCTTTTTCGGGGTGGCGGTTGGGTTGAGGTACCAGGCACAACGCTGGGGAAGTGCCGCTCGTGTAGACGGCTAACTAAACTGGAGGATGGGGCCACGGAACCTCCTGGATACAGGAGTTCCGAAACGATCTCTTCCTGAAATTTGAGGAAGGATCCTGTTCTCCCAGCCTTACTGTAGAGAACGTAACTATTATAGGCAGCCAATTGAAATAAATATACAGACACCTTTTTATACCAGCGTCTGGTGCGTCGGGAAATCAAATACGGGGCCAACATCTGGTCGTTGAAGTCCACCCCTCCCATGTGGAGGTTATAGTTGTGGACTGAGAGGGGCTTTTCAACGACACTGGTTGCCCGTTCAATTTGGACTGTCGTGTCTGCGTGAATGGAGGAGAGCATGTAAACGTCACGCTTGTCTCTCCATTTCACTGCGAGCAGTTCTTCGTTACACAATGCAGCCCTCTGCCCCCTTGCAAGTCTGGTGGTAATGAGCCGTTGGGGGAAGCCCCGGGGACTAGTTTGCGCGGTGCCACAGCAGCCAATCTGTTCTATCAATCGCAGCGGCTTCTGTACTTCGCTACACTCCCATTTGTAAGACAGGCTTGCTTTTTTTCTTGGGTAGTCTCAGGGAATACCCCCTAAATTTAGACGCCCAAATGTCAAACAAGGGGTATTCCTCTGAAGAGGCCTACAGGATTCTGACCCAGTCGGATGAGGAATGGGAACCCTCATCTGACGAATCTAGCGGGTCAGAATACGAACCTGTAGAGAGCAGTGGCAGTCTGACCCAAAGTTCGGACGAGGAGGTGGAGGTCCCTGATAGAACCAGGCGTACCCGGCCCCGTGTTGCTAGACCGCAGGTTGCGCAGGATCCGCTTCAAGGGCAGCAGAGTGGGACTGGCGCTGCCGGATTACGTGGTGAGGCATACACCAGCAGCGCAGCCCGTCCTGGACCTAGTACCAGCACTGCCGTACAACATGGTGAAGTGGCGAGCACCAGAAGGGCAGTATTTGTACTGGACGCAATCCTGCGTGAGGCGGTCGGAAAGAAGTTAATATTACACCTCCTCCTGTTAAGAAGTGTATGAACTAACCCTCCAACTCTGACGGATTTATATACTGAGGTTTCAGAAAACCGATCTATGGCGTATATTACTGTTTTAATTCAGGATAACATAGAACTCTGATAAAAAAAAAACTGGGCGATTTGGGATACATACTGGATCACTACACCTTTATGACCTTCACATCATTGCTCAACGTGTCCAACTTCTTTTAGTCCTTTCCCTTCCTCCCACCCTATGTGTCCTGTCTGTTTTGAGTGTTTCTTCTACCTACCTCAGTAGGTACTGTTAGTTTTACACCCCAGCCCTTACTCATATTTTGTAGGAGAGCTTTATCTGCTGTTTTTGATTCTCTTATGCATGTCATCTCTATTAGGGCTCATGCATGCGACCGTGTCCATTCAATTTTGTGGAGCAATTTACTTCAATGGTTCGACAAAAAAAAACAAAAAAAAAAACTGAAATGACTGTGCATTTTATTTCCGTATGTTCGCATGGCCGTTCCACAAAAAAATAGAACATGTCCTATCTTTGTCCATTTTGTGTAACAGGATAGGCACTATTACAATGGTTCAGCAAAAATAAAAATGGATGCAATACAGATGTCACACGGTCTTCATCCATATTTTTTGTGGATCCGTGCCCCCCCTCCCCACCCACGATGACACAGCGGATTTCTTTTAATCATGTAAATAAAAGTTAAAGGATAACTGTCACATTTAGACCCTAATTTCAGTTTTCATATATGTAGTTACTAATATGATAATATACCTGAATCAATAACTATTACACTTACTTACCCCTTATTTAATAAGATTCAGCCCTTAGCAACCAGTCTGCATAAAACTGCAATTTCACTATTCTCTTAAGATGGCAGCCCTCAGCCTAATCCATAGGATGCCTGCAGTGAAGTTAGTGAAGACCAGCTCTGTATAGGGGGGTCTTGCAGTGAAGTTCCCAGGTCTGGCTGAAGCCTGTAGTCCTTCTACAAGCTCTCCTCTTATCAGATAAGGCTGTCATTTATACACTGAGCAGCCACATTGTCCAGCACTGCTAAGGGAGTGTCTGCCAAGCACAGGCATGTGGAGAAGTTCACACACACAGCCCAGCACTGTTATCTCCTGTCAGGAAGAACCTGGCTTTTTATACATTCCCTTACAATGTTGACTCACTATCAGTTCCCAGTGCACTGCTCTGTCCTCAACTGGTAGATGGAAGGAGCATAGCAACCTGATTTTATCTCAGGTAACAATAGCCAATACTGGGGACTTTTAGATGGCTTTTAGGGGTTATTTATTAAATAATCAGAAATTAAAACAGGGCCAACAAGGTGATATTAACCCCTTAAGGACCAAGGGCGTACATGTACGCCCTGAGAAGTTCCGATCACCGCTGCGCATGTGGCGGTGATCGGAACAAGATGCCTGCTGAAATCATTCAGCAGGCATCCTGTGGCAATGCCGAGGGGGTCCTGTGACCCCCCCGTGTCGGCGATCGCAACAAACCGCAGGTCAATTCGGACCTGCGGTTTGTTGCGCTATGTGTAGTCTCTGATCCCCGCGGTCTGTGACCGCGGGGATAAGAGACTAAAATCTGCCCCTAATTGTAAATTTTAACCCCCGCACCCCGCCATCTTAGTGTCCCCGGGCGGTGCAGGGGGATTTGTGGTATAGAAGGTGTTAACATGGAGGGAGCTCCCTCCCTCTCCCATCGGGGGCTGACGTACCTTGCAGCCCCCCGACAGGAGAGGAAAGTAGAGGGAGGGAGCTCACCTTCTTCCATCACCCGCTGCTCTGTAATGGCAGCGGGTGATGGTTGCCATGGCAGCAGGACGCTTTCAGAAGCGCCCTGCTTGCCATGGTAGTAGACTCTGGTCAGACTTCTGCTAAAGGCAAAAGTCTGACCAGACTGTGAAAAGTAAAAATACAGTGCAGTACACTATATAGTGTACTGTTCTGTATTATATAGACACCAGATCCACTGGATCTACAAGAACCAAGTGGGTCTGGGTCAAAAATGTCAAAAAGTGAAAAAAAGTAAAAATAAGAAAAATACATATCACTGAATAAAAAAACAAAAAACAAATAAACTACACATATTAGGTATCGCCGCGTCCGTAAAAATCTCCTCTATAAAAATATCACGTGACCTAACCCCTCACGCAAATACCGTAAAAAACACAAAAAATGGTGTAAAAGCCATTTTTTGTCACCTTGCATCACAAAAAGTGTAATACCAAGTGATCAAAAAGGCGTATGCCTCCCAAAATAGTACCAATAAAACCGCCATCTCATCCCAGCAAAAATGAGTCCTTATATAGGACAATCGCCCAAAAAATAAAAAAATATGGCTCTCAGACTATGGAGACACTAAAACATAATTTTTTTTTTCTAAAATGCTATTATTGTGTTAAAGTAAAATAAATAAAAAGTATACATATTATGTATCGCCGCGTCCGTAAAAACCTGCTCTATAAAAATATCACATTATCTAACCCCTCAGGTAAATACTGTTAAAAAAATAAAATAAAAACAATGTAAAAAAAAAACATTTTTTGTCACCTCACATCTCAAAAACTGTAATAGCAAGCGATCAAAAAGTTATATGCACCCAAAAATAGTGCCAATCAAACAGTCATCTCATCCCGCAAAAAATGATGCCCCACATAGGACAATCACCCCCCAAAAAAAATAAAAAATAGGGCTCTCAGACTATGGAGACACTAAAACATGATTTGTTTTGTTTTAAAAAATGATAATATTGTGTACAACTTAAATAAATAAAAAGCATACATATTTGGTATCGGCACGTCCGTCGCAACCTGCTCTATAAAAATAAACACATCGCCGAACCCCTCAGGTGAACACAAAAAAATATAAAAAATACGGTGTCAAGAGCCATTTTTGTCATCTTACATCACAAAAAGTGTAATAGCAGGCGACCAAAATGTCATATGCACCCCAAGATAGTTCCAATCAAACCACCATCTCATCCCGCAAAAAATGAGCCCCTACATAAGACAGTCGCCCAAAAAATAAAAAAAATATATGGCTTTCAGAATGTGAAGACACTAAAAAATCATTTTTTTCAAAAATGCTGTATTATGTAAAACTGAAACAAAACCCCCCAAAAAGTAGCCATATTTTGTATTGCCGCGCCCGTAGCAACCTGCTCTATAGAAATAGCACACAATCTAACCTGTCAGTTCAACGATGTAAATAAAAAATAAAAACGGTCCGAAAATAGCTATTTTTTTTGCAAATTTTCCATTTTAATCAATTTTTCCAGTAACAAAGCAAGGGTTAACAGTCAAACAAAACTCAATATATATTGCCCCGATTCTCTAGTTTGCAGAAACACCCCATATGTGGTCGTAAACTGCAGTATGGCCAAACGGCAGGGCGTAGAAGGAAGGGAACGCCATATGGTTTTTGGAAGGCAGATTTTGCTGGACTGGTTATTTGACACCATGTCCCATTTGAAGCCCCCCTGATGCACCCCTACAGTGGAAACTCCAAAAAAGTGACCCCATTTTGGAAAGTATGGGATAAGGTGGCAGTTTTGTTTGTATTATTTTAGGGTAAATATGATTTTTGGTTGCTCTATATTACACTTTTTTTTGAGGCAAGGTAACAAAATATAGAAATTCCGAAATTTCATCTCCATTTGCCAATAACTCTTGTGGAACACCTAAAGGGTTAACAAAGTTTGTAAAATCAGTTTTGAATACCTTGAGGGGTGTAGTTTCTTAGATGGAGTCAATTTTTGGGAGATTCTACTCTAGGGCTGCATCGGGGGGCTTCAAATGGGACATGGTGTCAAAAAACCAGTCCAGCAAAATCCGCCTTCCAAAAACCATATGGCATTCCCTTCCTTCTGTGCCCTGCCGTTTGGCCATACAGCAGTTTACGCCCACATATGGGGTGTTTCTGAAAACTACAGAATCGGGGCAATAAAAATTTAGTTTTGTTTGGCTGTTAACCCTTGCTTTGTTACTGGAAAAAATGGATTCAAACTGAAAATTTTCCAAAAAAATCAAAATTCTGAAATTTTATCTCCATTTGCCATTAACTCTTGTGGAAAACCTAAAGGGTTAATGACGTTTGTAAAATCAGTTTTGAATACCTTGAGGGGTGTAGTTTCTAGAATGGGGTCATTTTTGGATGGTTTCTATTATGTAAGCCTCACAAAGTGACTTCAGACCTGAACTGGTCCCTAAAAAGTGGGTTTTTGAAAATTTCAAGATTTGCTTCTAAACCTTGTAACGTCCCCAAAAAATTAAATGGCATTCCCAAAATGATCGATACATGAAGTAGACATATGGGGAATGTAAATCAATAACTTTTTTGGGCGGTATTACTATGTATTATAGAAGTAGAGAAATTGAAACTTGGAAAATTGCTAATTTTTCCAAATTTTTGGTAAATTTGATATTTTTTTATAAATAAAAATGAAATTTTTCGACTTAATTTTACCAGTGTCATGAAGTACAATATGTGACAAAAAAACAATCTCAGAATGGCCTGGATATGAAAAAGCGTTTTAAAGTTATCACCACATAAAGTGACACTGGTCAGATTTGCAAAAAATGGTCTGGTCCTAAGGTGAAAATAAACCCGGTCCTTAAGGGGTTAATCACCAAAATCCAATAGTAAAAAAAAAATAAAAAAAAAAAATTGACAGTTATACTTTAAGGCAGTGTCTGGATTACTCAAATTCAGGGTGATCTGTGCAAAACTTTTTAGACAATTGTTTGTACATCTCAATGTGGTTTCTTAAGTTTATTATTAATATTGTAAATGCCAAAAAAACTTTCAATAAATATAAAATTACAAAAACAGGGTCCATGCACAATAATCATCTGACATTATATGGTTACCACCCAGTAGGTGGAGTTTCTTCACACCTGATATCAGATCGGACAAGATCCCTCAGTTGTATTTTCACTATTGATGGGGAAAAAGCTCTGGGGTGATGTGAAAGTAAATGCAAATTGATGGACTTTTTTCTAAATGAGCACCAACTTCTCTTCAATTAGGTTGCGTGGATGCAACCATACAACATGCTGCTACTGGTGTCGCTAACTTTTAATGCTCACTCAGACCTGGCTAAAGGCTTGTTCACACTGGGCAACTGCACAAAAAGATCAAACTAGAAAACCAAAGCATTGTATAAGTTGTTCAGACATTTACAGTATAATGAGCAGTAATGCTGCTTGCATGGCATGTCACCACTAAGGCCAATGATTCGCTGCAGCAGTCATGCGCTGGCCATTTGAAAACAAAGACAGGAGGGACTGGTGAATTGTTGGTGGCGTATTGAAGTGTAGTATTTTTCTTTTATAACATTTGTACCTTTTGTTCCCCAAGATTTTGGACAACCTTATAAAGACCACTGTAGGTTGCAGCAATAAATTCTGCTTGTAGCAACATTTACAAAGCATTGTTCACTAGTAGAGTTGAGCGAACTTGTGTTTTAAGTTCGGCGTCCAAAGTTTGGGTCAGGGTTATCGTAGCATCCCGTTATGGATTCCGCTACCACGGACCATAATGGAATTTGCAATCCATAAGGGGATTCTTCAATGAACCCGAACCTTGGACAACATAAAGGACCTGGGGTGACGTCACCGTCATGTGATCAGTGCAGGGGGCGTGGCTCAGTACTGGATTAGATAAGAGGTGGTAACCTACGACCTCTTATCCAATCCAGTACTGAGCCATGCCCCCTGCACTGACCACATGGCGGCGACGTCACCCCAGGTCCTTCACCCCGTATTCCAAATGCCGTTATGGTGCGTGGTGGCGGAATCCATAACGGGATGCTTCGATAACCCGAAGTTTGGACGCCGAACTTAAAACACAAGTTCGCTCAACTCTATTCACTAGGCAATGATAACTCTGCCTGCCAGGGAGAGGAAACTCTTCAACTGGTCCTTTTACATAGAGTAATAATTGCCGATACGATCAATCATACGAACACTTATGACCACTGCCCGGTGTAAACTTATCCAGCAATAAGAGACAAGATAATTTGCTTGTTTGATACTGACTGCATCTTTTAAAGGGCTTCTGTCACCCCCACTGATGTAATTTTCACTAGCTGACATTAGCTACTTGCTAATGTCAGCTGAGTTCAAACATATGTTTCCTAACTTTTTTCCTGTTTTCTATCTTCTAAAAAACTTACTTTTGTGATATGCAAATGATCTTTGCTACCAGCAAGTTGGGCGGGTACTTGCTGGTAGCCGCCGCATCTTTATGCCCTGGGAACGCCCCCTCTTCTTTTGATAGACAGGGCCAGCGCGCTCTCCTCCTCCCGCTGGCCCTGTCTGCAGCTGCAATCCGTGCCTGCGCCGTATCGGTCTTTAGTCGGCGCAGGCGCTCTGAGTGAAGGACGCTCGTTTAGGCGCTCCGTCCTCAGTGCGCCTGCGCCGATGACGTCAGCGCTACACCCGGAAGAGAAGACGCCGGCATCCCTGGTAAGGAGCAGGCGATGCCGGCGTCTTTTCTTCCGGGTGTAGGGCTGACGTCATCGGCGCAGGCGCACTGAGGACGGAGCGCCTAAGCGAGCGTCCTTCACTCAGAGCGCCTGCGCCGACTAAAGACCGATACGGCGCAGGTGCGGGATTGCAGCTGCAGACAGGGCCAGCGGGAGGAGGAGAGCGCGCTGGCCCTGTCTATCAAAAGAAGAGGGGGCATTCCCAGGGCATAAAGATGCGGCGGCTACCAGCAAGTACCCGCCCAACTTGCTGGTAGCAAAGATAATTTGCATATCACAAAAGTAAGTTTTTTAGAAGATAGAAAACAGGAAAAAAGTTAGGAAACATATGTTTGAACTCAGCTGACATTAGCAAGTAGCTAATGTCAGCTAGTGAAAATTACATCAGTGGGGGTGACAGAAGCCCTTTAAAGGGGTTCTGCAGTTTGTTAACACTGATGATCTATCCTCAGGATAGATCATCAGCATGTGATCGGCCGGGGTCCGACACCCGGGACCCCCGCCGATCAGCTGTTTGAGAAGGCGGCGGCGCTGCAGGAGCGCCGCGGCCTTCTCACTGTTTACTGCTGCAGTGAATGGAGCTTTGCCCCGCCCACGCCACTTGATACAAGTCGTGACGTCACTGGGCGGGGCGCTAGCAGCAGTAAACAGTGAGAAGGCCGCGGCGCTCCTGCAGCGCCGCCGCCTTCTCAAACAGCTGATCGGCGGGGGTCCCGGGTGTCGGACCCCGGCCGATCACATGCTGATGATCTATCCTGAGGATAGATCATCAGTGTTAACAAACTGCAGAACCCCTTTAAGTCATCAAAATCCTTGCCTATAGCACATTTCCTGTTTGCACTAGGAGGTGTGCAGCTGACAACAGAAAGAAAAAAAAAACTGTACAAGAGGAAAGGGAACTATTATATTTATGGAAAGGGGAGGATAATCGAAACATACAAATGCAATTAAATAAGCAACAATGGGATTGCTATCGTTGATCGTCATGGAGGTCTGAATAGGGGTCATTCACATGGAGGTCTGATTGGGGGACTTATTGAGGTCTGATCTGAGGTCTTATTGGGAGACTTATTAACACTGGGGCTCTGAGCTGAGGTCTGATGACATTTTTTTCTTATTTTCCTCTAAAACCTAGGTGCGCCTTATAGGGCAAAAAATAAGGTATGTCAGTACAATACACTGCAGATTATGTCAGACAGGGACATGCATCATTGTAACGCTGTGCGGTCCCATTGCAACAGCAGACTTTAGAAAGGGAAATCACGCTTCCAACAGAGAGTTCCACAGTGAACTCACTCTTTAGTCCTACTAGTACAGTCACACATAAAGGAATTGCTGCAATTTTTGCAAATTCACAATGTATCTGCTGGCATTCCCATCAAATCCTTGCAGAAACATGGGCTGCAGATTTCACCTTCTGCATTGCAAGGAGTCAACTCCACATCAGAAATCAGCAACATAAATTGACATTTAGCATATTTAAAACCTGAAGCGCATATACAGTTGTGTGGAGTTTCCTGCGCAAAAAAGAGGCAGCGCGCCAATGAGATTTGTGAAAATATTATCCACTTTGCTGCTACTGTATATACGTGGAAATCCAGTGTATATGTTACACATTTCCATACCCTTAAAGGGGTTGTCTATTACTTTTAGGCCTCATGCACACGGCCGTGCGCGGACCGTGGTATCCCGGCCTGGAATCCAGCTGACAGCAGGAGCGCACGGCGTCATCGATTGCTAAGACGCCGTGCGCTGTATGCCGGCGCTAGACTATAGTAATACACTTGTACGAGTGTATAAGGCCGTGTGCATGAGGCCTTATACTGATGATCTCTCCTCAGAATAGGTCATCAATATTAGAAAAGCAATTGTTCAACTATCGGCACTCCCCACCAGTCAGCTGTTTGAAGAGAAAGCAACTGCAGCTACGATGGCAAGCAGGTGTAATTATATCTCCGACGTCCCATTCACTTCAATGGGATGGCTCTGTAGTATGCACTTGAATAGGAAGGAGCCCTCCTATTGAAGTGAATGTGACAACTGAGCTGCAATTACACCTACTCACCTCTGCTGTTGCGATGCCGAGCAGGTAAGCAATGAACAGAAGGCAGCACTTGTACAAGCACTGTTTTCTCTTCAAACAGCTGATTGGCGGGGATGCCGGGAGTCGGCCAATGTGATATTGATGACCTACCCAAAGGGCCCTTTACACGGGACTACTCAGCGGGCAGTTATCGGGAACCATTCAGTCCCGATTGCTGCATGATGAGCAGACAACTATCATGTATGCTACATGGGTAAGAGTGATAACTACTGTGATTGCTTGTCCCCATAAAGACTCAATACTTCTGGGCAGCAGATAGCTGTTTAGACAGCACAAATAAGGGTCCATTCACATGTCGGCAAAACACAGTCATCCGCCATGTGCGTTCCACATTTTGCGGACCGTACATGGCCGGCCCTGTGATAGAGATGACTGTTCTTGTCCGTGGCCACGGAATGGAACTACGGATGCAGACAGTACACGGTGTGCTGTCTGCATCTTTTGCAGCCCCATTGAAATGGATGGGTCTGCACACGTTTCGCAAAATTGCGGAACCATTCATATGAACGTGTGAATAGACCCTAAACAATGATTTTACCTAATGGACAGCATTTGTTTATCAGGTGATTGGTGGCACCTTTACACAGGGCAATTATTCTGACTAAGCAATCCTAGGAACTCTCCTTCCTAATAATTTTTTTCAAACTGAATGGCCTTGTTTTGGCAGAAAGCACTTTTACAAATCCATCACTATATAGACCAGGGGTGCACAACGTTTTCTGGTTGGGGGCCACATCGTTAGACTGAACCAACGACAAGGGCCGAATATAATATTTAAGGGGGTATTAACAACTTAAATACTGTAATTTATGTCTTTTTGCACATACAGTATATACTATAAATGTCTGGTTACATTTCTGGTACTCCCATCTAATGGGAAGATACATGAAAGATACATGTGAGCAGCCACAATACATAGACCTTTCACCAGATGGTTGGGGGCCGCACAGAATGGTATCGAGGGCCGCATGTGGCCCCCGGGCCGCAGGTTGTGCACCCCTGATATAGACTGTACACTGAACTTACTGCCATCGTCCTGAGATGTACTCAAGATGCCACTCTTCATAATTAGGATACCAGAAAAGACCAGAACCAGGACCACACACAGCAACCGCAGCAGTCTTGACAGGTAATGTTCCAGCTTTTTAGACCAGGATGGTTTTAAATGTGACATTTTTTCCTGCTTCAGGCAATCATATGTCAGGCGAGATAAAGAGTCTAGTGAAGGCCTATTGCTGGAGATATATCGACTTTTCCTCTGGTCCCTGATGCTGTCACTTATTCGTCTGTACCTCAGCTCGTCACCTGAAAACCTATTATAATCAATGGAGCTTGTCTCAGGGATGTCAGTAGAATACCTATTATAACCAGTGGAGCTTCTCTCAGGGATGTCAGTTGAATACCTATTATAACCAGTGGAGCTTCTCTCAGGGATGTCAGTGGAATACCTATTATAATCAATGGAGCTTCTCTCAGGGATGTCAGTGGAATGCCTATTATATCCAAGGTTGTAAGCAAGGGGGGTTTTCTGCAGGGCACTCTCCTCAATGTGAGCAGGTGAGGAGAAGCTGCTCCTGAAATACCTGCTCTCATCTACTCTCCTATCCCCCCTCCAGCTGCTCTCTTCCAGCACGGTGTCCCAGGACGCTCTCTCTTTAGGAGGCTGTCCATGAGACTGTCTCCGCCAGTCAGATGTCAGAGTCTCCCAGGTCTTATCTTCAGCACTGCTGTCAACCTGTGGCTCCCGGCGCCGGCTTTTTGTGGCATTTTCGCTTCTTCGGCTGCTGCTTCCCTGGTTAGCCTCCAAACGTAGCTTCTCAAGCTTGTTCTCCAGGACCCCACGAGTACTATCTGTTATGGGCCCCGGTGTGTAGCCAAGGGATATCAACTCACTTCTAAGCTTCCCGTCAGACATGTTTCAAGCATATGACATCACTTCAGCCGCTTTGTAAGTTTATGTCGTCCTGTATACACAAGAAGCCGCAGAAGCAATGTTCATGCAGGGCACTGAGGTAACTGAAACCGGCCGAACATTAAAGGGGTTTTCCCATCTTGCTAATTCATCGTCACATGCAGCCAGCTCTGCTGTTCACGTCCTGGTTTGCTGCTGCTAAGGCTGGGCGGGCTTAGGCAGTTTGAGTGAAGGCCGACCACGCCTCCTTATGACATCACACTGAGAGCTCAGTTCTTGCCTGCTCATGTGAATAGTATGAGTCATCAGCCTGCAGCCTTCTGGGGAATCATCACTCAGAAAGACATGGGAAGTTAGCTAAGACAGTAACGTGCTGCTGTCCTGCGTTCTAATACATTTTTACACACAAAACCTGTCTTATCTTTTACAAACCCATTCTGAGCAGCAAACCAATAATTCACTACTATACATTAGCCCACAAGCATGTTAGCTAGTAGCAGTGGCGTTGCGAGGGGGGTGCGGGCCGCACCGGGTGACACCAGTCTGATGGGGTGTCACCCGCACTGTTCACTGAGTCTGACCGCAAATCTAATGTGTAAAATCAATCACCTTGTTGGAGTAACAGTTGGTCTGGCTGCAGCGCGCCTGCTATTGTGTTTTCTGACTGTCACCCACCCCCACCGGCCTGTTCACTGTCTGACCGCAAATCAAATCATCACCTTGGTCTCGCTCTGGCTGCGTCTGCTACTGTCTCCTACGTGAGTGCCGTGCGGTGCTCAGGCTCAAGGAGGCGTGACCAGCAGTGGGGCCGCGGCGGACGGCTGCAGATGAGCTGTCTGTCAGGACTCTGGATGGAGGGAGGGCGATGGAGCGGAGCTGCTCTGCTGTGGCCTGTTAAAAGCTGCCTCTCCAGGCTGGGCTGGCAGCAGAAGAACCCAGAGACTGACAGGCTTTTGGAGAGCCAGAGACAGGAGGAACCGACCCCACTCCAGCCATGCCCCAGTGATATACATTGGTAGGTAAGTACTAAGTAATGATCTCAGCCCAGAGGGGCTGCTGAGTTGGGGGGGTCTCTGTATTGTAAAAGAGGGGGAGAAAAGAAGTCTGTGCCATAGAGCCTGGAAGGGAAGTAAAGAAATGTGCCACCCATGGGGGAGGGGGTGACATGATGAGGGGACCCGCCGACCTGGGACAATGTTGGAGTCTGTGCCATGGAAGGGGGTGACATCATGTCACCCCCCCTTCCTTGGCACAGACTCCAACATTGTCCCCCATTAGGGAGCATGATGGATGGGGGCTGACAGCTAACATGGGGGGCTGACGGCTGACATGGGGGGCTGACGGCTGACATGGGGGGCTGACTGCTGACATGGGGGGCTGACGGCTGACGTGGGGCATGATGGATGGGGGCTGACGGCTGACATGGGGGGCTGCATACTGTATGTGGGGCAGCCACAAGGAGACGTTATACTGTATGGGGGCAGCAACAAGGAGACGTTATACTGTATGGGGGCAGCCACAAGGAGATGTTATACTGTATGGGGGCAGCCACAAGGAGACGTTATACTGTATGGGGGCAGCGCAAGGAGACATTATACTGTATGGGGGCAGCCACAAGGAGATGTTATACTGTATGGGGGCAGCCACAAGGAGACGTTATACTGTATGGGGGCTACAAGGAGACATTATACTTTATGGGGGCCACAAAGAGACGTTATATTGCATGCTGTCATGCTTGTAATTTGATGTACACTATTTTGGAGGCACCCAGGCTGGCACTGTCATGCTTATGCTCTGGTTGTTTTGTAGTATATGACCAATAGCTGTGGACAGGCTTTATGTGAAAAATGCTCTCTAAAAAAAACAGGGGAAAAAATAACAGACCTCACCTCACATAAGAGCACCTGCGCTGCAGTTTATGTTAGAACTGTGTCCGCGGGTCATGGAGCCTCCATTAACATACAGCTTGTTTGTAAAAGTATATATAAAATTTAATGTAAAAAAAAAAATAAAAGCCCGCTCACCCCCTCCCTCCAGTGCACTTGCAGCAGCGTCCAGCCCTCCACACGCTAGTAGTAATGCAGGATGCAGAGGCCAATGATTGCACAGTGCCCGTTCCCAGAGGAGTCTCCTGCACCAGCACTTATCCGACTGCGTTATATGCAGGAGGAAATGGACCCTGAGCACCACAAAACCACCATGACCGCCCTATACATAGCCAACCTGCAAACAGAGGTCTTAGAACTAGGAGGGTGCATCCGCTGTGGGGAGGGACATGTAAGCAGGGGGCAGGACCTGGACATTCTAGAAGCGGTCAGCACATATGCGACTGCTTCTATGACATCATTAAATACCACGGTTATTAATAAACTGCAATATCGCTGTTTCTTAATACCGCAATATATTGCCCAACCCTAGTATGATGGATGGGGGCTGACATGAAGGCATGATGACTGACATGGGGGTATGATGGATGAGGGCTGACGGCTGACATGGGGGGGCATGATGGATGGGGGCTGACGGCGGACATGGGGGGGCATGATGGATGAGGGCTGATGGCTGACATGGGGGGGCATGATGGATGGGGGCTGACATGGGGGGCTGATCTGAGGTGTGACTAACATTGGGGTCTGATTGGTGGTCTGACCTGAGGTATGATGGAAATTATTGTTTCTTGTCATACTCCTCTAAAATCTATGTGCGTCTTATAGGGCGAAAAGTACAGCCCTCAAACCAGCGATTGAAGCAGAGCGAAGATACCAGGACCACACAGAGGAGAAGCCAGCTGCTGCAGACAGGACCTGGACCAGGTGAGCTGCGGGCGGTGGGGGGTTGGGGGGGGGGGGGGTGTTTCGCAGTGACTCACTCACACAGGCACAGCACAGCCTGAACCAGCCCAGAATTGCTGCTGTTATGTTAATGGCTGCTATAACATTGCACCATCCTTCTGAACATACACACACACCTTACCTCATGATCCTGGAGCAATGCTGTAGAGCTCGGCGGCCACTGTACAGCACAGCTCCAGGATCATGAGGTAAGGCGGATGACAGATGTGTATGTTCAAAAGGATGGTGCAATGTTATAGCATTTATTAACATAACAGCAGTAATTCCTCATTATATAATGTGAAGACACTTTGTACACACCGGACTGTGAGAGAATTAATAACTAAGCACTAGTGCGTATCTGTACTGATTATACCGCCATTGGAGATACTTTTGGGGACTCTGCAGACCATTTCTGCTTATCAACTATTATTGTATCAACGCGAATTCTGCTACTAGTGCAATAACAGTGAACCTTTAGGCCCCTTTCACACGGGTGTGATTTCCGCGCGGGTGCAATGCGTGAAGTGAACACATTGCACCCGCACTGAATCCAGACGCATTCATTTCTATGGGGCTGTGCACATAAGCGGTGTTTTTCCCGCATCACTTTTGCGTTATGCGAAATCGCAGCATGCTCTACTTTCTGTGTTTTTCACGCAACACAGGCACCATAGAAGTGAATGGGGCTGCGGGAAAATTGCAAGCATCCACAAGCAAGTGCGGATACGGTGCAATTTTCACGCATGGTTGCTAGGAGACGATCAGGATGGGGACCAGAATGATCTTTATTATTTTCCCTTATAATTTGGCAACGTTCTGAATTGATTAAGATATTCTTTAAGTGCATTTATATTTGTTCCTGTTCAATTTTAAGTTATTTATTTATTTATTTATTTATTTATTGTTCATGTTGAATTTTGTGTTATTTAATTATTTATAATTTTTTCCTGTTAAATTTAGTGTTGTAAAATGTGGCTATTTATTCAGTAAAGGTTGGATTTAAAATAAACGTTATTTTTTTTTAAATAATTTACTTTGATTTATTTTAACATATTTTTGGTTATATGACTTCAAAATTATTGCTTCGGGGGGGGGGGGGGGGCTTGGGGGGGTGACACCATTTCCTACCGCACCGGGTGACACCAGACCTAGCAACGCCACTGGCTAGTAGCCAAATGATCTGTGCTTTTGGCTCCCATAAAACATGACCATCCCTCCTCCACCAGCATTGATGCAGATTTGCTTCCATTATAGCTGTACTACAGTTGTGTATACACCTTAGCCCATCATCAATGTATCTGTCTAGCAGCATATACAGCTCTACTACATCTGTCTATTCCCCTCCCCCACCAGCACTGTGGCTGAATCACTTCATATATAGCTCTGCTACATCTGTCTATTTCCCTCTCCCACTAGCACTGTGGCTGAACAGCTTCAAATATAGCTCTGCTACATCAGCCACTGTGCTGGATAGGTGAATAGACTGATGTAGCAGAGCTGTATTTGAAGCTTTCTAGCCACAGTGCTGTGGGCGAGGGAAATGGACAGATGTAGCAGAGCTATATTTGCAGCTGTTTAGCCACAGTGTCATGGGGAAGGGAAATAGACAGATGTAGGAGAGCTGTATTTGAAGCGATTCAAACACATTGCTGGTGGGGGAGGGGAATAGACAGAACATCTTCATATACAGTTCTGCTACATCTGTTACAGCTCTGCTTTATCTGTCTATTCCCCTCCCCCAACAGCACTGTGGCTGAATCACTTCATGTACAGCTCTGCTATATCTGTCTTCCCCTCTCCCACCAGCACTATGGCTGAACAGCTTCAAATATAGCTCTGCTACATCTGTCTTCCCCTACACCAGTGGTCGGAAAACCGCGGCTCGCGAGCGACAAGCGGCTCTTTAGCCCTTTGAATGTGGCTCTTCCAGGTGTGGACTCGCACGCGCAGTGCAATCGCATTTTCGTTGCCCGTAGCAAAAATCGCCAGGAGAGGGAGGACCAGGAAGCGGTGAAGGCTCTGTACTCACCGCTTCCGGGTCGTCGGCTGTGCAGGGCTGCGCACAGCGTCAGGCGCTCTGTGATGTCATGCTATGCACGCTAGTTCACAGCACAGCCGAGAGCAGGGGGAACACAGAGCGAGGGTGGTGAGGAGCAGCAGCATCCAGGAGCAGGAGAGGTAAGTGCTTTTTTATTTTATTAAACTTGGGGCTTATCTGAGGCAATGGGGGTGATGAGAATCATAGTTTGGGGATATGAGCGGCATCATGGATAATAATGGGGATGATGAGAGGCATGATAGATGATAATGGAGGTGATGAGAGGCATGATAGATGATAATGGAGGTGATGAGAGGCATCATGGATAATAATGGGGTGATGAGAGGCATCATAGATAATAATGGGGATGATGAGAGGCATCATGGATAATAATGGGGATGATGAGAGGCATCATGGATAATAATGGGGATGATGAGAGGCATCATGGATAATAATAGGGGTGATAAGGGGCATGGGGCTCTTATGTGAGGTCTGATTGGGGGTCATTTACATTGAGGTCTGATCTGAGGGAGGTCTTATTAACATTGGGGATCTGATTAGTGGTCTGACCGAGGTGTAATAAAAACTATTTTTTTCTTATTGTCCTCCTCTACAAACTAGGTGCATCTTATAGGGCGAAACGCTGTGGAGTAAAAGAAGATGTAGTGTCGAGGATTGAGAAAGGTATGTTGTAATGGTTAGGAATACCCTTATTAAGTTAATAACAATGTACCTTCCTATATAGTTTACGTTTAAAAAATTTGGCTCTCAGAAAAAATTAAATCGCTGTTTTGTTGATATTTGGCTCAGTTGACTAATAAGTTTGCCCACCACTGCCCTAGACAATGTAGCAGAGCTATATTTGAAGATGTTCAGCCACAGTGCTGTGGGCAAGGGAAATGGACAGATGTAGCAGAGCTATATTTGAAGCTGTTCAACCACAGTGCCGTGGGGAGGGAAGTAGCAGAGCTGTACTTGAGGCAATTCAAACACATTGCAGGTGGGGGAGGGGAATAGACAGATGTAGAAGGGCTATATATAAAGTGATTTAGCCACAGTGCTGTTGGGGGAGGGAAATAGACAGATATAGCAGAGCTGTATATGAAGTGATTCAGCCACAGTGCTGGTGGGGGAGGGGAAGACAGATGTAGCAGAGCTGTATATGAAGTGATTTAGCCACAGTGCTGGTGGGGGGGGGGGAATAGACAGATGTAGCAGAGCTGTAACAGATGTATATAACAGATGTAACAAATTATAGTTTGTCACATAAAATAGACGAATAATTCCATAATGGAATGCGTTGGGTTTTCATATAGGCTGCAGGGTTGAGCAAACCCGAACTATAAAGTTTGGGTTCATTCCGAACTTTAGTGTTTTTGGTACCCGAACCCGTAAAAGTTTGAGTTTGGTGTTCGGCTGTTTAATGCAGGGCAGCCAATCAACAAGCGTTTAACTAGTGTGCCCTTAGAAGCCATCACAGCCATGCCTACTAATGGCATGGCTGTGATTGGCCTGTGCACCATGTGAGTCAACCTCTAAATAAGCTGAAGTCACGTAGCGCCGCACGTCACGTCAGCTCTTTCTAATGTAGGGATAGTATGATGCCGCTGTGAGGAAGAGATTAGGAAACAATTCTGGTGTACTTGGTGTTGTTAAATCTGCAAACTACAGCAATTATTTTTGTGGGTGCTATGCTACATTTTTGTACCCATGAGCCCAGTGCCACAGAGAAATAAGCTTTAATCCATCTGTTTGTTAGGTGGGCGTCAGCGACCATTTTTGAAAGTGCAGTGCACTTGCAACTGCATGTGTGCCAGGGACATTACTTTAATCCTGTTCTGGTAGCTCAGTGAGTGACATCTAGCCATTTTTAAAGGACACCTGCACTGCATATGTGCCAGGGGTAGGGAAAATAACATAAGTAATCCGTCTGTGACTTCAGGGCCCCGGGGGAGGGGGGACATATTCCCACTTTTTTCTGTGAACTACCCCTGTGCTGAATATCTGACAGGGAAAATCTATTCATTAAATCCATCTGTTAGATTCTAGGGCAGTGATGGCGAACCTTTTAAAGACCGAGTGCCCAAACTACAACCTAAAACCCACTTATTTATTGCAAAGTGCCAACGCACTGAATACTAAAGTCTAATAGTGCGTCTTCCATGTACTTTATCATTTAGCTATAATAGCCTGCCTACATTCAATGTGCTGCCTGTGCCATTCATAGAGTGCTCTGCGCTGATGATGGTCAGGAAAAGTCTAAGACATATTGGTACGCCTTCGATTTTTTCCAGGGCTTGGGTGCCCACAGAGAGGGCTCTGAGTGCCGCCTCTGGCACTAGTGCCATAGGTTTGCCACTAGTGTTGAGCGAACTTGTATTTTAAGTTTGGCGTCCAAAGTTCGGGTTCGGGTTATCGAAGCATCCCGTTATGGATTCCGCTACCACGGACCACAACGGAATTTGGAATCCAAAAGGGGATTCTTCAATGAACCCGAACCTTGGACAACACTAAGGACCTGGGGTGACATCACCGTCATGTGATCAGTGCAGGGGGCGTGGATCAGTAGCCTACCACCTCTTATCCAATCCAGTACTGAGCTGCGCCCCCTGCACTGATCACTGACCTATGTTGTCCAAGGTTCGGGTTCATTGAAGAATCCCCTTATGGATTCCAAATGCCATTATGGTCCGTGGTAGCGGAATCCATAACGTGATTCTTCGATAACCCCAACCCGAACTTTGGACGCCGAACATAAAATACAACTTCGCTCAACTCTATTCGTCACCACTGTTCTAGGGGGACAAATTCCCTTTTTTTGGCAGTCAAGTACCGCTGCGGCCTGCAGTGCATACATGGCATTGAAAATAATTCAATTGCGTTAGTCTACGACATAATTGTGTGACCTAAAGCGATTTTTTTTTTTATCTTTCTGACAGCGGCACTACATATCTGATAGTCAAATAAAACCAGTAAATACTGCTGTTACATTGTCGGTTGACAAATTATCACGACCTTTTGTTGAGGTTGTGACTCTGTTGCCTCACATGCAGTTGCCGGTGGCAACATGTTTCTGCATGTGTGCAATTTTCCTACCCGCCTAGGTGTGCACGGGGTTAATTATATCAGTGTGTGCTGGGTGTGGCCTCAGGGCTCTTTATATTCTGGTGTGGTTGAGCCTGAGGTCAGTTTGTTTGTCAGCTGGGTGTAGGAACACTGCTCCTTTGCTGTCTGGTTCCCTTATCTGTGTGAGCCACCCTTGGTTGTCTTTGAGGTCCTTTGGTGTGTCTGCGTTTGCAAGTGTAGGAGCTGTGCTCCTTGTTGGTTGTAAACATGTCTGTCCAGTGAGGGTCATCCTAGTTGTCATACTGACTGTCACGGTGGGAAGTGGGCGAAATCCCCCCCCCCCCCACCATACAATGCCGGCTGGTATTGGTAGCAGCTAGGCCAGAAGGAGAAATAAGGGAGCAGGTCACCTCCTACAGCATCCCTAATTCAGACCCTGACTCCTAACCATATGAGCCAACAAAGATGGTAGGAGGGCTCATACCCACGAACCATAGGGCCCTACTAACCCTCAAGGTCCTCCCGGTGTCTCCTTTCCTTCCTTACCTTTGTTGTTTGGTGCGGGTTCAAGGTGTATGTATGTCTAGTTTGGTGTACATGTCTGGTGGTGTTTTGTGTCCAGCATGTTTGCTAGACATTTCCCTGTCTTATGTTATGTCCTCTGGAAGGGGGTCTCTCATTCCCCGGGGGCGAACCATTTGTCCGTATGCTGCTATGTGTTGTTGTAGAAATTTTATTGTGTCTGACGCACATATCCAAGCTTCGCTAAAAGTGCACCAAAGTACACCAGCAACAAACAATTTCTCCCGTGCTTACAAGCACGTATATCAAGCTCCTTTTGTGTAAGGGAAGGCCACACTCCTCCAGAGTCAGACAAGATGTTCCATGCTTAGAGATCTGGTGCGCACTGTCCCCGCCCAGACCCTTTTCTTTATTTAAATAGACAAAAAGGGGTGACAATAGGAAGGGGCAGGCCCAACACCTGACCACTTCCTTTATGTACAGTACAATCATACAGAAGTGATGACACACAGGAAGTAACCACCCCATGACTCCAATTACCACTGGAATGAACCTTAGTTCACTAGGATTCTTATGTGTGCTTATGTACAGGAATTCCGCCATTATCTCCAGCGGTTGATCAGGCACACTGGAAACAACAAACGCACGTTCCTTTTTGTATATTGTTCTCTTAATAAATGCATCCACAGTAAGATATCCACTCCAATGGTTTACACACTGAGAGACATGATGACAATACATGACATATTAAAAACACATCCTAATAAAATCTCCATTGTTGGGTGACATTAACCAATTTTGGGCTGTTTTATACCCCTGCTCTACATACCAGACAGGGTAATAATTTTCTAAAATTCGTCTGTTCCATTGTTGGGTGACATTAACCCATTTTTGTCGTATACAAACCCCTGCTCTGCAGAGATGACATGGACCTAAATTTATAAAAATTGTCTGTTCCATTGGTGGGTGACATTTTTGCCATAAACAAACCCCTGCTCTGCATAGGTGACAGGGACCTAAATTTCAAAAAATTGTCTGTTCCATTGGTGGGTGACATTTTTGCCATAAACAAACCCCTGCTCTGCATAGGTGACAGGGACCTAAATTTCAAAAAATTGTCCTTTCCATTGGTGGTTAACATTAACCCAGTTTTGCCGTGAATAAACCCCTGCTCTGCATAGGTGATAGGAACCTAAGTTTCTAAAAATCGTCTGTTCCATTGGTGGGTGACATTTTACCATCTTTGCCGTATACAAACCCCTGCTCTGCGTAGGTGACAGGGACCTAAATTTCAAAAAATAGTCTGTTCCAGTGGTGGGTGACATTAACCCAGTTTTGTCTGTTTTATACCCCTGCTCTACATAGCAGACAGGGTAATAATTTTCAAAAATTCGTCTGTTCCATTGTTGGGGGACATTAACCCATTTTTGCCGTATACAAACCCCTGCTCTGCATAGGTGACAGGGACCTAAATTTCTAAAAATAGTCTGTTCCATTGGTAGGTGACATTAACCCAGTTTTGCCGTGTATAAACCCCCTGCTCTGCATGGGTGACAGGGACCTAAATTTATAAAAATCATCTGTTCCATTGGTGGGTGACTAACCCATTTTTGCAGGTGAAAGACTCCTGCTTTGCATTGCTGAGAGGGAACCAAATTTAGTAAAAACGTCTGTTACTTTGGTGGGTGACCACAAATGATGAGAGCGTCAAATAAGGGACGTGGCCCTGGTCGTGGTGCTGCTAGTGTTGGTGGAGCTCCTGTTGCAGGCCCAAATAAAACACCTTCCTCAGGTGCGCGTAGACGACAGAGCCTTCAGCGTTATTTAGTAGGCCTGAATGCCGATCTACGAATGGTGAAGCCAGAACAAGTACAGTCGCTAGTAGATTGGGTGTATGACAGTGCGTCCAGTACCTTTACATTGTCTCCCACCCGGTCCACTGCTGAAAGCTCAGAGTTGGCTCCTCACCCCCTTGCAAATCAGTCAAGCAGTCTGAGCCCCAAGTCATGCAGCAGTCTCTTATGCTTTTTGATAACTCTGCTGGCAGGGTTTCCCAGGGCCATCCACCTAGCCCTGCCCCAGAATTGGAAGAGATTGAGTGCATTGATGCCCAACCACTTATGTTTGAGGATGAGGACATGGGAAGACCACCGCAGCTCGTCTTGTGAGGGAATTATAAAATGTTCATCTCACTTGTCTATACATTCTTTACTTGAAATGGCTGCCAGCTCCTCTTCTCCCCCCTTCCATTGAGTAAAGTTCACAGAGACTAAGATGACTCCTCCATCTGGGACTGCACCTTGAGTACGCAAGACAAGAATCCTGGGAAGGGAAGACTGGCTTATATGGAACCAGCCAATCATGAACTGCCTAATGTACTATAACACATTGCCTATGTAAACCTATGTTGTGTGTCCTATATAAGGCATCACCCCGCCCTATTAAAAGAGAGAATCTTGGAAGCATTCCAACTAAACAGAGTGTCAGTTTATTCTTCCAGCGTGCACGCATTCCATTAGGCTGAAAGGCAGATCACCACATACGGTCTGAGATTGACCGATTCCAAATAAGTTTGGCGCCTGAAACAGGGACTCTGAGTTGTGACCGATAACCAGCTGACCAAAAGGGACCGCGACACCATCTGCATCATGGACGGAGAGGGAGCCTGATCACCTCCGAAAACGGTAAGAGATTTTATAATTTAGTTCCTTACCTGTGTATCCCCGTGTTGTGATTTGGTGGGGTTGTAGTCTTGTCCGGCTGTTGAAGGCCGCCAAAGACGGGTAACTGTACTTCCTAAGAGTCTAGATTCAATCTACCTGTCATTAAGGGTCATCTGCTGGTTGATTTGTGTGTATATTGTCTCCTGTTTCAGAGTCCGTCAGTGAGGGCGACACAAAGAGTCCTTGCCAGAAGATAAGTAGTAAGACTGTCTCTGGTTTAAGAGAGGGTATCGGTATAATAATATACACGCCATAAGGAAGTGGTAGCTGCGATAAAAATATACGCGCCATAAGGAAGTGGTAGCGGGGATAAAAATATAGGTGCCATAAATAAGTGGCAGCGGGGAAATAGACAAACTGTGAAAGCTTGGGAATACTTCTGACAAACTTGAGAAAATAGTATGTCATGTCCTGAATGTGTTTGTGAATTAATGTTTAGTGTTCATGAGGCGGGCTGGGGATTAGTGAAGGCTTTTTAAGGGGGATACCCGAAACCCCACATAGGTTAAAAGTTATTAACCCAGTAGTCCCAAACCTTCAGGTAATTAGACTGAACATTCATTATCAGGCAGGGAACCCCAGGGCCAATCTTTAGAGGAGATATAGGAGCGAGAAAGAGAGGCGGGTCGAGACCCTATAGACTGCCCGTGGTGCCACCTCAAACCGTCCGCCAGTTTAGCTACGAGACAACAAGAGAGAGTTAGACAGCTGGGATATACATTAGGAGGTCCGACAGACAGGCTATAGGGCAGACTTGTTAGGGCTGAAGCCCCTCATACATCCCTTGGTACCTAATAGACCAGCCTACCTCGTTTTCCGGCCTTAATGTCCACTACACTGTAGAAGAGACTATTGAACTAGTGAAAATCTGTAAGATGGATGTGGATAGCTATGTGGCTAGCACTAAGACTATGACGGTGTTAGAAAGATATCTCTGTTGACGCAGTTCAGCTTTCCAGAGGGTGAGAAGAGACGTTAGTCATGTAAGATGTAGTGTTGTCTGGTATCAGTGAAAAGTTGAAAGAGTTTGAAGAACATTTTAAGAAAGTTGATCTGTGAGATCTGTTCGTTTCAATGTTTGTAGTTATGTGTTCAATGTTAAATATACTGCTACCGCTGGAGGTCTGTTCTCATGAACTGTTGAGACGTTACTGACTAAAAGAGGGAACAGTCCTTTTATTTCCACATTAGGAAAACTGGGTGCTTTAGTAAACCTACATGCCAAAAAGGTTTTAAATGCAGAGTGACACCAAATAGCATTGGGTATCTTAATAAAGACACAATACCATTAATATCATTGTCATTCATGGCTCTTCTTAAGATTATAATTGGTTCCATGATATTTCTGCACTTTTCCAGCACACTTGGCCAAAACACCTTTTGGCTGCTAAGCATCTTTGCACGGAGTGTTCACGTCTCCTCCTGGACACTGTTCTTTTCTTTCAGTGTGATGTGCTTAACCCCACTTCCCTCCTCCTTTTTCCTCAAGGGGGGAAAGCTGAGGGGGAAGATGTTTATTCTGCTAATAGGAGCTCACACATTGCTGCTCGTTTATTCGGAAAAGGGCAGAGGGCAAGGAGAAAGCTGAGTATTTTGTAGGTGGCTCTTGATCATGGGACAAGGACCAAGGAAGGTTTGTCACTGGGTATGCTGTAGTCCAAAATGGTGAGGCAATGATACAGAAACCACTCCCTTCTAGTTGTTTGACGCAAGATGTAGAGCTGAAGGCAATCACTGCAACATGTAATCTGGGTAAGGCAAAAGAGGTGAACATCCATATGGACTCGGTACGTGTTTGGAGTAGCATATGACTTTGGAGTCATTTGGTGGAGCTGCTGAGGTTGTATGACAGCTATTGGATAGATATTAAATAAAAGGGCAGCCGTGGTGAAGGTGTCAGCACACACAAAAGAGCAGACCCCTAAAACTCTGATGAATACATTGTCAGATCATCTGGCCAGAAAGACAGCATTACTCCCCTTGATAGTGGCTGCCCCATCGGCCATGCCTGCAGTAGAAGTAGAACTGCTACGGACCCTCCAAAACCAGACATCTCCTCATAGGTAAGATGTATGGATGGAAGGAGGTGCCATACAAGGAGAAGGAGGGTCCTGGCATATATACACTAAGGTTTGTTTGCCCTGGTGTTGGTTTTCCATGATAGCCGTCCTGTCCCATGTCCCAGTCAGTGGTCCATAACTTCATAACTTCAGGTACAGTACTATTTTTCTCCAGAGTTTCAGAAATGCAGCTGAGAAATAACCCTGGTAACCCTACCCGAGTACCCAGGAAGAGCACCACGAGAACAGATTACCTGTTTCAGAGATTGCAGGTGGACTAAATACAGCTACCTAAGGTGGATAATTACGAGTATGTCCTAGTCTGAGTAGACACGGTTTCCGGATGGTCAGAAGCCTACCCTGACACCAATATGACGGCAAAGACCACTGCAAAAAGTACCATCCCCAGAAGAAGCTGACATCACTCCAGCAAGATCATGAATATAAATATATATATATATATTGTGGTAAGGTGCAGGGTGCCGTCATGCATGGCAGATATGTGTCACCGAGGTTCCTGGCTTCGGTGAGGTAAGAGCCGGATTTTATGTGTTAATAGCAGTAGCTGTTGACACCTTTGTACTTAGTATGGCTGCAAAGCCAATCCGGGCCGGCTCTTACTGGGAGTAGGCAAAGAGTTGGGCGGGTGCCTGCTCCCCACGTTCCAGAACCAGGTTTTGGGCTAGGTTTAAATTCCCAGGCTTCAGCCTCAGCTGGGAAAAAAAGGAAAATCGCTGAGTCTGGCTGGCTTTTGCAGTGTGTGGAGCTGAGGCCTGGACCCTGACATAGGCGTACAGGGCGCCTAGTACCCTGTGAAAGACTTTATGCGGCTGTGCGATCAGCCTGGATGGGACTCATACCACTAAAGGAGCCAGGTGAAATGCTCTGTTATTTTGTGTGTGAACTAACACCAAGTGACTGTTCTGTTTTCTGTTTGAGCAAGTGTGAAATAAAACACTGTTTGCTGAACTACTTGGACTCCATTTGCCTCTATACTGCACCCGCACAGCTGCCTACTGGAGTAAATCCCCACAATATATATATATATATATATATATATATATATATATATATATATATCTCCTTTTGCCTTTGTTGTCTGTAGGGACCCAACAGGTTGACATCACGTTGAAAGAGGATGTCACCACATTTTGGTATAACTCATCCAACATTCACCTTTAAATATTGTAACATTGTATTTTGCCCTAGTGTCCCATGGCAGTGTAATATGTACCGGGACACCCCCAGCTCTGGAAGTATATACATTTGTGTGACTGATGATTATTGGGGAAATAACTGATTCCTGGGGGTCTGCGGGTTGGAATACAGGAACAGATTGGGGATATGAAAATCAGAACCAGGTTAGAAGGTAACTGGACTGGTGAATGTGCTCTAGCAAAGGCCATTATGCCCTTGCACATTCTAGGAGAAAAGGCCCTCATGGCAGGAAACAAACGAAGGAAAAGGGAAGTTTCCCCAGGAGAAAGCTTTGATATATATATATATATATATATATATATATATATAGATAGATACCATTGGAGTCCCAAGGGGAGTACCAAATGAATTTAAAGCTAGAGATCAGGTAAAGGCAGGATTTGAGTTCTTACATAATTCCCATAATTACCATTAACAAAAATGTTGATTGGATAAACTACATATACTACAACCAGAATAGAACAGCAAAAAATACATCCGGAATAAACAAAATAATCTTTATTAATATATTCGTATATATAAAAACATGATAAAGACATAGAAATAGCAGTAAACAAGAACTGGTGGTATAAAGAGCACCAGAGGAATATCAGGAGAATAATAATGTGCAAATAACAGCGTGTAGCGTATGGCAACCTATATAAGGAAATACATGATACAATGTAAAGTGCCTAGTGCAACATAAGTAAAATGAGAATAACCTCAAAAAAGGTCAGACTACCTAATGTAAACACGTGACAATCTCCTGCGTCCCCAACCCGACGTACGTTTCACCAAAGCGGCTTCTTCAAGGGTATAGAGTGCTGTGAGGATACTGCATCCCTCTCCCCTGTTTATATCCCCCACCCTTCACACTGATAGGTCACTAAGATTAGGCACACCTGAGTCAGATCGTCTGGTTGTAAAATGCCGGATGTGACATCATGCGGCTCAAACTGGAGCTCACACGTCACTTCCTGGAAACGGCAGGCGTGCGTCTCAGCTTGGAGCGCACGCCAGCCGGACCAGGTAAAGGCGAACCACAGCGATCATGAAGCGGCCGCCCCGATCTAAGCATATAATGGGCTACTCAAATAACCAATAACAATATAAGAACCTGCGGCTTTTAATCATATATGAACTCATACCCTTCATTTGATGTGTAATAAAAATAAATATAAAAAAATATATAATGTGCAAGTTGGTGCAAATTGCCGTGAAAAGTTAATAAAATCATGCTAGTGAGAGTGCTCAAGTGACAAACAGTGAGTCGGAGATTGGCCACTTCAATTAAATTAAATGGCGCATGACAAAACGATGTAATCGCATATATGTGCATAGTGCACAAAAACAATATTAATTACATAATTATGTGATCATAGTAAAGTTCAAAAAATTCACAAAATACATGATTAAATATAGTAAACATGATGTAAATAACTCCAAAATAATGTGCAAATACACGTGTAATCATGAAAAAAAAAAAAAGGGGGAGGGAGAGGAAAAAATCTCGCAGTTAGATGTCATCAATTCATGGTTCTAGAGTGCCAGGATACCGGACGACCGGATATCTATAATAGTAAAAGACAACATTAGTATCATCTGCACATACCTATCAGAATATGTAAGGGCAACCGGAGGCAGTAACAAGACAATTTAAAAACAATTATAAAAACCACCATTAGGTGGTAATATAGGAGAGAAACCCCTACAATATCCCACTATGACCCTGGACATAATTACAAGAATGGAGCAAAATTAAAATCCTCATTGAGACCCTACGGGAACACCGTGTCAAGTTTATATATCCACTTTAGCTCACGCTGCGCCAATAACTGTTTCCAGTTACCACCCCTTTGATCGAAAAAAACCCGATCAATACCACTTACTTTCAATAAATGTTCATTGCAGTTGTGGAAGTCTTTAAAGTGCCTAGGGATGGTTTTCAAGAAGCTCAAATCCTGTTCTTCTTTAGCTGCAGCGATCCCCAACACATGCTCACATACTCTCTTTTTCAATTGTCTTGTGGTCATACCCACGTATAACAATTTACATGGGCAACTCGCCACATATATAACTCCTGCAGTGTTACAAGTGATCTGATGCGTAATTGTATATTCTTTTTTGTTTGCAGAATCAGAGAAACTAGTGGAACGATTCATGTTCGGACACGCAACACATGCACCACATGGTCGACATCCCCAGCTGTAACCCCTGGAACCAAAGGCCCTTTCCGGTCTCTCCCCCACATAGTGGCTTCTGGTAAGTAGATCCTTCAAGTTCTTATTCCTCCTATAGGTGATCCTAGGTACCGCCGGTAAGTAGTTTTTTAGAACACTATCCGAAGTAAGCACACCCCAATATTTGATCATGCCTCGTCTAATTTTTTCGTGGTCATTTGAGTATGTGGTGATAAAGCGTACCTGGTCATTATTTTTAGTGTTGGCTTTTTTCCGTGAATATATCAGGGACTCTCTTTTCACACTTATAGCCCTTGCCAGGCCTCTTTTGATTGAGGGTTCATCATATCCTCGCCATCTAAATCTGTCACTCAAATCACTTGCACGATACTTAAAATCCTCTTCTCTTGAACAGATATGCCGTATTCGCAAAAACTGACCCACTGGTATATTAGATATTTGCTTATGTGGGTGGGCTGACCTCGCTTGTAACAGGCTATTCACAGATGTCTGTTTACGATACAAATCAGTTTGAAAATATCCTGCTTGGTCCACATCCAGACTCAAATCCAAAAAATCCATTTTAGATCGGCCCGTCTTATATGTTAGTTTAATATTGACTGAATTGGTGTTCAAAATTTCCATAAAATGCCGCAACTCATCTTGGGACCCCTGCCAAATAAACAGGATGTCATCAATATACCTGTACCATGATTGTACATGTGTACAATATTTGACAGGGTCCGTAAGGAAAATCCTCCTTTCCCACAGCCCCAGGAAGAGCCCTGCATATAAGGGCGCAAAAGGCGCCCCCATAGTGGTCCCCTGGAGCTGTAGGTAGAAGGACCCCTTAAACAGAAAGAAATTGTGATGGAGAACAAATTCCAATAGTTCCACAATTAAATTCCCAAACTTACCGTTCCATTTGGAGGCGGTATATATTGGATATACTACAACCAGCAGAGGTTCGTAAACTGCACTAGGGATGCTCTGAAATAGAGATGTCCTGAACTATTTGCCGGCGAACAGTTCCCGGCGAACATCGCATGTTCGCGTTCGCCGCGCGAACATATGCGATGTTCGATTCGCCCCCTATACCTCATCATTGAGCAAACTTTGACCTTGTACCTCACAGTCAGCAGACACATTCCAGCCAATCAGCATACCCTCCTTCCCAGACCCTCCCACTTCCTATCAAAAAGCATCCATCTTAGATTTATTTTGAAGCTGCAGTGTTAGTTAGAGCAGGGAGAGTGCTGCTGCTGCTGAAGTAATAGGGAAAGCGTTAGCTAGGCCAGTGTTCTGTGTCCACTCCAGTCCTCAAAGACTCATCGGCCTCTTTCACACGAGCGTGTTCGGATTAGGCCCCATTCACACGTCCGTAGTGTGTTGCGGATCCGCAACACAACATGCCAGCACTCCCCATAGAGATGCCTATTCTTGTCCGCAGGCTGCGGACAAAAACAGGACATGCTCTATCTTTTGCGGAGCCGCGGCCGGATGTTTCGGGGCCGAAATCCAAAAGTTCGGGACCGCGGCTCCGCAAATGCGGAAGCCGAGAGCACATAGTGTGCTCTCCGCATCACGTCCGGCCCCATTCACAATGAATGGGTCCGCATCCATTCCGCAGAATTGCGGAATGGATGCGGACAAAAATTGCGGATGTGTGAATGGGGCCTTAGATCCGAATGCATTGCGGATGTGTTCAGTGAAAACTGTGCGATTTCACAGGCAAAGCCATTCAGTTTTGCCTACGGTTGCGTTCAGTTGTTCGTTTTTTTCTGCGCGGGTGCAATGCGTTTTGATACGCTTTTCACACGCTTGTTAAAAAACTGAAGGTTCACAAACATCTCCTAGCAACCATCAGTGAAAAACGCAACGCACCCGCACTTGCTTGCCGATGCAATGCTTCAGGGCTGCGTGAAAAACGCAGAATATAGAACATGCTGCGATTTTCACGCAACGCACAAGTGATGCATAAAAAAAAACGCTCCTGTACACAGACCCATTGAAATGAATTGGTCAGGATTCAGTGCGGATGCTGTGCGTTCACGTCACGCATTGCACCCGCGTGGAAAACTCGCTCGTGTAAAAGGGGCCATCTGCTGACCACTCATATAGGGTGGCACAGTACCTTGCAGATAAAAAAAAGTCATTACATTTTTACCCTTTAATATAATTGCAGTTGCCTGCCAGTGTGTGTCAGGCCCACAGACTGTACTGTGCCCACTGCCCACCACTCATATAGGGTGGCACAGTACCTTGCAGATAAAAAAAGTCATTTAATTTTTACCCCTTAATATAATTGCAGTTGCCTGCCAGTGAGTGTCAGGCCCACAGACTGTACTGTGCCCACTGCCAGTGCCCACCACTTATATTGGGTGGCACAGTACCTTGCAGATAAAAAAGTCATTTAATTTTTACCCTTTAATATAATTGCAGTTGCCTGCCAGTGTGTGTACATTGCACAGCGCACGCGCAGTGACCTAAAATTCAAACGAAACGGACCGAGCATGGGTCTTTTTCCATCTCCCGGTTCCAAAAATCTATTCACTACAATGGCCCTGGAAAAAAACAGAGATTAAACTGATAGAAATAGTACTTAGTTCACACTAGTTGCATTGGTGGCAAATTCCATTGCAAGTGCCCAAAATTAGAAGGAAGCGGACAGAGCAAGCTTTTTTCTCTATCTCCCCATGCAAGGATTCAATTCAATACACGTCCCCTGATAGAAACAAAGATTAAAATGTTAAGAATAGTAGTTCACACTATTTGTATTGGTGGCACAGTACATTGCGTGGTACACGCGCAGTGCCCCAAATTGGAAGTAAGAGGACCGACCAATCATCTTTTTCCATCTCCCGGTTCCTAAAATCTATTCGATACACATCCTCTGATAAGGGACGTGACAGGATTAAACTGATAGGAATAGTACTACTTAACACACCACTCATATAGGGTGGCACAGTACATTGCACGGCGCACGTGCAGTGCCCCAAATTGAAGGAAGAGGACCGACCAACCATCTTTTTCCATCTCCCGGTTCCTAAAATCTATTCCATACACCGGCCCCTGATAGGGGACAAAACAGAGATTAAACTGGTAAGAAAAGATTTTTTTAATTTAAAAAAAAAAAAGAGGACAGCCTCTGCGGAGCTGGGTATTTTTTGGCCGCGTTACTGAACGCTCATGCACAATGGCTGCAGGCTCATGCGTCCTTTTGCGGAGCTAACAAACCTGGTCAGTCAAACCCAAGGCAACATCATCAACCGTATCCCATATGCGTTTTTTCTGGAACGTGCCCTGCGAAGGGTGCTGGATTAGGCCGTGGATGAAGCATAAAGAGGAAGAGTTGTGGTCACCATCACCACCAGAAGCAGCCTTGTCGTCGTCGATTGCTGGACCTGCGGCAACGCAGAGAGAGAAGTCTGAAGAAGTCAGGGGAGGAAGGTGGATTTGAGGAGGTGGAAGACCAACCACAGCAGGCGTATCAGGGGGCTTGTTGTCACCTTTCTGGGACCCTTGGTGTTGTACGTGGCTGGGTGGAGGAAGAGACCTTCAATGACATCAGTGAGGACAAGGAACAGGACATGGTTAGCTTGGTATTGTGCAAATGGGGAGTTTGCGGTTGTGCAAATAGACTGTTTGCGGTTGTTTACAGTGCGTTAAACGGGGAGTTTGGTCTGTCAGAGTTTGGTCTGTCACTGTGAAGCAGGTGTACCCTTACACTACCTGATTGATACAACATCATACCTGATCGTATACACACACTGGATGTTTTAAAGCACGTTATTCCATACAATTTAGAAATGTTATGTGATTTTTGCCAAATCCAAAATGGGAGGGTTACTCTAGCCATTAAAGAGTTGGAGGATTTGTCAACAGAACTAAACCGAACTAAAAAAGAACTTGGGGATTATAGACCCCTAAGACCAGTACTTCAGTTGGTTGAATGGGTGGCAGAAGATCCTTTCCCAAATAGGGATTGTGTTTCTAATAATCCTAGCATTGGTAGTGTGTTGTGTCCTGCTGTGTATCTGGAAGATGATGGAGAAGACTGTTGAGGTAACCACACCCACCTTCTTTCAACATGATGACACAGAAACAGAAAAGCCCTACGCTCCCCTACAGTCACTTCCAGTTAATTATCGAGCCGTTCAGCCATGAGGGACAGACATCTGACTTTTCTATGGGCAAAGTCTGTAACAAGGGGGGTGATGGACAAGCCATCGTGTAGCATTAAAATAGTTCCTAGGCATATAGAGACAGATGTGGTAGGACAACTTATCTAGGGATAGTAAAATGGCATTTTAAGGGGGGACTGTGAGGGAATTATAAAATGTTCATTTCACTTGTCTATACTTTCTTTACTTAAAATGGCTGCCAATTCCTTCTCTCCCCCCTTCCATCGAGTAAAGTTCACAGAGACTAAGATGACTCCTCCATCTGGGACTGCACCTTTTGTACAGAAGACAAGAATCCTGGGAAGGGAAGACCACCTTATATGGAACCAGCCAATCATGAACTGCCTAATGTACTATAACACATTGCCTATGTAAACTATGTTGTGTGTCTTATATAAAAAGAGAGAATCTTGGAAGCATTCCAGCTGAACATAGTGTCAGTTTATTCTTCCGGCGTGCATGCATTCCATCAATTAGGCTCAACGGCAGATCACCACATACGGTCTGAGATTGACCGATTCCAAATCATTCTCTGATGATGACGAAACACAGGTGCCAACTGCTGCTGCTTTCTGCAGTGTGCAAACCGACAAGAAGGGCAAGGGTGAAAACTGTGTGGAAGATGATGTGAAGGACGATGAGGTCCTAGACCCCACATGGAATCAAGGTCATGCGAGTGACCTGTGCAGTTCGGAGGAAGCGGCGGTGGTCGCACAGAGCCACCAGCACAGCAAAAGAGGGAGCAGGGTACAAAAGCAGAGCTGACATCTCGTAGACAGTACGCCTGCTACTGCCCACCGCACCCAGGGACCGAGCACAACAAAGCCAGCTCCAAGGAGTTGCCTGGCGTGACAGTTCTTCAGACAATGTGCAGACGACAAGACACGAGTGGTTTGCACGCTGTGCAATCAGAGCCTGAAGCGAGGCATAAACATTCTAAACCTGAGAACAACCTGCATGACCAGGCATCTAAGTGCAAAGCACGAGCTGCAGTGGAGTAAACGCCTCCAAAACCAAGAAAGGTCTCAGGCTCCTCGTTCTCCCTCTGCTGCAATCTTGGCTTCTTCCTCCACCTCTGGAGTGACAGTGGCAATGGCCACCCCGCAAACAGAGGATGTGTCAGCAACACCACCACGTCCGTCATCTTCAACAAGCAGCACCACAATGTCCCATGGCAGCATTCAGTTGTCCATCTTCCAAACTCTGGAGCGAAAGAGGAAGTACCCCCTGCCTACCTGTGATCCCTGGCCCTGAATGCCAGCATTTTAAAATTCCTGGCCTTTGAAATGCTGTCATTCCGTCTGGTGGAGACGGAGAGTTTTAAAAACCTTATGGCGTTGGCTGTCCCACAGTACGTCGTTCCCAGCCGCCACTACTTTTCCAGGCGAGCCATCCCTTACCTTCCTCAACAAGTGGGGGATAAAATCAGGTGTGCACTGCGCAATGCCATCTGTGGCTAGGTCCACATAACTACCGATACGTGGACCAGTAAGCACGGACAGGGACGTTAGATCTCCCTAATAGCACACTGGGTAAATTCAGTGGCGGCTGGGCCTGAGGCGGATAGCTGTTTGGTGCATATCCTTCCGCCACCGAGGATTGCAGGACATTTCTCTTTGCCTCCTGTTGCCTCCTCCTCCTACTCCTCTTCCTCCTCTAACACCTCCTCATCCACGCGGGGTAACACCTTCCCCACCAACTTCAGCACTGCCAGGGGAAAACGACAGGAGGCAGTTTTGAAATTCATCTGTTTGGGGGACAAACCCCACATCACGCAGGAGCTGTGCACGGGCATCTCAACAACAGACCGATGAGTGGTTGGTTCCACTGAGCCTCAAGCCCGGCCTGGTGGTGTAGGATAATGGGCAAAATCTCGTAGCAGCTCTGGGCCTAGACGGTTTGACGCACATCCCTTGCCTGGCGCATGTGCTGAATTTGGTGGTGCAGAAATTCCTGAAAAACTACCACAATATGTCAGAACTGCTGCAGAAAGTGTGGGCCATCTGTGCGCGCTTTTGCATTCTCACCCTGCTGCTCGCCTGTCTGCGCTGCAGCATAACTTCGGCCTTCCCGCTCACTGCATATGCGACATGCCCACAAGGTGGAACTCTACCTTGCACATGCTGGAGAGACTGTGCGAGCAGCAACAGGCGATAGTGGAGTTTCAGCTGCAGCACGCACAGGTGAGTCGCTCTGCGGAACAGCACCACTTCACCGCCACTGAGTGGGCCTCCGTGCGAGACCTGTGTGCCTTGTTGTGCTGTTTCGACTACTCCACCAACACGGCCAGTGCCGATGACGCCGTTCTCAGCATTACTATCCCACTTCTATGTCTCCTTATAAAAACACTTTAGGCGATGATGGAAAAGGATGTGGCATATGAGGAAGAGGAGAAGAAAGCGGAATCATTTCCACAGTTATCAGGCCAGTCATTCACAAGTGGCTCAGAGGGTGGGATCCTGCACCAACATAGGCCAGGTAAACAATTGTCCAGCCAGGGCACAGTTCTGGAGGATGAGGATGAGATGATGAGGAGGAACCATGTTCACCGAAGGGTGGCACCCAAACAGCTCATGGACATCACTTGAGCATGGCTGGGGGGATACAGAGGACACTGACGATACACCTCCCACAGAGCACAGCTTGTTGTTTCCTCTGGGCAGCCTGGCACACATGAGCGACTACATGCCTGCGCAACGACCGCTGAGTTGCCCACATTCTAACTTGTGCTGATTACTGGATGGCCACCCTGCTGGATCTCTGTTAGGGTACTTTCACACTTGCGTTGAAGGATTCCGTCAGGCAGTTCCGTCAACGGAACTGCCAGACGGATCCGTTAAAACGTTTGAAAACGGATTTAATTTGCAAACGGATCTGTTTGCAGATCCGTTTGACAATTGTATTAAAATAACGGATCCGTCTTTTCGTTGTCATCTGTAAAGACGGATGCGTTATTTAATATTTTACTATTTTTAAAGGTCTGCGCATGTGCAGAGTGAAGGAACTGTGCAGAATGACAGATCCGCCCTTAATACATTTCAATGGAAATTAATGGTGGATCCGTCATTCCGTCAAGTGTTTCCGCTTTTTTGGACGGAGATAAAAATACATGCTTTCCATTCAGAATGCATTAGGATAAAACTGATCAGTTTTTTCCGTTATTGAGCCCCGAGGATGGAACTCAATGACGGAAAAGAATAACGCTAGTGTGAAAGTACCCTTACAAGGACATCGTGCCGTCCTTAATTCCCTCACTAGAGCGTGATCAGAAGATGAGCGACTACAAGCGCACATTGGTAGATTCGCTGCTGATGGCATTCCCACCTGACAGCGGGGGCTCAGTGGATGCACAAGGCGAAGGCAGAGGAGGAGGAAGAGGTCGCCAATTCAGCCGGGGCGCCGCCAGCACCTCAGAAGGCAGGATTAGCATGGCTGAAATGTGGAAAAGCTTTTTCACCATGCCACAACAACCAGCTGATATGGAACATCTTAGCAGGAGGCAGCATTTCAGCAACATGGTGGAGTAGTATGTGTGCACACACCTACACGTGCTGACTGATGGATCTGCCCCATTCAACTTCTGGATTTCAAAATTGGACACATGGCCTAAGCTTGCACTTTACACCTTGGAGGTGCTGGCCTGCCCTGCAGCCAGTGTATTGTCCGAACGTGTATTTAGCACGGCTGGGGGCATTATCACAGACAAGTGCAGCCGCCTGTCCACAGTCAATGTGGACAAGCTCACATTCATTAAAATGAACCAGGCATGGATCCCACAGGACTTGTCTGTACCTTGTGCAGAATAGACATGTATACCGGCCTCACACAGCCATTGTTATATTACAGCGCACTTTCTCTTTTATTTTATATATTCAACAATGTTTTGTGGTATACCCAAATAAAAATAAAAAATAAGTGTTGGCTACCTCCTCTCCCTCCACCGCCGCTTCAACCTACACCGCCACGTCCATCGCCTCCTCAACCTCCTACTTCATATGGACCTCCTCCTCTTAGTTCAAGATTATTATTTTTATTTATTTTATCTTAAGTCATTTCCCTAACCACATTTGTTTGCAGGGCACTTTTCATGCTCTTACCCACATTTTGCTGCCTTTTGCAGCCCTCTAGCCCTTTCCATGACTCTTTTAGAGCCATTTTAGTGCCCCAAAGTCCAAGTCCCCATTGACTTCAATTCGGTTCGGGTTCGGGGTTAAGAACCCGGCGAACCCGAACTTCCAGGTGTTTGCTCAACTCTAACATGCTGTATTTTGGACTATCCCATAAAAACTATCCCCTGCACGGAACAGATTCAATGACAGTTTATGTAGTCCTCAGGCTCACTTATGGAACAAATATCACCTTTTTTCTGCTCCTATTATAGTCTGTGAAGGTTCTCATTTATCCAGGACATGGTATATCTGTAAAGAATAAATCAAGGCAACTGGACATGCTGTAGATTTCTTGAAAACATTTCACTCGTTCTTTCAATGAGCTTTCTCAATTCTGAGTGACTTGAACAAGAATTCTCTGGGAATAAATATGTAACTGAATCACAATCATACCCAGCATGGGGTCAATGGTGTTGATCCCATAGTCCTAATTGGAGTCAGTAGGTGATAATGACCTCCCAGAAAAAGATGTCAAGACAGCATTGTAAGTGGCAGACAATAGATGTGTAATCCCCCCGCCTCTATTTGTAAAAATGGAGAAGCCAAGCTTGAATAGAGGCGGGGGGGGGGGGGTCGGTTATGCCACTTACAATGCGGTCTTGACACTTTTTTCTGGGAGGTCATTATCACCTACTGACTCCAATTGGGACTATGAAATCGACACCTTTGACCCCATGCTGGGTATAATGACCTAATTACCAGATGTTGTTTCAGTTACATATTTATTCCCAGAGAATTCTTGTACAAGTCACTCAGAATTGAGAAAGCTCGTTGGATGAACGAGTGAAACGTTTTCAAGAAATCTACAGCAAGTCCAGTTGCCTTGATTTATTCTTTACAGATGCTCCTATTATGGAGCAGAAAAAAGGGAAAGGCTAGCGCAGATGTGAAGTCTGCTTTGTCGGGTATAATGTATTGACCAATTACAAAAACCTGTAATTATCAACAATGACAGATATCAATTTATTTGACCTACAATTTCAAAGGCAGTCGTTTCTGGTAAAAAAAAAAAAAAAAAAAGCCTGTCACCAGAATTGTATGTTACATTTCACAAAGTCAAAGGGAACATAGTGATAAAAATAATGTCCTCAATTACTAAAACTATTTTATCCTTTTAGTTATCTTTGAATTACAGCTTATCGACAATTTACCACCTGAATTTATGGATACCTAGGAAAACATGTATGGATACCGATCCCATCCTGTGGTACAAGAGCAATAAGGTAGAGATTTCCAGACCCTTAGGCCCCTTTCACACAGGCGAGTTTTCCGCGCGGGTGCAATTGCGTGACGTGGACGCATTGAACCCGCACTTAATCCTGACCCATTCATTTCTATGGGGCTATGCACATGAGCGATAATTTTCACGCATCACTTTTGCGTTGCGTGAAAATCGCAGCATGTTCTATATTCTGCGTTTTTCAAGCAACGCAGGCTCCATAGAAGTGCAATCAAGTGCGGATGCAGTGCGATTTTCCCGCAAGGTTGCTAAGAGACGGGACCTGATCTTTATTATTTTCCCTTATAACATTCAAGCATTAGCTGCCAGCTAAAGGACCTGTGGTGACGTCACATCACATGGTCCAATCACATGTGATTGGACCATGTGATGAGCGCAGTGACGTCATCACAGGTCCATTAGCCGGCAGCTAATGCTTGAAGAAGAGACAAGATATCGCAACTACACGATCAAGTCGATAAGGTGAGTTTATTTTTTTATTTTTAACCCCTTAATGCACATTTTACTAAGCATTCTTCAGTGAGAATGCTATTATTTTCCCTTATAGCCATGTTACAAGGGAAAATAATAAAATATACAGAATACTCAACCCGAAACCGGATTTCAGTGTTGAAGCCGGTTTTTCTCACGAGCATGCAAAACGCATTACAACAGTTTGCACACGCGCGGAAAAATCGCGCATTTTCCCGCAATGCACCCACCTCTTTTTCGGGCATCAAACATGACGCCCATGTGAAAGAGGCCTTAAGGGTGATACTCTGGCTTTAGATACTATCAGGATGTTCCACTCGCCTCACCTAATATAAATTTCAATTTATTTCCCCTTGTTTTTAGTTCGGCGTTGTTAGTCTGTGCTGGTTCAACAGTTTGTTATGCTGCTAAACTAGTATATGTTATACCTAATTTTGAGTTTTTTTTTTTTTTTTATAAAATATATTGTGTATGTTATTAATTTTAAAATTATTATAAATAAATATTAAAAAAATGAACTCACTGTTTAGACTTTTTATTTACAAGCAATTTTCAATGTCAATATCGGAATCAATGTAGTACAATGTCCGCTCGTCCAGGACTTTACTGATTTCGTTTAACAGATGTACCCATTAGTGATGAATGCAAAGACCAATATTCGATTTCACGATATTTGACGAATAATTTGCATCATATTCATCATATATTTGCGATTTCGCAATATTCATTATTTCGCATTCAATATCTTGACTTGCAATTAATTTTTCAAGTCATATTCGCGTGCACATAGAATCTATTCGCTATTAATAACGTTTAAACAGCTTTACATGTATTGAAAGCTTGAAATGGCGGGAGTCATTTGTGCGAATGGAAAGGTGCGAAAAAGACATATACGAATTTTCGCAATATATGCAGCTCACTGGAGTCTGACAGAACCTGTTAACGCTTGGTAGGAAAGGGAATACAAACCACGAATAGATTAATGCGAATATTCAAGTGACGAACATTCGCAGGACAGTTTTTACCTATTAAGTCTTTACTCTGACAGGAATAGTGGAAATTGTTATAGAAAGCAATTGAGATTGGGGGAATTATGTCTGAATCTTTTATTTTCAATACAGTTTCCCTATCACTATCCATCCTAAGAGCGAATATTCGTAATTGCGAATATGGGGTCATGTATTTTAACAAATTCGCGAAATCTCGAAATCACGATATTCGAGATTAAAATTCGCTTTGCAAATATTCGCGCTCAACACTAGTACCTATAGGTGCTAGACCCACACATTTCATTCCATGGGGATATATCTTACAGATATGCCACCACTGTCTGCAATTGGAATATCCCTGTAACACAAGTATGTCGTGTAACGGGGCACAAAAGTGGGTATTAATACCGATAATTAGGATATCTATCAACGCAGCCTTTTACACATGTAAGTACTACCCAGGACATATAAAAATATAATTTTTTTTACTGAATTAAAAAATTAAAACATGATTAAATGTACATGTAAACGTAAATTGTAATTTCTACCAGCAATGAAACACAATATTATTCAACAATCAATTGTTATTTGTTATACTTTCCTTATATAATTTTTATTTTCTAAACAAATGTCTTCTAACCAGGTCTTCTTTTGGTGGCCTTTTAATTGGGGCGATATTTTTCTGCAACCCAGGCATGGCCGATTGCTATGTTGACTCTATTTTTCCTTCGGCAAAATCAAGAATTCTAGAGAGTATTGGCTTTAAAAATTCTTGTGAACGTGGTTCATAGAGTATCTTTACCACCCAATCTTCCTGAACCTTACTGTACTCAAATCGGTACCTCTTCATACAATCCTTTTAAAACTGCCTGGACACTGCCCACATTTGAATTGTGGTCCAAAACTGCTAGCGTTGTTCTAGCGACCATGGCATCATACTAAAAGTGTACCTGTTTTGGATGGTACTTGAGTACACTGGAATGGAGCACCTCCAATTCTCCTGTGTGGCAAAAAACCCCCACAGATGTTCGATATCCTTCAGAAGCGAGAAATGCGACCATGGCGAATAGGAGCACAGGAGCGGGAGAGGCCCAGTTAAGCAACGCCCCCTACAGTCTGCGTGTAACTGGAGTGCGATCTCGTCTGGGTAAATAGCCCTTGATATACCTGGGACCTACAGGCAGCTATACAGGACCTGGGAGAGAAAGGGGATGACAAAGGGAGAGGGAAAGGAGAGGGAAGATACAGAACACACAATGTTGGAAACAACTCAGATAATCAATTAACACCCAGATTGATAGCACAAAACAATGAAGAAGCAGGGTGCACATAAAAGATAAGTGCATCTAAAATGTACACCAATAGGGCCCCGGCTGGAGGAATAGCCTGGGCCTGTAGAGATGCCCCGGCTCAAGCGAAAGGTAAGGAATGTAGCAATAATCCGAGGTCATAAACCCCGGTTGCAGTAGGAACTATTGAAAGCTGCTAGGATCCAATGACTAGATCCACAGAGGCACAGATTAGTAGGGTAGGGGATGGATGCACAGAACCCTGTGGTCATCCATGTGGAACATGAAATGAAGCAGACATAGGTTATCTGCTCATTAAGTCCCCTTGGCTGTTCAGTGCGGTACCAAAAAATCCACTGCACCTCTTTTTGCAGTAAAAATCGATCAAAGTCACCTCCCCAAGGGGAGGGACAAACTTTCTCGATTCCTTGAAAGGACAGCACTCTAACATCATTGTCATGGCAAATCTTGACATGTCGTGCGATTGGGGTTTCTTTTTCATTCCTAATATCCCCCACACGCTCGCCTATCCTCCGTCTGAATTTGCAGATCGTTTTGCCCATGTACTTCGTTCCACAACTGCAGGAGGCTAAGTAGATTACCCCAGTGCTTTTACAGTTAATAAAGGAATGTATCTCATAGGTTTTATCACTTGCCATTCCCGTAAATGACTTTCCTGTGGCTATAAGTCACATGCTATACAGTTCTCACATTTGAAGGTTCCTGTAAGACCATGCGCAAGCCATGTACGGGGACTGGAGGATTCATATAGGCTATGAACCAGGCGATCGCAGAGATTGCAACCACGTCTAAATGTAATCAATGGAGCAGACCCAACAAGATGTCCGATGTCCGGGTCCATCTGCAAAATACTCCAATGTTGTTCAAGTATGTGTCTCACTTGCCGATGTGCAGTGTCGAAGGTCCCCACTATACTAGTAGGGCCTGCATCTTCATCCCTAGGTCTGGGATGTAGAAGCGATTCTCTGTTTATACATAAGGCATGCTGATAAGCGGACTTGAGTATCTGTCTCGGGTATCTTCGCCGTTGGAACCTATCGGTCAGTTACTTTGCCGCCCTCTGAAAGTCAGAGATGGTCTCCCGCACATAAGATGGCAAAGACATGACAAATGGCCACAAAATGGCATCAACATAAGTGCCCACATTATGTGTGAGACTATCAGTGCCAGCCACAATCGGTCTCCCCTTGAGGGGACTTATCCCCTTATGCACTTTGGGTAAGCTGTAAAAATACGCTATTACGCGATATTGAATGTGCAGGTAGTAGAAATGTATACTCAGACTGGCTGATAAGATGTTCATTTAGGGCCCTGTTGAGTAAGTCCTGCAACAATTTGCAATGTTTTTGCAATGGATTTGTGAAGATGACCAGATAGCAACGCCTATCATTCAGGATTGTTTGACACATGCTCACATAAACGTTCTCGTCCATAATCACAATGTTGCCCCCTTTGTCAGAGGGCTTGATGATAATGGAGGGGTCATTTTCCAAAGCTGCGAGCACTTCTATTTCCCCAGGGGTCAAGTTATACTCGCCATCCCTGTATTCCTCAAGTATGGTCACTGGTCAGTGACTAATCTTAAAAAGGTGTCAATAGGGATGTTATCATTAATAGGGGCCATTTTAGTAGAGACCGGTCTAGGCGTAGTAAACGGCCCCTGGCTTCTATCTCTTTCATCCTTTTCCAATTATTTAGCTAGCGACCTCACATCTTGCAGGTCACCTGGATCAATCCCCAGTTCCTCACATTGAAGCGAAAAACTTTCTCCATTTTAACTTTCTCCCAAATAGTTGAAGATCTCTGAACTATTCAAACAAATTAAATCTGCGGGTGGGCACAAACAAGAGTCCTTTACTCAGTAGCATATTTTTTGTGGGGGTAATAGGTCTCTGAGATAAATTGATGACCTGCAGGTCAGTAGAGCTGGCGGTAGATAAGGGGGCTATTGGTCTTGCCTGTTGCGTAAGAGGTAGTCGGAGACTAAAAATTCCCCTCATTGTTACCTCTCAACTTTCCTCTCGACCGCCTTCTATTACCCCTGGCTGCACCCCTATCTGCTGAAGAGCCCTGACCAATCGTGTTCTGTTTCACTCTTGGAAGATGACTGTTAAGTGTCAATTTCCAGCGCCCATGTGGACCTGCCAGCAAACTCAAGGATACGACCCTCCCTAAAATCAGTTGTATCTCTAATATATTGGGAGTGTTTGTGAGAGATCGCACACCAGTCACGCGCGGACTGTAGGGGACTGAGCTTAACAGGGCCTGTCCCACTCTTGTGCTCCTATTCCCTCCTAGTCGCTTTTCTCGCTCCACCTAGGCGCGTGTCTTTTCTGTCTTAAGCTGGCTTGGTGGTACGCGCGTTCACGGCCATACCAGTGCCGGACGCCACACCACACATGCGGTCACATCGAATCACATCAGTTACTATGTTGCATTTAAAGGCTCCTGATGATACTTAATTGTTGAAGTGCATTGAGCCGCCACCTCATTGATCTATGCCCCAGTGCCTGTGCGCTGTATTATCGGCACTTGCGTCCTGGCTGGGGTATAGAGCCTAATGTAGCTTCCATTAGTGTCTGCGGTATAACCTGTTGAATGGCAGGCATTAGGAGTTACTGTAACTTCTACTGGTGTTGGCGGTATAACCTGTTGAACTGCAGGCACTAGTTGTGAGTGGTTCTTTAGGCAGTGGGGGTTACTTTTCATCTGGTATTGCCTGCAACCGAGGGAGTTCAACCTGGGCATTTAAAAGGGTATTCCCATCAAACACAATGGGGGGCATATCGCATATTGCTAGGATATTTCCCTATTGTCTGATAGGTGCGGGGCCCATGCTCCCATTCATTTCTATGGGGCAGACGGAAATAGCCGAGCCAGTGCTCGCCTATTTTCGACTGCCCCATAGAAATGAATGGAAGGTGGCTGCGCATGCTCAGTGCGCCCTCAGTTTATTTCCCCGCTCCGTTCTCATTGTAGGTGCGGGTCCCAGCAGTGGGACCTGCACCAAACAGACAATGGGGGCATATCCTAGCGATATGCCCCCTTTGTCTGAGATGATAAAAAAAACCTTTAAACTACTTTACCCACTCCTAGTGGGTTATCAGAGCAGCAGGCGTCTTTAATTACCCTCACGTTATACCTTACCACTGGTGCACCATTGTTACACAATGGGTATGAACCACTCTTTTATGGTAGACGCCTGGTGCCACTGGTTAGCACCGTATCTCCCCCGACTCATATACCCATCAAATTATTTATTTGATATAGTTTTGGGTGTCGGGAAGTGTTGTGGAATAGGCCTGTACCGGGTGTCACCCTTTTTAACCTATTTCTTTAATAAAGACGTTTGTTGGTTTGATTTTAGCGTCGTATATAGGTACTGTTAAAGCTCCAACCTGACTTTGTCCACTGACTATTTCTTCGGAAATATATGCTGATGGGGTAGCAGATCGCGCGTCAGAACTCATGACTGATTCCAAGGTTGATAGTGTTTCTTCGGCTGTCCCTGCTGTTGCATCTGACGAATCCTGTGTACTATCGAGGGTTTTAGGAAAAATGGTGGCACGGTGTCAGGACGTAGTTTTTTACAAAAGCCACCTTCTTGATAAGCAAAAGTGCTTTTAACACAATCGATAATTGTCATGTTTTTGTTTTGACTACATGATTTTTTCGAACCATTCATCCACATTGGGAAAATGATCGTGAGCCGGCTCAATCCATTTACGGACAATTCTCCGATCTTTGGGAAAAACATGCACTATCATATTTTGCCCTTTGTCCCTCCAGGCGTTTGTACATCTCTTTATAATGCACAAGGGCATAGTCTCAATTCAGAAATTAGTTATCTATAATGGAAATCTATTTTTAATAATTTTTCTTTTTTTATCTTTTTTACAATGTTCAAAAAATAATTATGTATTTCAATCTCAGACACTGGTGGCATATTGATTGGATATGCCCTGTAGGAGAGTACCTGGGGTGGTAATAGACGGTAGGTATGTGCCACCGGGGTTCCTGGTCCCGGTGGAGTAAGAGCCGGAAAAGTGTGTTTTGCAGCGGTTATGCTGTTAACACAGCGGATCCGGGCCGGCTCTTACTGGGAGCAGGCAGAGATGCGGGTGGGTGCCTGTCTCCCCACTGTCCAGGCCAGGTTTGCAGGGAAGGGTTTAAAACCCGACCAGCAACAAGGGTGTGGTGTGGAAGCTTTTGTTCTCTTGCTGTGAGAGTAAGAGGTGAAGGTGAGCTGGGCTGTGTACTGAGGCCTGTAAAGTACTGTGCGGGGAACCCCAGCTGAAGCCAGGAGGGATCCGTATTCTGTGGCTAGAAGCCGGACCCAGGGGCTTGCTTCCCCAAGGAGAAAGAGGTGACATTATTCCTGGCTTTGAATATACTTTTCTTGATGTGATGGAACCAGGCCTCAAGTAGCCTGCAGCTGGTTTGGGACTGAACTATTATTTTGCCGTTGTGTGTGACCACCCTCCCTATGAACTGTACTGCCTTTGCAGCGGGCATACTGCAGTGAGGCTGGCAAAGAATATTTATCCGGGTGGTACACGGCTGCATGTCATACATTAAACCAGCAAGCTTGGTCATCCCTGACAAAATGGAGGAGCTGGTTAAGCAGTTGGTGCAGAGCAATGCACAACAGCAACAAACAAACAGTTTGCTGGTACAATAGTTGGCGCTTATGTAAGAGGCTCTGAGTGCATCCCAGCGAGAGACCCCAACGGCAGTGACTGCATCGCCGCCAGCTCCCAGGGATAAAGTCCGGTCTGCATTAAGGAAAATGGCTCCGGAGGATGATGTAGAGGCCTTCCTGATGGTGTTCGAGAGGACCGTGGAACAGGAGAACTTACCGTCGGGACAGTGGGCTAAAGTGGTGGCGCCATTCCTAGTCGGAGACGCCCAAAAAGCATACTTCGATCTCAGCCGTGAGGACGCCCAGGACTATGGGAAGCTAAAGGCTGAGGTAATGGCACGCTTCGGTGTTACCACTTATGTGCGGGCGCAGAGAGTACATCGGTGGGCCTTTTCCGAGTCCAGACCCGTCCGGTCTCAGGCATACGACCTGGTGCATCTGGTGAGGAAGTGGCTCCAGCCGGAAACTTTGAGTCCCTCCCAAATGGTTGAGCGAGTGGTCGTGGACCGTTTTGGGCCATACAGCGCTGGGTCGGTCAGGGAGACCCTGGCAACCTCGATCAGTTGGTAAGCCTAGTCGAGAGGTATGTGGCGACCAAGGATTTGGTGCTGGACTCCATGCAGGCACGGGAAACCCGTCAGGCTCCCCCTCAGGCTAGGGATCCAGAAAAAGGGCCCCAGCCAAAAAGGGGGGGGGGGGGGAAGGCTAGTCCTACTCCGGGGAAGAGAGACAGGGGAGGGACCACGGGGATTCAATGTTGGCACTGCCACGGACTGGGACATAGGGCCGCAAACTGTCCTCAAGCACCTGAACCCATGGACTGCGGGTTCGTTCGCCGGTCCTCTTTCTTTGCCCGGCCTGTATGTACCGCGGACCCCCTACTGGCCGCCAATATGCCACCCCTGTGCCAAGTCTTGATCGATGGGCATCCGATTAATGCTTTGCTGGACTCTGGGAGCCTTGTGACCCTTGTGCATGAGTCCTTAGTGTCTGAGACACTACCAGAGAAGCAAACCCTTTCCATTGTCTGTGTCCATGGGGACCGCCGAGAGTACCCCACCGCCAGGGTTACCATGTCCGTGTTGGGCCGAGAGGTGCAGTACGTCGTCGGTGTGGGACGCCAGATCGCTTATGCCGCCATACTGGGAAGGGATTTTCCGTTGTTCTGGGCTCTATGGAAGAGCGATATTCCTTACCTTAGGGGCGGACAACGATCGGGCCCAGTGCCCGAAGATCCCGATGCGGGGGTACCAGCCGTAGGGGTCACCACATCACCTGTAGAGTTTCATCCCGATAGGTTTCCCCTAGAGGTGTTGGCAGGCGAATCTGTGGAAACCCCGTCCATCCCGGACCTGGAGGTATCCCGTGACACGTTCGGGACCGCCCAGCTCCAGGATCCGACATTATTGCGGGCGAGGGAAGGGGTTACAGTGGTAAATGGGGTGGCTCAGCACCCAGGCGCCGACTTGGGGTTTCCCCATTTGGCTTTTAACCAGGACCTGCTGTACAGGGTGAACAAGGTGCAGCAGGAGGTAGTGGAGCAGCTGGTGGTACCCCAGCCATACCGCCGTATGGTACTGGACTTGGCCCACTCCCACGTGCTGGGAGGACATTCGGGTGTAAAAAAACCCCCAAGAGCGGATTCTGCAAAGGTTCTATTGGCCCGGGGTTTATGAGGAGGTCAAAAGGTTTTGTCAATCCTGTCCAGTGTGTCAGATGACAAGCCCCCAGCCCCACTATCGCAGTCCCCTAGTGCCCATGCCCATCATCGAGGTTCCCTTTGAAAGAATAGGGATGGATCTGGTAGGCCCCATAAACAAGTCGGCCAGAGGGCATCAGCATATCTTGGTGGTCCTAGACTAGATATCTGGTGGTCCGCCACCAGATATCCTGAAGCGATCCCCCTACGTCATACCTTGGCTAAGCTCATAGCCAAAGAGCTCATGGGTATGTTTGCAAGAATGGGAATTCCAAAAGAGATCCTGACCGACCAGGGGACCCCCTTCATGTCTAAGGTGACGAGGGAGCTCTGCAAGCTTTTAGGGGTTAAACGGTTGCACACGTCCGTGTACCATCCTCAAACCGACGGACTGGTGGAGCGGTTTAACAAAACCTTAAAAACTATGCTCAAAAGAATCGTAGCCAAAGACGGAAAGGATTGGGACCTGTTGCTGCCGTACGTATTGTTCGCAGTGCGAGAAGTGCCCCAGGCATCTACGGGGTTCCCGCCCTTCGAGCTATTATACGGTCGACGTCCAAGGGGGTTGCTGGACATCGCTAAAGAGGCGTGGGAGCAACAGCCCACCCCACACAAGAGCCTCATAGAGCATATAGAAAAGATGCAGGACCGCATAGAGACAGTCCTACCAATCGTCCGAGAACACATGGAGGCCGCCCAACTGGCACAGAGCCAGGTATACAACCGGAGTGCCCAGGTCAGGACATTTAACCCGGGTGACCGGGTACTGGTGCCAGTCCCCACCATTGACAGTAAGTTTTTGGCACGGTGGCAAGGTCCCTACGAGGTGAAAGAGAAGGTAGGGCCAGTAAATTAGAGGATATCCCAGCCAGGACGGCGGAAGCCAGAACAGGTATATCATGTAGTCGTGGAGAGATAGGGAGAATCTCGTTGGGGACGGCCCAAGCACTGTCTTGACTGCGGGGAAGATCCCCGCCCCACCAGAGGTTCCGGAGGGCACCTCCACAGTAAAGATAGCTGGTGGACTGTCGCCCAAACATGCTCAGGAAGCCAAAGAGTTTGTGAGTCGAAATAGGGACGTGTTCTCTGATCTTCCTGGTCGAACTTCAGTAGTCCGACATGACATCGTCACCGAGCCCCACGTCAGGGTACGGTTGAAGCCATATTGGGTACCGGAGGCCCGACGACAGGCCATTTCAGAAGAAGTAAAGTCCATGTTGAGGTTAGGGGTCATTGAGGAGTCCAGAAGCGAGTGGGCCAGCCCCATAGTCCTCATCCCAAAACCTGACGGTACTCTACGCTTCTGCAATGACTTTAGAAAGTTCAACAAGGTGTCGAAATTTGATGCCTACCCCATGCCTCGGGTAGACGAGCTCATAGAACGGCTAGGGAAAGCTCGCTATTTCTTGGTCCTCGACCTCACAAAAGGGTACTGGCAGGCGCCTCTCACGGAGGCGGCAAAGGGGAAGACGGCCTTTGTCACCCCCGAGGGGTTATTTCAGTACCGAGTTTTGCCCTTTGGCCTACATGGCGCTCCAGCCACCTTCCAGCGATTGATGGACGTCATCCTACGGCCCCATCGTCCATATGCTTCGGCATATCTGGACGACATCATTGTGTTTAGCCAGGACTGGGAGAGTCACCTGCCCAAGGTGCAGGCTGTAGTTGATTCACTTAGAAAAGCTGGACTGACGGCCAACCCAAAAAAGTGTTTGATCGGGTTTGGGCGGGGAGTTGTCAAACCCCAGGTAGACAGGGTTGAGGCGATCAAGAGCTGGCCCAGACCTCTTACCACCAGGGACGTGCACACATAGGGATGAAAGGGGGCTTGAGCCCCTGCCCCCTTCATCCCTGTCCCTTTAAATGCCCTCAGCTCACTGTCATTTTTTTTTGAACTTTTTTTTTCATAATGCATTGCGCTCGGCCCCCTTCCCACCCGGTTTAGATGCTGGCGCTAGTGTCAGCCTGTCCTGTGCGGCAGACTCGCGGAGTAATCTTCTTAGCCTTACAATCTCTCAAGTCCAGACCCGCCGGCAAGTCACGTGGTGCGGGCGGCGCGCACAGGCAGTCTTCTGAGCAGAGAAGAAGAGCTGCCTGGCTGTGTGCGTCCACCCGGCACCCGCCCTGCCCCTGCTGTGAAGACAAGCTGCCTCGTCGCCTCACCGCCCGCCAGGAATCCGGATCCGGGATCCCACCCAGACCCAGTGAGTGACTGGTGAGTGAAGTGAACTAGTGAAGTGAGTCAGAGAGAGGAGGGAAGTGGGAACAAAACAGTGACTTGCCGCTGCTGTGCTGCTGAGCTGACTGAGCCTGTCTGTGTCATGTCAGTGCATTCACAGACAGTGAATTTCCAGGCTAGCAACTTCAGATGTGCCTGCAAAAACCAGTGGCCAGGCCCATGAGGGGAAAAAATGTGACCCAGGCCACTAGGCCAGCATCCTCTGGCCCTGCTTGCTTCAGATTCAGAATCATTTGGCCCACTCAGCACCCCTGTTGGCTACTTGTTGTTAGCGCCATCATGGAGGCCAGTAGTGGCGGGAAAAAACGGGGGGGAGGGGGGGGAGGGGGTATAGGAGAGGAGATACACTGCTCTGGGCTCTGCCTGTCTGCAAAACCCAGGCCCCATGGGGGAAAATATGCCCACCCACTGCCCAGCACAACCCTGCTTCAGTTAACTTTATATTCATGCCTTTATGGCCCAGCAGGCCATCACCCCGCCCTGCTTGTTGGCTACTTCTGCTGCCTGCCACCCACTGCCATCATGGAGGCTGGTAGTGGCTTGAAAAATGTACCATAGGGAGGGGGGGGTAGGATATGTGCTGCCAGGCTGCCTGCAAACCCAGGCCCATGAAGCACCCCTGCTTCATGCCTATTGTATTATAAAGTCAAGTCAGTGACAGTGTGAGACTGTGAGTGCCACTTCTGCCTGCCACAGCTAGTAATGACAGCCATCATGGTGGGGGTAGTGGCGGGAAAATTGTACCATGGGGAAGGGGGAGTAATGTGAGTGACATTAAGGACAGTATATTTTTCTGGCACATTATTAGATGGCAGGCACTATGGGGGCACTTCTTGCTGGCATAGTGGCACATTATTGGTGGGCACTATATAGGGGCATCTACTGAGGCCACAAAATAGGGGTGTCTGTGTAATGTTATATGGAGGGTTCTGTTTTGTACAATGGCGTTTTATACTGGGACACTCTATGCTTGGTAGTTTGTCTAATAATAATATAATGTGAATTTTTACAACGGGGTGAGGTGGGCGGGTTTATGGTGGGGTAACGGGTTCATGCCTGCGCTGCGCCATGGTCTGACCCCTCTAGAAGCAGCACCAGCCTCTCCCTGCTCTGCTATCCCTCTGCCCCTCCTGCAAATGATCATTATGAAATCTCTCATTAGGACAAAACAAAAATCAGCTTGCTTCTCCATTGAGCCGTCACCCCGCAGGAAAAGTGGTGTCCGCCTGAGATCTCCAACAGCCCAGCCACGCAATTGTAAGTTTTCATCTGAAATATGTTAGTTAAACACATATAGCGTACACAGAACCGCACAATATACAAATGATCATTATGAAATCTCTCTCATTAGGACAAAACACATCAGCTTGCTTCTCCATTGAGCCGTCACCCCGCAGGAAAAGTAGTGTCCGCCTGAGATCTCCAACAGCCCAGCCACGCAATTGTAAGTTTTCATCTGAAATATGTTAGTTAAACACATATAGCGTACACAGAACCGCACAATATACAATATACAAATGATCATTATGAAATCTCTCTCATTAGGACAAAACACATCAGCTTGCTTCTCCATTGAGCCCGTCACCCCGTAGGAAAAGTAGTGTCCGCCTGAGTGAGATCTCCAACAGCCCAGCCAAGCAATTGTAAGTTTTCATCTGAAATATGTTTGTGACTGTGTAATGCAGAAGGTTCTCAGGTAGGTTGTGATACAACAATTAATTTTAATCATGCCTGCAGCACAATGCCAAAAACCGAGAGAATACGGAAAATGAAGGAGAGAGAACGCCAGAAAGCAGCCCATAGTAGTAGATCATTGAATGCATGGTTTAAAAAACCAGGTACCAAACCACAAGATACAACACCTCACCAAGATGTTGAGAGTGTTCTAACAGAGAGCACGGTAGAGATCCATCAAGCTACAAATGAATTACAGGAGAAGTCTTTGGAGGCAACACCTGACAAAGATGATACTGAGGTCGCTGTCAGTGTTGGAGAGGAAGAGGCTAAAATAGGGCAAACAGTGGCTAACGGTGGGCCAGATGAATTAATGGAACAGGATATAGCTGAGGAAGCTGTGAGTAGTGTAGAAGAGGCCATGTCAAAAATTTCATCCTTAAAATATCCAACCGATCCAGCCCATAATCAAGCTTTTCATCTGACATGTAATGCCAGTTATGTAAAAATGTGTGTTGATAGAGGACCATGTCAACCTGTACTCAGATTTCCAAAAATGATGAAGGAAGGTCATTTCAGAAAGTGTGGTATGAAAATAACCTGTGGTTAGAGTATTCACCTAACAATGACAGTATGTACTGCTTCAGCTGTCGGCTCTTTCTAAATGAGCAGAAGTATAGCAAGAGTTCATGGAGAGTGGCTGGGGTAAGCAATTGGAAAAAGGCACGTGAGAAAATAAAAGAACATGCAGAGTCAGAGGCCCACTTAACAAGCATGGTGCGATGGAACACATTCAAAAGAGTGCTTTACGATCAGCTTTTGATGTATCTGATGCTTTAGGCAAGGCAAAAGGGAGAGAGAGAAGCAACAAAACAGAGAACTCTTGACCCGATTAATTGATATAACCCTATATCTTGCACGGCAGGGGAAGGCTTTTAGGGGTGATGATGAGTCTGACACAAGTAGAAACCAGGGCAACTTCCTTGAACTTGTAAAAATGTTTAGCCAGTACGATAGCGTACTTAAGCTCCATTTGGAAAATTTAAAATGCCAGAAAATAGGTAAAAATAGGTGTCAGGTTTCACTCCTCTCAAATAGGACACAAAATGATCTTATCAAAGCACTGGCCACATTCACAAAACGAGAGATTAGGAAAGAAATAGAGGAGGCCACTATATATTCAGTTCTTATAGATGAAACTACTGATGTATCTCACTGTGAGCAGGTGTCTATTGTGGTGCGTTATGTGTACCAAATGGAAATCAAAGAGCGCTTCCTCCAGGTCTGTAATGTGGCAAAAACTACAGGTGAGGAGATGGAGAAAACTGTTCTTGACTTGCTAAAGAACAACAATCTACAGATAGAAAACATGCGTGGTCAAGGCTATGACGGTGCTGCCAATATGAGTGGTCAATACAAAGGTCTGCAGTCTAGAATACTGCAACACAACAACAAGGCTCTATATGTGCACTGCCAAGCCCACTGCCTAAATTTGGTCCTAGTTGAAGCTGCCAAATCAAGCATCCACTTTATTACCTTTTTCAACCTGGTACAGAAGCTTTATGTGTTTCTCACCAGCTCTACAAAACGGCACACTGCATTTGTGAAATGTCAAGAAGCCTTGCACCCTGGAGAGCGTGTAATTCAACTGCAAAGCTCTCAGACACGCGTTGGGCATGTAGAGAAAAAGCCCTAAAGGCCCTCCTTAAAGTTATAAGTTCAGTGGTCAAAGTCCTGACTGATATTACACAGCAGGAGCCCCTGATACTGCTGCTGGAGATGCCAGAATGTACCTTAAAGCCATAGACTTTGAGTTTTTGCTTTGCCTTGAAATAGCCAGTCCAGTCTTTGAAGTCACTGCACTTGCCTCTGATGCTCTACAGAATTCTGATATAGATCTGTCCACAGCATATGCTGTTGTCAATGGAGTCAAGGACACCTTGTCCAACCTCAGGACAGAACAGCAGTTTGGAAAATTGTTTAAGAGTGCCTCTGAAAAGGCAGAAGCCGCTGGGATCAGTATTCCCATTGCCCCCAGGACAGCAAAGACAGAGGAGGGTGCCTGCAAAATATTCCCATAGTACCCACGCAGCCGTAGAGAGCCACTCCTTCCAGTCCCTAGAAGACTACTATAGAGTGAAGGTATACTATACATTCATTGATGTTCTTTCTCAGGAGCTAGAGAGAAGATTTAGGGGAGATGGCGAGACACAGTCTAATAAAATACTAAGTGCACTTCACAGTTTGACAAAGCCCAACAAATGGATAGGCAAAGAGATAATAGGGCCTGACTCTCTTGAGGCCATTCACACACTATGTGAATTCTATGGAGGTGAAGAGCAAAAGTTAAAAACAGAGTTCAGGGTCTTTTATGCCTCTTTCCAGGACACATCCACTGTGAAGGATATCTTAAAAACTCTTAGAGACAACAATGGTCAGGATATCTTTCCAACTCTGGTGAAAATGATAACAACCTATGCAACAATTCCTGTGTCAACAGCAACAGTGGAGAGGTCCTTCTCCAAGCTCAAGCTGGTAAAAGATACACTGAGAAACCTTTGTTCAGAGGAGAGGCTTTCTGACCTCCTACTCCTGGCTATTGAGAAAGACATTCCCTTAAACCACAGTGAAGTTGTCAACATATACAGGGATATGGCCCCCCGAAGGTTGATGCTGTAAGGGAGAAATGACCAGAGAATGCAAGCGATGGTGAGTAGGAAATAGGATATGGGTCTACACAGGGGAATCGGGGATAGCATACTGGTGTATTGTTGGGGATATGGGTCTACACAGGGGAATCGGGGATAGCATACTGGTGTATTGTTGGGGATATGGGTCTACACAGGGGAATCGGGGATAGCGTACTGGTGTATTGTTGGGGATATGGGTCTACACAGGGGAATCGGGGATAGCATACTGGTGTATTGTTGGGGATATGGGTCTACACAGGGGAATCGGGGATAGCATACTGGTGTATTGTTGGGGATATGGGTCTACACAGGGGAATCGGGGATAGCGTACTGGTGTATTGTTGGGGAATGGGGATATGTGGCTACACAGGCAATCACACTGGCTGTATGGGGTTGAAGGGGACGCGCAGTGGCAGCTTATGATAATGGGGATAGCACTGGCTTCCAAAATGAGCTGCCCCTGCAAGCCCCCTTAAGCCCCATACAGCCAGTGCAATCCCCGACAATACAGTTGTATGCGATCCCCTTTGTAGCCCCATACAGTCTTTCCTATATAGCTGCGCATACACCTAAGCTATGTCTGTGGCTTACATACAGCTGCTCATATACCTGAGCGATGTCTGTGGCCGAAGCGCTTTTTAAGACCGTTTGAATCTGGCGCCTGCGTGTGCCAGCCGCTCACTGCATGTGAAAACGTGCCAACTTGTCTGTGACCACACCCACTGCCAAACCCTCTCCTCACAGCGGATGAGTAAGCTAGCATGGAGACACACCTCCATTACAGGTGTGACGGACAGACTGGAATTGACGAGAGCACGTCATCTGTATGGGCAGCAGATCTTACAAGAACACCGGCACTACAGCACTGCCGGCTAAAGACAACTCCCCCTGACGTCACTGGCCTGTCCCCGCATACCCAGCCTTACAAAGCGCGCGCTCACACAAGGGGTGAGCCACGCTACAGCCAGCTGTACCAGTCACCAGTTTTATCGGTATCCTGTCCCTCCAGTCAAGTCCCTCCCACAAATTTTTAGTTTATTATGATATCATTAAAAGTTTTACACCCTGGTATTTCTCAAATAGCCTCGCTAGGAAATCCTTTTTTTTTTATATTCACAATAAATATTTTTAACATTAGTCCTGAAATATTGTTGTTTAAACACAGAAATCTTTTATATATGTACTATATGTTCTTTTTCGTTTGTTTTAACCAGCCATCTGGCCACTCTTGTCGTTGTTGGCGTCCATAAGTTAAACTTTTCTAAGCAAATTAACCTATGTATGCAATGAACTATATATGCATAAATAAATATATAAAATAAGCACAGAGCTCACACGTCCTCCAACATGCTCTGCTCCCATGTATATTCCTTTCAATACAAGTTTGGAACAAAATTTCCTATGAAAAAAAAATAAATAAAAAAAATAAAAAATGGTGGTATTGTTCAAGAAAACACTTCTCATTCGCACACACACAACTGTTTCCTACTCACCATCACTTGCATTCTCTGGTCATTTCCCCTGTAAAGCAGCAACCGTCGGAGAACCATGTCCCTGTGATCTGATCCATTGAGCAGTGAGCTTTGTTGCAATACGTGTGAGCTCTGAGCGCCTCAACATGATATGCTCCAATATATATTCCTTGAAATCAAACTTTGGAACTGTCAAAATATTAAACTTTCCTGTGGAAAAACTGACAATAAAAAAGAATTAGTTGTTTTGTTCAAGAAAACACTTCTCATTCGCACACACACAACTGTTTCCTACTCACCATCGCTTGCATTCTCTGGTCATTTCTCCCTTACAGCATCAACCTTCGGGGGGCCATATCCCTGTATATGTTGACAACTTCACTGTGGTTTAAGGGAATGTCTTTCTCAATAGCCAGGAGTAGGAGGTCAGAAAGCCTCTCCTCTGAACAAAGGTTTCTCAGTGTATCTTTTACCAGCTTGAGCTTGGAGAAGGACCTCTCCACTGTTGCTGTTGACACAGGAATTGTTGCATAGGTTGTTATCATTTTCACCAGAGTTGGAAAGATATCCTGACCATTGTTGTCTCTAAGAGTTTTTAAGATATCCTTCACAGTGGATGTGTCCTGGAAAGAGGCATAAAAGACCCTGAGCTCTGTTTTTAACTTTTGCTCTTCACCTCCATAGAATTCACATAGTGTGTGAATGGCCTCAAGAGAGTCAGGCCCTATTATCTCTTTGCCTATCCATTTGTTGGGCTTTGTCAAACTGTGAAGTGCACTTAGTATTTTATTAGACTGTGTCTCGCCATCTCCCCTAAATCTTCTCTCTAGCTCCTGAGAAAGAACATCAATGAATGTATAGTATACCTTCACTCTATAGTAGTCTTCTAGGGACTGGAAGGAGTGGCTCTCTACGGCTGCGTGGGTACTATGGGAATATTTTGCAGGCACCCTCCTCTGTCTTTGCTGTCCTGGGGGGGCAATGGGAATACTGATCCCAGCGGCTTCTGCCTTTTCAGAGGCACTCTTAAACAATGTTCCAAACTGCTGTTCTGTCCTGAGGTTGGACAAGGTGTCCTTGACTCCATTGACAACAGCATATGCTGTGTACAGATCTATATCAGAATTCTGTAGAGCATCAGAGGCAAGTGCAGTGACTTCAAAGACTGGACTGGCTATTTCAAGGCAAAGCAAAAACTCAAAGTCTATGGCTTTAAGGTACATTCTGGCATCTCCAGCAGCAGTATCAGGGGGTTCCTGCTGTGTAATATCAGTCAGGACTTTGACCACTGAACTTATAACTTTAAGGAGGGCCTTTAGGGCTTTTTCTCTACATGCCCAACGCGTGTCTGAGAGCTTTTGCAGTTGAATTACACGCTCTCCAGGGTGCAAGGCTTCTTGACATTTCACAAATGCAGTGTGCCATTTTGTAGAGCTGGTGAGAAACACATAAAGCTTCTGTACCAGCTTCTCTCTCCCTTTTTGCCTTGCCTAAAGCATCAGATACATCAAAAGCTGATCGTAAAGCACTCTTTTTGAATGTGTTCCATCGCACCATGCTCTGACTCTGCATGTTCTTATATTTTCTCACGTGCCTTTTACTAATTGCTTACCTATAATTCTCCTGCTGTACGACCTCTTCTGTAATTCATTTGTTGCTTGAAGGATCTCTACCGTGCTCTCAGGTGTAAAACTTTCAACATCTGGGTAATGTGTTGTATCTTGTTGTTTGGTACCTGGTTTTAACCATGCAGGCATCTCATCATAACGGAGATAGCACTGGCTGTATGGGGCTGAAGGGGACGTGCAGGGGCAGCCCATTTTAACAGCCAGTGCTATCCCCGTTATCATGAGCTGGCCCTGTGCATCCCCTTTAGTCCCATACAGGCAGTGCAATCCCTGACAATACAGTTGTGTATGCGATCCATACAGTCTTTCCTATATAGCTGCGCATACACCTAAGCTATGTCTGTGGCTTACATACAGCTGCTCATACACCTGAGCGATGCCTGTGGCCGAAGCGCGTTTTGAGACCATTTGAATCCGGCACCTGCGTGTGCCAGCCGCTCACTGCATGTGAAAACATGCCAACTTGTCTGTGACCACTGCCAAACCCTCTCCTCACAGCGGATGAGTAAGCTAGCATGGAGACACACCTCCATTACAGGTGCGACGGACAGACTGGAATTGACGAGAGCACGTCATCTGTATGGGCAGCAGATCGTACAAGAACACCGGTGCGCTGAGGGAACTCAGTGCAAGAAGACTATCTATGAGGTGGCTTTTACCATTGGGACTTCTTATGACCACTATTAATGGTCATCAGTTTGTTATCTGACACACCTTACACAAAAAAAAATAAAAAATAAGTACCAGACCACTCACATAAATAAATCCTTTATTTACCAAGAACAATACATAAAATAAATTGAAAAAGTAGTAGTACAGGGAAAAGGCGAACTCAACATGGACGGAAAACACAGTGGACAACAGCAGATCATTCCATATATGAATCGCATTAAAAGTGCTAAAACACATAGAACTAAATTACAGACCATTACCCATACTGTGCTCCCTCCAGTATGACACCAACCCCGACGAGCAGTTCGGTGGACCTTGGTCAGGGGGTTATCCGACACCCAGAGAACCTGGCCAAGATTTGGGACACAAGATTCTCTTGGCGTGATAAGTTAGATCAGCAGATCCTGATAATATTGTTACTTTGCTTGGACCGTGATATTTGCATACTCTGAGTCGCCTCAATTGTATTGGACTGCACATTGTGATTTCATATCTGTATGTACCTTTTTCTTTTTGCATATAAAAAGAATTGACAAAAAATAAAGGAATATGCATTATTACTGTATCTATACATTTATGGAGAACAAGGAAAGACTTTTAGAAAGCAACTAAGCTTCGTGGTACAAACACTTTTTCGATTTTTGCCAAGTGCCCTTTTTTTTTTTTTAAGCCCCTGCCCTTCAAAATGTCTGTGCACGTCCCTGCTTACCACGAAGCAAGTACGTTCGTTCCTAGGCATAATAGGGTATTACATGCGCTTTATCCCCAACTTTGCCACGGTAGCGCCCCCGTTGACAAGACTCTTGAAGGGGAGGAAGACGGTAATGGTCCGCTGGGATGAGCAGGCGGAAGAGGCGTTCTCCCGTTTGAAGTCTGCTTTGTGTGGGTCGCCGGTTTTGGTGACACCCGACTTCACACGGGAATTTGTTGTTCAGACGGACGCCTCTAGAGTAGGCCTAGGGGCAGTACTCTCTCAGGAAGTCAATGGGGAAGAACACCCCGTTGTCTTCCTGAGTCGCAAGCTCACTCCAGCGGAAACCAGGTACAGCGTGGTAGAGAGAGAATGCCTGGCCATCAAGTGGGCCCTTGAGTCCCTTAGATACTATCTGTTAGGGAGAAGGTTCCGTCTGGTGACTGATCATTCCCCTCTCCAGTGCATGAGCCAGGCCAAGGAGAGGAGTGCCCGGGTCACCAGATGGTTTTTGTCCCTCCAGAATTTTAAATTCAGTGTCGAGCACAGAGCAGGCCGCTTACAGGGGAATGCAGATGCCCTGTCTCGGGTACACTGCTATACATGTGTCCAACCTCTCAGGATTGAACAGGGTGTGCAACCCTGCAGGGTTGAACAAAGGAGGGGGATATGTAGGAGAGTACCTGGGGTGGTAATAGACGGTAGGTACGTGCCACCGGGGGTCCTGGTCCCGGTGGAGTAAGAGCCGGAAAAGTGTGTTTTGCAGCGGTTATGCTGTTAACACAGCGGATCCGGGCTGGCTCTTACTGGGAGCAGGCAGAGATGCGGGTGGGTGCCTGTCTCCCCACAGTCCAGGCCAGGTTTGCAAGGGAGGGTTTAAAACCCGACCAGCAGCAAGGGTGTGGTGTGGAAGCTTTTGTTCTCTTGCTATGAGAGTAAGAGGTGAAGGTGAGCTGGGCTGTGTACTGAGGCCTGTAAAGGAGACACTAAAGTGAGCAGGAATCGCAGCAATGTGGTACTGGATTAGAAAAAAATAAAACAGTGTCTCTATTTGTATACTTTCAAGCAGCTTACATTGTTATCCAGCATTTCACTGTATTTTGACATACTAATAAAATGTTTCACAAAGAAAAACTTGGGTGACTGTGTTACTTAGAATATTTTTTGACATATAATGGTTGTATAACAAATAGTGAATTCAGTTTATCTGAAAGCAGCGTTCGAGATGATCAATTACACCAAAAGTTAGACACGTATACAGAATGATCCCTAGACTGTGCGCCACGTACACAGAATGATCCCCAGACTGTGGACCATTTAGAAATAATGATCCCCAGATTGTGCACACTCCATACCATAATGTCCTATATTGGTGTCCCTCCCCCCATAATGTCCTCTATTCCATAATGTCCTCCATCAGCTACCATTTCCCAACAAAATATACCCTCCATCAGCGTCCATGAACTTCATAATGTCCTCCCCAGTGTCCCTTCCCCCCACAATGTCCTACATCAGCTTCCCTCCCCCCATAATGTCCTCTATTCCATAATGTCCTCCATCAGAGTCCATCTCCCCCACAACATACCCTCCATCAGCGTCCATGCACCCCACAACATACCCTCCATCAGCGTCCATGCACTCTATAATATCCTCCACCAGAGTCCCTCCCCCCCCATAATCTCCTCCATCAGCTTCCATTTCCCACCAAAATATACCCTCCATCAGCATCCATGCACTCCATAATGTCCTCCCCAGCCTCCCTCCACTCCATTATATCCTCACCAGTATCCCTCCCCCCATAATGATCTCCATCAGAGTCCATGCACTCCATAATGTCCTCCATCAGCGTCCCCCCTGTACTGTCCTCAAATCTATAATGTCCTCTGTCAGCGTCCATCTCCCCCACAATATACCCTCCATCAGCATCCCTCCACTCCATAATGCCCTCCATCAGCATCCGTCCACTCCATAATGTCCTCCCCCAGCCTCCCTCCACTCCATAATGTTCTGCCCCAGGGTCTCTCCCTCCATAATGTCCTCCATCAGAGTCCATCTCACCCACAATATACCCTCAATCAGCGTCCATGCACACCATAATGTCCTCCCCCAGCCTCCCTCCACTCCATAATGTCCTCCCCAGGGTCCTTCCCCCCTCAATAATGTCCTCCATAAGAGTCCATGTCACCTACAATATACCCTCCATAAGCGTCCATGCACTCCATAATGTCCTCCCCAGGGTCCCCCTCCATAATGTCCTCTATAAGAGTCCATATCACCTACAATATACCCTCCATAAGCGTCCATGCACTCCATAATGTCTTCCCCCAGCCTCCCTCCACTCCATTATATCCTCACCAGTGTCCCTCCCCCATAATGTCCTCCATCAGAGTCCATGCACTCCATAATGTCCTCCATCAGCGTCCCCCCTGTAATGTCCTCAATTCCATAATGTCCTCTGTCAGCGTCCATCTCCCCCGCAATATACCCTCCATCAGCATCCCTCCACTCCATAATGTCCTCCCCCAGCCTCCCCCCACTCCATAATGTCCTCCCCCAGGGTCCCTCCCCCCATAATGTCCTCCATTATGTCCTCCATACGGTAGCGATAACTCTGGGTTACCTAAATACAACAATGGGAAGGATGAGAAGGAATTCTGCCAAAAGGGTGGGAATTCGATAAAACAACATATTTTCAAAAATGATCACTGGCACCTCAGTAAAAGCTTACACTATGATCATTGTGATGGGAATACCCCTTTAAAATAGTAAATAAGTAAATATATGTTAGGATTAAAAGCACCTTACAAATGTTTGCCTAATTTCTTCTTAGTAGGGCAATATCCTATAATATGTAGTCATGAACTGATATTTGGGAAAATAAGTTTTGGGTGCCAACCAGAATTTTTCTTTTTTCTGGACAACTTATCGCAAAATCACAGACATCCAACATTTTTTACTGACAAATTAGAAAACCATAATGAATGATAAAGATTATAAGTAATCCATGTCTTTGGCTCAATATACTGATAAGACCTCATTAGCAGCGTTTACTGTGAACTGTAAAATAATAATTACCACTAAAATAATTTAGTCAAGTCACCTATTTTTACAGACTGTCCATAGTGATGCCTCAGAAAATAGTTATTAATTAACATTCATATGTCTTCTTTATATTGGCATCATTTAGAAAACATCATATTTTTTTTTCAAGGATGTTAGAAGGGTTAGAATTTTAAAAGCACTTTTTAAAATTTTTAGGAAAAATTTCCAAAACCCAATTTTTAAAGAACTAATTCAGTTATAAAGTCACTTTGTGGGGCTTATATAGTAGAGACCCCCCCCATAAATGATCCCATTTTAGAAATTATGCCCATCAAATTATTCAAAACTAATTTTAAAAGCTTTATTAACCCTTTACATGTTTCACAAGAATTAAATGAAAATTGAGGCTTTTTGCAGATTTTCCAATGCAGCAAGGGATAACAGCAAAACAAACCATTTTTGTTACTCTAATTCTGCAGTTTGCATAAACACCCCATAGGTAGTCATAAACTGATGTGGCATTTGGCAGGGCTCAGAAGGGAAGGAGCGCCATATTGTTTTTGGAGGACAGAGTTGGCTCTAATGGTTTTTGGGTGCCATGTCACATTCGAAAAGACCCATAGGGTGAAAACCCCCAAAAAGTGATCCCATTTTGGAAACTACACCCATCAAGGAATTTATTGAAGGGTATACTGATCGATTTGACCCTACAGATGTTTCATAGAATTTAGGAACAATTAGCTGTTAAAATGAAAAATGTTTTTTTCCAGTAAAATGTTGCTTTAGCCCAAGATTTTTCATTTTCACACAGGGTAACTTGAGAAAAAAGACACCCCCCCCCCTAATTTGTTATGCAATTTCTACTGAATACAGCAGTACCCTATATATGGTCATAAAATGCTGTATGGGTGCGCCAAAGGACTCCAAAAGGAAAGAGCATAATATGCTGGAATGGTTTCTGGGCACTGTGTATAATTTATAGAGACTCTGACGTACCCGTATAGTGAAAACCCCCAAAAAGTGACCCCATTTTGGAAACTACACCCCCAATGAATTTTTCAAGGAGTGTAGTGAGCACTGAGCACTTTGACGTAGAATTTAAAAACACTTGGCGGTGAAAATGAAATATTACTTTTGTTCATGTGAAAATGTTGCTTAAGGCCCAGATTTTTCATTTTTTAAGGGGTTACAGGAGAAAAAAGACCCCACAATGTGTTAGCCGTTTCTTCCTGAATGTGGCAACACCCAATTTGTGGTCACAAACTGCTAAATGGGCACACGGGATTGCTCAGAAGAGAATGAGCTCCATTTATTTTTATATATATTTAGATATATATAAATATCCAAAAATTGAAGCAGCACACCAAAATAGTGAAAAATAAGTGGACTGGCTTTATTCCCCTTGTAACGTTTCAACTGCACAATGCAGCCTTTCTCAAGCATACAAAATGGTGTTCACACAGGGTATGTATACCCATAATGCATAGCAATACAATTAATTATAATCAAGTGAAATTGACAAATAAATTCATATCAATCCATAAAACCATATACAAAAAGTGACAAAAGTGTTTCAATGTGTCCATCCAAGTTATTGATATAAGCTCCACACATTTTATATATCACAGCATGTGTATATAAACATATAGTGCATAAGTGCTCGTTAGAGCCAATTAGTCAAGATGTGTGTATGTCCATCGAGGTGCACAAACCCTCTTAACCTAATTATTCTACACCTGAGTGAATGTGAGAACCTTAATTATAAGATAAACTTACACAGCGATATGAGTACATGCCGGTATTGCTAGGCGTCCTCTCACCGCTGCTGCGCATGCTCCTAAGCATAAAAGACCGATGTTGTGAACGTCCACGTCATCCAGCCGTCACCAGGTCACAAGACATCACATGATATCATCACCTGACTTCCCTGGCGACGCAGGACGCCAAACCTTACCTCATCACTAAGGAAATGTCTCAGGGGATGGAGCGGGCGTGTCGGGGTCAACGGAATCACATGACAAAATCATGTGTGCCGTAACCCGAACAACCGCATCACATCCTCACCCAGAAGCATACTCAGTGAGATGTCGGTCATTCTAAGTCCAGTGAACCAGCGCAGCAGCAACAGCGAAACGCCGACCACTAAAGGAGCAAATCATCAGGGACAACTATGACAAATAAACCTCTCCAAATAAAATAATGTTCCATAATAACAGGGTACAATATCATAGGTTACGAATAAAAGTATCTATCCCCAAAAATGATATCGTAGCAGAACTATATATAACACTATACGGGGCACGATCCACTTTTGGACCAGGGGAGGGCCCTGCAGCTGTCACGGCTGTATGTGAGCAACAAGAGCATACACAGTGAGTTAGCTACTGACCGGACCCAAACTAGGGAACATAAAGGGTGACCCCTGTCAGACCCTAAAAGCTCTCCCTATGCTGCTAAGCCCATGTCCAGATCCAGATGGTGGATCGAGACATGCCCGCGTACCTAAGGCTGATGACCACTGTAACCCCTACAGTAGTGGAAGGGGCACGGCCACCGGTGCCCTGCTCAGTATATGGACGGAACCGGGGTCGCCTCGGATCCAGTCAGCAAAACAAACAGAAACACACAATGTCTGCACACTTAACTGAAGGAGCTGCAGCAGCAGTGAAAACAGATCCAAAGTCAGCAGACAATGTCCGAAGTACTTGCTTCAGCAGAACACAGGTCCAGAAAAGATATCACACCAGTGAAGATACTCAAGCGAGAGATACTGCTCAAATGAAGAAGTATAATCCGCACCGTACAAAGGAAGAGAGGTGATTTAAAGGCAGAGCAATCAAACACAGGAGGGACAGCTGGGAGGAAGGAAACAGAAAGTAAAGACCTCATCACAGGGGCGGAGAAACAGAGCTGTGAGAACGTCTCAAAGCTCTAGTAGTTACATCATCACAGGGGTGGAGAAACAGAGCTGTGAGAACGTCTCAAAGCTCTGGTAGTGACAGTACCCTCCTCTACGGGTGGACTCGGACACCCAGGACCCACCTTCTCAGGATGAGCCCTATGAAAAGTCCTGATGAGGCGAGTGGCTTTAATGTCCGACACCGGAACCCACATCCTCTCCTCAGGACCATAACCCTTCCAATGAACGAGGTACTGAAGAGAACCGCGGACAATGCGAGAGTCCACAATTCTGGAAACCTCAAACTCCAGATTGCCATCAACCAAAATCGGAGGAGGAGGCAAAGAGGAGGGTACCGTGGGCTGGACATATGGTTTTAAGAGAGATCTGTGAAATACATTATGTATCTTCCAAACCCGTGGAAGATCAAGACGGAAGGCAACAGGATTGATGACTGACAAGATTTTATAAGGCCCAATAAACTTGGGACCCAATTTCCAGGAGGGAACCTTCAGTTTAATATTTCTTGTAGACAACCACACCAGATCACCCACATTCAGGTCCGGACCAGGCACACGTCTCTTATCAGCCACACGCTTATATTTCTCACTCATCTTTCTTAGATTAGTCTGAATCTTTTGCCAAATGGTAGACAAAGACGAGGAAAATCTCTCCTCCTCAGGCAAACCAGAAGGAGCCCCTCCCGAGAATGTCCCAAACTGCGGATGGAACCCATATGCACCAAAGAATGGTGACTTATCAGAAGATTCCTGACGACGGTTGTTCAGAGCAAACTCAGCAAGAGGGAGAAACGAACACCAATCCTCCTGGTTCTCTGCAACAAAACAGCGCAAATATGTCTCCAGATTCTGATTGACGCTGCTCAGTCTGACCATTCGACTGCGGGTGAAAAGCAGAAGAGAAGGACAGCCGAACCCCCAGGCGAGAACAGAAAGCCTTCCAGAATCTGGACACAAACTGCGTGCCTCTATCGGAAACAATATCAGAGGGAATGCCATGCAATTTAACAATATGGTCGATAAAAGCTTGCGCCAACGTTTTAGCATTGGGCAATCCAGGGAAGGGTATGAAATGTGCCATCTTGCTAAAACGGTCCACCACTCACCAGGATCACCGACTTCCCTGAGGAACGAGGAAGATCCAGTGATAAAGTCCATGGACAGGTGTGTCCAAGGACGGGAAGGTATGGGTAAGGGGAGAAGGGGACCTGAAGGCCGTGAACGAGGGACCTTAGCGCGAGCGCACGTCTCACAAGCAGCCACAAAACCCTCCACCGACTTACGAAGAGCCGGCCACCAAAATCTCCGAGCAATGAGATCTACCGTGGCTCTACTCCCGGGTGACCAGCAAGAACCGTATCATGATGCTCCTTGAAGAGTTTGTGACGTAACTCAGGAGGCACAAACAACTTTCCAGAAGGACAACGGGCAGGTGCCTCAGTCTGGGCAGCCTGGACCTCGGCCTCCAAATCAGAATACAGAGCAGAAACAACTACCCCTCCGCCAAAATGGGACCCGGGTCCTCGGAGTTTCCTCCTCCCGGAAAACAGCGAGAGAGAGCATCAGCCTTCACATTTTTGATCCCAGGGCGGAATGTAACGACAAAATTGAATCTGGAGAAGAACAGAGACCATCTGGCCTGTCTCGATTCATACGCTTGGCCGACTCTAAGCACGCCAGATTCTTATGGTCGGTAAAAACGGTGATAGGGTACCTGGCCCCTCCAACCAATGGCGCCATTCCTCGAAAGCCAACTTGATGGCCAACAATTCCCTATCTCCCACATCATAGTTTTTCTCTGCCGGTGAGAGTTTTTTAGAGAAAAGGCACAGGGTCGCCATTTGGAAGGAGACGGACCCTGGGACAAAACCGCACTCCACACCCACCTCGGAAGCATCCACCTCAACAATAAAAGGTAAGGAAACATCGGGATGCACCAAGATGGGAGCAGACGCAAAACTCTCTTTAATCTTAGAAAAGCTGCAAGCGCTCCTCCGACCAAGAGGAAAAATCCGCCCCTTTTTGGTCATGTCAGTGAGGGGTTTGACAACAGAGGAATAATTCAAAATGAACTTTCTGTAATAGTTTGCAAAACCCAGAAAGCGCATCAATGCCTTCTGATTCTCAGGAAGCTCCCACTCAAGCACAGCACGGACCTTCTCCGGATCCATGCGAAAACCAGAAGCAGAGAGGAGAAAACCCAGAAATTGAATCTCCGATACCATAAACACACATTTCTCCAGCTTGGCGCATAATTTATTTTCTCGCAGAATCTGCAGAACCTGAAAAGATGATCCTGATGAGTCCGAACATCAGGGGAAAAATCAAAATATCATCAAGATACACCAATACAAATTTCCCCATTAAATGGTAGAAAATACTGTTAACAAAATGCTGAAAGACGGCCGGAGCATTCATCAAGCCAAAAGGCATAACGAGATTCTCGAAATGCCCCTCGGGGGTATTAAAGGCTGTTTTCCATTCATCCCCTCTCTGACCCTGACCAGGTTGTACGCGCCTCTCAAATCCAATTTGGAAAAACCTTGGCCCCAACAATTTGGTTGAAGAGGTCTGGGATCAGAGGAAGGGGATAGGGATCGCGAATCGTGATACGGTTCAGCTCCCTAAAATCTAGGCAAGGTCTCAGAGAGCCATCTTTCTTTTTAACAAAAAAACCCGCGGCGACCGGTGATTTTGAGGGACGAATATGCCCCTTATCGAGACTCTCAGAGATATAGGTTCGCATTGCGATTCTCTCCGGTTGTGAGAGATTGTACAGGCGTGCTTTTGGCAGCTTGGCGCCGGGAATGAGGTTAATGGGACAGTCAAACTCCCGGTGAGGAGGTAGCTCCTGCACACCGCTCTCGGAAAACACGTCCGAGAAATCAGAGAGAAATGATGGCAAAGTTTTAGTAGATACCTCTGCAAAAGTCGCTGTGAGACAATTCTCTCTACAAAACTCACTCCACTCATTTATTTGCCTTCCTTGCCAATCAATAGTGGGGTTATGTTTAGTGAGCCAGGGTAACCCCAACACTAGAGGAGTAGGCAATCCGTTAAGGACAAAACAAGATATATCCTCCACATGAGTGTCACCTACAGCTAACCGGATATTGTGAACAATGCCCTTCAGGGATCTCTGTGAGAGTGGAGCAGAGTCAATGGCAAAAACAGGTATATCTTTTTCTAATGTGCAAACCCGAAAACCATGCCTGGCTACAAATTGAGTGTCAATAAGATTGACGGCCGCTCCACTATCAACAAAAATTTCACAAGAAATGACTTTGCTCTCTAGCGCCACCCTGGCAGAAAGGAGAAAACGAGAACTGCAGGTCAGAGGAAAAGCCCCAATTCCTACATCAACTTTGCCCAAGGTAGCAGATGAAGCAGAGTTTGATGATTTTCCTTTTGAGGATTTTCTCTTATTATCACTCTTAGTACAGTTCATGAATCTCCTAGAGGGACAAACATTTGCCAAATGACCAATGCCCCCACAACAAAAACACACCATTCTCTGAGGACTAAATCCTCCTTTATCAGGGGCAAGTCGACCTAGCTGCATAGGCTCCTCCTCAGAGGGGACCGAGACAGGATGAGACCCCTGCACACTGAATGAGTCCGCACCACTGCCCCTAGAGTGACAATGGCTGGACCGAGAGGTCTCGCTTCTTTCTCTTAGACGCCTGTCAAGGCGCACCGCCAATGACATGGCAGACTCTAAAGATGTTGGTCTCTCATGGAAAGCAAACGCATCTTTCAATCTCTCTGAGAGACCATGACAGAACTGACTCGGAGTGCAGCATCATTCCAACCTGAATCAGCTGCCCATCTCCGAAATTCAGAACAATAAAGCTCTGCAGACAGTTTGTTCTGGCATAAAAACGTAAGTTAGATTCAGCCAGAGCAACACGATCCGGGTCATCATATATCTGCCCCAGGGCCACAAAAATCTTTCTGTGGATCGAAGGGAGGGATCCCCGATGGCAGTGAAAAAGCCCAAGTCTGAGCATTACCCCTGAGCAAGGAGATGACAATCCTCACCCTCTGCTCCTCATTACCAGAGGAACGGGGACACAAGCAAAAATGGAGTTTGCATGCCTCTCTGAAGCGAACAAAATTCTCACTGCCCCGGAGAACGTTTCCGGAAGTGAGACCTTTGGCTCGCAACAGACTCCATGGGCCGGAGCCGAGCCCAATGCTTGAAGCTGAATCATAGATTGACGGAGATCCGCTACCTCCAAAGAAAGACCCTGCATGCGGTCAACCAGGTCAGAAAGCGGATCCATGTCAAGAAAGACGGTTTCGGCGGATTATAATGTCACGGCTGTATGTGAGCAACAAGAGCATACACAGTGAGTTAGCTACTGACCGGACCCAAACTAGGGAACATAAAGGGTGACCCCTGTCAGACCCTAAAAGCTCTCCCTATGCTGCTAAGCCCATGTCCAGATCCAGATGGTGGATCGAGACATGCCCGCGTACCTAAGGCTGATGACCACTGTAACCCCTACAGTAGTGGAAGGGGCACGGCCACCGGTGCCCTGCTCAGTATATGGACGGAACCGGGGTCGCCTCGGATCCAGTCAGCAAAACAAACAGAAACACACAATGTCTGCACACTTAACTGAAGGAGCTGCAGCAGCAGTGGAAATAGATCCAAAGTCAGCAGACAATGTCCAAAGTACTTGCTTCAGCAGAACACAGGTCCAGAGAAGATATCACACCAGTGAAGATACTCAAGCGAGAGATACAACTCAAATGAAGAAGTATAATCCGCACCGTACAAAGGAAGAGAGGTGATTTAAAGGCAGAGCAATCAAACACAGGAGGGACAGCTGGGAGGAAGGAAACAGAAAGTAAAGACCTCATCACAGGGGCGGAGAAACAGAGCTGTGAGAACGTCTCAAAGCTCTAGTAGTTACATCATCACAGGGGTGGAGAAACAGAGCTATGAGAACGTCTCAAAGCTCTGGTAGTGACAGCAGCCGTACCAATACCAATAGTCATAACTGCTAGCCAATTATGTGTACTAGGTATCAGGAACAGTCATGTTCCCAAAACCCAGAACCCGTCTTCAAATTCAGTGGTGCGTTTTTCTTTGTTCTCTATTTATATATATATATATATATATATATATATTTATTTATTTTTATGGTGTTCGTCTGACAGGGTAGAACTTGTGCTATTTTGAAATAGAGCCTGTTGTTACGGACGCAGTAATACCCAATATGTCTTTTTTTGTGTGTTGTTTTTTTTTTTTGCAATATTACACAATAAAAGCATATTTTTTTAAATCCGGTTTTTGTGTTGCCATTTTCTTAGAGCCATATTTATTTTCTTTGTCTGCCGGTCAACTTGTGTGGGAGCTCGTTTTTTACTGGATGAGTTGACATTTACATTGGTACTATTTTGGCGTACATAGTACTTTTTGATCACTCACTATAACACTTTTTAGAAAGCAATGCGACCAAAAAAGGACTATTTTGGCAGAGTTTTTATTTTTTTTATTACGGCGTTCATTGAACTTTTTTTTATATTTTTTATTTTTTACTTTTTAAAGTCACCCTGGGTGAGTATAACTGGCAATCATTAGATTGCCCATTGTGTTCATTGATGGCTATATAGTCATCATTAACCAGCTCAGCCCCCCTAGCTTAAACACCCTTAATGACCAGGCCACTTTTTACAATTCTGCACTACACTACTTTCACCGTTTATTGCTCCGTCATGCAACATACCACCCAAATGAATTTTACCTCCTTTTCTTCTCACTAATAGAGCTTTCATTTGGTGGTATTTCATTGCTGCTGACATTTTAACTTTTTTTGCTATTAATCAAAAATGACCAAAATTTTTGCAAAAAATTACATTTTTCACTTTCTGTTGTAAATTTTTTTTTAAAAACTACATTTCTATATAAATTTTTCTAAGAAATTTATTGTTCTACATGTCTTGGATAAAAAAAAATCCAATAAGTGTATATTTATTGGTTTGGGTAAAAGTTATAGCGTTTACAAACTATGGTGCAAAAAAGTGAATTTCCGCATTTTGAAGCAGCTCTGACTTTCTGAGCACCTGTCATGTTTCTTCAGGTGCTAGAATGTCAGGATAGTATAATTACCCCACAAATGACACCATTTTAGAAAGAAGACACCCCAAAGTATTCGCGGAGGGGCATGGTGAGTAAATGTATCATTTCATTTTTTTTCACAAGTTAGCGGAAAATGACACTTTCTGAGGAAAAAAAAAATTATAATAAAGTTTCCATTTCTGCTAACTTCTGGCAAAAAAAAAAAAATAAATCTCCCATGGACTCACTATGCCCCTCAGTGAATACCTTGGGATGTCTACTTTCTGAACTGGGGTCATTTGTGGGGTGTGTTTACTGTTCTGGCATTTTGGGCAGGGCTAAATTGTGAGCAGCCCTGTAAAACCTAAAGGTACTCGTTGGACTTTCCGCCCCTTTGCACACCCAGGCTGCAAAAAAGTGTCACACATGGGGTATCGCCGTACTCAGGAGAAGTAGGGCAATGTGTTTTGGGGTGTATTTTTACATATACCCATGTTGGGTGAGAGAAATATCTCTGTAAATTGACAACTTTGTATAAAAAAATTAAAAAAGTGACTGCGGTGCGGTGGGCTGGGCGCTAACTAATAAGCAGCTAACCTAATAAGTAGCTAACTAACTGGCGGTGATAAGGGACCCTTATGCCCCATTCACATGTCCGCAATTCTGTTTGCGGAACGGAATTGCGGACCCATTCATTTCTATGGGGACAGACTTTGTCCCGCTTGGATCTGGAATTGCGGATCCGCACTTCCGGGTCTGCATTTCCGTTCCACAAAAATATAGAACATGTCCTATTCTTGTCCACAAATGCGGACAAGAAAAGGCATTTTCTATATAGTTTTGGCAATGTGCGGATCTGCAAAATGCGGAAAGCACATTGCCGGCGTCCGTGTTTTACGGATCCGCGGATCCGCAAAACACATATGGACGTCTGAATGGAGACATACAGGGGGGGTGATCAATGACAGGGGGGTGATCATTGAGTCTATATGGGGTGATCAGGTGTTAATAAGGGGTTAATAAGTGACAGGGGGGGGTGTAGTGTGGTGCTTGGTGCTACTTTACATAGCTACCTGGTCCTCTGGTGGTCGATCCCAGCAAATGGGACCACCAGAGGACCAGGTAGCAGGTATATCAGACGCTGTTAGCAAAACAGCGTCTGATATAAAGTTGTGTTCAAAATTATTCAACCCCCAATGCTGTAAAGGGTTTTAGGGAATTTAGTGTACATTTGTAATTGTGTTCAGAATTAAATCTTACCAGGACTTTTTAAAGAACCAAATGCAACTAAAATGACATCAATTGTTTTTGTAATACAGTATTAAATGTTTTTTTTTGTGATTTCTTCATTGACACAATTATTCAACCCCTTAAAGACTACCACTCTTAAGAACAGAGGTTCATTCAAGTGTTTTCGATCAGGTATTGAAAAGACCTGTGGATGTCAAGGAGCAGCAATCCAGCATAATAAGCACCAATTAGGCAGATGTAAAAGGACTGTGATACTCAGCTCCTTCTAGACATTTACTGGTGTGTTTACAAACATGGTGAAGTCAAGAGAATGGTCCAGGAAGACAAGAAAAGGGCAATGGCTATAAGAAGATTGCAAAGATGTTAAACATACCAAGAGACACCATAGGAAGCATCATTCGCAAATTCAAGGCAAAGGGCACTGTTGAAGCGCTACCTGGTCGTGGCAGAAAGAAGATGCTGACTTCGACTGCTGTGCGCTAGCTGAAGCGCAAAGTGGAGAAAAGTCCCCGTGTGACTGCTGAGGAACTGAAAAAAGATTTGTCAGATGCGGGTACTGAAGTTTCAGCTCAGACAATAAGGCGCACACTGCGTAATGAAGGCCTCTATGCCAGAACTCCCAGGCGCACGCCCTTGCTGTCTCCAAAGAATAAGAAGAGTCGACTGCAGTATGCCAAAAGTCATGTGGACAAACCACAAAAGTTTTGGGATAGTGTTCTGTGGACTGATAAAACAAAATTAGAACTGTTTGGGCCCATGGATCAACGCTCTGTTTGGAGGAAGAAGAACAAGGCCTATGAAGAAAAGAACACCTTGCCTACTGTAAAGCATATCGGGGGGTCAATCATGCTTTGGGGCTGTTTTGCTTCTACAGGTACAGGGAAGCTTCATCGTGTGCAAGGTACCATGAATTCTCTTCAGTACCAGGAGAAATTGGATGAAAATGTGATAGAGTCCGTCACAAACCTGAGGCTTGGGAGACGTTGGACCTTTAAACAGGACAATGATCTCAAGCATACCTCCAAGTCCACTAGAGCATGGTTGCAGATTAAAGGCTGGAACATTTTGAAGTGGCCATCGCAGTCACCAGACTTAAATCCGATTGAGAACCTCTGGTGGGACTTAAAGAAAGCAGTTGCAGTGCGCAAACCTAAGAATGTGACTGAACTGAAGGCTTTTGCCCATGAAGAATGGGCGAAGATACCCGTAGATGGCTGCATGACACTTGTGTCAAGCTATGCTTCACGTTTAAAAGCTGTTATAACTGGAAAAGGATGTTGTACTAAGTACTAAGATTGAATGTCACTTGGGGGTTGAATAAAACTGATAATGATGTGAGCACAGAAAAGACATTTGTGGTTATTTCATTATAAATGTTATGTTATATTTGTCTGACTTACAAGTGCCTCTTTGATTTAATTGTAAACAAGATGACTGAAATAACCAAATTAATGTCAAACTGCCCAAAACACTCATTTTCAGTGGGGGTTGAATAATTTTGAACACAACTGTACCTCTTTGATGCGATGTATTTCACATCTACAGCCTGCCAGTGATTGATCATCGCTGGCAGGCTGCAGTATAACTTCCGATCTGTCAGCCGCTGTGAACGCGAAGGGGGTAGAGCAAATCTCGCCTCTCGTGAGATGAGATGCCCGCTCGTCAAGGAGGAACAGGAGGACCACCGGCCTGTATTGGTATAGTTCACTAATAGCTGTCGAAACCTGCCCAAATTTGTCAGGACTGTTTCGGAAAATCAGTAAAGTGGGCAACTATGTGGGGGCTGCGGGTTTGGAAACACATAGGTGCTCCAGTTTCCAGTTCTCTGCAGAATCTCTCAGTGTGACATATCCACTAGACAGGCAGGCACACGACGTAGATGACAAGCGGCAGGAAGGGCAGTGGCGTCTTACAGAAAGATACAGTGGTACTGACTAGTGTTGAGCGAACAGTTCGAGCATCGTTCGGGTTCGTACCGAATTTTGGGGTGCCCGTGACACGGACCCGAACCCGGACATTTTCAAAAAAGTTCGGGTTCGTTGTTCGGCGATTACTTCCCGCTTTCTGAAGGGCTGCACAGCAGCCAATCAGCTAGCGTTTTACTTCTTGCTCTAAGAGCCCATCACAGCCATGCCTACTAATGGCATGACTGTGATTGGCCAAGTGCAGCATGTGACCCAGCCTCTACTTAAGCTGGAGTCACGTAGCGCCGCACGTCACACTGCTCTGATTAGTGTAGGGAGAGGACGCAGCTTCTGTCAGGGTGAGATAGGCAGGGATAAAGAAGTGAGTGATCTACATTTCTACACCTGTGCATCAGAACAACTCAGCTGAGCTGGTCACTGAAAGTCACTATTTTGTTTAGACTGGCCAGAGCGATTTTTACTGGCACATGTAACTGGGCTGACCGGCGGTGGCCATTTTGGGACTTGTGGTGCGCCAGCACAAGCTGCCACAGAGTCTAAACCAAAGCTCCAAAGAAGTGAAAAATCTACACCTGTGAATCAGAACAACAGCGATTCAGCTGCTCAGTCAAAGTCAATTTTTTTTCTGGCTGGGCAGACCGTTTTCTGGCACATGTTACTGGGCTGATAGGCGGCGGGCATTTTGGGACTTGTGGTGCTACAGCAAAAGCTGCCACAACGTCCATTAATCTCATGTAATAGTCGATTTTTTCATAGATATACTACATCAGGGGTTTGGCTGTGCTTGTGTCACCCATACTAACTGCAAAGATATTTAATATATCAGTGGTGAAACTGAAAGTAACCCACTTGGATAGCAAATCCCATGAATGTGCTGTTCCAGCTAGGCTAGCCAGTGCCACTACAGCCAAGTCCAATACTGTCAGCCAGAAATATATATTTTTTTATGTGCCAGAAATATAAATTAAAAAAAGCTTTCACCGTAATAATAAAATTATTCTGGTGTTAGACCAGAAGAAGCACTCCTGTTGTAATTAATACTGTAAAAAGGCTTAGGCAATATTTCTCCCAGTGTGGGAAATTTATCTAGCAAAACTAGCATTTTAACAATTCCGGTGTTCTGAAATACCAGCAGTCCTCTTGTAATTAATACCGCAAAAAGGCATTATATAGTCCAGTGTTGTAATTTTGGTGAAAAAAAGGCCAATTTAATCAATCTGGTGTTAGTTATACCAGAAACAGTAGGCCTCACGTTTTTACTCCTGTAAAAAGGAATTAATACAGGAAAAAGGCATTACATTATCCAGTGTTGTAATTTTGGTGAAAAAAAGGCCAATTTAATCAATCTGGTGTTAGTTACACCAGAAACAGTAGGCAGCACGTTTTTACTCCTGTAAAAAGGAATTAATACCGGAAAAAGGCATTACATTATCCAGTGTTGTAATTTTGGTGAAAAAAAGGCCAATTTAATCAATCTGGTGTTAGGTACACCAGAAACAGTAGGCCTCACGTTTTTACTCCTGTAAAAAGGAATTAATACCGGAAAAAGGCATTACATTGTCCAGTGTTGAAATTTTGGTGAAAAAAAGGCCAATTTAATCAATCTGGTGTTAGTTACACCAGAAACAGTAGGCCTCACGTTTTTACTCCTGTAAAAAGGAATTAATACCGGAAAAAGGCATTACATTGTCCAGTGTTGTAATTTTGGTGAAAAAAAGGCCAATTTAATCAATCTGGTGTTAGTTAGACCAGAAACAGTAGGCCGCACGTTTTCTACTCCTGTAAACAGGAATTATATCTCCCCGTGTGGGATCTATGTACCAAAACTAGCATTTTAAAAATTCTGGTGTCCAATTTGCAGCAGTTTTCTTGTAATTAATACCGGAAAAAGGAATTATATCTTCCAGTGTGGGAATTTATGTACACAAACTAGCATTTTAAAAATTCTGGTGTCCAATTAGCAGCAGTCTTCTTGTAATTAATACCTGAAAAAGGCATTACATTGTCCAGTGTTGTAATTTTGGTGAAAAAAAGGCCAATTTAATCAATCTGGTGTTAGTTAGAGGAGAAACAGTAGGCCGCACGTTTTTACTCCTGTAAAAAGGAATTATATCTCCCCGTGTGGGAAACTATGTACCAAAACTAGCATTTTAAAAATTCTGGTGTCCAATTTGCAGCAGTTTTCTTGTAATTAATACCAGAAAAAGGAATTATATCTTCCAGTGTGGGAATTTTGGGGCTAAAAAATAATATATTTTATTGTGGTGCGAGTGCTTCCAGCACGTTCACCACATTGTCTTCCGCCCAGTCTTCTGCGGAAAGCGCACAGGTGGCACCTGAAAACCAAGCCCATCAGTCTGTCACATCACCCCCATGCATATCAGGGAAACTGTCTGAGCCTCAAGTTATGCAGCAGTCTCTTATTCTGTTTGAAGACTCTGCTCGCACGGTTTCCCAGGGGCGTCCACCTAGTCCTTCCCCAGCGGTGGAAGACATTCCATGCACTGACGCACAACCACTTATGTATCCAGATGATGAGGACATGGGAATACCACCACAGCAGAGTGACCGAGTCTCTGATGATGACGAAACACTGGTGCCCACTGCCGCGTCTTATTGCAGTGTGCAGACTGAACAGGAGGAGGTCAGGGAGGAAGACTGGGTGGAAGACAATGCAGAGGACGATGAGGTCTTAGACCCCACATGGACTGAAGGTCGTGCCGCTGACTTAAATAGTTCAGAGGAAGAGGCAGTGGTGAGACCGAGACAACAGCGAAGCCAAAGAGGGAGCAGGGTGCAAAAGCAGAACAGCCGCCGTCCAGAGAGTTTGCCTGCTATTGGCCAGCGCCAACAGGGACCCAGCACCCCAAAGGCATCTTCAAGGAGTTCCCTGGCATGGCACTTCTTCAAACAATGTGCTGACGACAAGACCAGAGTGATTTGCACACTGTGCCATCAGACCCTGAGGCGAGGCATTAACGTTCTTAACCTGAGCACCACCTGCATGATCAGGCATCTACATGCAAAGCATGAACTGCAGTGGAGTACACACCTTAAAAACAAGGAACCCGCTCAGGCTCCCCCTGCTCCATCTACCGCTGCTGCCTCGGCTTCCGCCTCGAGAGGAATGTTGCCACCTGCCGAGCAGCAAACAGAGGATGTGCCACCGACACCACCACCACCACCGTCACCTAGCGTCTCCATTATTTCACACAGCAGCGTTCAGCTCTCCATCTCTCAAACCTTTGAGAGGAAGCACAAATTCCCACCTAGTCACCCTCGAGCCCTTGGCCTGAATGCCAGCATTTCTAAACTACTGGCCTTTGAAATGCTGTCATTCCTGCTGGTGGACACAGACAGCTTCAAACAGCTGATGGCCATGGCTGTCCCCCAGTATGTGGTTCCCAGCTGCCACTACTTCTCCAAGACAGCCGTGCCTTCCCTGCACATGCAAGTGTCCGATAAAATCAAGTGTGCACTGCGCAACGCCATTTGGTGCAAGGTCCACCTAACCACAGATACGTGGACCAGTAAGCACGGCCAGGGACGCTATATCTCCCTAACTGCACACTGGGTAAATGTAGTGGCGGCTGGGCCCCAGGCCGAGAGTTCCTTGGCGCACGTCCTTCCGCCGCCAAGGATCACAGGGCATCATTCTTTGCCTCCTGTAGCCTCCTCCTCCTACTCGGCTTCCACCTCCTCTGCTTCCACCAGCTCATCCAGTCAGCCACACACCTTCACCACCAACTTCAGCACAGCCCGGGTTAAACGTCAGCAGGCTATTCTGAAACTCATATGTTTGGGGGACAGGCCCCACACCGCGCAGGAGTTGTGGCGGGGTATTGAACAACAGACCGACCAGTGGTTGCTGCCGGTGGGCCTCAAGCCCGGCCTGGTGGTGTGCGATAATGGGCGAAATCTCGTGGCAGCTCTGGGACTAGCCGGTTTGACGCACATCCCTTGCCTGGCGCATGTACTGAATTTGGTGGTGCAAAAGTTCATTCACAACTACCCAGACATGTCAGAGCTGCTGCATAAAGTGTGGGCTGTCTGTGCGTGCTTCCGGCATTCACATCCTGCCGCTGCTCGCCTGTCAGCCCTACAGCGGAACTTCGGCCTTCCCGCTCACCGCCTAATATGCGACGTGCCCACCCGGTGGAACTCCACCTTGCACATGCTGGAGAGACTGTGCGAGCAGCAGCAGGCCATAGTGGAGTTTCAGATGCAGCACGCACGGGTCAGTCGCACTGCGGAACAGCACCACTTCACCACCAATGATTGGGCCTCCATGCGAGACCTGTGTGCCCTGTTGCGCTGTTTCGAGTACGCCACCAACATGGCCAGTGGCGATGCCACTGTTATCAGCGTGACAATACCAATTCTATGTCTCCTAGAGAAAACGCTTAGGGCGATGATGGAAGAGGAGGTGGGCCAGGGCCAGGAGGAGGAGGAGGATGACGGGTCGCTTTTAGCACTTTCAGGCCAGTCTGTTAGAAGTGGCTCAGAGGGAGGTTTTTTGCAACAGCAGAGGGCAGGTACAAATGTGGCCAGCCAGGGACCACTACTGGAGGACGAGGAGGATGAGGAGGAGGTGGAGGAGCATGAGGATGAAGCAGGTTCACAGCGGGTGGCACCCAGCACAGCGCAGGCACATCCCTGGTGCGTGGCTGGGGGATACAGAGGATGATGACAATACGCCTCCCACAGAGGACAGCTTGTCCTTACCTCTGGGGAGCCTGGCACACATGAGCGATTACATGCTGCAGTGCCTGCGCAACGACAGCAGAGTTGCCCACATTTTAACGTGTGCTGACTACTGGGTGGCCACCCTGCTGGATCCACGGTACAAAGACAATGTGCCCACTTTACTTCCTGCACTGGAGCGTGATAGGAAGATGCGCGAGTACAAGCGCACGCTGGTAGACGCGCTCCTGAGAGCATTCCCAACTGTCACAGGGGAACAGGTGGAAGGCCAAGGCCAAGGCAGAGGAGGAGCTAGAGGTCGCCCACGCAGCAGTGTCACGGCCAGCTCCTCTGAGGGCAGGGTTAGCATGGCAGAAATGTGGAAAAGTTTTGTCTCCACGCCACAGCTAACTGCCCCACCACCTGATACGGAACGTGTTAGCAGGAGGCAACATTTCACTAACATGGTTGAACAGTACGCCTGCACACAACTCCACGTACTGACGGATGGTTCGGCCCCATTCAACTTCTGGGTTTCCAAATTGTCCACGTGGCCAGAATTAGCATGTTATGCCTTGGAGGTGCTGTCCTGCCCGGCGGCCAGCGTTTTATCTGAACGTGTATTCAGCACGGCAGGGGGCGTCATTACTGACAAACGCAGCCGCCTGTCCGCAGCCAACATTGACAAGCTGACGTTTATAAAAATGAACCAGGCATGGATCCCACAAGACCTGACCCTCCCTTGTGCAGAGTAGTCCTTAATAACTGCCTTAAACCATGTTGTCTTGTACTCCTGGCCACTTCTTCATTGAAAAATCAGTTTTTGAAATTAAGTAGGATCTTGGGGTGCAACCCAGAGTTGAATGAACCTTCCCTCTGTCTGGGTGCTGGGGCCAAAGTACATGAAGGTGTCCTTCTCCTGTGCTGGGTGATTTGAATGTTATACTTGTGCTGTCTGACATGTCTCCTTTGTGTGGGTGCAGGGGGCCAAAGTCACTGAAAGCGGCCTTCTCCTGTGGTGGGTGATCTAAATGCCTGATTCTCTGCTGTGGGACCTCTCTCCTCTTTCTGGGTGCAGGGGTCAAAGAAACAAAAGGTGGCCTACTCCTGTGGTGGTTGACATGATGCCTGATTCTCTGCTGTGGGACCTCTCTCCTCCGTGTGGCTGCAGGGGTCAAAGTCTCTAAAAGTGCCCTTCTCCTGTGGTGGTTGATGTAAAACTGATGCTTGTGCTATCTGACCTGTCTCCTCTGTGTCGGTGCTAAGGTCTAAGTCACTGAAAGCGGCCTTCTCCTGTGCTGGCTGATATAAATGCCTGAATCTCTGCTGTGGGACCTCTCTCCTCCGTGTGGCTGCAGGGGTCAAAGTCTCTAAAAGTGCCCTTCTCCTGTGGTGGTTGATGTAAAACTGATGCTTGTGCTATCTGACCTGTCTCCTCTGTGTCGGTGCTAAGGCCTAAGTAACTAAATGGTGGCCTTCTCCTGAGGTGGTTGATATGATGCCTGATTATGTGCTGTGGGACCTCTCTCCTCTTTCTGGGTGCAGGGGTCAAATTAACTAAAGGTGGCCTACTCCTGTGGTGGGTGATCTGTAAAACTGATGCTTGTGCTATCTGACCTTTCTCCTCTGTCTCGTTGCTAAGGCCTAACTCACTGAAAGTGGCCTTGTCATGTGCTGGGTGATATAAATGTTATACTTGTGCCATCTGACATGGTTGCCGGGGTCCCATTAAATGGTGGCCTACTCCTGTGGTGGGTGATCTAAATGCCTGATTCTCTGCTGTGAAACCTCTCTCCTCCGTCTGGGTGCAGGGGTCAAAGTCTCTCAAAGTGGCCTTCTCTTGTGCTGGGTGATGTAAAACTGATGCTTGTACCATCTGACATGGTTGCCGGGGTCCCATTAAATGATGGCCTACTCCTGTGGTGGGTGATCTAAATGCCTGATTCTCTGCTGTGAAAACCTCTCTCCTCCGTCTGGGTGCAGGGGTCAAAGTCTCTCAAAGTGGCCTTCTCTTGTGCTGGGTGATGTAAAACTGATGCTTGTACCATCTGACATGGTTGCCGGGGTCCCATTAAATGATGGCCTACTCCTGTGGTGGGTGATCTAAATGCCTGATTCTCTGCTGTGAAAACCTCTCCTCCTTCTGGGTGCTGTGAAACCTCTCTCCTCTGTCTGGGTGCAGGGGTCAAAGTCTCTAAAAGTGGCCTTCTCTTGTGCTGGGTGATGTAAAACTGATGCTTGTACCATCTGACATGGGTGCAGGGGTCAAATTAACTAAATGGTGGCCTACTCCTGTGGTGGGTGATATGATGCCTGAATATGTGCTGTGGGGCCTCTCTCCTCTTTCTGGGTGCAGGGGTCAAAGTAACTAAAAGTGGCCTTCTCCTGTGCTGGATGGTATAAATGTAATGCTTGTGCTATCTGACATGTCTCCTCTGTCTGGGTGCTAAGGCCTAAGTCACTGAAAGTGGCCTTCTCCTGTGGTGGTTGATATGATGCCAGATTCTCTGCTGTGGGACCTCTCTCCTTTGTCTGGATGCTGGAGTCGAAATAATAGTAAGCAACCTTCTCCATTGGTGGGTGATTTGAAGCCTGATTCTGTGCTATGGGACCTAACTCCAATTAATATTGGTTCATTTTTATTTATTTTATGTTAAGTCATCATTTCCCTATCTACATTTGTTTTCAGGGGATTTATCTACATTTTGCTGCCTTTTGCAGCCCTCTAGCCCTTTCCGGGAGTCTTTTACAGCCTTTTTAGTGCCCAAAACTTCGGGTCCCCATTGACTTCTATGGGGTTCGGGATGAAGTTCGGGTTGAGTTCGGATCACGAACCCGGACATTTTCCGGAAGTTCGGCCGAACCTCTCGAACCCGAACATCCAGGTGTTCGCTCTACTCTAGTACTGACATTATTTGGATTGTTAACAGAGCTGAACAATGGAAATAACACAGATGTTAATATAGCCTTGGCCTCGCTCACACTACCATATCCATACTGTGGTCCTCAAATCACGGATTAGTTCACATTAAAAAAATGTGAACTAATGTGGATATTTCGCCTCAATTCTTTGAGGCCAAGGGGTTTAAATTTTGACTTTAGAGTCATTGTGGGTATGATGAGTTAATGTGCTTCCTTCTGGGTGCTTATTGAACCTTACCAATCCTGCTATTGTGGCTAGTGAATTAAGGTGATTTTTATTTTATTTTTGTATTTTTAAAATTTTTTGTATTTTCTTATTTCTACAGTATGGAAAGACCACACCACAAAAGGGGAGATATCATGTGTCATATATATTTTAAACTCACAGAAAGATATATTATTGTAAAAAGTTCTTTTTACTGACCAATGTAAGAGGGTGCAAGGTGTCATATTTGATGGCAGGTACGTGTCACCGAGGTTGCTGGCCTCGGTGAGGTAAGAGCCGGGTTTTTTTGTCTGCAGCAGCTAGTGCTGTTTGACTCTGTTAACCACTCCCGGACCGCCGCACGCAGGATCGCGTTCTCGCGGCGGCCGGGCTCTTCTGATCCGACGCATCGGCGCGTCATCTCGCGAGACGCGAGATGACGCGAGCACGCGCCCGCACATGCGCAATGCGCGCCATCGGCGCGCTCGCATGTAGTTATACTACAGCCTGCCAGCGCCGATCGTGCGCTGGCAGGCTGTATATGGCAGAAAATCGCAGATCAGACGTTGTTCTGTGAACAGCGCCTGATCTGCTTGCTGCCTGCTTCTCTGGTGGTCCCTTTGCTTGGGACCACCAGAGAAAAAATATCAAAGTGCACCAATCACCACACAACCCCCCACCGCCCCCACCCACCCACCACCCCCACTGTCACTGATTAACCCCTGATCTCCCATGTCACCCCCTGATCACCCCCTGTCACTCCCCTGTCACTGATCACCCCCTGTAAGGCTCATTCAGATGTCCGCATGTGTTTTGTGGATCCACGGATCCGCAAATCCGCGGATCCGCAAAACACGGACACCAGCAATGTGCTTTCCGCATTTTTGCGGATCCGCACATTGCCAGAACTATATAGAAAATGCCTTTTCTTATCCGCAATTGCGGACAAGAATAGGACATGTTCTATACTTTTACGGATCTCCAATTACGGATCCGCAATTATGGATCCGAGCGGGACAAAGTCTGTCCCCATAGAATTGAATGTATCCACAACTCTGTTCCGCAAAATTTTGCGGAACAGAATTGCGGACGCTGAATGAGGCCTTAGGGTCCCTTAGCGATCGCAGCTTTATAGCTTTTCCCTCTTTTTTTTTGCACATTTTTTAGAGATTTTTTCATCCACATTGATCAATGTGAATGGAAAAATCTGTGACGTTCATTTTTTTCTTTCAGCGCAGAGGCTGAACGGAAAAAAAAATTCTCATTACCCGTATGGTCAATATAAGGAGAATCGCAAAAACTCCTAATTCTGGCCATACGTGTAATGATTGCGGAGACCCCTAAAATGCCAGGGCAGTACAAACACCTCACATGTGACCCCATTTTAGAAAGAAGACACCCCAAGGTATTCCGTAAGGGGTATGGTGAGTTCATGCAAAATTTTATTTTTTGTCACAAGTTAGTGGAATGTGAGACTGTAAAAAAAAAAAATAAATAAATAAAAATACCATTTCCGCTAACTTGTGCCAAATTTTTTTTTTCTGTAAACTCGCCATACCCCTCACGAAATACCTTGGGGTGTCTTCTTTCCACAATGGGGTCACTTGTGGGGTTTTTATACTGCCCTGGCATTTTAGGGGTCCTAAAGCGTGAGAATCCAAATGCGTAAAAATGTCCTGTGAAATCCTAAAGGTACTCATTGGTTTTAGGGCCTTTAGCATCTTGGCTGCAAAAAAGTGTCACTCATGTGGTATCGCCGTACTCAGGAGAAGTAGGGCAATGTGTTTTGGGGTGTATTTTTACATATAACCATACTTTGTGTGAGAAATATCGCTGTAAACGACAACTTTTTAATTTTTTTTTTTCAAAGTTGTCAATTTACAGAGATATTTCTCTCACCCAGCATGGGTATATGTAAAAATACACCTGAAAACTCATTGCCCTACTTCTCCTGAGTACGGCGATACTACATGAGTGACACTTTTTGCAGCCAAGATGCGCAAAGGGCCCTAAAACCAATGAGTACTTTTAGGAGGGCATTTACGCATTTTTCTTCTCACGCTTTAGGGCCCTAAAATGCCAGGGCAGTATAAATACCCCACATGTGACCCCATTTTGGAAAGAAGACACCTCAAGGTATTCGCTGAGGGGCATAATGAGTCCATGAAAATTAAACTTTTTGTCAAAAGTTAGCGGAAAGGAGACTTTGTGAGAAAAACAATGAAAAATCAATTTCCACTAACTTGTGCCAAAAAAAATCTTCTATGAACTCACCATGCCCCTCACGGATTACCTTAGGGTGTCTTCTTTCCAAAATGGGGTCACATGTGGGTATTTATACTGCCCTGGCATTTTAGGGCCCTAAAGCGTGAGAAGAAAAATGCGTAAAAATGCCCTCCTAAAGGTACTCATTGGAATTAGGGCCTTTAGCATCTTGGCTGCAAAAGTGTCACACATGTGGTATCGCCGTACTCAGGAGAAGTAGGGCGTGTGTTTTGGGGTGTATTTTACATATACCCATACTGGGTGAGAGAAATATCTCTGTAAATTGACAACTTTGAATAAAAAATTTAAAAAGTTGTCGTTTACAGCGATATTTCTCACACACAGTATGGGTATATATAAAATACACCCCAAAACACATTGCCCTACTTCTCCTGAGTACTGGCGATACCACATGTGTGACATTTTTTGCAGCCAAGATGCGCAAAGGGCCCTAAAACCAATGAGTACCTTTAGGATTTCACAGGCCATTTTTATGCATTTGGATTCTCACACTTTAGGGGCCCCTAAAATGCCAGGTGAGTATAAATACCCCACATGTGACCCCATTTTGGAAAGAAGACACCCCTAGGTATTCTGTGAGGGGCATGGTGAGTCCACAGAATTTTTATTTTTGGCACAAGTCAGCGGAAATTGTTTTTTTGTTTTTTTAATTTTGTTTTTACAAAGTCTCATATTCCACTAACTTGTGACAAAAATAAAATTTTACATGAACTCACCATACCCCTCACAGAATACCTTGGGGTGTCTTCTTTCCAAAATGGGGTCACATGTGGGGTATTTATACTGCCCTGGCATTTTAGGGGCCCCTAAAGCGTGAGAAGAAGTCTGGAATCCAAATGCGTAAAAATGCCCTGTGAAATCCTAAAGGTACTCATTGGTTTAGGGCCCTTTGCGCTCAAGCTGCAAAAGTGGCACACATGTGGTATCGCCGTACTTAGGAGAAGTAGGGCAATGTGTTTTGGGGTGTATTTTATATATACCCATACTTTGTGTGAAAAATATCTCTGTAAACGACAACTTTTAAAATTTTTATACAAAGTTGACAATTTACAGCGATATTTCTCTCACCCAGCATGGGTGTATGTAAAATACACCCCAAAACACATTGCCCTACTTCTCCTGAGTACGGCGATACCACATGAGTGACACTTTTTGCAGCCTGGGTGCAAAGGGGCCCAAATTCCAACGAGTACCTTTAGGTTTTACATGGCGGCTCACAATTTAGCCCCGCCCAAAATGCCAGAACAGTAAACACACCCCACAAATGACCCCATTTCGGAAAGTAGACACCCCAAGGTATTCACTGAGGGGCATAGTGAGTCCGTCTGAGATTTTTTTTTTTTGCCAGAAGTTATCAGAAATTGAAACTTTTTTTTTTTTTTTCTCAGAAAGTGTCATTTTCCGCTAACTTGTGAAAAAAAATGAAATGATACATGAACTCACCAAGCCCCTCCGCGAATACTTTGGGGTGTCTTCTTTCTAAAATGGTGTGATTTGGGGGGTATTTATACTTTCCTGACATTCTAGCTCCTGAAGAAACATGACAGGCGCTCAGAAAGTCAGAGCTGCTTCAAAATGCCAAAATTCACTTTTTTGCACCATAGTTTGTAAACGCTATAACTTTTACCCAAACCAATAAATATACACTTATTGGATTTTTTTTTATCAAAGACATGTAGAACAATAAATTTAGAGAAAAATTTATATAGAAATGTAGTTTTTTTTGAAAAATTTTACAACAGAAAGTAAAAAATGTCATTTTTTTGCAAAAATTTCGGTAATTTTTGATTAATAGCAAAAAAAGTAAAAATGTCAGCAGCAATGAAATACCACCAAATGAAAGCTCTATTAGTGAGAAGAAAAGGAGGTAAAATTCATTTGGGTGGTAAGTTGTATGACCGAGCAATAAACGGTGAAAGTAGTGTAGTGCGGAATTGTAAAAAGTGGCCTGGTCATTAAGGGTGTTTAAGCTAGGGGGGCTGATGTGGTTAAATAGCATGGCTGCAAAGCCGATCCGGGCCGGCTCTTACCGGGAGCAGCTAAAGTGTAGGGTGGGTGGCTGCTCCCCACGATCCAGTCCTGGTTTTGGGCTGGGTATAAAACACAGCCAGCAGCTGTGTCTGGGGTGGTGATTATCCTGGAGCCTGCTAACAGGGCTCTGGAGTTCTCTGTCCTGGAGGAAAGAGCTCAGCAAGGAGGTGGCTTTTGTTCCTGGCTACCTGAAGGTGGATTCTCCTGCGGCTGGGCCGACAGCCTGGTGCGAACCTGCACCTACACCTCCCAGGTGACTGAACCTGTGTTGGCCTGTTTTGTTTTGCCTCCTTGTTTCTGACATGTGTGAATTACCACCGAAAGACTGTTTGCTGTGTATTTTTGTGTCAGTGTGAATAAAACACTGTTTATTGCACATCCTGGACTCTTTGTTTTGCCTCGGTACTGCACCCGCACCGCTGTCTACCAGAGCGACTCCCCACACCAACAACAGTTATAATCCTAATATTTCCGTATGTACTTTAAATCTTTGTTTTAAGGCCCGAGAGGGGTTCATTATATACAGTGATGCCTGAATTGATAGGCCTAGCTCTGTCTGTTCCGGCCACTACATGATTAAAAATGCAGCTGGTATGAAAGAGAGCGCGATTTAGGAGGGGTGTATCACAATATGTGATGCGGCTCCCCTAGGTCCTGTCTCGTATCAGGTTGCTGTATTACTCTAGAGCAGGGGTGCACAACCTGCGGCCCGGGGCCCACATGCGGCCCTCGATACCATTTTTTGCGGCCCCCAAGCATCTGGTAAAAGACATGTAGGTCTATGCCTGTGCCCTGACCAACACAGTTACTGGGAAGGTTCACTTAACCACTGATACATGGCTTCTTACATGTTTCTTTCATGTATTCTCCTATTAGATGGGAGTCCTAGAACTGAAACTAGACATTTACAGTATATACTGTATGTTCAATATGCCAAAAATACAGTATTTCAGTAGGTAATACCCCTTTAAGTTTTATTTTCGGCCCTTGGAATTGGTTCAGGCTGACAATGTGGCCCCCAACCAGAAAAGGTTGTGCACCCCTACTCTAGAGTGTGTATATAACTTTGCCCATTACTTCTTACCTTTAATAAGATGGCGACTGCTGTTGGTCTGCATATGATGAGTCATTTGAGGCGGAACATGCGCATTGACAAGATTAGAATGCTGAAGCCTTGGCGCCGCTCCACCCGATCCATATCTACAGTTATGGTGACTATTTGTTAGTTAAGTTATTAATGACCATGATTCCCTCCCTGGATGTAAACGTTAACAAACTGTCGATATTATCTGGATGGTCAAGCAGTTTTTAATCTTTAAATTATATATAAGCACTCTGGCACTTTATCTTATATATGAACACTGTATGTAGTATATGAAGTAATAATCATGTTTACACTTTATTATAAACATATTAGAGATTGTGTTATCACGATATTGATCAATTAATTAATTATGTGATATATAAGTATGCACTTGCACTTTGTAATTCACTTGGCTTGAGGTCCACAATCTGTGTCTGCAGGTCACACCACTTCCTCCTCTTCCCCTGTGTTACGTGCTGGCCAATCCCCTGTTGAAGGTGCAGGCCCAGATGCCTCTCGCCCTGCACCTGGACCTTCGCAAGCACCATCAGCGACCACATCCACTTCCGTGTCCCAGCGCAGTGTACAAATGTCCTTACCCCAGGCATTTGAACGCAAGCGCAAATACCCAGCCACCTACCCACCAGGGTAAAATGCGCAACGTTCCAAATTACTCGCCCTGGGAATGTTGCCATTTAGACTTGTGGACACTGAGGCCTTCCGCAGCCTGATGTCGGCGGCCATCCCTTGTTACGCAGTCCCCAGCCGCCACTATTTTTCACGATGTGCCATGCCCGCCTTACACCAGCATGTGCCCATAACATCACCTGTGCCCTGACCAACGCAGTTACTGGGAAGGTTCACTTAACCACTGATACATGGACAAGTGCTTTCGGCCAGAGATGCTACATTTCCATGACGGCACACTGGGTGAACGTTGTGGAGGCCGGGAGTGAGTCGAACCCTGGGATGGCACAGGTGCTACCGTCACCAAGGATTGCGGGCCCTACTTCCATCAGGGTTTCCGCCACCACCTACGTTAGGGGATCTGACCCCCACTTCTCCTCCTTCACCACCTCCTCCACTTTCAACAGAGGAATTATCCTCTTGCAGCACGAGTCTGCCATCCGTTGGTAGCTAGAAGCAGTGTAGCACTGCAGTGGGGAAGCTTCAACAGGCCGTGCTTAAGCTGATCTGCTTAGGTGACAAACAGCACACCTCCGCAGAGCTGTGGCAGGGGATAAGTGACCAGACTGAGCTGTGGCTTTCGCCACTCAACCTATAACCAGGCATGGTTGTCTCTGATAATGGCCGTAACTTGGTGGCAGCTTTGGAGCACAGCAAGCTCACACACATCCCATGCCTAGCCCACGTCTTCAAATTAGTGGTTTAGCGGTTTCTCAAAACCTACCGCAAATTGACTGAGCTACTGGTGAAGGTGCACCACTTGTGTACCAATTTCCGCAAGTCATTGACAGCTTCCGCCGATCTGTCAGCGCTAGAGTTGAGCGAACACCTGGAAGTTCGGGTTCGACGGGTTCGGCCGAACTTTACAAAAAAGTTCCAGTTCGGGATCTGAACTTGACCCCAAACCCCACTGAAGTCAATGCGGACCTGAACCTTTAGACACTAAAATGGCTGAAAAATAGCCCTGGAAACAAATGTGGATAGGGAATAAAATGAAATAAAATAAATAAAAATTAAACATTATTAAATGGCAACTCAAAGGAGGAGGTGGATGTGGAATAGGAGGTTGAGGAGGTGTCAGGTGGGAATGCCATCAGCAGCGCGTCTACCAGCGTGCGTTTGTAGTCGCGCATCTTTTGATCAGTAACAGACGTTTTTACAAAATTTGGTTTCCTGCCAATAATGCACAGCAGGGGCTTATCACTGGCAAAACTGGGTTAATGTCACCCACCAATGGAACAGGTGATATATTAAAGAAACGTAGGCCCCTGGCACCCAGACAGAGGAAAGGTTCATTTACGGCAAAACAGGCTTCATGTCACCCATCAATGGAACAGGCGATTGTCACTAATGTAGGCCCCTGGCACCCAGACAGAGGAGAGTATTATTCACGGCAATAAGAGGTTAATATCACCCACCAATGGAACAGGCGATTTTCAGTAAGTTAGGCCCCTGGCACTCAGACAGGGGAGAGGTTTATTCACGTCAATAAGAGGTTTTTGTCATCCACCAATGGAACGGGTGATTTTCAGAAATGTAGGCCAATGGCATCAAGACAGAGGAGATGTTTATTAACGGCAAAAAAGGCTTCATGTCATCCACCAATGCAACAGGCGATTTTCAGAAATGTAGGCCCCTGGCACCCAGGCAGAGAAGAGGTTCATTCACGGCAAAACAGGCATCATGTCACCCACCAATGCAACAGGCGATTTCCAGAAATGTAGGCCCCTGGCACACAGACAGAGGAGAGGTTCATTCACGGCAAAACCGGCTTCATGTCATCCACCAATGCAACAGTTGATTTTCAGAAATGTAGGACCCTGGCACCGAGACAGAGGAGAGGTTCATTTATGGCAAAACAGGCTTCATGTCACCTACCAATGGAACAGGCGATTGTCAACAATGTAGGCCCCTGGCACCCAGAGAGGGGAGAGGTTTATTCACAGCAATAAGAGATTAATGTCACCCACCAATGGAATAGGCGATTTTTAGTAAGTTAGGCCCCTGGCACCCAGACAGAGGAGAGGTTCATTCACGCCAAAAAGAGGTTAATGTCACCCACCAATAGAACAGGCAATTTTAAGAAATGTAGGCCCCTGGCACCCAGACAGAGGAGAGGTTCATTCACGGCAAAACAGGCTTCATGGAACCCATCAATGGAACAGGCGATTGTCACTAATGTAGGCCCCTGGCACCCAGACAGAGGAGAGTATTATTCACAGCACTAAGAGGTTAATGTCACCCACCAATGGAGCAGGCGATTTTCAGTAAGTTAGGCCCCTGGCACCCAGACAGAGGAGAGGTTTATTCATGGCAAAAAGAGGTTAATGTCACCCACCAATGGAACAGGCGATTTTCATAAATGTAGGCCCCTGGCACCCAGACATAGGAGAGGCTTATTCACGGCAAAAAGAGGTTAATGTCACCCACCAATGGAACAGGCGATTTTCATAAATGTAGGCCCCTGGCACACAGACAGAGGAGAGGTTCATTCACAGCAAAACAGTCTTCATTTCATCCACCAATGCAACAGGCGATTTTCAGAAATGTAGGTTCCTGGCACCCAGACATAGGAGAGGCTTATTCACGGCAAAAAGAGGTTAATGTCACCCACCAATGGAGCAGGCGATTTTCATAAATGTAGGCCCCTGGCACACAGACAGAGGAGAGGTTTATTCACGGCATTAAGAGGTTAATGTCACCCACCAATGGAACAGGCGATTTTCATAAATGTAGGCCCCTGGCACTCAGTCAGAGGAGAGGTTCATTCACGGCAAAACAGTCTTCATTTCATCCACCAATGCAACAGGCGATTTTCAGAAATGTAGGCCCCTGGCACCCAGACAGAGGAGAGTATTATTCACGGCAATAAGAGGTTAATGTCACCCACCAAAAGAAAAGGCGAATTTTAGTAAGTTAGGCCCCTGGCACCCAGACAGAGGAGAGTATTATTCACGGCAATAAGAGGTTAATGTCACCCACCAATGCAACAGGCAATTTTCAGAAATGTAGGCCCCTGTCACCGAGACAGGAGAGAGGTTCATTCTTGGCAAAACCAGCTTCATGTCATCGACCAATGCAACAGGCAATTTTTATAGATGTAGGCCCCTGACACCCAGACAGAGGAGAGGTTCATTCATGACAAAACAGGCTTCATGTCACCCACCAATGCAACAGGCTATTTTCAGAAATGTAGACCCCTTGCACTCAGACAGAGGAGAGGTTCATTCACGGCAAAACCGGCTTCATGTCATCCACCAGTGCAACAGGGATTTTCAGAAAGTTAGGCCCCAGGCACCCAGACAGAGGAGAGGTTTATTAACGGCAATAAGAAGTTAATGTCAGTAAGTTAGGCCTCTGGCACCCAGACAGAGGAGAGGTTCATTCATGGCAACACAGTCTTCATGTCCTCCACCAATGCAACAGGCGATTTTCAGAAATGTAGGCCCCTGGCACCCAGACAGAGGAGAGGTTCATTCATGGCAAAACAGGCTTCATGTCACCCACCAATGGAACAGGCGATTTTCACTAATGTAGGCCCCTGGCACCCAGACAGTGGAGAGGTTTATTCTTGGCAATAAGAGGTTAATATCTCTCACCAATTAAGTAAATGTGTACCCAAACTTTTGGGCATAAATATGGCTGTAACAAAGTCCTGGTAAGGACTATAGGGCTGCAAAAGGCAGCAAAATGTGGGTAACACAGGCTTCATGTCATCCACCAATGCAACAGGCGATTTTCAGAAATGTAGGCCCCTGGTACCCAGGCAGAGAAGAGGTTCATTCACGGCAAAACAGGCTTCATGTCACCCACCAATGGAACAGGCGATTTTCATAAATGTAGGCCCCTGGCACTCAGTCAGAGGAGAGGTTCATTCACGGCAAAACAGTCTTCATTTCATCCACCAATGCAACAGGCGATTTTCAGAAATGTAGGCCCCTGGCACCCAGACAGAGGAGAGTATTATTCACGGCAATAAGAGGTTAAAGTCACCCACCAAAAGAAAAGGCGAATTTTAGTAAGTTAGGCCCCTGGCACCAAGACAGAGGAGAGTATTATTCACGGCAATAAGAGGTTAATGTCACCCACCAATGCAACAGGCAATTTTCAGAAAAGTAGGCCCCTGTCACCGAGACAGGAGAGAGGTTCATTCTCGGCAAAACCAGCTTCATGTCATCCACCAATGCAACAGGCAATTTTTATAGATGTAGGCCCCTGGCACCCAGACAGAGGAGAGGTTCATTCATGACAAAAGAGGCTTCATTTCATCCACCAATGCAACAGGCAATTTTCAGAAATGTAGGGCCCTGGCACCCAGACAGAGGAGAGGTTCATTCACGGCAAAACAGGCTTTATGTCACCCACCAATGCAACAGGCGATTTTCAGAAATGTAGACCCCTGGCACTCAGACAGAGGAGAGGTTCATTCACGGCAAAACCGGCTTCATGTCATCCACCAGTGCAACAGGGATTTTCAGAAGGTTAGGCCCCAGGCACCCAGACAGAGGAGAGGTTTATTAACGGCAATAAGAAGTTAATGTCAGTAAGTTAGGCCTCTGGCACCCAGACAGAGGAGAGGTTCATTCATGGCAACACAGGCTTCATGTCATCCACCAATGCAACAGGCGATTTTCAGAAATGTAGGCCCCTGGCACGCAGAGTAGAGGTTCATTGACGTCAAAACAGTCTTCATGTCCTCCACCAATGCAACAGGCGATTTTCAGAAATGTAAGCCCCTGGCACCCAGACAGAGGAGAGGTTCATTCATGGCAAAACAGGCTTCATGTCACCCACCAATGGAACAGGCGATTTTCACTAATGTAGGCCCCTGGTACCCAGACAGAGGAGAGGTTTATTCTTGGCAATAAGAGGTTAATATCTCCCACCAATGAAGTAAATGTGTACCCAAACTTTTGGGCATAAATATGGCTGTAACAAAGTCCTGGTAAGGACTATAGGGCTGCAAAAGGCAGCAAAATGTGGGTAAGTGCCCTGAAAACAAATGTGGATAGGGAAATAACTTAAAATAAAATAAAACAAATAAAAATTAAACATTATTAACCAGCAACTTGAAGGAGGAGGTGGATGCGGAGTCAGAGGTTGAGGAGGCGGCGAATGTTGTGTTGTTGGTGGAAGCGGCGATGAAGAAGGAGGAGGAGAAGGGGTATCTTAAAAGTTTTATATTTTTGGGGGGTTTTAAAATTGGGGAATCCCCCAAAATAATGGTACAAATAAAAAAAAGGATTCAATGAATAAGTGCACTGGAGTACAAGAATGCATGGTTGAGGCAGTTATAAATGTCTATTCTGCACAATGTACAGACATGTCCTGTGGGATCCATGCCTTGTTCATTTTATTGAATGTGAGCTTGTCTATGTTGGCTGTGGACAGGCGGCTGCATTTGTCTATAATGACACCTCTTGCCATGCTAAATACACGTTCAGACAATACACTGGCTGCAGGGCAGGCCAGCACCTCCAAGGCATAAAGGGCAAGCTCAGACCATGTGGAAGATTTGGAGACCCAGAAGTTGAATGGGGCAGAACCATCAGTCAGTACATGTAGGCGTGTCTACACATATTGTTCCACCATGTTGTTCAAATGCTCCTCCGGCTAAGACGTTCCATATCAGCTTGTGGTGCAGGTTGCTGTGGCACGGTGACAAAGCTTTTCCACATGTCAGCCATGCTAACCCTGCCTTCTGAGGTGCTGCCCGTGACACAGCTGCGTTGGAGACCTCTTCCTCCTCCTCCTCTGCCTTCACTTTGTGCTTCCACTTGTCCCCCATTGTCAGTTGGGAATGCCCTCAGGAGCGTGTCTACCAGCGTGCACCTGTAGTCGCACATCTATCATGCTCCACTGCGGGAATTAAGGAGTGAACGTTGTCTTTGTAGCGGGGATCCAGCAGGGGAGCAACCCAGTAGTCAGCACAAGTTACAATGTGGGCAACTCTGCTGTCGTTGCTCAGGCACTGCAGCATGTAGTCACTCATGTGTGCCACACTGCCCAAAGGTAATGATACGCTGTCCTCTGTAGGTGGTGTATCGTCTGTGTCCTCCGAATCCCCCCCAGCCATGCTCCAGTGATGGCCATGAGCTGCGTTTGGTGCCAGTCTGCAGTGAAGCCGGTTCCTTCTCCTCCTCTACCTCATCCTCCTCCTCATCCTCCAGAACTGTGCCCTGGCTGGCCACATGTGTACCTGGCCTCTTCTGGTGCAGGAACCTACCCTTTGAGCCACTTCTGAATGACCGGCATGATACACTGTGAAATGCCCCCTCTTCCTCCTCCTCCTGTGCCACATACTCTTTCATCATCGTGGTAATTGTTTTTTCAAGGAGACATAGAAGTGGTATGGTAATGCTAACAACGGTCATCAGCACTGGCCATGTTGGTTGAGTACTCAAAAGATCGCAACAAGATACACAGGTCTCGCATGGAGGCCCAGTCACTGGTGGTGAAGTGGTGCTGTTCCGCAGAGCGACTGACCCGTGCGTGCTGCAGCTGAAACTCCACTATTGCCTGCTGCTGCTCGCACAGTCTTTCCAGCATATGCAAGGTGGAGTTTCACCTGGTGGGCACGTCGCATATGAGGCGGTGAGCGGGAAGGCCGAAGTTATGCTGCAGCGCAGACAGGCGAGCAGGAGCAGGGTGAGAACGCTGAAAGTGTGCACAGACAGACTGCATTTTCTGCAGCAGCTCTGACATGCAGCAGCACATGTGTCAGGCAAGGAATGTGCGTCAAACCGGCTAGTCCCAGAGCTGCTATGAGATTTTGCCCATTATCGCACACCACCAGGCCGGGCTTGAGGCTCACTGGCAGCAACCACTCATCGGTCTGTTTTTCTATGCCCCTCCACAGATCCTGTGTGGTGTGGGGTTTGTCCCCCAAACACATCAGTTTTAAAACCACCAACTAACGTTTACCCCTGGCTGTGCTGAAGTGGGTGGTGAATGTCTTTCGCTGACCGGATGAGGCAGTGGTAGAAGAGGAGGAGGAGGAAGTGGAGTAGGAAGAGGAAGCAACAGGAGGCAAAGAATAATGCCCTCGGTGGTGGAAGGACATGTGCCAAACCGCTATCTGCCTTGGGCCCAGCCGCCACTACATTTACCCAGTGTGCAGTTAGGGCGATATAGCGTCCCTGCCCGTGCTTACTGGTCCATGTATCTGTGGTTATGTGGACCTTGCCACAGATGGCGTTGCGCAGTGCACACTTGATTTTATCCTCCACTTGGTTGTGCAGGGAAGGGACTGCTTGCCTAGAAAAGTAGTGGCGGCTGGGAACTACGTACTGTGGGACAGCCACCGCCATTACCTGTTTAACACAGTCCCTCTGCACCAGACGGAATGACAGCATTTCAAAGGCCAGTAATTTTGAAATGCTGGCATTCAGGACCAGGGATCGAGGGTGGGTAGGTGGGTATTTTCTCTTTCTCTCCAGTGTTTGGGAGATGGACAGCTAAACGCTGGCGTGTGACATGGTGGAGATGCTTGGTGATGATGACGGAGGTGGTGGTTTTGGTGGTACATCCTCTGTTTGCTGGGTGGCAGGTACCACTCTGACTCCAGAGGTGGAGGAAGAGACAGAGACTGCAGCAGAAGAGGAAGCAGGAGGAGCCTGAGACCTTTCTTGGTTCTTAAAGTGTTTACTCCACTGCAGTTCGTGCTTTGCATGTAGATCCCTGGTCATGCAGGTTGTGCTCAGGTTAGGAACGTTTATGCCTCGCTTCAGGCTGTGATGGCACAATGTGCAAACCACTAGTGTCTTGTTGTCAGGACATTGTCTGAAGAACTGCCACACCAATGAGCTCCTTGGAGCTGGCTTTGGTGTGCTAGATCCCTGGGTGCGGTGGGCAGTAGCAGGCGTACTGTCTCGGAGACGGCCGCTCTGCTTTTGCAGCCTGCTCCCTCTTTTGCTGTGCTGTTGCCTCTGTGCGACCATCGCCTCTTCCTCAGAACTGCACACGTCACTAGCATGAACTTGAGTCCAGTCAGGGTCTAGGACCTTATCATTCTCCATATAATCTTTCACCTATTCTTGACCCCTGCCCTCCTCGACCTGTTATTCGTCATCATCAGAGACATGCTGCGGTGGTCCTCCCATGTCCTCATCCTGCAACATAAGTGCACTGTATGCACAACTGCTTTGTGAACCAAGAACACAGTGCATTCAATGTCTTCCACATCTGGGGTGCGGCTATGTGGATGGCCCGGGAAACCCTGCCAGCAGAGCCATCAAAAAGCATAAGAGTATGCTGCATGACTTGGAGCTCAGGCTGCTTGGCTGCTTTGCAAGGTGGTGAGGTGAAAGACTGATGGGCATGGGCTGTAGGTGCCAACTCTGAGCTTTCTGCAGATGACTGGGTGGAAGATACTGTGAAGGAACTGGTGCCACTGTCAGCCACCCAATCTACTATCGCCTGTACTTGTTCTGGCCTCACCATCCCTAGAGCGGTATTCGGGCCTACCAAATAACGCTACAGGTTTGGTCGCCTACTCGCACCTGAGGAAGGTGTTTCACTGGCACCTCTAGTTGGCGCTGAATGGCCACGTCCTCTCCCAGCAACAGGAGCTCCACCAACACCACCACGACCATGCCCACGTCCCTTACTTGATGTTCTCCTCATTTTTTATGTTCATTTACCAGGCTGACAGATGGTTTATCTCCCGTGTCAATTTAATTGCCAATAGTCAATAATTAAGTTCACTAACACTAATGCAGTGCCAGTGTTATAAAAATGCTCTGTGGACCAAGAACACAGCTTTTTTCCCATAAAACACAGTAATGCACTATTTCAGTGCTGCAATTTAAAATAGGTATTTGTACGCTGTATGAACAACTGTTTTGTGAACCAAGAACACAGCTTTTTTCCCCAAAATTCACAAATGCACTATTTAACGGCTGAAAATTAAACATAGGTATTTGTACGCTGTATGCACAACTGCTTTGTGGACCAGGAGTACCGCTTTTTTTCCCAAAAATACACTGATGCACTATTTCACTGCTGAAATGGAAAAAACATTTTGGTTCGTTGTATGCACAAGTGCTCTATAGCACCACAATACAGATTTTTGCCCCAGACTACAGAAATGGACTATGTCACCTCTAAATTATACAAAAAGTAATGTAGGGGACTTGACCTGCCAGTAAAAAAGGATTTTTTCCTGCACTGAGCTACCAAAAAGGATTAGACTGATATCCCTGGCAGGCTGGCACACATGCAGGTCACATGCAGTTCCAAGGACACTGCAGTGGCTAAAATGGCTGCTGACCCCCACCTTAGTAACAGATGGATTAAAAAGAACACTTTGTAATATCACTGGGCTCAGGGCTGATTACAAAAATGTAGGATTGCAGTGAGGGGGAGTGGCTTGGCCTACCAGGTGCTATAAATTAGACCACTGAACTCTCCCAGAGCTTGCTGTACCTGAGGCTTGCATTACTAAGTGGCTACTTTTATAAGTGGAGTTTAAAGAAACCGGAGTTTAAGAAAAGGAGCAAAAAACTAAGATTCATTAGATCTTCCTTGTATATTGTTGGCTTGATTCTAGCTAGTCTTCCTACTACTGTAAAGGGACCACAGTAAGTAAGAATCTTATCACTGCTCTATATTGTATTTTTTTTCTCTGACAATTTGTAAGAGTTTACTGCTCACTGAGCAAGCACTCTGTGGGGCAGATAAGGGGGAGAGTGACAGTGAATAGGCTGAGGAGAGTGAGGTAGTTAGGTGGGTAACAGTAAGAAAGCGGGATAGAGGGAAGAGTGCCAGGGAGGCTAGCCCTGATCTGACACACCCCAACAAGTTTGCACGGTTGGCAGATGAGGGGGATGTCAGTTCAGGGATGGCACTGCTGCACCTGGACACTTCCTCTGCCAGTCAGGGGAATGTCAGCTCCAGTAAGCAGAGGACCAGGAGAGCAGGGCAGGCCAGACAGGTGCTGGTAGTGGGAGACTCCATTATTAGGGGAACAGATAGGGCGATCTGTCACAAAGATCGTGATCACCGAACAGTGTGCTGTCTCCTGTGCTGTCTGCTGTCTTCGACACATCGCGGACTGGGTTGATAGATTAATGGGAGGGGCTGGAGAATATCCAGCAGTCATGGTCCATATCGGAACCAATGACAAAGTTAGAGGAAGGTGGAGAGTCCTTAAACATTATTTCAGGGATTTAGATGAAAAGCTTAGGGCAAGGACCTCAAAGGTAGTATTTTCTGAAATACTGACTGTACCAAGAGCCACACAAGAAAGGCAGCGGGAGATTAGGGAGGTTAACAAGTGGCTCAAGAACTGGTGTAGGAAGAAGGGGTTCAGGTTCCTGGAGAACTGGGCCGACTTCTCTGTTGGCTACAGGCTCTATCATAGGGACGGGCTGCACTTCAATGTAAAAGTGCCAGTTGTGTTCGGGAGAAAGATGGCTAGAAGGTTGGAGCAGTGTTTGAACTAGGGACTGGGGGGAGGGTAATTACATTATAGGAGGGGAAGATGGTGCAGATAGAGACCAGGGGCGAGGTAGTGTGACTGGGGGAGGAATGGAAGGGGGGACTAGAACAGTTCAGAAGGAAAGGTGTAGAGTAAAAAATATACATAAACCTCTCAAATGTACGTATACTAATGCCAGAAGCCTGACTAACAAGACTGGTGAACTGGAATTAGTGATGTGTGAGGAGGACTATGACATAGTGGGAATAACCGAGAAATGGCTGGATGCTAGCTATGACTGGGCAGTTAAAATAAAAGGTTACAATCTGTTTAGAAGATCGTCAAAACCGGAGAGGGGGAGTGGTCTGCCTTTATGTGAAGTCCTGTTTAAAGCCCACAATTCGAGAAGACATCTGTGAGGGACATGAACATGTGGAGTCACTGTGGGTAGAAATATATGGAGGCAAAAACAATAATAAATTACTAATAGGAGTTTATTATATAACCACCTAATATACCACAGTAAATCTATTACTAAATGAGATAGATGAGGCCGCAAATCATAATGAAGTCTTTATTATGGGGGACTTCAACTACCCAGATATAGACTGGGAAACTGAAAGCTGTACATCCCATAAAGGAAACAGGTTCTTGGCAGTAGCCAAAGACAATTACCTTTCCCAACTGGTTCAGGACCCAACTAGAGGGACGGCCATACTGGACTTAGTATTAACCAATAGACCTGACAGAACAACAGATGTGCAGGTTGAGGGACACCTAGGAAATAGTGACCAGAAAGCAGGGTGGATAAAAATCAATGATTTTTTTTTTTTAATCAAAAAAAATCGGATGTTTTTGATTTAAATCAGATTTTTTTGATTTAAATCTGAGTTTTTTTTATTTAAATCAGATTTTTTAATATACAATGCTTTTTGAGGAAAATATATTACCATCCAAAGGTTATTTTATTATGAAATAAAGATTACTTTTTTAATTATGTAGAATAAGGCTGTATATGTTTAATTTTTTGTTAAATTCCATTAATCCATTCACAATGTCATGCTCTTCCAGAGGTTTTTGTAAGATTACTGGGTAGTTTCTCTGCCTACAAGATATTAACACAGATGCTTGGTTTAATTTTGGAGTTCTCAAAACTGAATTTATAACATGAAAAGAGTTGAGAAAAAGATCTTAATCCTAACTTCTACAAACCTATAAATACAGAATCAACCCCTTCAGTGCTAAGTTTAAAGTTCAGTGAATAGAATATAAACAATATTTTTCTGATTGTTTGGAGTGGAATAGATCTGCACAAGAAGAAAGTGAAACTAAATGTAAGGAGGAAAAGGCAAGCAGACAAGGAGTACTTCAAAATGAAAGTGAAACTTTCTGAGCACAGTACTGCACAGCCACAGACAGACAAGTCTTTGGATCTTTTTGTGTGTATGACCTGAGGTTTATCACATTCTTTCCTTGGAGGAAAAAAACTATAATGGCAGCAGGCCGTAAAAGAGACCCAGTTTGGCAATATTTTAATGAAGTTCCTTTACCTATCGGTAAGGCAGGCATGCATGCAAATGCAAACACTGCAACAGAGAAATGCAAGGCCTGGTGGCCCGAATTAGGCAACATCATGTGATGTGCTGTGATGAAGATGACCAAAGAAACACATTTGAACAGGCAGGATCTTCAGGTTGGTAAACATTTTCCTTTTGGGGCAGTGCTGTGTACAATAAGCAGAAATTGTATAAACAATAAAATAACCCATTGACTATTTTGTTTAGGGGAATTCATGGATTCTGGAAATGATCTACCTTCAAGATCACTATCCTCCTGTTCTACAGTTTCAGAGTTATCCATCCAGGATAGTGTTTCATTAGCATCATCATCAGGTACCCACAGCCACATATCACTATCACCTAAAAGAAAGAAAAAACCCTTCTCTCCTGGAACCACCATAGATAAGTTTGTGATAAAAACAAGCAGATTAGAAAAAGAGTTAATTGATGAAAAAATTGCCCAGTTTGTTTATGCAACAAACTCTTCTTTCCGTCTGACTGAGAACCCACATTTCATTAATATGGTCCAGTCACTGAGAACAGGATACAGTCCACCCAGCAGAGCAGATGTTGCAGGGAAACTGCTGGATAAAGTGTATGACAGAGAAATGGAGCAATGTGCAACAACTCTGGAGGGTAAAATTGTTAACTTAAGTATTGATGGGTGGAGTAATGTCCACAATGATCCTATTGTATGTGCTTGTATAACAACAGAAGAAGGAAAAGTCTTCCTTGCACAAACAATTGATACATCAGGAAATGCACACACAGCAGAATACTTACAAGAAGTGGCAGCAAAAGCTATAACAACATGTGAACAAAAATTCAAATGTCTAGTACGCACATATGGTTGCAGTGCTCATTTGCTGCACCTCTTAGCCAAAGACTTAAGTGTTCCAGAAATAAAGACTAATGTTGTTGAAATTGCTAAATACTTCCGTAACAATCATTTTGCTGCAGCAGCTCTGAAAAGGATAGGTGAAACCAAGCTAACACTCCCACAAGATGTTAGATGGAACTCTGTGGTGGACTGTTTTGAGCAGTATATCAAGAACTGGCCTATTCTGATGACAGTTTGTGAAGAAAATCGAGATAAAATAGATGGCACTGTCATGGCCAAAATCCTCAACATTGGGCTTAAGAGAAATGTTGAACATATGCTGAGCATCCTGAAACCCATCTCTGAAGCTTTAAACAAAATACAGAAAAATAGCTGTTTTATTGCTGATGCTATTGAAATTTGGAAGGAACTGAGTGAACACTTAAAAACAGAACTTCACATGGACAGAATTAAATTACAAGCATTAAAAAAAACGAATGGGACAATCATTGTCTCCAGCTCATTTTTTGGCAAATATTGTCAATATCTAGTATCAGGGTCAAAACTTAAGTGCTGAGGAAGAGGAGTTAGCTATGACATGGGTATCCAGCAATCATCCATCTGTAATGCCAACTATAATGAACTTCAAAGCCAAGGGGGAACCATTCAAGAAATATATGTTTGCTGAAGATATTTTAAAGAAAGTCACACCAGTGAACTGGTGGAAGTCATTTAAGCACTTGGATTTAGAGACTGTTCAAGTAATGATTTCACTTTTAACAGCAGTAGCTTCTTCTGCGGGCGTTGAAAGAATATTCTCTTCCGTTTATTCTAAATTGAGAAATCGTTTGGGTCCCGATAAAGCAGGAAAGCTTGTTTTTCTTTTCCAGATTATGAACAAAGAAGATGAAGATGATGAGTGAGCTACAGAGGACATTATTAAGCTTTACTTGTGTAGGCTGGGCTGACAGTCTAAGTTTCTTAAAATATATATATTTTCTTTAGCCAAATTAGTTAACAAAAATGGATGTTTAAGCAAATAACATGCTGTAATGTTATTGTTTCAGTTGAATAAATTGTATTTAAATTGTTATTATTAACGTAAATATTATTTTTCTCCTTCCTAAGTACAACAGAAAAATTGTCCAAATATGAATCTTTATGTAAAAAACTATGATTTAAATCAAGCCTTACTGACTAGTGATTTAAATCGTGATTTAAATCAGTTTGATTTAAATCAAATCCACCCTGCCAGAAAGTAATAACCTTCCAATTATCCTTCAAACGAAAGATTTTAAAAGGAGGAACAAAAATACCAAACTTTAAAAAAGAAAAATTTAGCCAACTAAGAAAGACCATAGGCCTAACTAACTGGGACAGAGTCCTCAAAAATAAAAATACAACCACAAAATGGGAGATTTTTAAAAGCATGGTAACATCTAATTGTGAGAGGTACATACCTTATAGGAATAAAAGGCTAAGAAACAATAAGAAACCAATGTGGATGAATAGAACCGCAAAGAAAGCAATAAATAACAAAAAGAATGCACATAAATCACTAAAACAGGAGGGGAGCCAGGAAGCACTGATAAACTATAAGGAAAAAAATAGACTATGTAAAAAACTAATAAAAACTGCCAAACTAGAGACCGAGAGATTAATTGCCAAAGAGAGTAAAACTAACCCTAAAATGTTCTTCAATTATATAAATGGTAAAAAGTATAAATCTGAAGGAGTCGGCCCTCTACACAGCAATGAGGGGGGTGTTGCAGAGAGCGACGAGGATAAAGCAAAACTATTAAATATTTTTTTCTCCACTCTATTCACTGAGGAAAATAAACTGTCAGATGAAATGCAGAATGGAAAAATAAATTCCCCATTAAAAGTACCCTGTCTGACGCAGGAAGAAGTACAACAGCGACTTAAAAAGATTAAAGTAGAAAAATCGCCAGGACCGGATCGCATACACCCCCGTATCCTAAGGGAATTAAATGATGTCATAGCCAGACCTTTATTTCTGATATTTACGGACTCTATACGGAATGTTCCACAGGATTGGCGCATAGCAAATGTGGTGCCGATATTCAAAAAGGGTCCAAAGACAGAGCCTGGAAATTACAGGCCGGTAAGTTTAACATCTGTTGTTGGTAAACTGTTTGAAGGTTTTCTAAGAGATGCTGTCTTGGAGTATCTCAATGAAAATAAGCAAATAACGCCATATCAGCATGGCTTCATGAGGGATCGGTCATGCCAAACTAATTTAATCAGTTTCTATGAGGAGGTAAGTTATAGACTTGACCGGGATGAGTCAGTGAATGTCATATATCTGGACTTCTCCAGAGCATTTGACACTGTACCACACAAAAGGTTAGTATATAAAATTAGAATGCTCGGACTGGGAGAAAATGTCTGTATGTGGGTAAGTAACTGGCTGAGTAATAGGAAACAGAGGGTGGTTATTAACGATACACACTCAGATTGGGTCACTGTCACTAGTGGGGTACCTCAGGGGTCAGTATAGGGCCCTATTCTCTTTAATATATTTATTAATGATCTTGTAGAAGGCTTGCACAGTAAAATATAAATTTTTGAAGATGACACTAAACTGTGTAAAGTAATTAACACTGAAGAGGACAGTTTTCTGCTACAGAGGGATCTGGATAGATTGGAGGCTTGGGCAGAGAAATGGCAGATGAGGTTTAACACTGACAAATGTAAAGTTATGCACATCGGAAGGAATAATGCAAGCAGGGCCGGCGCCACCCATAAGCAGAGTACGCCACCGCGTAGAGCGCACTCTTGCTGGGGGCGCCGGCTCCCGCCCGGGCTGACGCGTCCCTGTGTGCGCACCGCCCGGGCGCAGTATTAAGGCAGACAGTGTGAGCACTTCCCTAGTGTCAGTCCCTGTGGAGTAGCGTAGCTCTGTACAGTCCACAGGTACAGGAGCTTTTGTTTCCTGTACCTGTCCGGACTGACAGGAAGTGCTCACTTAGTGTGCACTTCCTCTCAGTCCGGCCGGGTACAGGGAACAAATGCTTCTGTACCCGCGGAACCGGACAGAGCTCGGCCACGCTACTCCACAGGGACTGACACCAGGGAAGTGCTCACGCTGTCTGCCTTAATACTGCGCCCTACTCCACAGGGACTGACGAGGTACAGAGTGACACAAGGGGGGAGGGGGGAATGAGAGTGATGGGGGGGATGAGAGTGACAAGAAGGGGCGCCACACCACACCAGAGGGACTGACAGGAGGGAACAGAGTGACACAAGGAGGGAAAGAGAGTGACTAGGGGGAATAAGAGTAATGATGGGGTAATGAGAGTGACAAGAAGGGAGGGGGGTAAGAAAGAGAGTGACTGGGGGGGGGGGGAGAGTTTGACATCCATCACACACACACACTGCATCCCTTACAAACAATGCATCTCTTAGGCTCCATTCACACGTCCAAGTGTGTTTTGCGGATCCGCAAAACACGGACATCGGCAATGTGCGTTCCGCATTTTGCGGACCGCACATCGCCGGCACTCTCATAGAAAATGCCTTTTCTTGTCCGCAATTGCAGACAAGAATAGGACATGTTCTATTTTTTTACGGGATGGTAGTGTGGACCCGGGAGTGTGGATAGAAATAAATTGGTCCGCAATTCCGTTCCGCAAAATGCGGAACAGAATTGTGAATGTGTGAATGGAGCCTTACACATGCAAACACAGATTCACAGAACGCACTCTGTACACACATTCAGAAACACACAACACAAACCTTATACACAAACACGAACTTCTTTCTATCCCTTACACACACCCACACTGCATCACCTACACATACTGCATCACCTACACACTGGTCTCCCTATCCACTCCACACACACACACTCCATCCACTACACACACACTGCATCCACTGCACACTGCATCCACTACACACACACTGCATACACTGCATCCACTACACACGCACTGCATACACTGCATACACTGCACACTGCATCCACTACACACGCACTGCATCCACTGTACACACACTGCATCCACTACACACGCATTGCATCCACTGCACACTGCATCCACTACACACGCACTGCATCCACTGCACACACACTGCATCCACTGCACACACACTGCATCCACTACACACACACTGCATCCACTACACACACACTGCATTACCTCCACACACTGCTATCCCTATACACTACATCCCATAAGCACACACATTAGATTCTGTACAGCAGCACAGAACACATCCCCTCCACACTTCACCCCCTGTGAACAAACTAATGGGTGGAACATGTAGGTGGACTTATAGGTGGGCCTTATGGGCATACTCTCCTGGGGCCCAGACCTTGAACTGTGTAAAGGGCCCCCAAAAATGGAGCCGCTTCCCATTCTCCCAGAACATTGATTTTTGACACCAGAGAGCCTGTCCCACACCAGACCAGTGGAGCCAGAGCCCATCATCATCCTCATCTGGGTGTAAGTAGGCGATCTAGTACATTATTAATGGGACTAGTCTCTAATTTACCTCACATTAAAGGGACACTATAGTCCCCAGAACCTCTGCAGCTAAATGTAGTGGCTCTAGTGTCTATAGCCTTTTCCTGCAGGCTTTTTAATGTAAACACGGCAGCCCTTGCGTTAGTTATTATGGCAGATCATATGGGTGGGGCATTGTGATGTCACATGGGGGGGGGGGCGGCAAACTTTTCTTTTGCCTAGGGCGGCAAAAATCCTTGCACCGGCCCTGAATGCAAGCCACCAGTACATACTAAATGGTAAAACACTCGGTAACACTGACATGGAAAAGGATCTAGGAATCTTAATAAACAGCAAACTAAGCTGTAAAACCAGTGTCGGGCAGCTACTGCCAAGACCAATAAGATAATGGATTGCATCAAAAGGGGCATAGATGCCCGTGGTGAGAACATAGTCCTACCACTTTACAAATAACTAGTCATACCACACATGGAGTACTGTGTACAGTTCTGGGCTCCTGTGAACAAGGCAGACATAGCAGAGCTGGAGAGGGTTCAGAGGAGGGCAACTAAAGTAATAACTGGGATGAGACCACTATAGTACCCTGAAAGGTTATCAAAATTAGGGTTAATTACTTTAGAAAAAAGACGACTGGGTGGAGATCTAATAACTATGTATAAATATATCAGGGGTCAGTACAGAGATCTCTCCCATCATCTATTTATCCCCAGGACTGTGACTGTGACGAGGGGACATTCTCTGCGTCTGGAGGAAAGAAGGTTTGTACATAGAAAAGGATTCTTCACGGTAAGAGCAGTGAGACTATGGAACTCTCTGCCTGAGGAGGTGGTGATGGTGAGTACAATAAAGGAATTTAAGAGGGGCCTGGATGTATTTCTGGAGTGTAATAATATTACAGGCTATAGCTACTAGAGAGGGGTCGTTGATCCAGGGAGTTATTCTGATTGCCTGATTGGAGTTGGGAAGGAATTAAGTGGTGAAAATTGGCTTCTGTCTCACAGAAGTTTTTGCCTTCCTCTGGATCAACTTGTAGGAAACAGGCCAAACTGCATGGACAAATGTCTTTTTTCGGTCTTATATAGTATGTTACTATGTTACCCTCCCGCAATAATTGCTGTAGCTTGAAGATTTCACACCACCAGGTTTAACCGATTTCTTTCCTAATCTCTCCCTGAGAGCACTGGCAGCAACCTTTCCCTATACTAACAGCAGCAGAGTGACGTGCGGCACTACATGACTCCAGCTTATACTGAGGCTGGGTCACATGCTGCTCTCAGCCAATCATAGCCATGCCATTAGTAGGCATGGCTGTGATAGCTTCTTAGGGCAAACATGTAAAACGCTTGCTGATTGGCTGCTTTGCAGCCTTTCAAAAAGCGGGAAGAATCGCCGAACAACGGACCGGAACCCAAACTTTTATGAAAATGTTTGGGTTCAGGTTCGGGTCCGTGTCCCAAACATCCTAAAATTCCCATACTGTTCGGGTTCGCTCAACTCTAGTCAGCGCTGCAGCAGTGCTTACAATTGCCAGCTCACCGACTGTTATGCAACGTGAGCACACGCTGGAACTCGACGTTCCACATGTGGGCCAGGCTTTGTGAGCAGCTGCGGGCAGTAGTGGAATACCAGCTGCAACATGGTCGTCGCTTTTCCAGTCAGCTTCCGCTCTTCACAAGCCAGGAGTGGGCATGGATGTCTGACCTCTGTGAGGTTTTAAGAAACCACTCAAACATTCGCTTTTCACAATTAAGGCGGACGCTTTGCATGTGGAAGAGGTGGAAATGGGGAAAGACATTACACAGGGTGATAGCCAGACCACCCTCAGTTCGTCTTCTAAGCGCAAATTGGATGATGATGAGAAGGAGCAGGAGACGGTTGCCTCCACTTCAGAGGGTAGTACCCAAGGCAGTTTAATTCCATCTGTTCAGCGTGGATGGGCAGAAGAGGAGGAAGAGGAGATTGAGAGTCATCCTCTTGATGACAACAGCGACGTCTTGCCTGTTGGGACTCTGGCACACATGGCTGATAGAGTTAAGCGGACAGCTGGAAGTTCGGGTTGACGGGTTCGGCCAAACTTCGCAAAAAAGTTCGGGTTCGGGATCCGAACTTAACCCGAACTTGACCCCAAAACCGAACCTCATTAAAGTCAATGGGGACCCGAACTTTTGGGTACTAAAATGGCTGTAAAAAAAGTCCTGGAAAGAGCTAGAGGGCTGCAAAAGTGCCCTACAAACAAATGTGGATAGGGAAATGACTTAAAAATAAATAAAAACCTAAAATCTAAATCTTGATCTAGGAAGAGGAAATGGATGTGGAGTAGAAGGTTGAGGAGGCATCAGGTGGATATGCCATCAGCAGAGCGTCTACCAGTGTGCGTTTCTAGTCACGCATCTTTCGATCATTAACAGACGTTTTTACCAAATTTGGTTCCCTGTCAGCAATGCACAGCAGGGGTTTTTCACCGGCAAAATGGGGTTCATATGACCCACTAATGGAACAGACGATTTCTAAAAATGTAGGCCCCTGGCACCCAGGCAGGAGGGGTTAATTCACAGTAAAATGGGGTTCATATAAATCACCAATGGAACAGGCAATTTTTTAAAATATAGGCATCTGGCACCCAGGCAGAGGAGGGGTTTATTCACTGGCCACCGCAAAATAGGGTTCATGTCCCCCACCAATGAAACATGCTATTTTTTTAAATGTAGGCCCCTGGCATCCAGGCAGAGCAGGGGTTTATTCACGGAAAAACGGGGTTCATGTTACCCACCAATGGAACAGGCGATTTTTAGAAATGTAGGCCCCTGGCACACAGGCAGAGGAGGGGTTAATTCACGGCAAATTGGGGTTTATGTCACCCACCAATGGAACAGACGATTTTTAAAAATGTAGGCCCCTGGCACCCAAGCAGAGTTGGGGTTAATTCATGGCAAAACTGGGTTCATGTCACCCACCAATGAAAAAGACGATTTTAAAAAATGTAGTCCCTTGGCACCCAGGCAGAGGAGGCGTTTATTCATGGCAAAAATGGTAATATTGCACCCAACAGTTTAAAAGAAGATTTTTCAATTTTTCTGTCCGTGTCACCTATGCAGAGCAAGGGTTTGTACCCGGCAAAATTGGTAATATTTGCCCCAACAATTTAAAAGAAGATTTTCCGCATTTTCGGTCACTGTCACCTATGCAGAGCAGGGGTTTGTACCCGGCAAAAATGGTTTCTTTGCACCCAACAATTTAAAAGAAGATTTTTCAAATTTTCAGTCCCTGTCACCTATGCAGTGCACCCTGCACTGCATAGGTGACAGGGACCGAAAATTTGACATAAAAAAATTGGCATCAAAAATTTGGAACATGTCAACCCCTGAACTCTCAGACCAATTAACTATATTATTGTCCCCGACACATATGCAGCGCAGGCCGCAAAGGTAATTCCTGGCCTTAAAAAATATGATTTTTTCACCACCCATGAATAACATGGATTTAAGTGGTATATTTTGGGGTGTAGGACCTCATCGTTCTGAACATCATCTTCCACCCATTCTTTACCCCTGGCCTCTTTGTCAGTCTGCAAACCACAGAAAGCTGCAGCAGTTTGCACCTGTGTTTCCTCATCATCAGAGACGTGCTGCGGTGGTCTTCCCATGTCCTCATCCTCAGACCTAAGTGGTCGGGCATCCGTGCTCTCAATCTCTTCCACTTCTGAGGCAGGGCTATGGTTATGGCCCTGGGAAACCCTGACAACAGAGTCAACAAAAAGCATAAGAGACTGCTGCATGACTTGGGGCTCAGATTGCTTTGCTGATTTGCAAGGGGGTGAGGTGAAAGACTGATGGGCATGGGCTGCAGGTGCCAACTCTGAGCTTTCAGCAGTGGGAGACAATGTTAAGGTACTGCAGGCACTGTCAGCCACCCAATCTACTAGCGCCTGTACTTGTTCTGGCCTCACCATTCGTAGAGTGGCATTCAGGCCTACCAAATAACACTGGCCACATCTTCTCCCAGCAACAGGAGCTCCACCAACACCACCATGACCATTCCCACGTCCCTTATTTGATGTTCTCCTCATTATTTGCGTTTACCCACCAAACTAACAGATAGTTTATCTCCGGTGTCAATTTAACTGCCAATACTGAACAATTAAGTTCACTAACAGTAAGGCAGTGCCCGTGTCATAAACAGAATAAATTTCTTTAGGTCACACAACAGTGTAACAGAGCAATTCAGTACAATTACTTCACTATCACCAAAAATTGGATTTTTCAAACCAACAATGTAAAAACAGAAGTTAACGGTTTAATTTGACTGTCAGAAATGCAGTGTGCACCGTTAATGTGCTATCTACCACAAAACCTGTGTGTTTGCAACCAACTATGTAAATGCGGAGTTCAAAAGGTTACTTAAAATGACTGAAATACCGGGTAGACCTCAGATCTGCTATGTAGCACAAAACCAGTGTTTATTGCAACAAACTACAGAAATGCAGTATGTACATTTTTAAATATGTTTTTGTGCATTGTATGCCAAACTGCTCTGCGGAACAACAATACGGGTTTATTTCCCCCAAATACAGAAATGCGGTACGTCACTGCTAAATTTTAAAATAGGTTTTTCAGCGTTCTATGCAAAAGTGCTCTATGGCACAACAGTACGGGTTTATTAACCCAACTACAGAAATGCAGTATGTCACCCCAAAAATTATAAAACAGGTTGTTCAGCGGTTTATGCAAACGTGCTCTGTGGCATGACAGTACTGGTTTATTAACCCTACTACAGAAATGCAGTTTTTCAACGCAAATTTTTTAAACAGTTTTCTCAGCGTTGTATGCAAACGTGCTCTGTGGAACAACAGTACGGGTTTATTAACCCAACCACAAAATTGCAGTTTTTCACCGCAAAATTTTAAAACAGTTTTTTCAGCGGTGTATGCAAATGTAATCTGTGGTACAACAGTACACGTTTATTACAGCAACTACAGAAATGCACTATGTCACCTCAAAATTTTAAAATTGGTTTTTCAGTGGTGTATGCAAATGTGCTCTGTGGTATGACAGTACGGGTTTATTACAGCAACTACAGATGTGCACTATGTCACCACAAAATTTTAAAATAGGTTTTTCAGCGGTTCATGCAAACGTGCTCTGTGGTACGACAGTATGGGTTTATTCCACCAACTACAGAAATGCACTAAGTCACCGCAAAAATTTGTACTAGGTTTTTCAGCAGTGTATGCAAACGTGCTCTGTGGTACGACAGTACGGGTTTATTACAGCAAATACAGAAATACACTATGTCACCGCAAAATTTTAAAATAGGTTTTTCAGCGGTTTATGCAAACGTGCTCTGTGGTACGACAGTACAGGTTTATTCCCCCAACTACAGAAATGCACTATGTCACCCCAAAATTATAAAATAGGTAATGTAGGGGGACTTGACCTGCCAGAAAAAAGGAATTTTTCCTCCACTGAGCTACCAAAAAATAATTAGACTGATGTCCCTGGCAGGCTGGCACACATGCAGGTCACATGCAGTTCCAAGGACAAAATTATTTTGCAGTATCACTGGGCTCAGGGCTGGGTACAAATATGTAGCATAGCACCCTCAATAATTGCTGTAGTTTAAAGAGTTAACACCACCAAGTTCAACAGATTTCTTCCCTAATCTGTCCCTCACAGAAGCGGCAGCATCCTATCCCTACACTGAGAAGAGCAGAGTGACGTGTGGCACTACGTGACTCCAGCTTAAATAGAGGCTGGGTCACATGCTGCACTTAGCCAATCACAGCCATGCCAATAGTAGACATGGCTGTGATGGCTTCTTAGGGCAAAGTAGTGAAATGCTTGTTTATTGGCTGCCCTGCAGCCTTTCAAGAAGTGGGAAGAAATCGCCGAACAATGAACCCGAAGTTTTACGGAAATGTTCGGGTGCGAAAAACCATAATGTTCGGTATGAACCCGAACTTTACAGTTCGGGTTCGCTCACCCCTAATGGCTGACTTTATGTTAGGCTGCTTTTCCCGTGACCCACGCGTTTTACGCATTTTGGACAACACCCATTACTGGTTGTTCACCCTTCTCGACCCCCGCTACAAAGAGAACTTCTCATCTCTCATTCCTGTGGTGGAGAGGGCGAGCAAAATAGTGCAATTCCAGAAGGTCCTTGTGGAAAAATTGCTCCAAAAATTTCCAGCTGACAATTCTGGTGGCAGAGTACTTAGTTCCTTGGGCAACCAAGGAGGGGAGACGAGGGGAACACACAGCAGTTCCAACAGAGGTGGGGCAACACTCTCCAAATCCTGGAACAGTTTCATGACACCCCGCTAGCCCCCTCATCCTGATGTGCGGCCTAGTGTCACAAGGAGGGAAACATTTTGGAAGATGGTGAAGGAGTATGTAGCAGACCGTGTCAGCGTCCTCAATGATCCCTCTGTGCCTTACAACTACTGGGTGTCCAAGCTGGACACGTGGCATAAACTGGCGCTCTACGCTTTGGAGGTGCTGGCCTACCCTGCCACCAGCATTTTGTCAGAGCGTGTATTTAGTGCTGCTGGGGCATAATAACTGAAAAGCGCATCCGCCTGTCAACTGAAAATGCTGACAGGTTGACTCTTATAAGAATGAACTAGGCCTGCCCCTGACTTCTCAACTCCACCATAGGAAAGCGGCTGAACATAAACGCACTTTAAATGTGTTTTTTATAATGTACTGAATACACTGTATTCCCATGCACCCCTTCCACCACAAAAAAAGGGTATATGGTTCAATCTTCCTTTTCTCGTCCTCCTCCTCTTCCTTCATATCAACATGCTTATTAGTTCTCCCTCGCTCCTAATGTTGTAGAGGGTCAACTGCAGGCCCTCGCATGTAATGTTTTAGAGGGTCAGCTCACCAGCAGACCCTCACCTACAAACTTTTAGAGCGTCAGCTCACTTGCAGGCCCTCGCATATAATGTTTTAGAGGGTTAGCTCACCAGCAGGGCCTCACCTACAATCTTTTAGAGGGTCAGCTCACCTGCTGGCCCTCGGATGTAATGTTTTAGAGGGTCAGCTCACAAGCAGGCCCTCACCTACAATCCTTTAGAAGGTCAGCTCACCAGCAGGCCCTCGACCATAATGTTTTACAGGGTCACCTCACCAGTAGGGCCTCAACCATAATGTTTTCAATGGTTAGCTATGCAGCAGGCACTAGCCCATAATTTTTTCAGTGGTCAGCTTAGCAGCAGGCACTCGCCCATAATGTTTTTGAGAGTCAGCTCTGCAGCAGACTTTCACCCCTAATGTTTTATATGTCAGTTCAGCAGCAGTTCCTCGCCGTAATGTTTTAGAGGGTCACCAGCAGGCCTTGCTCCTAATGTTTTTGAGGGTCACCAGAAGGCCATGAATCATAATTTTTCAAGGGTGTATGATGCCCTCCTTTATGTGTAATAAAGGGTGTATTACAGTGCCGGTTCCTTGTAATTTTTGGAAGCTCTTTCACTTAGTGCATAGGCTTTATGAGTGTAGGAGTCCCACTACCTGAACAATTGTACCACAATGTGAATGAGGCTCTCCATTATGTGATATACAGGTTGTATTGGAGTGCCTCCTCCTTGTAATTTCTGGCTGCACTTGCACTTTATATGCCAGTAAATATACAGGAAAAAATGTTTCCTAACAATTTTTCCTCTAACATCGATGTTATCTTTGGTTTTGTGCGTATTATTGTCAATCTGTAAAAGTGGCGACCTACTCGGACAACATCGTTCCCAGCAGCGACCTGGGAGTCCAAGATGCATCCAGACATCCTCCCCTTGCTGTTCCCGAACCATTTCGGTGGTGTTTTCATCAATTTCTGACCTTTTCCTATGAACCAGACACCCTCCCCTCTTCAAAGCAGGGGGTGCCTGGTTTAATGCCCGGGTTCTCCCATTGACTTCCATTGTGCTCGGTAAACCCGAGCATCCCGAGGTGTTCGACCCGAGCACCCAAACACCTGAGCACTTTGGTCAGGGCCGTTTCTACAGGCGGGCGAGGGGTGCGACCGCACGGGGCGCATCACTAAGGACAGAAGAGGGGGGGCCGTCAGCAGGGCCCAGCACCGGAGGTGGTCCCTTTCTGTCCGGAGTGCTTTTTTGATGTTCGCCCTGTTGGTAAATTTCCCTAGAAACTGCCCTGACTTTGGTGCTTCATAAACACTGATCCCAACCTCTGACTTAGTCCCATATTGTTTACCAGGAAGATCTGGTATAAGAGTAGGATTAGATATAGCCTTTCAATGCTCTGTTCACCTTCTACTCTTTTACTCTTTACCTTTTACACTTTTTGCAAAGCTCTGACGCTGGGATGGTTAGACCATGGATATCTGAAGGGTTCTTTTGCTTTGTCGACTTGAAGTACACCCTTTTCTGCTTGGATCTTGCCCTTTGAGGACCTTCAGATTAAATTCTCCCTGCCAAACACCTTGGCATTCCAGTACCACTATTGTAAGAGTGTGTTAGGTTCATTAGATGTTCCGACTCTCTTCTCTTTTGAGTGTGTCTGTGTCTGTGGCCCCTCATCTAAGGGTCTTATGTCTGATATTTATCAGATACTGATGCCCTCAGACTTTTCTGCAGACTTTAAATACCTATATATGCAAACCATATGGAAATATAGAAGAGGGCGCACTCTAGCTCTTCTTCTATAACTTACAGGGAAAATCAATTAAAGATTTTAACACATATTATGGTATTATACGCCAGAAGTATTACATTTCCTGAACCCTGAGTTGCCAGATCTCTCTTAGAGATGATCTCAGCCGAAAGCTTTCTTATATCATGTTTTCTGGTCCTGCACAGTGATAGAGCCCTATTGGCTACAGGTGACCAGCTTAATCTAGGATATTCTAAGTATCCATATTTCTAGGGACCATTTAGTGCTCCTCTTGAATATGGTTCCCACAACACTTAGGGGCCGGGGCGCCAGGCTGCTCCTCCATATATTAACTGCTGCTAAATGCCTGATTGCTCTTTATTGGATGAACACAGAGATAAACAGCACTTCTTAGTCAGTGAGTGGTGGGTGCTCGTCTCAATAACCCCCAGTATGCAAAGTCCAATAAAGTAAACTTGAAAAAATTAAAGATGGAAAGCTTGACAAAGGCTCAATAGCCGAAACGTTGCATCTGGAATAAATTTCACAGCTTGGACGTGCTGTCTCCATTTTTTATTTTTATTTTTTCAAGTTTACTTTATTGCTCTTTATTGGAGACGCCCTGTACTCTCTACGAGATCAGATCTTTGTGCTCGGGTATAAGACATCCGATCCTTAGAATATTTGATCGCACTTCAGCTTGGTACGATGGCCAAGTTTCTAAAAATCTGTCAGGCATGGGACACTCTCAAGTCTACGAAATCATTATAGATGTGGAAATACTTTATTTGTTCTTGATTTCATATTTTTATTATAACTTTGTAAATTTATATATGAATGGGTCCACCTGTCGTGGACAGTTCACTTTTTTGTACACTTGTATGTGCTTGGAAAATATAAAACTTAATCAAATTTAAATTGGAAAAATGCACTTGTGTCCCCTGATTTCCAACTTCATTGTGACTGTTAAGGGCTCAGAGTGGTGCAGAGCAGACATGTTTGTCACTGTGGAAATCATGTGGCATGTTATATTGCAGCTTTCCAAACAATGAGTGGTAGGTGTCTTGAAACCATAGAAATGACCCTTCTGGCAGGGGCGTTGCTAGGGTCTCAAAAGATCCAGGGCCCAAGCCCCAATGAATATGGCACAGTTCTCTAAGTCAACCCCCCTCTCCCCCCACACATCGCATTTTGCTGTACTTGCTATACAGAAACACATACCTGTCACATCCAGTGCTTCCCAGATGATGTCTCCTCCGATGTATATCTTCTCTGTCATCATCTTCTACATTAGGTCCATATAATTTGTGTGACACACAGACACCTTAGCTTCCTCACATTTCCTCACATCATCCTCCAACCTGGAGTCCCAACTGTGTTCTTCTGCTGCTCGCTGTGCTCACCAATACCCTCAAATACTATCCTGAAGAAAAGTGCTCCCATAGTAATAGTGCTTCTCATAGTCCCACCAATAGTAATTCCCTTCTAGAATGCCCTCATTAGTAATACTGCCCCCAACAGTGATAATGCTCCCCAAGAATGCCCCCATTAGTAATACTGCCCCCTAAAGTTCCCCCAACCTTGATAATGCTCTCCAAGAGTGCCCCCATTAGTAGAAGAGCCCTCCAGTATTAATATTACCCTCACAGAGCTCCCAGTAGAAATAAGGCCCCTATTGTTCCCCAGGTGGTAATAACACTATCTACAGACCCCTCAATAGTAATAAGGCCCCCCATAGTGCTCTTAGTAGAAATAAGGCAGATCTATAAGTCCCTCCTATAGAGCCCTCAGTAGTAACAAGAGAGCCTATAATATCCCCTGGATTTATAATACCCCTACAGTGCCCCCAGTATTTATACTGCCCCCTGCTGTTATAATGCTCAACCTAAAGTGTCCCCAGTATTTATAATGCCCCCCTCAGCGCCCCCTGTAGTTATATTCCACCCTCCTCCATACAGTCCCATGTAAATAGCATCACACCATATTTCCTGCCTCCTCCAAAATACAGTCCTATGTAAATAACATTACTCCTCTCCTTTCAGTCCCTCCAACATACAGTCCCATGTAAATAACACTATTTCCCTCCCTCCACCATAGAGTCCCATGTAAATAACACCACACCCTCTATCCAGCCCCCTCTAATATACATTCCCATGTAAATAACATCCCTCTCTATCTACAGCCTCCTCCAAAATACATAATTAACCAATCAAACAATATGTAGAGACAAATCGTTTATTATAAACAAGCAAAAATAGTACAAAAATTACAACTATTAAGCATTATTTTATTAATATGTTGAATAACTCAGAAATATATGATTGACACACATTAAAAACAGTTAAAAACCTAACCTAGGTCTGCAGGTCGAGGTCTCATGAACACAAAGTTAAAGTGCCAGTGCAAAAAAGGCAGGCAACACCAATGTTATATATGTGTATCCGGCCAATCCAGTGGTGTGGTACAAATAATTAAGATGACATATAAACAAAGTGCCAAGAAGTACACTACATTCCCATACACCACTGACAATTGGTCAAAGAGACACATATAATCAAATAATTAAAATATGAACAAGTGTACCAACCAAAGTCCAGAGACGCCGAGACTTGTAGACCTCCCCAATGCGCGTTTCGCCGTCAGCTTTTTCACCCCTTGAAAAAGCTGACGGCGAAATGCGTTTGTTTCAGTTTTACATAATAAAGCATTTTTGAAAAAAAATATTTTTTAGTGTCTCCATATTCTGAAAGCCATAGTTTATTTTTATTTTTTGGGTGACTGTCTTATGTATGGGCTAATTTTTTTTTGGTATGAGGTAATAGTTTGATTGGTACTACTTTAGGGTGCATATGAAAAACCTAGTTCACCCCAAAAAAAATGATGACACACCATTACAGATAGCATATAAAATCATTAAAAAACAAATGGAATCATACAACATCCAATGGGGTAAATGTAAGAGGACATACACATGGGAAGGGGGTACCAATACACAAAAAAGTATATATGCTGTATCCAAATAAGTTATATTTGGATAGTATAGTGCTGCATGTTACAATGGTAAGTGAATATAGGCATATAATGGGGGTTACAGTGATCTTCAAAAAGTGTCTAATTCACCAGCAGCCATTATATAAATTACCCACAGCTCAGATCGGCTTGTGGTTCAATAGTGACAATAACTATTAAAGAATTGCAAACACCATTAATCGCCTAGAGGTATGCCTTGTTATGTAGTCAAATGGCAGCTAGCAAGCGAATTTTTATCTCGAATATTGTGATTTCGAGATTTTGCAAATTTCTCGAATAAAAGAACCAATATTCGCAATTACGAATATTCACTCTGAAGATGGATAGTGATAGGGAAACTGTATCTTGAAAATAAAAGATTCAGACATAATTCCCCAAACCTTAATTGCTTTCTACTGAATAACAATTTCCACTATTTTGTCACAAGAGTATTCCAATCTAGAATTTGTATGCGCGTCCCAAGCTGTCAGGTACCAGTAGACGAAAAATGGCACAATATAGTAGAATATGTTGAATATAGCACGATTAATTTCTAAACGCTATTTCCGCCTCGTATCAAGGCTGTGAAATGCTTCATGCTGCGAAGCGATTAGTGCGAATATTAACTACCGAATAATCATATATTCCAATTTCGGTCCCAAGTTTAATAACATTTCCCCGTCCCCGATCTCAATATACAAATCTAATCAATGGTTTCAATACTCAGAGTAAAGACTTAATAGGTAAAAACTGTCCTGCGAATGTTCGTCACTTGAATATTCGCATAAATCTATTCACGGTTTGTATTCCATTTCCTACCAAGCATTAAGAGGTAGTGTCAGAGTCCAGTTTGCTGCATGTATAGTGAAAATCCGTATATGTCTTTTTCGCACCTTTCCATTCGCACTAATGACTCCCGGCATTTTAAACTTTCAATACATGTAAAGCTGTTTAAACGTGGAAAATCATCTCCCAAGTTTAATTGCAGCATTCTATACCCGATCCAGTGTTTGGACCTTGTCCTATTTGAAGTACTAGAAGAATAGCCAAATATATTGAATATAATTACATATTCGCAGTTCGAATATTCATCTTTTTTTTTTCCTTTCTAGGTGACTTGATCCTAAACCCTGCCTACTTTCCAAGATTAGCCAATGATAATGCCTAGCAACAAACCTAGCAACCAATCATAAAGAAGCTTACCTTCTCACTATATAAATGAAGGCACACCCGGCACCCATTTGTTGGTGTTGTATTTGTGGCAGAGAGAGGAGCTGTGGTGTTGTTGATGCTTTGAAAATCGTGTGATATCCAAATTTCCCATTTTTCATCTCTAAATTCATATTATTAGCTAGTTAGTGTTAGATAGGGTTTAGGGATTAGCTGTTAGGGTCCAAATTATCAGTTATAGGTTAGTTTAGTTAGGTGAAAGAAAGAGTTAGTTAGGGCTGGCTGGTTTAGATCAGGGATCAGTGTAGGGCTTTAGTGTTAGGGAATACCAATTACTGAGATAGAATATTAGTGTAGGTTAGTGGTAGGGCTGTAATTTCTCAGCTTAGATTGTTAGCATTCGGTTAGTCAGGCATTTAGGGTCTTAGTGTATAGTCCGTCTGTTTTTGTTTGTCGTCTCTGTCTGTAAGTTAGTTTAAAAAAAAAAAGTTAATTGAGTGTTAAGTGTTAGTTTTATCTGTACTGTCCACGTCTTATTGTCTTTGTCCCTTAGGCCTCTTTCACACGGGCGTCATATTTGACGCCCAAATAAGAGGCGGGTGCATGCAGGAATATGCGCGATTTTTCCGCGCGGGTGCAAACGTTTGTAATGCATTTTGCACGTGCGTGTGAAAAATCGCCATGTTTGGTACCCAGACCCGAAGCCGGACTTCATCACTGAAGTCCAGTTTCGGGTAGAGTATTGTGGAGAATTTATTACTTTCCCTGGGGGAGACTTTTCTGGGGGAGACTTTGCAGGAAGCGGAGTTAGAGTTCAGCCCACTATATGGGCAGGACTTGTTTGAAAGGATGGAGGATAATGAGGAGGAGAAGGGGGTGGTAATGCCATACTATACCCCCTCTAAATCCCTTCCAACTGGTTCGGGTCTTGTAGGCCAGACAACCCCTGCATCCACTCAGACCCAGGCGTCATCGAGGGGCAGCAGAGCCCAGGCAGGGGCTCCATGCTCGCTGTTCCCCTCAGTCCACCAATTTTTGACACCAGGTCTGAGATAGAAGAGGAGGGTGCAGCTGAACGGGTGCCACCTACTTTGGCAGGTCAGAGCAGCACTGAAGAAGGTAGGCACCCCAGGAAAACGGTGCGCAAGGTCACCACCAAGGAGCCCAGTGGCAGGGGCTCTACTGGAGATAGCAGCAGGAGCCGGCGGGAGCAGCAACCGCAGACAGCTCCACCTGTGCCCACCGATGCCCAACAGGCGCAAGCTAGCACCAACCCATTGGACAGGAGGTTGGTGCGCAAGTTGCCTGTTTGGGCTTTCTTCACCCTGGCAACGGACGATGTTACAGTTGCCATTTGTAACCTCTGCCATGCTAGGGTGAGGAGAGGGAGATCAGTGGCTTGTCTGGGTATCACAGCCCTTAACCAGCACAAGCCACTGGCAGGAGTTGGATCAGGTCAAAGGTGGTCGTAGCAGCAGTGCCACCAGCGGTGTGCAGCGGACTGCAGCTCCTGCCATTGTCCAGATGCCATCACATCCCCTGGCAGCTGCTGAGTCCCACTCCCCAGCTCCCTCCAGTAGAGGCACTGGTACCGGCAACCATGCCTCTGCAACAAGTGCACCCTCCTCTCTTTCCTCCTCTTCGTCTACTGCCGTCTGGCGCCAACAGCCATCAGTGGCTGAGGCATTCGAACGCACTGCGCCCTAGGCACCCGGGGATCGACGCGTGCGTTCACTCAATGGGCTCCTGGAAAGGGTTATCGCCCAACATCTGCTTCCGTACAATCTGGTGGACAGCAATCCATTTAGGAAGATGTTGGAGCAGGCACAATCCAGATGGCGTTTCCCAGCTGCCATTACTTTGCCAGGACTGGCGTCCCTGTCTTACACCAGCACCTTGTGGAGAATGTATGCCTGTCACTGGATCATGCTGTCAGAGACAGGGTACATCTCACAATGGATGCTTGGACCAGCAGACATGGGCAGGGTAGATACATTAGTTTCACAGCCCATTGGGTGTCCCTCTGACGCGCCGAGGAGGGATCGGCAGCATCAGAGTTTGTGGTGTCGCTGCGGGCTGTCCATGGGAGAAGTGCTGCTCTCTCTTGTGCCACTGTCTCCACTGCTGCTGAGCCCCCCAGCAAGCATCCCCGTCCATGCTCCACCAGGACCAGGCCCAGGACGAGGAGGATGATGACTCCAGGAGTTTGGCCTGGTCAGGAGGGAGAGCCGTTGATGGGGGCACCATTAGTCTGGTGGTGGGCAGCTCAGAACGTGAGCAGCATCAGCAGCAGCAGGAGGACCAGGAGGTCATGGGAATGGGCAGTCATGAGGAGTCTCAGCGGGCTGAGCTCTTCCGTATGGCTGCCCATATGCTGAGATGCCTCAGGAGGGACCCCCGGATCAAGAAATTTAAGGAGAGAGAAGACTTTTGGCTGCCCACCCTTTTAGACCCGCATTGTAAGGGGAAACTGGAGCAGTTCATCCCAGCCAGCCGGAGGCAGGCCCGTATTGCAAAATTGCGGGCCTGTCTGATCCACCGGCTGGAGATGGCAAACCCTCGGCCTCCAGCTCCAAGTTCCCCCGCCCATCCCACCCACCAGGCGGCTGGCACCAGCAGCACCAGCCGATCAAGCGATCTTTAGGGTGAGATGAGGCTCTTCTACCAGTCTGTGCGACCCAGTACCGCAGGCAGCAGCAGCGGCAGCAGCATTAGTCACCACTACAGCTACTTGCTGTGTACTGTCTGAGCGGGCATTCAGCACGGCAGGTGGGGTGGTCACGGACAAGAGGACACGTCTGTCCACAGACTCCGTGGACCGACTCACATTCATCAAGGCCCCCGCTGTTGGTTCAGGGAGCTGAAGGGTCCCTTGTCCATCCCTTTCCTTCGTTCTCCCTCTGAAAAACAGTTGTTTTTTAACCATGAATTGTATTTTTATAGTATTTTTTATATGTATATAATTTCTTTTTTTAACTGTGTGTATGAATTAAATTATATATTTATTTATTAAGGCAGTGCCACTGGTCATAAATTTATATTTTTTATAAAGTGTAGGAATTTAATTCTACATTACATTTATTAAATTATGGGTATACATTAAAAAATAATTTTTTTAATCACGATAAAATACTCCATTTTTAAAGTTTGAATGTTCCCGTTTTATTTTTAGCACATTTTCACAATAGTGAATAATATAAAGTGAACGCACAAAAATCTGTTACTCAGATCTCATCGTGAACGCAGCATTTCTCGGCGTTTGTTGATTTCTCCAGCCCAGACTACAGAAGGATTGGCAGGGTTTAGCGGCGGCTCTGTTCTCCTCCGTTTGTCTGTGAGGAGTCATGTGTACTCCCGCTTGCACCACGGATACACGATCGTCTATGCACACTCTCAGGGCTGAAGACACAGGTACAATCACGTCCTGCTATGGTTTTCTGAGCACAGAAGGCAGTAGAGAAGTTGGCAGCTCTGTGCCGGTGTGTTAGTGTCCCTGGTTCTGCTGCAGTGGTTACTTCATCTCCAACTGGCTCATGTCATGTTCCTCGTCCACTGTTGTGGACCTCAAAGGCTGGCTAAGGTGCGCAGCATGGTTATGATTTTGCCGTTCATGTGCCCAAATAAGCATTCCGCATTGTTACTTGACAACACAAGAGTGAATTTCGACAGACAGCCAGGGGCAGACTTCTACAAAAACATAGAGGGGCAGACTAGCACAGTTTTGCCCGTCAACTGTAGTGTTATCCAGTATTGTAAAAATTACAATTTAATTGTAATCCACCAAGCGGGCCACATAAATGTTGAAATTTTGGTTCAGCCCGCTAATATTATTTCCTTTTTTTTTTTTTTTTTTTTGGGTGTTGACTGTACATTAAAAATTTTTAACAAGTTATATCATGAACTTACAGTAATGCAAATCTATAATACGATATTATTGTTTGTTTTACTGTCTTTTAAACTCTGGCATTAGGAACGATGGTGTATGTGGATATCTTTGGGGTGTGCAGAATACCTGATTATATCTACCTACACAATTGTAATGGTGAAGGACAGCAATACTCCTCCACCTACTTCAAATAGGCCGCGATTACTGTAACATATTTTAATTTATTATTATTTTTTTTATTTTTAAAATTATACACCCAAAAAAAAAAAAAGGGATACACTAAGGCAATAACTAAAAATATACCTCACTTCATCAGAAAAACAAGAAAAAAAAAGTGGCTTAATTTCAAACCGTTCTATTTTCGATACTGGATTACAGTTGAATGGCTCAACTATGCGTGTCTATCCCTTTGTGTAAATGTAGAAGTGTGCCCTTGGCTGTGTGCCGAAAATGCTCCTCTTTAGTTAAGTATCGCTGATGACTGATTATTCTGGCACATGTTTTTCAATGCCCATACCAGGCTGCGCACTTTAAGGCAGCCACAAAGGACCACAACGCTAGATGTGTAACATGACAGAATTATGACCCACGATGAGATGAAATGACCTCTACAACAGACCCGGAGATACTAGTACACCCGGCACACGGCAAACCACTTTTCTACTACCTTACGAGCTCTGACAATCTCAGAATGATGTGGGCGTGCCCATGTCCTCTGCTCTGAGAATGTACATTGCCAATCGTTTTTGGGTGGGTTGACCGGTGGTTCACATGTCTCCTCACAGACAAATAGAAGATAATTGAACCGCCGCTTAACCTTTCCTGTCCTTATGCAGTCTGTATTTGGGGAATCCAATATCGTAAAGCATTGCTGCGATAACGTTTAGGTCTGTGCCACAGCTGATGTTTATTCAGTGAAGTACACTGTATTTTCACATTAAAGCTCTGTGTACTTCCTAGACTCACGAGTTTTGCTTGGCAATAATCTTTATTAATTATATGTCTACTTTATTCTCTAATTTATATATTACTAAAATTAGGAATTAATTTCAACTTTTGATGCTGTCTTTTGGACCTCAGACCGAAGCCCACATACTCCACAGATGTTTATTCCTTAACACTACTATTCCATAAGTTAATTTATTTTGCTATTTGTAATTAAATGTATTTTAACAGCAGATTGGGGGCTAAACATACCAGTTCATCATTCTACAGCGCTGTAGAACTCCTGGTACTACCGAGTAAGAACATGTTGAGTTCTATTGTTGGTCCTTCAACAAAATAAAGAGCTGTGATTTCTCCAGATGCTCCAGGGTTCTTCGGTAGACCTCGAGTCTGGAGATAAATGTTCTCCATCCCCACAAGATCCTCATACTACTACTCTTGTCACTAAATCCTGTCACTATCGACTAAGATCAGCTGCAATTATATTGTGGTTATATCCACATCACCAATGCTGTTTTTTTTGCTGCTGCTGATCACTGAACACTCATGCTTTTAAAAACGTGTGTGCTACTTATTGGGGCTGTCCAAACGAGTTCCTCATACTACTCCTCATTATAAATCCTGTCACTACCGTGTATAATCATGTTGAGTTATACTCAGTTCCTGCCCACATTACCAATGCCGGTCTCTCTGCTGCTGCTGACTCCTGCTGTTACCACCATGTACGTTACTTTTTGGGGGCTGTCCACTAGAGTTCCTCATACTACTCCTCTTCATAAATTCTGCCACTACCGTGTATAATCATGTTGACTTATACTCAGTTCCTGTCCACAGTACTAATGCTGGTCTCTCTGATGCTGCTGACTCCTGCTGCTACCACCATGTACATTGCTTTATGGGGGCTGACCTCAAGAGCTCCGCATACTACTCCTCTTCATAAATTCTGCCACTACCGTGTATAATCATGTTGAGTTATACTCAGTTCCTGCCCACATTACCAATGCTGGTCTCTCTGCTGCTGCTTCTGAATCCTGCTGTTACCACCATGTACGTTGCTTTTTGGGGGCTGTCCACTAGAGTTCCTCATACTACTCCTTTTCATAAATTCTGCCACTACCATGTATAATCATGTTGAGTTATACTCAGTTCCTGTCCACAGTACCAATGCTGGTCTCTCTGCTGCTGCTGACTCCTGCTGCTACCACCATGTACATTGCTTTTTGGGGGCTGTCCACTAGAATTCCTTATACTACTCCTCTTCATAAATTCTGCCACTACCGTGTATAATCATGTTGAGTTATACTCAGTTCCTGCCCACAGTACCAATGCTGGTCTCTCTACTGTTGCTGACTCCTGCTGCTACCACCATGTACATTGCTTTTTATAATCATGTGTTATACTACTGTGTATAATCATGTTGAGTTATCCCCAGTTCCTGTCCACAGTACCAATGCTGGTCTCTCTGCTGCTGCTGCTGACTCCTGCTGCTACCACCGTGTACATTGCTTTTTGGGGGCTGTCCACTAGAGTTCCTCATACTACTCCTTATTATAAATCCTGTCGCTACCGTGTATAATCATGTTGATTTATTCTCAGTTCCTGCCCACATTACCAATGCTGGTCTCTCTGCTGCTGCTGCCGCTGCTGACTCCTGCTGCTACCACCATGTATGTTTCTTTTTGGGGGCTGTCCACTAAAGTTCCTCATACTACTCCTTTTTATAAATTCTGCCACTACCGTGTATAATCATGTTGAGTTATACTCAGTTCCTGCCCACATTACCAATGCTGGTCTCTCTGCTGCTGCTGACTCCTGCTGCTACCACCATGTACGTTGCTTTTTGGGGTCTGTCGAATAGAGTTCCTCATACTACTCCTCTTCATAAATTCTGCCACTACCGTGTATAATCATGTTTAGTTATACTCAGTTCCTGTCCACATTACCAATGCTGGTCTCTCTGCTGCTGCTGACTCTTCCTGCTACCATCATGTATGTTGCTTTTTGGGAGCTGTCCACTAGAGTTCCTTATACTACTCCTCTTCATAAATTCTGCCACTACTGTGTATAATCATGTTGCGTTATACTCAGTTCCTGTCCACATTACCAATGCTGGTCTCTCTGCTGCTGCTGACTCCTGCTGCTACCACCATGTACATTGCTTTTTGAGGGCTGTCCACACGAGTTCCTCATACTACTCCTCATCATAAATCCTGTCACTACGGTGTATAATCATGTTGAGTTATACTCAGTTCCTGTCCACATTACCAATGCTGGTCTCTCTGCTGCTCCTGACTCCTGCTGCTACCACCATGTACATTGCTTTTTGGGAGCTGTCCACTAGAGTTCCTTATACTACTCCTCTTCATAAATTCTGCCACTACCGTGTATAATCATGTTGTGTTATACTTAGTTCCTGTCCACATTACCAATGCTTGTATCTCTGCTGCTGCTGACTCCTGCTGCTACTACCATGTTCATTGCTTTTTGGGGGCTGTCCACACGAGTTCCTCATACTACTCCTCTTCATAAATTCTGCCACTACCGTGTATTATCATGTTTAGTTATACTCAGTTCCTGCCCACATTACCAATGCTGGTCTCTCTTCTGCTGCTGTAGCTGACTCCTGCTGCTACCACCATGTACATTGCTTTTTAGTGGCTGTCCACTAGAGTTCCTCATACTACTACTTATTATAAATCCTGTCACTACCGTGTATAATCATGTTGAGTTATACTCAGTTCCTGCCCACATTACCAATGCTGGTCTCTCTGCTGCTCCTGACTCCTGCTGCTACCACCATGTACATTGCTTTTTGGGGGCTGTCCAATAGAGTTCCTCATACTACTCCTCTTCATAAATTCTGCCACTACCGTGTATAATCATGTTGAGTTATACTCAGTTCCTGCCCACATTACCAATGCTGGTCTCTCTGCTGCTGCTGACTGCTGCTGCTACCACCATGTACATTGCTTTTTTGGGGCTGTCCGCTAGAGTTCCTCATACTACTCCTCTTCATAAATTATGCCACTACTGTGTATAATCATGTTGAGATATAATCAGTTCCTGTCCACAGTACAAATGCTGGTCTCTCTGCTGCTTCTGACTCCTGCTGCTACCACCATGTACGTTGCTTTTTTTTGGAGCTGTCCACTAGAGTTGCTCATACTACTCCTCTTCATAAATTCTGCCACTACCGTGAATAATCATGTTGAGTTATACTCAGTTCCTGTCCACATTACCAATGCTGGTCTCTCTGCTGCTGCTGACTCCTGCTGCTACCACTATGTATGTTGCTTTTTGGGGGCTGTCAGCTAGAGTTCCTCATACTACTTCTCTTCATAAATTCTGCCACTACTGTGTATAATCATGTTGAGATATACTCAGTTCCTGTCCACATTACCAATGCTGGTCTCTCTGCTGCTGCTGACTCCTGCTGCTACCACTATGTATGTTGCTTTTTGGGGGCTGTCCACTAGAGTTCCTCATACTACTCCTCTTCATAAATTCTGCCACTACTATGTATAATCATGTTGAGATATAATCAGTTACTGTCCACATTACCAATGCTGGTCTCTCTGCTGCTGCTGACTCCTGCTGCTACCACTATGTATGTTGCTTTTTGGGGGCTGTCCACTAGAGTACCTCATACTATTCCTCTGCATAAATTCTGCCACTACCGTGTATAATCATGTTGAGTTTTACAGCAAGACACATATTGCATTCTCTTCCTTTACTGACCATGAATAGCAGCAAAGAAATTTACATATGCAGAAAGGTAACCATGGTAACACAAGGTCCCATCCCTGCAGCCCCTATAATAGGCCATTCCTCATGCAGATCTTCCACTTTCTTTGCTGCTCACCAGATAAGTAACATCATATTATATTTATTGCTCTTAGCTTTGCCTTACTGCTTGATTTGCAGCTTTTGCCCTGGCTTGTGTCCCATTGTGCCCCGGCTCCCCTCTGAGGAACCCTTTTTTCCCTTAGCTTGCGGCCATTCGCCCCCCCCCCCTCTCTCCCCCCTTTGATCTGAGGCTCTTAGTGGTATTTTTCCTGCCTCTGTTCCCTGGCTGAGCGCGCGCTTCTGGTGCGGCTCCGTTCTGGATCCACCCCCCCTGCGCCGCTCCAATACATACCGGTGTCTGGCACCTCTCCTTCCAGCGCTCTTCTCGGCGCTCTGGTCCATGCCCCCGGCTCTGCTCTCCTTTTCTTTGGTCCTGCGTTAACGAGATTGGCTCCCGGTAGCTGCGAGATCTCGCGGGATTTCGGCGGCCATCTTGGATCCCGTTCTCGCGAGATCTCGGCGTCTTCCGCTTCTCGGCGTCTTCAGCATCCTCCTGTGCTGCTGCTGCAGGCTCCCTGCTCCCGCCGTCGCTGCGCTCTCTCTCTGGGGTGATTAGCCCCTTCAGTACCTTCCTCCTCTTTAGGTTTGTGCCACTCTGCAGCCCTCTAGACTTAGTTCTTTCCCTGCACATTTATTATTATTACCTAAGCATGCCAAACCCAGACTAGTTAAAACCCGCAGGCCTGCCCCCCCTCTCCATCTGGAGACCCCAGGCCTCCACTGCTCAGTGTCCAGTGCCATTATGGAGGCAATGGGCTCCAACACCTCCATCATCTCTCAGACGATATCTCAGACCCTGTCTGTACACCCCTTGGTTGGGGCCAGGCCATCCCCATCTGGGCAAGCACAGCATTCTATTGCTGCAGAACCTCCTGTCTCACAGGAGACTTTGATTGGTGTGACTAAAGCCACCCAGGAAAGTGTGCTTAGACCACGCAAGAGAGCCTTTCCGCGCAAGGCAGAACGGGCACGCAGTTGGAAATGTGCCAGAGCACAAGCTTCTAGAGAGTCTGAATAGGACTTTGGATCCAACCCAGAGGAATTAGCGAAGGCTAGTGGCCCATCGGAGGAGGACGTCCCCGTTCCGGTGGCTGATCCTGTATGCGCCATCCCTTCTACCTCCTTAGCCTAGTAGTCCTCCTCCACCTCCGCTGTTAATGCTCCCTCTTCCCTGGTAGATCCCTTGGGTGCCCCCATGTTTGACTCTCACGCCCTCCACCACCCTAGGTCTGCGGAGTGGCTTCCGGCGACCCATTTTAGCAATTATCTGGAACACTGGGTCCGCCGTCCTCTATCGAAATAATCCAGTAGCAAACTCAGGGCCGAATGTCCCAGGCTCCTGATTCCCAATGAAATCTTTCGACCCCTAGATGACACAGTTTTTATCAAAAACTGACTGAAATCCCCGTAGAGGTCAGGATTCGGCTCTGCGGAGCTGTCAGGACAAGCTCCTGGACATAATTGGCCAAGATTCTTGACATGGCAGAGTCCATCAGAGTGGATGGCTCTTAGATAGATCCAGAAGAGCTCACTGGCTGGGTGCAAAGGGCGATCTGTATCGCCGGCAGCACAAATACATCCCTGGCGGTCAAGTGGCGTAAAGCCATCCTCTTCAAAATTGACCCCAATCTGGCAATCCTTGCACTTACTGAGGCAGGTAAAGATGCACTAGGGCTGTTCTTTGGTGATTCTTTCATCAAAGACCTTAACCGATTTGTGTGGCCGTTCGCCGCCGTACACAAGGCCCAGTCGTCCATGCGCAGGGTCTTGCTGGAATGGGTCTCTACCTGGGCAGGCAGTTGCAGGGTCCTGACCACGGTCAGGGGCTTCACCATAGAACTCACGGGCTCCCCTCCCCGTGTCTTGTTCCACACCCCCCGGTCCTGCCGCTATCACGCCCGGATCACGCACTCATGGACACAGAGTTTACTTCTCTCTTCCACAATCGGGCGATAGAGAGGGCCCCCTCCTCATCAGGGGGCGTCCTCAGCAACATATTCCTGGTGCGGAAGAAGTGTGGTCAGATGCAACCAGTCATCACTCTTCGCGCTCTGAACACGGTTGTGCGCTATTGCCACTTCCAGATGGAGGGGATCCATCTTCTTCGGGACCTTCTTATTCCGGGGGTCTGGATGGTAAAATTAGATCTCAAGGATGCTTACCTGACGGTTCCCGTGTCCCCACCTTCCATGGATCTTCTCCGCTTCATGTGGAGAGGAGAGGTCTGGAGATTCATCTGCCTCCCATTCGGGTTGTCATCGGCCCCTTGGTGTTTCACCAGGCTGCTGTATCCGGTTATGGCCTGGTTGCGGAGTCGCGGAGTAAGCCTCATTGTGTACCTAGACGACATCCTTCTGATGCACCAGTCCGAGGCAGTGTTGCTGAAGCACCTTCGTTGGACGTCGGACCTTTTGGAGAATCTCGGTTTTCTCCTCAATATAGAGCATTCTTGCTTTTTGCCCTCCCGACGGATGGAATTTCTGGGCTTCACGGTGGATTCGATCAGGGAATCCCTCTGTCTTCCGATGACGAAGCTGCTTTCCATCCGCATGGAGTTCAGACATGCTTTGACCAATCCCCGCCTGTCGTTGTGCCATCTGGCCCGCATCATCTGCCTGCTGACTTCATCCATCTAGGCGGTATTTCCAGCTCCTCTGCACTACCGTGCTGTCCAGAGATTGAAGATAGCACATCTGCATACCAGTGCTTCTTTTGCGGACATCGTGGAGCTGAACGCGGAGGCCCAGGAGTAGCTTTGTTGGTGGATGGCCGATCTGGAGGCCTGGAATGGCGGAGCGTTTTCAGTTTTCTACCGGAGCTCACCGTGGAATCGGATGCGAGCCTCCAAGGTTGGGGGCGCATTGCAACGGAGTTTCCACGGGAGGTCCCTGGTCCGAGGAAGAAGCTCGGCTCCATATCAGCGCCTTGGAGCTGCTGGCCCGATCCTTTGCCGTCAAGAGCTTCACCAGCAGTATTGCCGATGAGTGGATCCGTCTGAGAATGAACAATGTCTCTGCAGTCCGCTACGTCAACCGGGTGGGGAGGTACACATTCGGCGACCTTAGCACGTTTGGCTTAGGACTTCTGGTTGTATTGCCTCTCCAAGGACATCATGGTGCAAGCGGAGTACCTTCCGGGTCTACGCAGCGTTCAGGCGGATTGGAACTCGCGCCATTTGTCGGACGACAGCGATTGACAGCTGGTTCCAGCGGTATTCTCTGCATTGTCGGACATGTGGGGGCCCCCCTTCTCCATCAAACTCCTCGCTTATTGGCTCAACTCACAACTTCCCCGATTCTTCAGCTGGCGCCCGGATCTGCAGGCAATGGCGGTGGATGCTTTTCTTCAGGATGGGTCAACTGGCCAGCTCTATGCTTTTCCCCCGTTCACGATGATTCCACAGACGCTCCTCCAGGTTCGTCGTTAGCGGGCGGACTTGGTGGTAGTGGTCCCTTTCTGAGGGTCTCAGGTGTGGTATCTGTCTCTTCTGGAGCTCTTGGTGGATGTGCCCCTGCTTATCCTGAATAAAGTGACCCTCCTTCGCAGCCCTCGGGGTTTTCACCACCCTCTTCTCCTGAACGTCTCCCTTCGGTTGTTGGCCTGCCAGATCTCCGGACTACAGGAGCGGTCGGTGGAGTTTCGGAGGCTACTTGACGCCTCCTGGACAACGCTTGGGCTCCCGGCACCAGACAATCTTATCGGGCGCCCTGGCGACTTGGGCTAGCTGGTTCTTGGACCGGGACTTGGATCCCGTTTTGGCATCTGTAGCTCATCTCCTACAATTCTCACTTCCCTCTTTGAGGCTGAGAAAGCTTACAGGACCATTAACTTGTTCCGTTTCGCCATTTCTTCCACTCATCAGGGGTTTTACGGTGTCTCGGCGGGTCATCGTCCATCGGTTTCCCGGTTTCTGTGTGGATCCAGTTTGGCCCGTCCTCCACGGCCGCGGTTTTCTACGACCTGGGACGTTTCTGTGGTCTTGTCCTTTTTGTCTTCTTGGCCTGTTATTTCGGACCCCTCGTTGCGTCAGCTATCTGCGAATTTGGTAGCTCTCTCTTTTGTCTCATCTCTTGTTAGTGGGTTTTCGTTGTCAGGGCTCTTGATAACTATGCGCGGTCTTTTTCGCCCGGTGGCGTCACTTTTGACATCTCGCGTCATACTAAGACCGACATCAGATTGGTCCCCTACCCTAATTTTCCTTCTTCCCCTGCCTTTTGCCCGGTTGATTGCTTACGGAAGTACGTTCCCGGACTAGAGCCCATCGGTCCCCCGCAGTGCCTCAACTTTTTCTTTCGCTTCGCCTTCCGTTCAGGCCGGTTTCTGGCCCAACTTTGGCGCGTTAGCTCACATGGGTCATTTCCCTTGCGGGGATAGATACGTCCACCTTTACCACCCATTCTGTTGGAAGTGCGTCGGCCACTTCCTTGGCGGTCTCGGGGGTCCGTCTGGAGGACATCTTGCCTTTGGCGGTTTGGTCTAGCGCCACCACTTTTAGAGAACATTATTTTCGTCCTTACCCTCACTTGTTTTCCTCTCTAGTCTATCAGCTTTGAACTTGCAATATTAACCTCCATGTCTTGCTGTAAAACTTAATGATTTTCTTAGTCTGCGACGTAAAGTCATAGTTTTATTAAAGACACTGAGGCGAGTATTGCCCTCCCTTTCCCACCCTTCTGTCTAGTCTATTCGGCTCTTGGGTGTAATATTGTCTAATCATATTATTATATTATTGTTCGATTATCGTATTTTTGTATTGTTATTTTATTATTGTTTTACTTGAATCGTATTTATAGCCATTATTGCTGAGATGATTTTTATTGTCTGTTCTCCGCTGCTGTCAAGGGTTATCTTTCGTGCCTAGTGGACTTGATTTCCCTGCTTACCCTGGCCATTTGGTCTGTTTTTCTCTCTTTTCAGGTTGAACGCCATGCTGTCTCATGATCTTGCATCTTCAGTTGTTCTGTTCCCACAGTGTGGCTATGTTGGCTTTGTTGAGGGGCGCCATCTGCTGTAGGCCTCTCCGTTTGGGCTTGCGGTTCTGAGTTCCGGTTGTGATAATTTGGCATCTGATTCGCGAAAAAACAGGAAGATCTGCATGAGGAATGGCCTATTATAGGGGCTGTAGGGGTGGGCCCTTGTGTTACCATGGTTACCTTTTTGCATATGTAAATTTCTTTGCTGCTATTGGTGGTCAGTAAAGGAAGAGAATGCAATACTCGCCTCCGTGTCTTTAATAAAACTATGACTTTACGTCGTAGACTAAGAAAATCATTAAGTTATACTCAGTTCCTGCCCACATTACCAATGCTGGTCTCTCTGATGCTGCTAACTCCTGCTGCTACCACCATGTACATTGCTTTTTGAGGGCTGTCCACTAGAGTTCCTCATACTACTCCTTATTATAAATCCTGTCACTACTGTGTATAATCATGTTAAGTTATACTCAGTTCCTGCCCACATTACCAATGCTGGTCTCTCTGCTGCTGCTGACTCCTGCTGCTACCACTATGTATGTTGCTTTTTGGGGGCTGTCCACTAGAGTTCCTCATACTACTCCTCTTCATAAATTCTGCGACTACTGTGTATAATCATGTTGAGTCATAGTCAGTTCCTGTCCACATTACCAATGCTGGTCTCTCTGCTGCTGCTGACTCCTACTGCTACCACCATGTACATTGCTTTTTAGTGGCTGTCCACATGAGTTCCTCTTACTACTCCTCATTATAAATCCTGTCACTGCTGTGTATAATCATGTTGAGTTATACTCAGTTCCTTTCCACATTACCAATGCTGGTCTCTCTGCTGCTACTGCTGACTCCTGCTGCTACCACCATGTACATTGCTTTTTGGGGGCTGTCCACTAGAGTTCCTCATACTACTCCTCTTCATAAATTCTGCCACTACCGTGTATAATCATGTTGAGTTATACTCAGTTCCTGTCCACATTACCAATGCTGGTCTCTCTGCTGCTGCTGACTCCTGCTGCTACCCCCATGTACATTGTTTTTTGGGGGCTGTCCACTAGAGTTCCTCATACTACTCCTCTTCATAAATTCTGCCACTACCGTGTATAATCATGTTGAGTTATACTCAGTTCCTGTCCACAGTACCAATGCTGGTCTCTCTGCTGCTGCTGACTCCTGCTGCTACCACCATGTACATTGTTTTTTAGTGGCTGTCCACACAAGTTCCTCATACTACTCCTCATTATAAATGCTGTCACTACTGTGTATAATTGCATGATTTTCCTATTTTATGACGTAAAGTCATGATTTTATTAAAGACACGGAGGCGAGTATTGCTTCAACTCTCTTTACTGTCCACCATAGCAGCAAAGGAAAAAGACAGTACAATCATTAAAAACTATAGCAACCAGCTCCTCCCATCCATCCCAATATATAAGGGCTCAACCCCTGGGATCCTCCTCTTTCTTTGTGCGACCAAACACCGCCGAACACTCTGTAACTTGGAACCCTAAACTGTATCCGGCAACAAAGAGAAAACCGTAGACGGCCGACATCTTTAACGGAAGGAGGGCCATGCACTAGCGCCCGATCTGGAGTTTGAACAAAGATCTGGGTGACAATCCTCAAACGGAAAGACGTCTCAACCTGTAGAGGGAAAGAAAAATCGAAAATAAAGAAACGAACCGGAGGCCGACAAGCAGATGATTAACAACTAGAGATATAGGCAAACAAAAGGAAATAATGCGTCATATAACTGTAAAATATATAAAGAACTAAACGTACGAAAACAAAAAAGACTCACAGGGTGGGCATACAAGGGAGGGCAATACTCGCCTCCGTGTCTTTAATAAAATCATGACTTTACGTCATAAAATAGGAAAATCATGCAATTTTATAACAAGACACGGAGGCTCATATTGCAAGTTTAAAGCTGAGATACCACAGACGCGAAGGCATGCGAACGAGGTCGAAAGTAGAACTCTCGAAAGGTAGAGACCCTGGACCAGTCAGCTAGTTTCATGACATCCTCCAGGCGTGCTCCCAACACCGCCATAGAGGTAGCCGATGCACTGCGGACTGAATGGGCTGTGAAGATTCCCCTGTCTATGCCTGCTAGGCCAAGAATCCATTTTACCCAACGAGAAAGGGTAACACTGGTCACTGGAGTGTAAGGTCTGCGAAAAGAAATAAACAAATGAGGGAACTCGGAGGAACGTAAAGAAGACGTACGGAACTCATACTCCTGCAGGCAAGCTACTGGGCAAAGCTGCGGAGAATGCAGAAAATAAGGATAAACCACCGAACAAATGTTTGTTTTCGTCCGTCTAGAGATATTGAACTGAACTCCCTCCGGGGTAAACGAACGTGCGTCATATTCTAAGGCTCGAACGTCCGACACGCGCTTACAAGAAATTAAGCAAAACAATGTGTAACGGACCGTTACGCACACAACTCCGTTTAGGCGATATTCCCTTTTCCGGATAGACCAGCAGCTACTGCAATCACCAACTTCCCGAACTGCAAACCACACGAATTCACCAACTTCCGAACAAGAGACACACGAACCCTGGAAGCAGCCGAACAGGAAAAGCAATATGAACAGCTTACACTCCTGGCAATCAGCATACAGTCATATCCCCCAATAACGAGACGATACTTCGTTTTGAGGGTCAAGCAGGAACTCTACCTTTTATTAAGGGCTACCTGCCCGGTATTTATCCAGGTCTCCCACCTGGTGGACACTCCCTAGAGGACCAGAAGGAAGACTGCGACACGGGATACAGCAGCCAATCACACACATTGGGACAATACAGACACCCCAGCATATCCCTCCCTCTGCCTGTGATACAATCACCCTACATGGGTAATGCAATCACCACAGGCAGGAGAATACACAATGTCTTCTGTCCTGGAGACAATTGAGGAGTCATTCAATTATCTCTCAGGACAAAGGGAAATCGCCAATACACATGTGGGGACAATAGGACAGACATCACTATTCAATACACAATGTCCCACCCTTTACAATACACAGACATTTAACATATTCCCAGAAGGCTTGGATCTGAGCGCTCAATATATCCAAGGATAGAGGCAGACTCCATTGAGCACATGGTTGCAAAAGGACATAAAATTACACAATGTTACATAAAACATATACATGCAACATATCCCCAGATAGCTTAGGTCTGAGCGCACATTATGGAATGGCGCTCAGACCACACATGTCCAGTTCAATTGCCATGGAGCTAAGGTCTTTCCCATAGTCTTTCATTATACGAATGGGCTCCATAGCAGGGCTATCTGGGGCATCACCGGTCAAACAGGACAAGCATACATGGGGCCATAGTCGCAGGGCAGGAGGCGAGCAAGCAGTCCCTTCCAGGAAACTGGGGCAGACTCTGGTACAGGGTCCAGTCCGCTACACAATGTGACTAGTTTGGCGGATAGCTGGCGGAGGGACAATTGAGAATTTGGCGCCCACTCAGAAAAGAAGTTCAAAACTACACATACATCCCAGGTGGTAGAAAACGCGGCTTGGGAGGTCTGGAGAGACGAGATCCCTTCAGTAGACAGCACACAAGTGGGTGTTGACCCGCAGGGCATCCATCGAAACCTATGTGTCTAGAGGAGATAGCTGACCTATAGAGATTGATCGTACGGTATGCTTTCCCCACGTCATAAAGTGAGGATAAAACGACAAAACCGGGCTCATAGGTGCACGAAGGGGATCCACATTGTGGTCTCCACACCAACTAGCCCAAGAGTCCCAGGCGGCTCTATAAGCACGTCGTGTTCCTGGGGCCCATGCGCTTCCAATAGGAAAGCAGTTGTTTCCGAAACTTCTGACACCTCGCCGGAATTCCTGATACTCTGCATGCCAGGAGACGAAGGGAACCTGATGAGAGCAGTGGATGAGGTTCTCCTGTTGGGCCTAGGAGTAGAAAGGGATGCAGGAGGAGAGGGTAGTCAACTAGAAGATCCATCATTTGCGGAAACCAAGACTGGGCTTTCCAAAGGGACAGGACGAGAATCAAATCCGCCAACTGATGCTGAACCTGAAGAAGGACCCGGGAATGAGAGCGAAATGGGGAAACGATACATCAATGCACCTCCCCACGGTTAAAGAAACGCGTCCACCGCCTCTGCAAGAGGATCCGGCCGCCAGCTGAAGAACCGGGGCAGTTGGGCGTTCAAACGGGATGCGAACAGATCTATAGATGGAGGACCCCAGCGAGATGATAAAGTTCGGAACACCGCTACATCTAGCTTCCAATCGCTGGAATCCGAGATGTAGCGAGAATTCCAGTCCGCTAACGAATTGTGGGGGCCCGGAAGATGTTCCGCCACCACCATGATGCTCTTGGCAAGGCAAAATTCCCAGAAATCCTTCGCTAGGTTGGTTAAAACTGAAGAGCGTGTCCCGCCCATACCATTGACGTATCGAACTGCAGAGATGTTGTCCATCCGCAGTCTGATACAAGTCGTGACGGTGCCATTGGCGAAGCTGCGAATCGCCAACGAACCTGCCAAAAACTCCAAACCGTTGATATGGAGACAGGACTCCTCCGGGGACCAGGGAACCCCCTAGTGGAGACCCCATTGCAGTGTGCTCCCCAACCGTGTAAACTGGCGTCTGACTCTATCACAAGGTCTGGTTGGGGACCAAATATAGCCTGGCTGTTCCATATCGAGAGATTCTGTATCCACCAACGCAACTCGTCTTTGGTTTCTCTGTCCAATAGGATGGTGTCGGCATAGGAGGCACCCACGCGAAGGTGAGCGATCTTGAGTCGCTGAAGGGCTCTGTAGTGCAAGGGGGCTGGAAAAAATAGCTTGAATGGAGGATGCAAGAAGTCCGATCAAGCGGGCCAGGTGATGGAGTGACAAGTGCGGCCGTAGTAATGTATAGAGTAGTTCCTTGCGGATCGTGCGGATTTTGGTGAGGGGAAGGTTGAGTGTGAGAGCGAGCGAATCCACTCTGAACCCCAGAAACTCTATCAAAGTGGAAGGTGTCAGGCAAGATTTCTCGTGGTTTATGATAAACCCCAGGTTCGAGAGAAGGTTGACAGCCATGGACAGGTGTGTGCGAAGGAGGGAGGGATTTTGCGCCATGATTAGAGATGAGCGAACACCTGGATGTTCGGGTTTGAGAGGTTCGGCCGAACTTCCGGAAAATGTCCGGGTTCGTGATCCGAACTCAACCCGAACTTCATCCCGAACCCGAACCCCATAGAAGTCAATGGGGACCCGAACTTTTGGGCACTAAAAAGCCTGTAAAAGACTCCCGGAAAGGGCTAGAGGGCTGCAAAAGGCAGCAAAATGTAGGTAAATCCCTGCAAACAAATGTAGATAGGTAAATGAACTAAAATAAAATAAAATAAATAAAAATTAACCAATATCAATTGGAGAGAGGTCCCACATCAAGGAATCATGCGTCATATAAACCCCCACCGGAGAAGGCCACTCATTTATTTTGGACCAGCACCCAGACAGAGGATACAGGTCCCACAGCAAGGAATCATGCGTCATATCAACCACCACCGGAGAAGGCCACTCATGTATTTTGGACCAGCAACCAGACAGAGGAGAGAGGTCCCACATCAAGGAATCATGCGTCATATCAACCACCAACGGAGAAGGCCACTCTCATTTATTTCGGCCCAGCACCCAGACAGAGGATACAGGTCCCACAGCAAGGAATCATGCGTCATATCAACCACCACCGGAGAAGGCCACTCTCATGTATTTTGGACCAGCACCCAGACAGAGGAGAGAGGTCTCTCTGATGCTGCTAACTCCTGCTGCTACCACCATGTACATTGCTTTTTGAGGGCTGTCCACTAGAGTTCCTCATACTACTCCTTATTATAAATCCTGTCACTACTGTGTATAATCATGTTAAGTTATACTCAGTTCCTGCCCACATTACCAATGCTGGTCTCTCTGCTGCTGCTGACTCCTGCTGCTACCACTATGTATGTTGCTTTTTGGGGGCTGTCCACTAGAGTTCCTCATACTACTCCTCTTCATAAATTCTGCGACTACTGTGTATAATCATGTTGAGTCATAGTCAGTTCCTGTCCACATTACCAATGCTGGTCTCTCTGCTGCTGCTGACTCCTACTGCTACCACCATGTACATTGCTTTTTAGTGGCTGTCCACATGAGTTCCTCTTACTACTCCTCATTATAAATCCTGTCACTGCTGTGTATAATCATGTTGAGTTATACTCAGTTCCTTTCCACATTACCAATGCTGGTCTCTCTGCTGCTACTGCTGACTCCTGCTGCTACCACCATGTACATTGCTTTTTGGGGGCTGTCCACTAGAGTTCCTCATACTACTCCTCTTCATAAATTCTGCCACTACCGTGTATAATCATGTTGAGTTATACTCAGTTCCTGTCTACATTACCAATGCTGGTCTCTCTGCTGCTGCTGACTCCTGCTGCTACCCCCATGTACATTGTTTTTTGGGGGCTGTCCACTAGAGTTCCTCATACTACTCCTCTTCATAAATTCTGCCACTACCGTGTATAATCATGTTGAGTTATACTCAGTTCCTGTCCACAGTACCAATGCTGGTCTCTCTGCTGCTGCTGACTCCTGCTGCTACCACCATGTACATTGTTTTTTAGTGGCTGTCCACACAAGTTCCTCATACTACTCCTCATTATAAATGCTGTCACTACTGTGTATAATTGCATGATTTTCCTATTTTATGACGTAAAGTCATGATTTTATTAAAGACACGGAGGCGAGTATTGCTTCAACTCTCTTTACTGTCCACCATAGCAGCAAAGGAAAAAGACAGTACAATCATTAAAAAACTATAGCAACCAGCTCCTCCCATCCATCCCAATATATAAGGGCTCAACCCCCCTGGGATCCTCCTCTTTCTTTGTGCGACCAAACACCGCCGAACACTCTGTAACTTGGAACCCTAAACTGTATCCGGCAACAAAGAGAAAACCGTAGACGGCCGACATCTTTAACGGAAGGAGGGCCATGCACTAGCGCCGATCTGGAGTTTGAACAAAGATCTGGGTGACAATCCTCAAACGGAAAGACGTCTCAACCTGTAGAGGGAAAGAAAAATCGAAAATAAAGAACGAACCGGAGGCCGACAAGCAGATGATTAACAACTAGAGATATAGGCAAACAAAAGGAAATAATGCGTCATATAACTGTAAAATATATAAAGAACTAAACGTACGAAAACAAAAAAGACTCACAGGGTGGGCATACAAGGGAGGGCAATACTCGCCTCCGTGTCTTTAATAAAATCATGACTTTACGTCATAAAATAGGAAAATCATGCAATTTTATAACAAGACACGGAGGCTCATATTGCAAGTTTAAAGCTGAGATACCACAGACGCGAAGGCATGCGAACGAGGTCGAAAGTAGAACTCTCGAAAGGTAGAGACCCTGGACCAGTCAGCTAGTTTCATGACATCCTCCAGGCGTGCTCCCGACACCGCCATAGAGGTAGCCGATGCACTGCGGACTGAATGGGCTGTGAAGATTCCCCTGTCTATGCCTGCTAGGCCAAGAATCCATTTTACCCAACGAGAAAGGGTAACACTGGTCACTGGAGTGTAAGGTCTGCGAAAAGAAATAAACAAATGAGGGAACTCGGAGGAACGTAAAGAAGACGTGCGGAACTCATACTCCTGCAGGCAAGCTACTGGGCAAAGCTGCGGAGAATGCAGAAAATAAGGATAAACCACCGAACAAATGTTTGTTTTCGTCCGTCTAGAGATATTGAACTGAACTCCCTCCGGGGTAAACGAACGTGCGTCATATTCTAAGGCTCGAACGTCCGACACGCGTTTACAAGAAATTAAGCAAAACAATGTGTAACGGACCGTTACGCACACAACTCCGTTTAGGCGATATTCCCTTTTCCGGATAGACCAGCAGCTACTGCAATCACCAACTTCCCGAACTGCAAACCACACGAATTCACCAACTTCCGAACAAGAGACACACGAACCCTGGAAGCAGCCGAACAGGAAAAGCAATATGAACAGCTTACACTCCTGGCAATCAGCATACAGTCATATCCCCCCCAATAACGAGACGATACTTCGTTTTGAGGGTCAAGCAGGAACTCTACCTTTTATTAAGGGCTACCTGCCCGGTATTTATCCAGGTCTCCCACCTGGTGGACACTCCCCTAGAGGACCAGAAGGAAGACTGCGACACGGGATACAGCAGCCAATCACACACATTGGGACAATACAGACACCCCCAGCATATCCCTCCCCTCTGCCTGTGATACAATCACCCTACATGGGTAATGCAATCACCACAGGCAGGAGAATACACAATGTCTTCTGTCCTGGAGACAATTGAGGAGTCATTCAATTATCTCTCAGGACAAAGGGAAATCGCCAATACACATGTGGGGACAATAGGACAGACATCACTATTCAATACACAATGTCCCACCCTTTACAATACACAGACATTTAACATATTCCCAGAAGGCTTGGATCTGAGCGCTCAATATATCCAAGGATAGAGGCAGACTCCATTGAGCACATGGTTGCAAAAGGACATAAAATTACACAATGTTACATAAAACATATACATGCAACATATCCCCAGATAGCTTAGGTCTGAGCGCACATTATGGAATGGCGCTCAGACCACACATGTCCAGTTCAATTGCCATGGAGCTAAGGTCTTTCCCATAGTCTTTCATTATACGAATGGGCTCCATAGCAGGGCTATCTGGGGCATCACCGGTCAAACAGGACAAGCATACATGGGGCCATAGTCGCAGGGCAGGAGGCGAGCAAGCAGTCCCTTCCAGGAAACTGGGGCAGACTCTGGTACAGGGTCCAGTCCGCTACACAATGTGACTAGTTTGGCGGATAGCTGGCGGAGGGACAATTGAGAATTTGGCGCCCACTCAGAAAAGAAGTTCAAAACTACACATACATCCCAGGTGGTAGAAAACGCGGCTTGGGAGGTCTGGAGAGACGAGATCCCTTCAGTAGACAGCACACAAGTGGGTGTTGACCCGCAGGGCATCCATCGAAACCTATGTGTCTAGAGGAGATAGCTGACCTATAGAGATTGATCGTACGGTATGCTTTCCCCACGTCATAAAGTGAGGATAAAACGACAAAACCGGGCTCATAGGTGCACGAAGGGGATCCACATTGTGGTCTCCACACCAACTAGCCCAAGAGTCCCAGGCGGCTCTATAAGCACGTCGTGTTCCTGGGGCCCATGCGCTTTCCAATAGGAAAGCAGTTGTTTCCGAAACTTCTGACACCTCGCCGGAATTCCTGATACTCTGCATGCCAGGAGACGAAGGGAACCTGATGAGAGCAGTGGATGAGGTTCTCCTGTTGGGCCTAGGAGTAGAAAGGGATGCAGGAGGAGAGGGTAGTCAACTAGAAGATCCATCATTTGCGGAAACCAAGACTGGGCTTTCCAAAGGGACAGGACGAGAATCAAATCCGCCAACTGATGCTGAACCTGAAGAAGGACCCGGGGAATGAGAGCGAAATGGGGGAAACGCATACATCAATGCACCTCCCCACGGTTAAAGAAACGCGTCCACCGCCTCTGCAAGAGGATCCGGCCGCCAGCTGAAGAACCGGGGCAGTTGGGCGTTCAAACGGGATGCGAACAGATCTATAGATGGAGGACCCCAGCGAGATGATAAAGTTCGGAACACCGCTACATCTAGCTTCCAATCGCTGGAATCCGAGATGTAGCGAGAATTCCAGTCCGCTAACGAATTGTGGGGGCCCGGAAGATGTTCCGCCACCACCATGATGCTCTTGGCAAGGCAAAATTCCCAGAAATCCTTCGCTAGGTTGGTTAAAACTGAAGAGCGTGTCCCGCCCATACCATTGACGTATCGAACTGCAGAGATGTTGTCCATCCGCAGTCTGATACAAGTCGTGACGGTGCCATTGGCGAAGCTGCGAATCGCCAACGAACCTGCCAAAAACTCCAAACCGTTGATATGGAGACAGGACTCCTCCGGGGACCAGGGAACCCCTAGTGGAGACCCCATTGCAGTGTGCTCCCAACCGTGTAAACTGGCGTCTGACTCTATCACAAGGTCTGGTTGGGGACCAAATATAGCCTGGCTGTTCCATATCGAGAGATTCTGTATCCACCAACGCAACTCGTCTTTGGTTTCTCTGTCCAATAGGATGGTGTCGGCATAGGAGGCACCCACGCGAAGGTGAGCGATCTTGAGTCGCTGAAGGGCTCTGTAGTGCAAGGGGGCTGGAAAAAATAGCTTGAATGGAGGATGCAAGAAGTCCGATCAAGCGGGCCAGGTGATGGAGTGACAAGTGCGGCCGTAGTAATGTATAGAGTAGTTCCTTGCGGATCGTGCGGATTTTGGTGAGGGGAAGGTTGAGTGTGAGAGCGAGCGAATCCACTCTGAACCCCAGAAACTCTATCGAAGTGGAAGGTGTCAGGCAAGATTTCTCGTGGTTTATGATAAACCCCAGGTTCGAGAGAAGGTTGACAGCCATGGACAGGTGTGTGCGAAGGAGGGAGGGATTTTGCGCCATGATTAGAGATGAGCGAACACCTGGATGTTCGGGTTTGAGAGGTTCGGCCGAACTTCCGGAAAATGTCCGGGTTCGTGATCCGAACTCAACCCGAACTTCATCCCGAACCCGAACCCCATAGAAGTCAATGGGGACCCGAACTTTTGGGCACTAAAAAGCCTGTAAAAGACTCCCGGAAAGGGCTAGAGGGCTGCAAAAGGCAGCAAAATGTAGGTAAATCCCCTGCAAACAAATGTAGATAGGTAAATGAACTAAAATAAAATAAAATAAATAAAAATTAACCAATATCAATTGGAGAGAGGTCCCACATCAAGGAATCATGCGTCATATAAACCCCCACCGGAGAAGGCCACTCTCATTTATTTTGGACCAGCACCCAGACAGAGGATACAGGTCCCACAGCAAGGAATCATGCGTCATATCAACCACCACCGGAGAAGGCCACTCATGTATTTTGGACCAGCAACCAGACAGAGGAGAGAGGTCCCACATCAAGGAATCATGCGTCATATCAACCACCAACGGAGAAGGCCACTCTCATTTATTTCGCCCAGCACCCAGACAGAGGATACAGGTCCCACAGCAAGGAATCATGCGTCATATCAACCACCACCGGAGAAGGCCACTCTCATGTATTTTGGACCAGCACCCAGACAGAGGAGAGAGGACCCACATCAAGGAATCATGCGTCATATCAACCCCCACCGGAGAAGGCCACTTCATTTATTTTGGACCAGCACCCAGACAGAGGAGATAGGTCCCACAGCAAGGAATCATGCGTCATATCAACCACCAACGGAGAAGGCCACTCTCATTTATTTGGGACCAGCACCCAGACAGAGGATACAGGTCCCACAGCAAGGAATCATGCGTCATATCAACCACCACCGGAGAAGGCCACTCTCATGTATTTTGGACCAGCACCCAGACAGAGGAGAGAGGTCCCACATCAAGGAATCATGCGTCATATCAACCCCCACCGGAGAAGGCCACTCTCATTTATTTTGGATCAGCACCCAGACAGAGGATACAGGTCCCACAGCAAGGAATCATGCGTCATATCAACCCCCACCGGAGAAGGCCACTCTCATGTATTTTGGACCAGCACCCAGACAGAGGAGAGAGGTTTTCACAGCAGAGAATCAGGCATTTAGATCACCCACCACAGGAGTAGGCCACCATTTAATGGGACCCCGGCAACCATGTCAGATGGCACAAACATCAGCTTCACATCACCCAGCACAAGAGAAGGCCACTTTGATAGACTTTGACCCCTGCACCCAGACGGAGGAGAGAGGTTTTCACAGCAGAGAATCATGCATTTAGATCACCCACCACAGGAGTAGGCCACCATTTAATGGGACCCCGGCAACCATGTCAGATGGCACAAACATCAGCTTCACATCACCCAGCACAAGAGAAGGCCACTTTTAGAGACTTTGACCCCTGCAGCCACACGGAGGAGAGAGGTCCCACAGCAGAGATTCAGGCATTTATATCAGCCAGCACAGGAGAAGGCCGCTTTCAGTGACTTAGGCCTTAGCACCGACACAGAGGAGACAGGTCAGATAGCACAAGCATCAGTTTTACATCAACCACCACAGGAGAAGGGCACTTTTAGAGACCTTGACCCCTGCAGCCACACGGAGGAGAGAGGTCCCACAGCAGAGAATCAGGAATTTCGATCACCCACCACAGGAGAAGGCCGCTTTCAGTGACTTTGGCCCCCTGCACCCACACAAAGGAGACATGTCAGACAGCACAAGTATAACATTCATATCACCCAGCACAGGAGAAGGACACTTTCATGTACTTTGGCCCCGGCACCCAGACAGAGGGAAGGTTCATTCAACTCTGGGTTGCACCTCAAGATCCTACTTAATTTCAAAATTGATTTTTCAATGAAGAAGTGGCCAGGAGTACAAGACAACATGGTTTAAGGCAGTTATTAAGGACTACTCTGCACAAGGGAGGGTCAGGTCTTGTGGGATCCATGCCTGGTTCATTTTTATAAACGTCAGCTTGTCCACGTTGGCTGCGGACAGGCGGCTGCGTTTGTCAGTAATGACGCCCCTGCCGTGCTGAATACACGTTCAGATAAAACGCTGGCCGCCGGGCAGGCCAGCACCTCCAAGGCATAACATGCTAATTCTGGCCACGTGGACAATTTGGAAACCCAGAAGTTGAATGGGGCCGAACCATCCGTCAGTACGTGGAGTTGTGTGCAGACGTACTGTTCAACCATGTTAGTGAAATGTTGCCTCCTGCTAACACGTTCCGTATCAGGTGGTGGGGCAGTTAGCTGTGGCGTGGAGACAAAACTTTTCCACATTCCTGCCATGCTAACCCTGCCCTCAGAGGAGCTGGCCGTGACACTGCTGCGTGGGCGACCTCTAGCTCCTCCTCTGCCTTGGCCTTGGCCTTCCACCTGTTCCCCTGTGACAGTTGGGAATGCTCTCAGGAGCGCGTCTACCAGTGTGCGCTTGTACTCGCGCATCTTCCTATCACGCTCCAGTGCAGGAAGTAAAGTGGGCACATTGTCTTTGTACCCTGGATCCAGCAGGGTGGCCACCCAGTAGTCAGCACACGTTTAAATGTTGGCAACTCTGCTGTCGTTGCGCAGGCACTGCAGCATGTAATCGCTCATGTGTGCCAGGCTCCCCAGATGTAAGGACAAGCTGTCCTCTGTGGGAGGCGTATCGTCATCATCCTCTGTATCCCCCCAGCCACGCACCAGGGATGTGCCTGCGCTGTGCTGGGTGCCACCCCGCTGTGAACCTGCTTCATCCTCATCCTCCTCCACCTCCTCCTCATCCTCCTCGTCCTCCAGTAGTGGTCCCTGGCTGGCCACATTTGTACCTGCCCTCTGCTGTTGCAAAAAACCTCCCTCTGAGCCACTTCTAACAGACTGGCCTGAAAGTGCTAAAAACGACCCGTCATCCTCCTTCTCCTCCTCCTGGCCCTGGCCCACCTACTCTTCCATCATCGCCCTAAGCGTTTTCTCTAGGAGACATAGAATTGGTATTGTCACGCTGATAACAGTGGCATCGCCACTGGCCATGTTGGTGGCTTACTCGAAACAGCGCAACAGGGCACACAGGTCTCGCATGGAGGCCCAATCATTGGTGGTGAAGTGGTGCTGTTCCGCAGTGCGACTGACCCGTGCGTGCTGCAGCTGAAACTCCACTATGGCCTGCTGCTGCTCGCACAGTCTCTACAGCATGTGCAGCGGCAGGATGTGAATGCCGGAAGCGCGCACAGACGGCCCGCACTTTATGCAGCAGCTCTGACATGTCTGGGTAGTTGTGAATGAACTTTTGCACCACCAAATTCAGCACATGCGCCAGGCAAGGGATGTGCGTCAAACCGGCTAGTCCCAGAGCTGCCACGAGATTTCGCCCATTATCGCACACCACCAGGCCGGGCTTGAGTCCCACCGGCAGCAACCACTGGTCGGTCTGTTGTTCAATAACCCGCCACAACTCCTGCGCGGTGTGGGGCCTGTCCCCCAAACATATGAGTTTCAGAATGGCCTGCTGACGTTTACCCCGGGCTGTGCTGAAGTTGGTGGTGAAGGTGTGTGGCTGACTGGATGAGCTGGTGGAAGCAGAGGAGGAGGAGGAGGAAGCCGAGTAGGAGGAGGAGGCTACAGGAGGCAAAGAATGATGCCCTGTGATCCTTGGCGGCGGAAGGACGCGCGCCAAGGAACTCTCCGCCTGGGGCCCAGCCGCCACTACATTTACCCAGTGTGCAGTTAGGGAGATATAGCGTCCCTGGCCGTGCTTACTGGTCCACGTATCTGTGGTTAGGTGGACCTTGCCACAAATGGCGTTGCGCAGTGCACACTTGATTTTATCGGACACTTGCATGTGCAGGGAAGGCACGGCTGTCTTGGAGAAGTAGTGGCGGCTGGGAACCACATACTGGGGGACAGCCATGGCCATCAGCTGTTTGAAGCTGTCTGTGTCCATCAGCCGGAATGACAGCATTTCAAAGGCCAGTAGTTTAGAAATGCTGGCATTCAGGCCAAGGGCTCGAGGGTGACTAGGTGGGAATTTGCGCTTCCTCTCAAAGGTTTGAGAGATGGAGAGCTGAACGCTGCTGTGTGAAATAGTGGAGACGCTAGGTGACGGTGGCGGTGGTGGTGGTGGTGTCGGTGGCACATCCTCTGTTTGCTGCTCGGCAGGTGGCAACATTCCTCTCGAGGCAGAAGCCGAGGCAGCAGCGGTAGAGGGAGCAGGGGGAGCCTGAGCGGGTTCCTTGTTTTTAAGGTTTTAAGGTGTGTACTCCACTGAAGTTCATGCTTTGCATGTAGATGCCTGATCATGCAGGTGGTGCTCAGGTTAAGAACGTTAATGCCTCGCCTCAGGGTCTGATGGCACAGCGTGCAAACCACTCTGGTCTTGTCCTCAGCACATTGTTTGAAGAAGTGCCATGCCAGGGAACTCCTTGAAGATGCCTTTGGGGTGCTGGGTCCCTGTTGGCGCTGGCCAATAGCAGGCAAACTCTCTGGACGGCGGCTGTTCTGCTTTTGCCCCCTGCTCCCTCTTTGGCTTCGCTGTTGTCTCGGTCTCACCACTACCTCTTCCTCTGAACTCTTTAAGTCAGCGGCACGACCTTTAGTCCATGTGGGGTCTAAAACCTCATCGTCCTCTGCATCGTCTTCCACCCAGTCTTCCTCCCTGACCTCCTCCTGTTCAGTCTGCACACTGCAATAAGACGCGGCAGTGGGCACCTGTGTTTCGTCATCATCAGAGACTCGGTCACTCTGCTGTGGTGGTATTCCCATGTCCTCATCTGGATACATAAGTGGTTGTGCGTCAGTGCATGGAATGTCTTCCACCGCTGGGGAAGGGCTAGGTGGACGCCCCTGGAAAACCGTGGGAGCAGAGTCTTCAAACAGAATAAGAGACTGCTGCATAACTTGAGGCTCAGCCAGTTTCCCTGATATGCATGGGGGTGATGTGACAGACTGATGGGCTTGGTTTTCAGGTGCCACATGTGCGCTTTCCGCAGAAGACTGGGCGGAAGACAATGTGGTGAACGTGCTGGAAGCACTGTCGGCCACCCAATCGACTAATGCCTGTACCTGCTCAGGCCTTACCATCCTCATAACGGCATTGGGCCCCACCAAATATCGCTGTAAATTCTGCCGGCTACTTGAGGGAGTTGGTTCACTACTTTGTGCGCCTGAGGCCGAACGGCCCCGTCCTCTGCCAGCAACAGAGGCTCCACGGACACCACCATGACCGCGTCCTCGTCCCTTAATAGAATATTTCCTCATTGTTGCGATTCAACTCGCACCACAATAAAATATATTATTTTTTAGCCCCAAAATTCCCACACTGGAAGATATAATTCCTTTTTCTGGTATTAATTACAAGAAAACTGCTGCAAATTGGACACCAGAATTTTTAAAATGATAGTTTTGGTACATAGATTCCCACACGGGGAGATATAATTCCTTTTTACAGGAGTAAAAACGTGAGGCCTAGTGTTTTTGGTCTACCAAACACCAGATTGATTAAATTGGCCTTTTTTTCACCAAAATTACAACACTGGACAATAATGCCTTTTGGCGGTATTAATTACAAGAAAACTGCTGCAAAATTGAAATCAGAATTTTTTAAAATGCTAGTTTTGGTACATAGATTCCCACACGGGGAGATATAATTCCTTTTTAAAGGAGTAAAAACGTGAGGCCTAGTGTTTTTGGTCTACCAAACACCAGATTGATTAAATTGGCCTTTTTTTCACCAAAATTACAACACTGGACAATAATGCCTTTGGCGGTATTAATTACAAGAACACTGCTGCTAATTGGACACCAGAATTTTTATAATGCTAGTTTTGGTACATAGGTCCCACACGGGGAGATATAATTCCTTTTTACAGGAGTGAAAACGTGAGGCCTAGTGTTTTTGGTCTACCAAACACCAGATTGATTAAATTGGCCTTTTTTTTCACCAAAATTACAACACTGGACAATAATGCCTTTTGGCGGTATTATTTACAAGAAAACTGCTGCAAAGTGGACACCAGAATTTTTAATATGCTAGTTTTGGTACATAGAATCCCACACGGGAGATATAATTCCTTTTACAGGAGTAAAACGTGAGGCCTAGTGTTTTTGGTCTACCAAACACCAGATTGATTAAATTGGCCTTTTTTTCACCAAAATTACAACACTGGACAATAATGCCTTTTGGCGGTATTAATTACAAGAACACTGCTGCTAATTGGACACCAGAATTTTTATAATGCTAGTTTTGGTACATAGGTCCCACACGGGGAGATATAATTCCTTTTTATAGGAGTGAAAACGTGAGGCCTAGTGTTTTTGGTCTAACAAACACCAGATTGATTAAATTGGCCTTTTTTTTCACCAAAATTACAACACTGGACAATAATGCCTTTTGGCGGTATTATTTACAAGAAAACTGCTGCAAAGTGGACACCAGAATTTTTAATATGCTAGTTTTGGTACATAGAATCCCACACGGGGAGATATAATTCCTTTTTACAGGAGTAAAAACGTGAGGCCTAGTGTTTTTGGTCTACCAAACACCAGATTGATTAAATTGGCCTTTTTTTCACCAAAATTACAACACTGGACAATAATGCCTTTTGGCGGTATTATTTACAAGAATACTGCTGCAAATAGGACATCTGAAGTTTTAAAATGCTAGTTTGGGTACATAGATTCCCACACGGGGAGATATAATTCCTTTTTACAGGAGTAAAAACGTGAGGCCTAGTGTTTTTGGTCTACTAAACACCAGGTTGATTAAATTGGCCTTTTTTTCGCCAAAATTACAACACTGGACAATAATGCCTTTTGGCGGTATTATTTACAAGAATACTGCTGCAAATAGGACATCTGAAGTTTTAAAATGCTAGTTTGGGTACATAGATTCCCACACGGGGAGATATAATTCCTTTTTACAGGAGTAAAAACGTGAGGCCTAGTGTTTTTGGTCTACCAAACACCAGATTGATTAAATTGGCCTTTTTTTCACCAAAATTACAACACTGGACAATAATGCCTTTTGGCGGTATTAATTACAAGAAAACTGCTGCAAATTTGACATCAGAATTTTTAAAATGCTAGTTTTGGTACATAGAATCCCACACGGGGAGATATAATTCCTTTTTACAGGAGTAAAAATGTGAGGCCTAGTGTTTCTGGTCTAACAAACACCAGATTGATTAAATTGGCCTTTTTTTCACCAAAATTACAACACTGGACAATAATGCCTTTTGGCGGTATTAATTACTAGAAAACTGCTGCAAATTTGACATCAGAATTTTTTAAAATGCTAGTTTTGGTATATAGATTCCCACACGGGGAGATATAATTCCTTTTTACAGGAGTAAAAACGTGAGGCCTAGTGTTTCTGGACTGGTCTAACAAACACTAGATTGATTAAATTGGCCTTTTTTTCACCAAAATTACAACACTGGACAATAATGCCTTTTGGCGGTATTATTTACAAGAAAACTGCTGCAAATAGGACATCTGAAGTTTTAAAATGCTAGTTTGGGTACATAGAAACCCTCACGGGGAGATATAATTCCTTTTTACAGGAGTAAAAACGTGAGGCTTAGTGTTTTTGGTCTACCAAACACCAGATTGATTAAATTGGCCTTTTTTTCACCAAAATTACAACACTGGACAATAATGCCTTTTGGCGGTATTATTTACAAGAATACTGCTGCAAATAGGACATCTGAAGTTTTAAAATGCTAGTTTTTGTACATAGAATCCCACACGGGGAGATATAATTCCTTTTTACAGGAGTAAAAACGTGAGGCCTAGTGTTTTTGGTCTACCAAACACCAGATTGATTAAATTGGCCTTTTTTTCACCAAAATTACAACACTGGACAATAATGCCTTTTGGCGGTATTAATTACAAGAAAACTGCTGCAAATTTGACATCAGAATTTTTTAAAATGCTAGTTTTGGTACATAGAATCCCACACGGGGAGATATAATTCCTTTTTACAGGAGTAAAAACGTGAGGCCTACTGTTTCTGTTCTAACAAACACCAGATTGATTAATTTGGCCTTTTTTTCACCAAAATTACAACAGTGGACAATAATGCCTTTTGGCGGTATTATTTACAAGAAAACTGCTGCAAATAGGACATCTGAAGTTTTAAAATGCTAGTTTTGGTACATAGATTCCCACACGGGGAGATATAATTCCTTTTTAGAGGAGTGAAAACGTGAGGCCTAGTGTTTCTGGTCTAACAAACACCAGATTGATTAAATTGGCCTTTTTTTCACCAAAATTACAACACTGGACAATAATGCCTTTTGGCGGTATTAATTACAAGAACACTGCTGCTAATTGGACACCAGAATTTTTATAATGCTAGTTTGTGTACATAAATTCCCACACTGGAAGATATAATTCCTTTTTCCGGTATTAATTACAAGAACACTGCTGCTAATTGGACACCAGAATTTTTATAATGCTAGTTTTGGTACATAGCTTCCCACACGGGAGATATAATTCCTTTTACAGGAGTGAAAACGTGAGGCCTAGTGTTTCTGGTCTAACAAACACCAGATTGATTAAATTGGCCTTTTTTTCACCAAAATTACAACACTGGACTGATATAATGCCTTTTGGCGGTATTATTTACAAGAAAACTGCTGCAAATTGGACATCTGAAGTTTTAAAATGCTAGTTTTGGTACATAGAATCCCACACGGGGAGATATAATTCCTTTTATAGGAGTAAAACGTGAGGCCTAGTGTTTCTGGACTGGTCTAACAAACGCTAGATTGATTAAATTGGCCTTTTTTCACCAAAATTACAACACTGGACAATAATGCCTTTTGGCGGTATTATTTACAAGAAAACTGCTGCAAATTGGACATCTGAATTTTTAAAATGCTAGTTTTGGTACATAGATTCCCACACGGGGAGATATAATTCCTTTTACAGGAGTGAAAACGTGAGGCCTAGTGTTTCTGGACTGGTCTAACAAACACTAGATTGATTAAATTGGCTTTTTTTTCACCAAAATTACAACACTGGACAATAATGCCTTTTGGCGGTATTAATTACAAGAGGACTGCTGGTATTTCAGAACACCGGAATTGTTAAAATGCTAGTTTTGCTAGATAAATTTCCCACACTGGGAGAAATATTGCCTAAGCCTTTTACAGTATTAATTACAACAGGAGTGCTTCTTCTGGTCTAACACCAGAATAATTTTATTATTACGGTGAAAGCTTTTTCTAATTTATATTTCTGGCACATAAAAAAAAAAAAAATTTCTGGCTGACAGTATTGGACAAAGTAGTGGCACTGGCTAGCCTAGCTAGAACAGCACATTCATGGGATTTGCTATCCAAGTGGGTTACTTTCAGTTTCACCACTGATATATTAAATATCTTTGCAGTTAGTATGGGTGACACAAGCACAGCCAAACCCCTGATGTAGTATATCTATGAAAAAATCGACTATTACATGAGATTAATGGACGTTGTGGCAGCTTTTCCTGTAGCACCACAAGTCCCAAAATGGCCGCCGCCTATCAGCCCAGTAACATGTGCCAGAAAACAGTCTGCCCAGCCAGAAAAAAAATTGACTTTGACTGAGCAGCTGAATCGCTGTTGTTCTGATTCACAGGTGTAGATTTTTAACTTCTTTGGAGCTTTGGTTTAGACTCTGTGGCAGCAAGTGCTGGCGCACCACAAGTCCCAAAATGCCACCGCCGGTCAGCCCAGTTACATGTGCCAGTAAAAATCGCTCTGGCCAGTCTCAACAAAATAGTGACTTTCAGTGAACAGCTCAGCTGAGTTGTTCTGATGCACAGGTGTAGAAAGGTAGATCATTCAATCTCTTCTTTATCCCTGCCTATCTCGCCCTCACAGAAGCTGCATCCTCTCCCTACACTAGTCAGAGCAGTGTGACGTGCGGCGCTACGTGACTCCAGCTTAAATAGAGGCTGGGTCACATGCTGCACTTGGCCAATCACAGCCATGCCATTAGTAGGCATGGCTGTGATGGGCTCTTAGGGCAAGAAGTAAACGCTAGCTGATTGGCTGCTATACAGCCCTTCAGAAAGCGGGAAGAAATCGACGAACACCGGACCCGAACCCGAACTTTTTGAAAATGTCGGGTTCGGGTCCGTGTCACGGACACCCCAAAATTCGGTACGAACCCGAACTATGCTCGAACTGTTCGCTCAACACTAGCCATGATGAGAATATCGTTTAAATAGATGATCATTCGGACCCCCCGACTGAGTAACCAGGCAACCACTGGTTTCATCACCTTGGTGAAACACCAAAGGACGGAAGAGAGACCAAATGGCAGGCAAGTGAAGCGCCAAATCTGTTCCCCCCACCGGAAATGAAGTAAGTCTCTGGAGACTGGTGACACCGGGACAGTCAAGTACGCATCTTTGAGATCTAGTTTGATCATCTAGTCGCCTGGAAGAAGCATGTCTCGTAACAGATGGATGCCCTCCATCTTGAAGTGGCGATATCGTACTATTGAATTCAAATGTTTTAGATTGATCATGGGGCGCATCTGGCCTCCCTTCTTTTGTACGAGGAACATATTGCTGATAACACCCTCAGTGTGAGCTGTGACGCGTTCTATTGCCCCCTTGAAACAGTTCTGTCAACTCCAAGTGCAGTTGATGTTGGGACGGTATGGACATCCGTAACGGTGGAGGATGTGGTATGAGGGTCGGAGAATCTACAAGTTCTATTGCAAAACCCCTGACAGTGCTCAGCACCCATGGGCCTGAGGTGATCTCTGACCAGACATGAAAAAAGGACCGGAGTCTGCCCCCGACACAATTTGCCAAAGAAGGTAAAGGGAGAACTAGTTGTGGACTTACCCACTGGTCGTCTGGAATTGGGATATCCACGAAATCCTCTGGAACGGCCTGAGTTGCCTCTTGAAGGGAAGAATGACGGTTGATGTTTTGGATCCTGAAGCGAGGACCGGTATGAATAGAAGCCTCTTCCCGTGCCGCAGGAATGGAAACTGGAACAGCTGGACAGGCGGCCCCTGGAGCTGCCGGCCCTTCCAGAAAAACGAGAATTGAACACCTTCCTCATGGAACTCTGTGCTTTGTCAAGCGTTGTAAAGGCGCCAACGTATTTGCCCAATTCCTTAATAAAGGACTCTCCAAATAGCAGACCCTGAGCCTCTTTGCCTGCTTCTGATAAAGCTAAATTGGAAAGCTTAGGCTCAACTTTCATAAGTATGGCTTTGCGCTTCTTTATTGCCAGGGATGTATTCACATTCCCCGTAATACATATAGCTCTTTGGATCCATCCCCCTAACACCACCGGATCCACCATTTTGCCTTCAGCTTTGGCGGATTCCGCCATATCAAAAATGTTTGTAAGTGGGCCTGTAATGTCGAGGAGCTTATCATGCACAGCCCTAAGGGCTGAATCCAATCCCTTTTTGGGTTGAACTCCGTCTTGGCGAGGAACTGCACCATTTTGGGGTCTACAGTAGGCGTTCCACACACCTTGTGGGGAATTACTGGGCAGGGACCTTCTGCCCGCAATATGTTACTGCGACTCCTTGCTTAAAGGGGTGCGTTTTTGGCCTCCAAGTACTGGGCCACATAAGTGGCCGGAAGCCACTCCGCGGATCGGGGGTGATGGAGTTCCTCTGGGTTGAAAAGAGGTTCCCCACCGTGTCTACCAGGAGGTCCCCTGTACGGTTTGTCCCTCTAGAGGGGTGGCAGAGGTAGTAGAGGTCATGGGGAGATTCCTTAATGGGGATGGGTCTACCGTCACGTCTGCCAATTCCTCGTCCGAGTCATAATTAGACTCTTCACGAGCCTCCTCAATGGATTCTCTTTCGGAATCAGACTCTGGCTCAGGCTGCATCCTGGCTGACTTCCATGCGAGAGGTTTTTGCCTGTCGCGAGCAGGCTCTTTTCCGCGGGACAACCGCGTGGTCATGTGATGGTGTCTGACCATCGTTTCTAGATGTTCTGGAGGCTGATGGCATCATAACAGTTTGGGCAGGAATGCCTGACTGTGCACAAATGGCTTGAGAGATGGATTTTGTTAGGGCAGAGGACATGGAGCCCATAGCAGAGATTATTGCATTAGAAATGGATTGGTGCAACGTAGAATTTTGCATGTCAGGGTGATTGACATCCATTCTGTTGCCTAAATGTGGAGCAACCTGGGCAGGTGGAAGGTTATCCTGGCCAGGAGTCGAGCTAGTGCTCCTAACAGACATGGTAATAATCCTGTGGCAGGAGTAAGTCACCCCAGACCACAGACAAAGATAAAGGGCAAAGAGAAAGCTGAGACACCTGTGGATGAAGGAAGAAAAACTAGTAAGGAAGGGGATTTAGGGGTAATGCTGGAAAAATAAATGACCTGTTGGCCAAGAAACTCACCAAGAAGGTAAATCCGGCTGGAGGACGGAAAATTCCAGAAGCTGTTCGGCACTGTGGGAAAACGTGGCTGTGCCCGAACAGGATATGAAATGGCGGCGAGATCTCGGGAGATCTCGGCGTATAGAAGGTGGGTGCCGCTAATCTTGCGAACTAACCGGGAAAGAGAAGAGGAAGAACCGAAGGTACAAGGTAAAAGGAGAGGGAAAAATCTGTGTGGGAGAAATTGCAGCAGAGAAAAAAGAGACTGCAGAAGCGCTGCAGACAGCGTGATGAGCGGTTGGACAAGGGAGAAAATATAATACCACAAATAGGGGATAAAATAACTCAAGAGGGGAGGCACAGAGGGCGGTATTGAGGAAAATACCAGTCACAGGAAAAAACTTTACAAACACAGTTATCGGTAGAGACAGAGAGGTACTTATCTGCCATGGTAGTGCAGTATACGGGCACTTTAATACCCGTTTACTACCAATCTGTTATGTCCCTTTAAGTGGTTTCATATAATTGCCTGCAGTAATGTGAGGGTTGTGATGTAGGTGTTAGACCACTAGGGGAACTGTTGAGCAGGGATGTATATATAGCTAGGCCAGGGCAGGCTAGTGTTAGTGCAGACCCTGGAGTCTGTGAAGGCCACATGTCTCGGGCCTAAGCAAGTCAGCAGAAGTCAAGCAGAGGCAATCCCTAGAGCAAGAGGTACTGAAATGTCAAGAGGAGGTACACTGTAAACTGGAGATTCAAGGATATAAGCCAGAAGTAGGGCATTCTGGAATTCTGTTTTCAAGCTCCAAGTCTGCACCTCTATTATTCCTACTATAAATACGGTGTGCCACCGTTTATTGGCACTGGCGTCACGAAACATCAGGGACTTAGCCATAGGCACGTTAAACTACAACACCAAGGGCACCTCACATTGCACCTGGCTGTGTCCCTTCAGAACCCAGAGAGTGCCCCAGAGGAACAGCGTGCCGGCCTCTCCATCACTGGCATTCCCCAGGTTAGTTCCACACATTGCCCTGACTTGGGGATGCTACATTTTGGCGTCACGAACAGGATCTGCACGTTTTTACGGACTGTGAGCAAAACGTGAACTTTGTGCCTTAACCGGTTTGCCAAGTGACAAAACGCCTGTTTATTTGAAGTAAACTTTGCGGACTTAAAACGTACAGAAAAGTGTCCCAAAAACCTCTAAAAGCGCTGTGCAGTGTTGCGCTATCAAGAGGAAGAAAATCGCCACTTCCAAGTGTGTTTTTGTGGACTTTTACAATCCTGCTTGCTGTCATTGAATAGCTGCATCATGGCGCCCAAGATGGCCGCCTGAACTGTCGACTTATCTACTGCGCCTTCACTACTCATTGCTGGCGGGAAAACTTAGCGCCAAACTCTGCAGCGTCACCGCCTTATTCAAATTTTCCAAGCTGGACTCCACCTACCTTGGGCCTGGAAGAACGCAGACGCTGTTCCCCGTCGGAGTAAGTCCGAAGCTCCGCCCCTCCGGCCCGATGTCCTCGCGGGAAGGGACGCTGCGCAAGGGATTCCCGAAGACGTCCTTCCGGATCTCGCGAGATTTGGACTGCCTGCACCGGAGTAAGTACAAACTCCTGGGTGAAATAATTCTACACCGGAGGGGGTCACCTGGTTAGTAAGGCCCGAAAGGGGACACCGGACTCTTTCCACCGATTGCACTCACCAGCCAGTAACCCCGCCAGCGCGACATCGGACCTGTCGCTACCTCTTAAAGGGACCGCACACCCAATTAATCTGCACCATGTCGGACTCAGAAGTAGCAGAGCAGCCTGCCCCCAGGGAGCCAGTGGCCACCAACAGTATTGCGCCTGCCAACATGATGCCGCTGACGATGCCATACTACTTTGGGGCCCCATGGTTTCCCGCTACGCCGGGAGGCTCATAATTTAAAAGACTTCCAAGACAAACTACTGGCTCTGTTCGGCTCTATCCTATCAACCCGGAGCAACAAATGGAGATTCTGTTAGCCCAGTTGGAAGGAGCGGCCCGCCGAGAGGTCATGTCCTGGCCCAGTTCTGAGAGGAGTACCATAGAGCAGATCTTTGACCGCCTCAGCACTACCTTTGAAGTCAGGACTGTGTCTGAAATAAAGATGCGTTTCTTCAGTAAGAAACAAAAGCCTGGTGAGTCACTCCGTGAATTTGCTTTATCCCTCCAGGAGGCCTGGAGGGCCGTCATTCATATAGACCCTAGAGAGGTTGACACCCAGGATCAAACTCTGAGAGAACAATTTATTGCGGGTGTGAATAGCGAATCTTTAAAAACACAATTGAAAATGTTGTCGGCTCAGCACCCTAGCAGTATTTTCCTGGACTTTAAAGAACTGGCCATTAGTATTCTGGGACAACATCTGCCAACGGAACCAGTGGCCCATCCCGAGCCTTCTGTCCGTAATCCTAAGCTGACGGATGCCAGCCTGCCAGGGGCCAGCCAAGCCGCCCAGACTCCAGTGCCTGATACAGTAGCTGCTTTGATGGAACAGGTCAATTTCCTCACTAAGAGCCTGGAAAAAGTCTGCAGGAAACTGGAAGAGTGGGAGAAGCCCTTAATGCTGGAAGATGAACTCCTTCTGCCTCAAAAGCCTGGCCCCCTGCGTATCAAGAAGTTTATCCCAGAGATCCTGGACGACGTTCAAGTGACCGGTTTAGGAACCGCAAGCGGCCTGCCTGTAACTACTGCAAGAAGTTGGGTCATACTGAATCTACTTGCTGGCAGTTAAGCGGGTCACCCTCGAGGCTGAGGACCGCCCTCGGGAGGTAGAACAACAGGTCCAAGGGATCCAAACTGGATGCCCGTTATGTGGGGTCCCGTCCCAAAATAAACGTCCGGATCAATGGAGTGCCTTTTGAAGCGTTGTTGGACACTGGATCTCAAGTCACCACTATTCAGCAGTCCACCTTTAATCAGTTCTGGAGTTCCAGCCTGCTTACCCAGCCACCTGAGTCCTGGCTGGAGATAATTGCAAGCAATGGTAAGCCCATAAAAGTCCATGGATACTGGGAACCCACTCTCCAGGTGGGAGAAGCCACTTTACCACAGCAAGGAGTGATCGTGGTACAAACCGGGGATAAAGGGGGTCACCCTGTGATTGTTGGGACTAATGTTTTCAAAAATTGCTACCCCGAGGTCCTTGAAGCTCTCCATCAGTCCCTGCCTGCAGCTTCCTCTGCCTCCAAGAAGGTCCTCCAAAAGACTATCAGCGTATTGTGTGCTCAGCAGAGGTTTGCAAATGAAAAGGAGAGATCTGCACCGCCAGGATCCGTGATAATAGGCCAGTGACTCTACCTCCAAACTCCCAAACCCTCCTGTGGTGCCGTGCTGTCCTGGGAGTCCAGGGCCAAGACTATCCGGCCCTGGTGGAACCTGTCCAGATGGAGAACTACCCATATGTGCGAGCTGCCAAGTGCCTGGCGACCGTCTCCCAAGGTAAAGTACCTGTCCGTCTGATTAACCTCAGCGATCATCCTGCTGTGCTTACTAAGCACTGTCCTGTTGCCCAGCTTTCCCAGGTATCCTTCCAGGATGTCATCCGCCTGCCTGTCACCGAGAAGCCACCAGCTGCCACTCGAGGACCTCTTCCTGCGGACGACTCTCCAGTGCCCTGGTGGAAGGAACTCCATGTCGGGGACGAAGCTACCCCGCAACATCAACTAGAGGGACTCCTGAACCTAGTAAAGCAACACCATCAAGCCTTCAGTAAGCATGCAACGGACTATGGAGAGGTCAGTGTCATCCAACACACCATACCCACTGGCTCTCATCCTCCCATCAAAGAGAGGTATAGACCCATACCACCTACTTCATACCAAACTGTTAAAGAGATGATCCAAGAAATGAAAGACTCAAACGTAATCCGGGACAGTCGTAGTCCCTGGGCTGCACCACTGGTTTTAGTTAAAAAGAAAGATGGTGGCATCCGGTTTTGTGTAGACTATAGAAAGATAAATCAGATCACTCACAAAGATGCTTATCCATTGCCACGTATTGAGGAGTCTCTAACTGCTCTAGGCTCCTCCGCCTATTTCTCCACCTTAGATTTAACCAGCGGATATTGGCAAGTGCCCATGGCCCCTGAGGATAGGGAAAAGACTGCTTTCACCACCCCTATGGGCCTGTTTGAATTTAATTGCATGCCATTTGGACTGTGTAATGCCCCGGGACCTTTCAGAGATTAATGGAGCGGTGTTTAGGCCATAAGAACTTTGAGACGGTGCTGTTGTACCTGGATGACGTTATCATCTATTCTAAAACGTATGAGGACCATTTAAAGCACTTAGCTGAGGTGTTTGAAATCCTTATTAAATACGGCCTCAAGATTAAACCGTCCAAATGTCACCTGCTTAAACCTGCTGTAAAATACCTGGGACATGTTGTAAGCGCAGAGGGAGTCCAGCCTGATCCTGATAAGTTGGCTGCTGTCCGAAATTGGCCGGTCCCCACTACAGTGAAGGAAGTGAGGAGTTTCCTTAGCTTCGCTGGCTACTACCGGCGCTTTATCCCCCACTTCGCTCAAATAGCGGATCCAATCCAGGAACTCCTGAGGGGGCAACCAAAAAAGAGCCCAAAGACTCCTGTCCCCATTGAATGGAATGAAGAGAGGGAGGTTGCATTTCAGTTGTTAAAGAAAAAGTTGACTGAACCTCCTGTGCTGTGGTATCCAGATTACAGTAAGCCATTTCACCTCTACACAGATGCCAGTAAGAAAGGCCTGGGAGCAGTGCTAGCTCAAGTACAAGAGGGGAAAGAGAGAGTGATAGCTTACGCCAGCCGGTCCTTAAAGGGAGCTGAAAAGAATGATCAGAATTATAGCTCTTTCAAATTAGAGTTTCTGGCCTTAGTGTGGGCGGTAACAGAAAAATTCAAAGACTATTTGGCTGCCACTCCATTTATTGCATTCACTGATAACAATCCTCTGGCTCACCTGAATACCGCTAAACTGGGGGCCTTAGAACAGAGATGGGCCTCCCGCCTTGCTAATTACGACTTCACTGTAAAATACCGGGCTGGCCGTTCAAACGATAATGCTGATGCCCTGTCAAGGCTCCCCACTGAAATAGCACCAGATGACATACGGGATGCCTGGGAAGATGTAGAGATGCCAGCATTTTATAACCGGTTTGCTCAACAGGACCAAGCTCAAGCTGCCAACAGTGGAACCTCTGACCCTCCATCCTTTGATAAGCCTGCATCCAGAGAAGAAAAGTGGATTAAGTTGCAATCAGAGAGTAGAGTTCTCGGTGAACTGCTGGACTTCTTCATCAGTGGCAGAACCCCTGAAAGAATTCGGCGAAAGACCGCAGACCCAGAACTCATCAAATTGTGGAGGCAACGTCAACAACTGTTCCTTCGAAAAGGCCTGTTGCTGCGACGAAGCCTGGATCCAGTGTCAAATGACAGAGTGCACCAGATCCTCATCCCACGTCGTGATGCAGGTATGGTTTTAGAAATGTATCATGACAGGTCTGGACATTTTGGGGTTCAAAAGACTGAGGCCACTGTCCGTAGGCGGTTCTACTGGGTTGGAATCAGAGAGGACATTGAGAAGTGGTGTCGGGAATGTACAGCCTGTGCCCTAAAGAGAGGTGAACATCATGATCAGAGAGCACCGCTGCACCCTATTATAAGTACCGCCCCTCTTGAACTGGTTGCTATTGATCACGTAAAGTTGGAGCCCAGTCATTCAGGGTATACCTATGCTATGACTATTATTGACCATTTCACTAAGTTTGCCGTAGCAGTGCCTGTGAAGGACCTGACAGCCAAGACGACCGCTGAATTGTTCTGGAAACACTTCCTCCTGCCTTACGGCTGCCCAGAAAAGATCCTCACCGACCAGGGGTCTGCGTTTGAGTCTCATCTGTTCCAGGAGCTGTGCCGACTACACAATTGCCAAAAGGTCCGGACCACGGCCTATCATCCACAAGGTAATGGACTCTGTGAAAAGATGAATCAGACCTTGATTGAAATGTTGAGAGCCGTGCCTCCTGAGACCAGAGGAGATTGGCCTAACCTGCTACCACAGCTCATGTATACGTACAATAATACTATCCATTGTTCCACTGGATACACTCCTTTCTACCTGTTGTTTGGGCGTCAGGGTAAATTGCCTGCAGATCATTCCCTGGATGTACAAGTGCTGGATGACATTAATCCCCTGCCTAAAACTGACTGGGTAACGGAACATCAAAGGCGCTTGCTTAATGCCAAAGAAATTGTCCAGGAGCGCATGGAAGGTGCCCGGGAGCGACAACAAAAAGACTATGATTTGGCGGCCCATGCAGAGCCCTTGGCTGTAGTGGGATACCGTGTGGTTAAAGAACAATCACCGCACCAGTAAGCTGGACAGTAAATGGGAGAGAACTCCCTATCTTGTGTCTGCCATCCCTAATGCTGAAACTCATACCTATGAGGTCACCAGAGAGGGTAAGGGTCCCCAAATTGTTCACAGAAACCGCCTAAAACTCTGCAGTGACAAGGAGGCTGTCGTTGGAGATTCCGGATCCGAGTCTTCTGAGTCAGATTCCATTGCTCGGCCTGCTGAACCTATGCAGGCCATAGCGGATTTGCTGAATGATCCTGAGCCGCTCCACTGGTTCCTTACACCCTGGTTAAACTTTGGGGTGCCTGCCCCGGCACCTGCTGAACCTGCAATCGTAGCAGGCCCCGCTCAGGGTGCTACTGAAAGGGGTCCCACTGACGTGGATCCTTCTTGTCCCCCTGTGCCCGGACAAGAGGAGACCTTAGCTCTAAGGAGGTCTACCCGGTCTACTAGGGGCGCTTACCAGTACGTTTTGAAAACTATGACTGTACTGGAAGTGTTTCCCGACAGGAAACCTCTGTGTGAGCATCATCCTTTTTAAGTCTGTGCCCAGAGATGGACTCCCTGTGTGCGAGCCTCTGTGATATGTTCTTATTATGGACTTATGCATTTTCATATGGACTATGTGATGTTTTATTATGTTCTTATTATGGACTCTGGCATTCTCTTATGGACTATCCTGGTGTTAACCATTGATTTGCTGTACCAGGTCAGCATCACAGTTCTGCATTAACAGCCTGCAAGCAGAGGACGTCGCCCCTTGTCACCGCGCTCCACCTTTTCCAGCTGGATCTGATATGATTATTTATGCAGATGTCATTCATTTGGGTTTGTATATGCCTGCATGTGTTTTGTGTCTTTCAGGAGAAGAATCCAGCTGGGTGGGCCCCTGTGGGAGTACGAGGTCGTACTCAGTTTAAAGTCGTGGGGTATGCAGTATACGGGCACTTTAATACCCGTTTACTACCAATCTGTTATGTCCCTTTAAGTGGTTTCATATAATTGCCTGCAGTAATGTGAGGATTGTGATGTAGGTGTTAGACCACTAGGGGAACTGTTGAGCAGGGATGTATATATAGCTAGGCCAGGGCAGGCTAGTGTTAGTGCAGACCCTGGAGTCTGTGAAGGCCACATGTCTCGGGCCTAAGCAAGTCAGCAGAAGTCAAGCAGAGGCAATCCCTAGAGCAAGAGGTACTGAAATGTCAAGAGGAGGTACACTGTAAACTGGAGATTCAAGGATATAAGCCAGAAGTAGGGCATTGGGGCCTTGAAGAATAATTGCCAGTCAGGACAAGCCAGGAAGAAAGTAAGGTTCACCTGCAATTCAAAGTCCTGTTATTTTACCCTCTATTTTACCTTGCTGGATGTAAGCCTGCTGTAACTGCGACTGTACAAAAGTCTATTGTCTGCAACAAGAACTGTTTTAAGAGGTTGCCTTCTGTATTGCCACTGTTTCAGTAAAGTTGGAATTCTGTTTTCAAGCTACAAGTCTGCACCTCTATTATTCCTACTATAAATACGGTGTGCCACCGTTTATTGGCACTGGCGTCACGAAACATCAGGGACTTAGCCATAGGCACGTTAAACTACAACACCAAGGGCACCTCACATTGCACCTGGCTGTGTCCCTTCAGAACCCAGAGAGTGCCCCAGAGGAACAGCGTGCCGGCCTCTCCATCACTGGCATTCCCCAGGTTAGTTCCACACATTGCCCTGACTTGGGGATGCTACAGTAGCAGCAAAGAAAGAGGAGGATCCCAGGGGGGTTGAGCCCTTATATATTGGGATGGATGGGAGGAGCTGGTTGCTATGGTTTTTTACTGATTGTACTGTCTTATTCCTTTGCTGCTATGGTGGACAGTAAAGAGAGTTGAAGAAATATGAGCCTCGGTGTCTTGTTATAAAATCATGTTCAGTTATACTCAGTTCCTGTCCACAATACCAATGCTGGATCTCTCTGCTGCTGCAGCTGACTCCTGCTGCTACCACCATATACATTGCTTTTTGGTGGCTGTCCACACGAGTTCCTCATACTACTCCTCATCATAAATTCTGCTACTACTGTGTATGATCATGTTGAGTTACACTAAATTCCTGTCCACACTACCAATGTCGGTCTCTCTGCTGCTGCTGCTGACTCCTGCTGCTACCACCATGTACATTGGTTTTTGGGGGCTGTCCACTAGAGTTCCTCATACTACTCCTCTTCATAAATCCTGTCACTACCGTGTATAATCATGTTGAGTTATACTCAGTTCCTGTCCACAGTACCAATGCTGGTCTCTCTGCTGCTGCTGACTCCTGCTGCTACCACCAGGTACGTTGCTTTTTGGGGGCTGTCCGCATGATTTCATCATACTACTCCTCATTATAAATCCTGCCACTACATTGTATGAACATGTTGAGTTATACTCAGTTTCTGTACACATTACCAATGCTGGTCTCTCTGCTGCTTCTGCTGACTCCTTCTGCCACTACCATGTACTTTCCTTTTTGGGGGCTGTCCACTAGAGTTCCTTATACTAATCCTCTTCATACATCCTGCCACTACCATGTATAATTATGTTAAGTTATACTCAGTTTCTGTCCACATTACCAATGCTGGTCTCTCTGCTGCAGCTGCTACTGACTCCTGCTGCTACCAACATGTACGTTGCTTTTTTGGGGCCTGTCCACTAGAGTTCCTCAAACAACTTCTCTTTATAAATCTTGCATCACCGTGTATAATCATGTTCAGTTATACTCATTTCCTGTCCACATTACTAATGCTAGTCTCTCTGCTGCTGCTGACTCCTGCTGCTACCACCATGTACATTGCTTTTTGGGGGCTGTCCACTAGAGTTCCTAATGATGTCATATCCTTCCATTAGAATAATAAAACTCACCACTGAATCATTCAAACATAGAATATTTATTGAAAATTCTTCAATTTTTCAATTTTAAGTTGCATTGGGATAATTTATGGCCGCTATGCTTATCAAGTTGCTTATAATAAACGTAAATAATCCAAATTCAACTGAACATAACTAATTAATTAAATAACCAGTCCACTCAAAGAGTGACTTTACCCCTGCATAAGCAAAGCGACAAAAAGAATGACATAAAATTAAATTAAAACAGGGAAGGGTGGGTGGGAGATAAAATTATACTTACATGAATGCGCATTAACCGTTAGGTCTCTTCTTTTTATAGCTCCAACATGAAAAAACCGTTGAGAACTTCCTCCAATCAAGATTACTGAAAAGGCCACCTGCCAAACAACAGTTTCCAGGCTTAGACCATCAAACAATTTTCCACAGGTAAGTAATTTAAAACACACAAAACTTTACCAATAACGGGCGTCATGACATCATGGCTCCCCTCATTGTAATTACAATTTAGCTCGCTCCATGATGTCATATTCTTCCATTAGAATAATAAAACTCACCACTGAATCATTCAAACATAGAATATTTATTGAAAATTCTTCAATTTTTCAATTTTAAGTTGCATTGGGATAATTTATGGCCGCTATGCTTATCAAGTTGCTTATAATAAACGTAAATAATCCAAATACAACTGAACATAACTAATTAATTAAATAACCAGTCCACTCAAAGAGTGACTTTACCCCACCGCCAACAAACGAACAGTGAATTGGCCCATAGCATAGCAGCCAATATTAACTTTTATAACAAATATCAATCATATTCTGGAAGTCCGAAATCAGAATGTCAAGGCCTATGTCGGATAGTTCATTTCTGGAATGATGAAAAAGTCCTTTTGTAAAACCCTCCAATTCATAGTGTCTATAAGATTGTTCTCCAATGCTAGTCATGAATTTTTCCATCTGTTTATTAATCCGCTTCTTTATTTTTTCCAGGAATGCAAGATCCTTGTTGACCCACGTCAAATTGGAAATGATGTCCGTAAACACAATGACAGGATTATCTAGTAAGTTGCAGATCAATAAAATATTTTCTTTTAAAGACTGAAGTAGTGAATGAGTTGAGCTTCTACCCACGTCGTTGTTGTCAAGCTGGAGAATCAAGATATCTGGTGCAGGCAAAGTCCTTAATAACATTTTACATTCAGAAAAAATGTTGGAGGATCTTAAACCTAAAATAGGTTTCCAAAATATAAAAAATTCATCCGAGAAACCTAAATTGATAGTGGACTTCCTAAACGTAGATCTTTTTAATGCTAGTTTTAACAAATCGCCTCCCAGGATCCATATCCTTCTCCGAAAACCTAAAATCAACGAATAAGTAAATTAGAGCGGATGTATTGTTTAAAACATGCAGAGTCCCATCGGCCCAAGCGTTTTATAGAATCTGCTTCCAAACTAATTTGGGCAGCAAAAGTGGCTGCCCCTATACGGAATGAATGAGCAGAAAACTTGTTGCCTAACAGATCCAGTTTCTTTAGGGATAATTTCAATACATGGTTGAAATGGTACTTAGTAAGAGGTGATCCATCGCAGTGTACAAATAAATAGTCAGATCGACTGAGCCTACACTGGAGCCACATCTGCATAGTATAAACAGGGCAAACCTTTTGAATATAGAATTTGTTAAGCGAAATAATTTTTCCATTACCCAACTGGTCAGTTTTGGATTTCCTAATGAATATCTTCATAGCTAAATCACTACAAATTACATCGGATATATATAAAGGAGGGGAGGACTGTTTGTTCATTGCAGATATCTCGCTTATCCGAAGAGCCGCAAAAAGGCTAAAGAAAAACAGCAGTGAAAAGAATAGTTTCATAACTAGACGAACAAATGCTTGAAAGGGTAGAAATAATTTTTCCAACAATTCGACAGATAAAGGTCTTGTTCTATCCCTAACAGCTGATCTTCTCTGTATGCCTTTCGTTAATTGCTTAATAATAAAATTGCTTAATATCGGTTGAAATCCGCGTAGTCTAAAATAGAAAGATATACCAGCCAATTGTTTTTAATGGATGCTGACTTAGTACCAATGCTGACAAGATGTAAAATGAAAGCAATAAATTGCTTAATGTTGTAAGTATTCACATCAAATTTACGGATAATACAGAAATTCGACCATTTTGACCAAGCGGCTGAGTAAGCAGTCCTTGTATTGACCGCTACAGAATTGGAGATCAGTTCTGTAGCATCAGTTAAATCAGGTTCCATAAGTGCCGGGGACAATGAATCCCAGTTCTCGTAGCACGTGGCATCATTTGAAAAACTCCTGAAACGCTGTCGAGATAAAAGGTCAGCAATAATATTAAGTTTGCCAGGTATATGTTTCGCCTTCAACCATATGTTGTTATTAAGGCAAATTAAGACTAATTGACGAAGTAAGCAGTTGACAATAATAGACTTAGAAGACAAGCAATTGATAGCGAAGACTACACCCTGATTATCGGAATGAAGCAAAATACGCCTGTTTTTAAATTCATTAGTCCAAACATGTAATGATACTAATACTGGGAAAAGTTCAATGAAAACCAAATTTTTGTAAATTTATTTTGAATCCAATTCAATGGCCATAGTTCGGCAGACCAGTTCCCATTAAAAAAGGCACCATAGCCACATGACCCCGCTGCATCAGTGTAAAAGACAAAACATCGGAGTCAACAAAATCTTCTTGCCAAATCGTATGACCATTGAATTCACTCAAAAATAATTTCCAAATGGCAATATCATCCTTTAAAGACTTGGATAAACGGATATGGGCATTGGGAGAAGAAATGCCAGCTGTAGCAGCATACATCCGTTTAGAGAATACTCTCCCCATCGGAATAACCCTAGAAATAAAATTGAGAGAACCTAACAAAGATTGTAGTTTTCTTAATGTAGTTTTTCTTTGGAGTACATTTCGCACAACATTTTCAATGTGGACAAAATTTTTCCACAGGAATGCAAAATTCCATTTTGACCGTATTGATAATAATTCCCAAAAAAGTTAATTCTGTAGTAGGGTATACAGTTTTATCCATGGCCAATGGAATGTTAAAATAATAAGCAATATCGAAAAATTTGTTTAAAAGAATGGAACAAGAATTGGACTCTTTTTGGCCTATGAATAAAAAGTCGTCTAAGTAGTGTAAAATCAAACCATCACTTATGTGCATCTTCAATACCCAGTGTATAAAGGTCGAAAATGCTTCAAAGTAATGGCAAGATAATGTAAACCCCATGGGGAGCGCCATGTCATAATAAAACATGTCTTGGAATTTAAAGCCAAGTGAATTATACCCAGTAGGATTTATTGGCAGAAGTCTGAAAGCAGATTTTATGTCAACTTTTGCTAGTAAAGCGCCAGGACCCGCTTGACGTAAAAGCTGCAATGCCTGATCGAAAGAAGCATACCTAACTGTAGCTTGCTTCCTATCAATAGAATCATTCAATGACTCTTTAAGTGGGTACGAAAGATTATGAATCAATCTGAAGGAGTTGGGTTCCTTCTTTGGAACTAGTCCAAGAGGAGAAATGCGAAAGTTCTTGAATGGTGGTTTTGAAAATGGGCCCGCTATTCTCCCAGCTGCAATTTCAGAACTAATTTTTTCACTAACTACTAGTAGATTTTGTCTTACCGAAATTGAATTCTCAACAATGTTACAACCTGGGCCCAGATATTTAGGCACGAAAAACCCCTAGAAAAACCTTCAATTAGCAGCTTGGCCATCTTGATGTCTGGGTACATTCCTAACCATAGAAGAATTTTTGGAATATTCAGAGGGGTCACTGATTTTATGTGGTTGTTGATCCTTGTTGATATAGTTAAAATGTATTCCTTGCTTTTTAAAACACTTTGCGACTGGATGTGATCCAGAGCAAAATGAGCACTCGTGTCTGTATTTACAATTGGATTGCCATTTACAGACGCTGTCGTTGAATGCAAAGCATAAACCCTTTCTTGTATTGGGAACGGATGATTGACGAAAATTGAAGTTCTTCTGTGGGAGCATAAGGTTTAACCACAGTCCAACATCCTTACAGCCCCAATTCAAAGAAGGGTAAATGGCCAGCTTTTGTCTAAATGATTCGTCATATAGGTACCAACCCGAACCACCAAAATTCTTATAGGCCTCGAGGATGGCATCCACATGAAAAAACAAACCAGAGCATAAATTAGGAGACTTTTCTCCTAAAACAGCTGCATAAATGCAGAACGATTGTAACCAATTCAGAAAGGTTTTTTGAGGGGATTTCTTTTGTCATCATCATGTTTTTTATCTTTTCAGAATATAATTTAAGGACCTCACTATTAGACGGTAATAAGGAAAAACGTCGATATATTCTTTTTCCAGATTTTTCCTTAATATTCTGTTGGAGGTGAAAGCCCAAAGGAGAAATCTGGCATGAAAGAGCTTCCTTAAAAGCAGACTCTTTTATCCCAGAAACAGATACCAAAGGGAATGTATTAGAAAATTCAGCCTTAGAAAAGGAGGATTGAATAGGTTCAGGTAAAGTGGGACTGGAGTCAATCTGGAAAGCTGCATTAGTAGAATCCATGGAAATATCCCACACTCCTCCAGCTAAGCTATTCTTATCCTTCTTTGTTAAATATTCTAAGAATTCTTTAAACAAAAGTTCCTTTCCTTGCACAGAACTTTTGTCCAAAAATTCAGGAACACCCGAAGATGATGAATTTAGAGTAGTGGATGGTATGTCAGTAATGACAGACTCACCTAAATCAGAGTTAGATGTTAACTGTATGACAGTTGGAGTCACAGACGTTGCTGCAGCTGGGTCCTTTGCCCGTTGGCGTCGGCTGTCAGTGAGAAGTGCACGCGCAGGTTGCGCAGCATTTTTAAACTGGTGTGCGGCTCTTTTCATTGCCGATGGAGTGAATTGTGATGGTGAATAAGCCTTGCGATCTCTCCTTGGTCTTTTCCTGGGCGGGAATCCTCCACGTCACTGCGCAAGTGAGCGCCAGTGACCGAGTGAGGATCGATAGTTATCTGAGCTCGCGCTGATGCCTGTGCCGCAGGCTGGATCAGCCGAGTGAGAAGCTGTTTCAGAGACCGAGCGCTGTCCTGCAAACAAGAACGGAGCCAGGCTTCACCCCCTTTGATTCCGCCTTTAGAATTAATTGTCTGAGTAGTTCTTCCATGGAGACGGTGAGCGCAGGTCTGCAAGATAAAATTATACTTACATGAATGCGCATTAACCGTTAGGTCTCTTCTTTTTATAGCTCCAACATGAAAAACCGTTGAGAACTTCCTCCAATCAAGATTACTGAAAAGGCCACCTGCCAAACAACAGTTTCCAGGCTTAGACCATCAAACAATTTTCCACAGGTAAGTAATTCAAAACACACAAAACTTTACCAATAACGGGCGTCATGACATCATGGCTCCCCTCATTGTAATTACAATTTAGCTCGCTCCATACTACTCCTCATTATAGATCCTGTCACTACCATGTATGATCATGTTGAGTTATACTCAGTTCCTGCCCACAGTACCAATGCTGGTCTCTCTGCTGCTGACTCCTGCTGCTACCACCATGTACATTGCTTTTTGAGTGCTGTCCACACAAGTTCCTCATACTATTCCTCATTATAAATCCTGACACTACCGTGTATAATCATGTTGAGTTATACTCAGTTCCTGCCCACATTACTATGCTGGTCTCTGCTGCTGCTGACTCCTGCTGCTACCACCATGTACATTGCTTTTTGGGGTCTGTCCACTAGAGTTCCTCATTCTACTCCTCTTCATAAATTCTGCCACTACCGTGTATAATCATGTTGAGTTATACTCAGTTCCTGCCCACATTACCAATGCTGGTCTCTCTGCTGCTGCTAACTCCTGCTGCTACCACAATATACATTGCTTTTTGGGGTCTGTCCACTAGAGTTCCTCATTCTACTCCTCTTCATAAATTCTGCCACTACCGTGTATAATCATGTTGAGTTATACTCAGTTCCTGTCCACATTACCAATGCTGGTCTCTCTGCTGCTGCTGACTCCTGCTGCTACCACCATGTACGTTGCTTTTTGGGGGCTGTCCACACGAGTTCCTCATAATACTCCTCTTCATAAATTCTGCCACTTTCATGTATAATCATGTTCAGTTATACTCAGTTCCTGTCCACATTACCAATGCTGGTCTCTCTGCTGCTGACTCCATTCTGCTACCACCATTTACGTTGACTTTTTGGGGGCTGTCCACACGAGTTCCTCATACTAGTCCTTTTTATAAATCCTTTCACTACCGTGTATAATCATGTTGAGTTATACTCAGTTCCTGTCCACAGTACCAATGCTGGTCTCTCTGCTGCTGCTGACTACTGCTGCTACCACCATGTACGTTTCTTTTTGGGGGCTGTCCACTAGAGTTCCTCATACTGCTCCTCTTCATAAATTCTGCCACTACCATGTATAATCATGTTGACTTATACTCAGTTCCTGTCCACAGTACCAATGCTGGTCTCTCTGCTGCTGGTGAATCCTGCTGCTACCACCATGTACATTGCTTTTTGAGGGCTGTCCACACAACTTCCTCATACTACTCTTTATTATAAATCCTGTCACTACCGTGTATAATCATGTTGAGTTAAACTCAGTTCCTGTCCACATTACCAATGCTGGTCTCTCTGCTGCTGCTGACTCCTGCTGCTACCACCATGTACATTGCTTTTTGGGGGCTGTCCACTAGAGTTCCTCATACTACTCCTTATTTTAAATCCTGTCACTACCATGTATAATCATGTTGAGTTATACTCAGTTCCTGCCCACATTACCAATGCTGGTCTCTCTGCTGCTGCTGACTCCTGCTGCTACCACCATGTACATTGCTTTTTGGGGGCTGTCCACTAGAGTTCCTCATACTACGCCTCTTCATAAATTCTGCCACTACTGTGTATAATCATGTTGAGTTATACTCAGTTCCTGTCACACATTACCAATGCTGGTCTCTCTGCTGCTGCTGACTCCTGCTGCTACCATCATGTACGTTGCTTTTAGTGGCTGTCCACACGAGTTCCTCATACTAGTCCTTATTATAAATCCTGTCACTACCATGTATAATCATGTTGAGTTATACTCAGTTCCTGCCCACATTACCATTGCTGGTCTCTCTGCTGCTTCTGACTCCTGCTGCTACCACCATGTACATTGCTTTTGGGGGCTGTCCACTAGAGTTCCTCATTCTACTCCTCTTCATAAATTCTGCCACTACTGTGTATAATCATGTTTAGTTATAATCAGTTCCTGCCCACATTACCAATGCTGGTCTCTCTTCTGCTGCTGACTCCTGCTGCTACCACAATGTACATTGCTTTTTGGGGGCTGTCCACTAGAGTTCCTCATACTACTCCTCTTCATAAATTCTGCCACTACTGTGTATAATCATGTTGAGTTATACTCAGTTCCTGCCCACAGTACCAATGCTGGTCTCTCTGCTGCTGCTGACTACTGCTGCTACCACCATGTACGTTTTTTGGGGGCTGTCCACTAGAGTTCCTCATACTACTCTTCTTCATAAATTCTGCCTCTACTGTGTATAATTGCATGATTTTCCTAACTTGTGACGTAAAGTCATGATTTTATTAAGGACACGGAGGCTAGTATTGCATTCTCTTTCTTTACTGAAAACTATAGCAGCAAAGAGAAAAAGTCTTACCACGCAGGGTAACCATGGCAGCAAGCCCTCCCCTAACCCAGTATAAATGTCCTGAACAGCAGTAACTCCTCCTCTTTCTTTGGTGACGACACACATCTTGAAATCGAATAGTCAACAGTAACAGAACCAACTGCGAAGAATCCAATCTAGACTCATCCAACAGGGACGACTCCACAGAAAAACGGAAAACATGGGCTCAACCGCAGACTCTATGCCTCAAGGAGGGTAAGTTTTCAACCTAAGAAGAGAGAAAACAAACAAAGGTAATACAGGGAAGCTTCAGTCACTTCCTAAAGTATCAGTTAGACATATACAAAATAATAATAATAAATAGACAAGCAAAGGGCGTAATAAGGTCGCCTAACTCAGGTAAATACACATAACCTAGACACAGCAACAATAACAACCAGAAAAGGGAGGGAACCCATGGGAGGGGCAATACTCGCCTCCGTGTCCTTAATAAAATCATGACTTTACGTCACAAGTTAGGAAAATCATGCAATTTTATTACATGACACGGAGGCTCCTATTGCAAGTTTAAAGCTGTTGAATCACTGAAGAGAAAACATGAGGAGAAGGCCGGAAATACAAGTCCCGGAAAGTTCAAACTCGGGACCAATCCGCCAAGCTGAAGAATGTCCTCCAATCGGGCACCCGCGACTGCCAAAGAAGTGAAAGTGGCGCTCTGGTAGAGTGAGCAGTGAACACAGAAGTATCCACTCCAGCCAAGGACATGACCCACTTAACCTACCTGGCTAAGGTGACACAAGACACAGGTGCAAAGGGTCGACAATAGGAGAGGAACAACTCCGGAGACGAAGGAGAACGATGGGAAGCCGTGTGAGATTCATACTCACGGAGAGACTTGACAGGGCAGAGGGCAGGAACATCCGGGAAGCTAGGGTAAAAGACCGATTTTATGTTAGTCTTGGTACGCCGGAAATGTTAAATAGAACGCCTCAGGCGTAAACGATCTAGCATCGTGATCCAAAGCACGGACATCAGAAACCCTTTTGCAGGAAATAAGACAAAACAACATAACCAACTTGGCGGATAATTGACGTAGGGAAAGTTGGTCATTAGAAGGCCAGGACGAAAGAAGAGTGAGAACCAGAGAAACATCCCATGTAGAGGTAAAACGTGGACAGGGAGGCCGGGAAAGCCGAGATCCTTTAAGGAGACGACAGACCAGAGGATGCTGGCCAGCCGGACGGCTCTCAAAACCCTGATGTGAGGCAGATATGGCAGAGCGGAATAAATTAATAGTGCCGTAAGCTTTCCCTGCCTCAAAAGGGAAGTGAGGAACTGCAAGACTTCAGTCACAGGAGCTGATACGGGATCCAAGTCCTCGCCAGGCACCAATCAGACCAGGACTTCCAGGCAGCTCGATAGGATCTTCTGGTTCCAGGGGCCCATGCGTCCTCCAAAAGGCGTCTAGTTGCCTCCGAAAGTCCAGAGACATTCCAGGATCTCCCGAGACCCTGCAAGCCAGCAGGCGAAGCGACCCGTCTAGCACGAGCGGATGTTGTTGACCTGAAGGATCCAGAAGAAGATCCGGGAACAGTGGCAGGAGGAGAGGAGGGAGAATCAGACACTCCAACAGTTGTGGGAACCATGACTGGGCTGTCCAGAACGGAACCAGGAGGACCATCTCAGCCATCTGAAGACGTAGTTGAGCCAGGACTCGTGGGATCATCGAAAAAGGTGGGAACGCTGTAAGACAGATGAAGGGACCAATCCTGGAGAATGGCATCCACTGCCTCCGCTTGTGGATCCGGCCTCCAGCTGTAAAATTTGGGTAGTTGGGAGTTCAGGCGAGAGGCGAAGAGGTCGATGCACATGGGGCCCCAATGAGATGAAATGGAGGAGAACACCCCATGTCTAACTTCCAATCGCTGGAATCCACCAGGAAACGCGAGGACCAATCCGCGTGAGTATTGTTCAGGCCTGGCAAATACTCCGCTACTACTCTGATGTCTCTGTCCAGGCAAAAGTCCCAGAAGTCCTTCGCTAACTGAGACAAGGCCGAAGAACGCTGTACCTCCCATGGCGTTGACATAACGGACCGCAGAGATATTGTCCATCCGAAGCCTGACACAGGCACTGGCCATGCCCTTCGTGAAGCTGCGAATCGCAAAGGATCCGGCCAAAAGCTCCAGCGAATTGATGTGGAGGTTCGCTTCTGTAGCAGACCAGCGTCCTCCTGTGGTAACACCATTGCAGTAGGCACCCCAACCGAGAGCCTGGCATTCGACTCTATGGTGAAGTCCGGGTGAGGACCGAAGATCGCCTTGCCATTCCAGGCCTCCAGATTGTGAATCCACCACTGAAGCTCGTCCCTGGTTTCCCTGTCTAGGGTAATCAGGTCTTCGTAGGTAGCTCCGGCTTGCAGGTGCGCGATTTTCAGGCGTTGCAGGGCCCGATAGTGCAAAGGGTCCGGGAAGACTGCCTGAATAGAGGACGATAGGAGACCTATGACTTGAGCCAGCAGACGCAGAGAGACCTGCGGGAGAGACAGTGTCTTGCGGAGTTCCTTGCGAACGGAGCGGACCTTGGCCGAAGGAAGGCGGAGGGATTCCGTGGACGAGTCGATCTGTAAACCCAGAAACTCCATAGAGTGGGACGGGACGAGGCAAGATTTCTCCAGGTTCAGAAGAAATCCCAGCTGGGACAGAAGCTGCATTGTCGTCGACAGGTGATCCAGAAGGAGACTGCGGTCCTGAGCCATGAGGAGGATGTCGCCCAGATAAATAATCAGGCGAATCCCACGACTGCGAAGGAAGGCCACGATCGGTCGCATCAGCTTGGTGAAGCACCAAGGAGCTGATGAAAGGCCGAACGGAAGGCAGGTGAATCTCCACGTCTCCTCGCCCCAAGGAACCGTAAGAGGTCTCTGGATGCGTCCGCTATCGGGACGTGAGATAAGCGTCCTTCACTCGAGCTTGGCCATCCAGTCGCTGCGAATGATCATGTCTCTGAGGAGGTGAATGCCCTCCATTTTGAAGTGGCGATAGCGGACATAACAATTTAGAGGGCAGGGATTGATGACTGGGCGCAGCTGCCCGTCTTTTTGGCCACTAGGAACATGGTGCTGACCACTCCGTAGAGTGGCTGCACAACAAATCATAAACTAATAGGAAAATAAAGGGGGTCATTCCAAAAGTTGGAATGAAGGAAGCTCTTAGCGCACATTTTTGATCAAAAGTATGTCGGGCCTAAGTACCACTTCACGGCGGCTTCCGCACAAGAGTTTCCTTCATTCCAACTTTTGGAATGACCCCTTTTATTTTCCTGTTAGTTTATGATTTATTGTGCAGCCATCTTTTAACCAGTTGATTTACTCTATTTGCCTTATGCACTTCTGAGTGTAGAAACATATCTGCTTAGTCTGAACTCTGTCTTATAGTATATATTGAGGGTAGCGCCTCTTTTGGACTGAGCAACGCCCAAGTACCTGGGACTTCTCAGCACAAAAGCAATTTAGCTGGTTCCTGCAATGCCCTGAAATAAGGAGACTGGTAAGTCCATATGAGGCAGTATCTGTAGTGTTAGGGACCCTTGTGCGGAAGCCGCCGTGAAGTGGTAATTGGGCCCGGCATACTTTTGATCAAAAATGTGCGCTAAGAGCTTCCTTCATTCCAACTTTTGGAATGACCCCTTTTTTATTTTCCTGCCTCTGTAAGAGCCAGATTAGAAAGCTTTGGCTCAATTCTTGAAAAGAATAGCTTTCCTTCTCTCTATAGACAGAGAAGTATTAACATACACCGCTCTCTGAGCCCAGCCCTGTAGTTCCTCAGGGTCAACAAGAGTATTTTGGGCCCTGGCCGCTTCAGCTAATTCAAAATTTTGGTCAATGGACCTAAGATATTCAACAATTTGTCCTGGACGGCTTTTAAAGCCGATTCTAGCCTCTTACGGGGTTCAAACCAGATTTTGCCAAAAATTTATCATTTTTGGGTCCACCACGGGGTGTCGCCTACCTTATTGGGGATAATAGGCCTAGGGCATTCCGCCCTGAGTTTGCTCCTGGCCTCCTTGGACAGGGGTTGGCGCACCCTAGACTCCAGGTATTTGGCCACATGATCAGAGGGCAACTACTCTATGGACTTGGGGTGATGCAAAACATCGGGGTCAAATAAAGCTTCTCCTGACGGGTCTAAGATCGCCGAAGCAGGAGGATGGGGAGCATCCCCAGGGGTGGCTATAGGGTCTGCCTGGGTAGGTGAGGGACCCGGGAGGATCTCCTCCAAATAATCAGAATCAGATGGTATATCTTGTATCTGTGCCTCCTCATCAGTGGGGATAACCGATTCAGAATCGGTTTCTTGCTGCGCTCTGGCGCACTTCCACGGCCTCGCCTTTTCTGCCTGGCGGGCATAGGCTCGTTTGCGTGTCGTATGCGCGCTCTCATTGGTGGAACTTAGCACACCTGTCTTGGAGTTTCTGGAGGCATGTGGCTCAGCAGGTTGGCGGGCAGGACGCTGATAATGATTAGAGGAATGACTCAGCAGAGCCTCAGATATGGAGATAGTGATAGCGCTGGACATAAAGCCCATGGCGGCTTGGATGGCGGCCGTAACAGAGCGCTGAATGGATAATGCATGAGGTAATTCAGGGTTGGACAACAGTCCCTGACCCAGGGGTAAATCCTCCACCAGGGAGAGTCCATCGTGGAAGGATTGTTGGGGGTAGCGCCTCTGCCATAATTAGAAAAAGGCCAATAACAAAATTGGATCAGAGGCAATGTGGCTCTGGTCAGTGAGTGGTGCCACAGACTGTGGGTGGCAGTATGGAGCCAGAAAACACAAGATAATCTATGGGAGCTAACAGAATCCCAAACAATAGGCACAAAAAGTAATTTAGGGAAACACAAGTGTAGTTTAGGGAAAGAAGCTCACAGTGGGACAGATCGGCAGGAGATGCGGACCGTAGCGGGGGAAGGAAAAACAACCTAAAAGGGGAAAAGGGGGCAGAAACCTAGGGGGCTAAACCCAGGAAAAGAAAAATAAATATATATGTGTGGACAAAACCAGTGAGACAATAATAATAATGACGGGGGCGAGACACCCCAGTAGTCACAAGCACAGAGCAATAAAGCCCTATAAAACCCAAAGACAGAACAGCTGGACAAACAGTGTACTTATCTGTCTGTGAGCAGCAAAGAAAGAGGAGGAGTTACTGCTGTTCAGGACATTTATACTGGGTTAGGGAGGGCTTGTTGCCATGGTTACCCTGCGTGGTTAGACTTTTTTCTCTTTGCTGCTATAGTTTTCAGTAAAGAAAGAGAATGCAATAGGAGCATCTGTGTCATGTAATCAAATCATGTTTAGTTATACTCAGTTCCTGTCCACAGTACAAATGCTGGTCTCTCTGGTGCTGCTGACTCCTGCTGTTACCACCATGTACGTTGCTTTTTGGGAGCTGTCCACACGTGTTCCTCATACTACTCCTCTTCATAAATTCTGCCACTACCGTGTATAATCATGTTGAGTTATACTCAGTTCCTGTCTGTAGCGGACTGGACCCTGTACCAGAGTCTGCCCCAGTTTCCTGGAAGGGACTGCTTGCTCGCCTCCTGCCCTGCGACTATGGCCCCATGTATGCTTGTCCTGTTTGAGCGGTGATACCCCAGATAGCTCTGCTATGGAGCCCATTCGTATAATGAAAGACTATGGAAAAGACTTTAGCTCCATGGCAATTGAACTGGATATGTGTGGTCTGAGCGCCATTCAATAATGTGCGCTCAGACCTAAGCTATCTGGGGATATGTTGCATGTATATGTTTTATGTAGTAATTGTAACATTGTGTAATTTTATGTCCTTTTGCAACCATGTGCTCAATGGAGTCTGCCTCTATCCTTGGATATATTGAGCGCTCAGATCCAAGTCATCTGGGGATATGTTAAATGTCTGTGTACTGTAAAGGGTGGGACATTGTGTATTGAATAGTGATGTCTGTCCTATTGTCCCCACGTGTGTATTGGCGATTTCCCTTTGTCCTGAGAGATAATTGAATGACTCCTCAATTGTCTCCAGGACAGAAGACATTGTGTATTCTCCTGCCTGTGATGATTACATTACCCATGTAGGGGATTGTATCACAGGCAGAGGGGAGGGATATGCTGGGGGTGGTTGTCTGTATTGTCCCATTGTGTGTGATTGGCTGCTGTATCCCGTGTCGTAGTCTTCCTTCTGGTCCCCTAGGGAGTGTCCACCAGGTGGGAGACCTGGATAAATACCGGGCAGGTAGCCCTCAATAAAGGAGAGAGTTCCTGTTTAACCCTCAAAGTGAAGTGTCGTCTCATTATTGGGGGAGGAGTTATTGGATGCTGTTCCAGTCTGACTGCTAGGAGTGCAAACCTATTCGTATGGTTCCTATTCAACTGTCTACAGCATTCAGAGGCTTGAGAGGATTCGTATGCTTCTCAGGTTTGGTGGTTGTGGTGTCGTCTAGAGCGCTTGGAATCCTCAAGAAGCGCTAGGAGCATCTTTTAACGGAAGTACCCAGTCGGGGTGCCAGGCGATCCGTTACACTGTCCACAGTACAAATGCTGGTCTCTCTGCTGCTGCTGACTCCTGCTGTTACCACCATATACGTTGCTTTTTGGGAGCTGTCCACACGAGTTCCTCACACTACCCCTCTTCATAAATTCTGCCACTACCGTGTATAATCATTTGAGTTATACTCAGTTCCTGTTCACATTACCAATGCTGGTCTCTCTGCTGCTGCTGACTCCTGCTGCTACCACCATGTACATTGCTTTTTGGGGGCTATCCACTAGAGATCCTCATACTACTCCTCTTCATAAATTCTGTCACTACCATGTATAATCATGTTGAGTTATACTCAGTTCCTGTCCACAGTACCAATGCTGGTCTCTCTGCTGCAGCTGAGTCCTGCTGCTACCACCATGTACGTTGCTTTTTGGGGGCTGTCCACTAGAGTTCCTCATACTACTACTCATTATAAATCCTGTCACTACCATGTATAATCATGTTGAGTTATACTTAGTTCCTGTCCACATTCCCAATGCTGGTCTCTCTGCTGCTGCTGACTCCTGCTGTTACCACGAGTACGTTTCTTTTTAAGAGCTGTCCACTAGAGTTCCTCATACTACTCCTCTTCATAAATTCTGCCACTACCGTGTATAATCATGTTGAGTTATTCTCAGTTCCTGCCCACATTACCAATGCTGGTCTCTCTACTGCTGCTGACTCCTGCTGCTACCACGAGTACGTTTCTTTTTAAGAGCTGTCCACTAGAGTTCCTCATACTACTCCTCTTCATAAATTCTGCCACTACCGTGTATAATCATGTTGAGTTATTCTCAGTTCCTGTCCACAGTACCAATGCTGGTCTCTCTGCTGCTGCTGACTCCTGCTGCTACCACCATGTTCGTTTCTTTTTGGGGGCTGTCCACTAGAGTTCCTCATACTACTCCTCATTATAAATTCTGCCACTACCATGTATAATCATGTTGAGTTATACTCAGTTCCTGTCCACAGTACCAATGCTGGTCACACTGCTGCTGCTGCTGACTCCTGCTGCTACCACCATGTACATTGCTTTTTGGGGCTGTCTACTAGAGTTCCTCATAATTCTCCTCTTCATAAATTCTGCCACTACCATGTATAATCATGTTGAGTTATGCTCAGTTCCTGCCCACATTACCAATGCTGATCTCTGCTGCTGCTGCTGACTCCTACTGCTACCACCATGTACGTTTTTTTTGGGGGCTGTCCACTAGAGTTCCTCCTACTACTCCTCATTATAAATCCTGTCACTACCTTGTATAATCATGTTGAGTTATACTCAGTTACTGTCCACATTACCAATGCTGGTCTCTCTGCTGCTGACTCCAGCTGTTACCACCATGTACATTGCTTTTTGGGGGCTGTCCACTAGAGTTCCTCATACTACTCCTCTTCATAAATTCTGCCTCTACCGTGTATAATCATGTTGAGTTATACTCAGTTCTTGTCCACAGTACCAATGCTGGTCTCTCTGCTGCTACTGACTCCTGCTGCTACCACAATGTACATTGCTTTTTGGGGATGTCCACTAGAGTTCCTCATACTACTCCTCTTCATAAATTCTGCCACTACCGTGTATAATCATGTTGAGTTATTCTCAGTTCCTGCCCACATTACCAATGCTGGTCTCTCTGCTGCTGCAGACTCCTCCTGCTACCACCATGTACGTTGCTTTTTGGGGCTGTCCACTAGAGTTCCTCATACTACTCCTCTTCATAAATTCTGCCACTACCGTGTATAATCATGTTAAATTATACTCAATTCCTGTCCACATTACCAATGCTGGTCCCTCTGCTGCTGCTGACTCCTGCTGCTACCACAATGTACATTGCTTTTTGTGGGCTGTCCACTAGAGTTCCTCATACTACTCCTCTTCATAAATTCTGCCACTACCGTGTATAATCATGTTGAGTTATTCTCAGTTCCTGCCCACATTACCAATGCTGGTCTCTCTGCTGCTGCAGACTCCTCCTGCTACCACCATGTACGTTGCTTTTTGGGGGCTGTCCACTAGAGTTCCTCATACTACTCTTCTTCATAAATTCTGCCACTACCGTGTATAATCATGTTAAGTTATACTCAATTCCTGTCCACATTACCAATGCTGGTCCCTCTGCTGCTGCTGACTCCTGCTGCTACCACAATGTACATTGCTTTTTGGGGGCTGTCCACTAGAGTTCCTCATACTACTCCTCTTCATAAATTCTGCCACTACCGTGTATAATCATGGTGAGTTATTCTCAGTTCCTGCCCACATTACCAATGCTGGTCTCTCTGCTGCTTCAGACTCCTCATGCTACCACCATGTACGTTGCTTTTTGGGGGCTGTCCACTAGAGTTCCTCATACTACACCTCTTCATAAATTCTGCCACTACCGTTTATAATCTTCGGATTTTCCTAAGTCATGACGGAAAGTCATGATTTTATTAAAGACACAGAGGCGAGTATTGCTGACTCTTTCTTCACTTGTTTCCATAGCAGCAAAGAAAAAACAAACAAAAACTCTCAACCAATCACAGAGAGACCCCTCCCCACCCTGAGTCCATAAGTAGGCCCCCCCTTCCATGTAATTTCCTCTTTCTTTGAGCGAAATCCAACTCCAAACCGGAAGAGAACGCCTTCCACTCTAACCGAACTCGAACTTGGAGGGCAACCGAAAGACCTGGAACAGGAACACCGGACAACCGGAACACTATCAGATTAACTTGACGCATAGTATGAGCCAGGCGAATTCAACCTGAGGAAACAAAGAGAGAAAACAGCACGGTAATATCGTCATCAGTGATAATGAAAGCAGGCCAAGCACAACACGAGACATATCAAGCTATAAATACTTCAAATAACAAACATTGACACAGAGCCGCCAGTGTCCACGGACGGGTAGACGACCGCCAACCGAAGATAGGGGGGGGGGGGAAGGGAGGGGCAATACTCGCCTCTGTGTCTTTAATAAAATTATGACTTTCCGTCATGACTTATGAAAATCCGGAGATTTTATCACAAGACACGGAGGCTCCTATTGCTAGTTTAAAGCTAAGACAGCACCGAAGAAAAAACGTGAGGCGGAGGTCGGAAATAGAACTCCCTAAAGGTAGAGGCTCTAGACCAGTCCGCCAACTTAAGGATGTCCTCTAGCCGGGCGCCAGCGACCGCCATGGAGGTGGCGGACGCGCCCCGTACTGAATGTGCGGTGAAGACCGAGGTGTCAATCCCAGCGTGGGACAAGATCCACTTAACCCATCTGGCCAAAGTGACACTAGACACAGGAGCAAAGGGCCTCCGAAGCGAGATGAACAACTGAGGGGAGGAAGGAGAGCGAAGAGCCGCGGTGCGCGACAGATACTCCTTTACGCACAGGACCAGACAGGCGGCTGGAGAATCCGGGAAGGCGGGATAGGAGACCGACCTGATGCCCGTCTTGGTCCTGCACGAGATGTCAAAGTCAACTCCTTCCAGGGTGAAAGAGACTGCGTCGAAGTCCAACGCCCGGACGTCGGATACCCGCTTGCAGGAAATGAGGCACAGCAGCGTCACCAACTTGGCAGAGAGTTGTTGGAGATTGAGCTCCGGATTAGGAAGCCAGTTAGACAAGAAATCAATCACCACTGAGACATTCCAAACAGAGGAGAACCGAGGCCTAGGGGCCGGGATAGACGCCGAACCCTTCAGGAGCCTGCACACCAACGGGTGCTGACCTGCCGGGCAGCCATCAAAACCCCGATGCTGTGAGGAAATAGCCGATCTGAACACACTAATGGTCCGATAGGCCTTGCCCTGGTCAAAGAGGGAGGATAGGAAGTGGAGGATCTCCGTTACAGGGGCTGTAACGGGATCCACGTTCGGCCCACGCACCAAGAAAACCAAGATTCCCAGGCCGCCCGGTAAGCCTTTCTGGTGCCGGGGCCCATGCACTCTCAGAAGGAATCTAGTCGTCTCCGATACTGAAGAGACGCCCTCGGAACCCCGAAATCCGGCACGCTATCAGGCGTAGCGAGCCGTCCTGTATCAACGGGTGACCCTGTCCCAATGGTCCGAGAAGTAAGTCCGGGAGAGCCGGGAGGAGACATGGGTCGATCCGTCAACATTTCCAAGAGCTGCGGGAACCAAACCTGCGAGTGCCAAAGAGGGACCAGAAGAACGACCTAGGCTTCTTGCCGACGTGCCTGCGACAAGACACGGGGAATAAGAACGAAGGGGGGAAAAGCGTATGACAGGACCCCCGACCAGTCCTGGAGCAGGGCATCCACCGCCTCCGAAAACAGATCCGGCCTCCAGCTGTAAAACCTGGGCAGCTGGGCGTTCCAACGGGACGCGAACAGGTTTAAAGAGAAGGGGCCCCAGGTGGATTCGATGGAGACAAACACCGTGGACAGCAATTTCCAATCGCTGGAATCCAGAAGGTGACGGGAACTCCAGTCTGCATAGGAGTTCTGCAAGCCCGGGATGTGTTCCGCCACCACCGAAAACCCCTTGTCGAGGCAAAACTCCCAGAACTGTTTCGCTAGAAGCGTGAGCATTGAGGACCGAGTGCCGCCCATGGCGTTGACATAATGCACGGCCGCCACATTGTCCATCCTAAGACGAATGCATGCACACACCCTGCCGTTGGTGAAGCTGCGGATCGCGAACGACCCGGCGAGCAACTCCAGCGCGTTGATATGTAACAACGACTCGTCTGAGGACCACGGACCTCCAGTGGACACGCCTTCGCAGCGAGCCCCCCAGCCCAAGAGGCTGGCGTCGGACTCGATTACCAGATCCGGTTGAGGGCCCATGATTGCTCTCCCGTTCCAAGCCTCTAGGTTGCAAAGCCACCACACAATCACAACTCTATCAGGTCCGCGTAAAAGGCGCCCGCCTGAAGATGAGCAATCTTCAAACGTTGAAGAGCCCTGTAATGCAGGGGGGCGGGAAAAATGGCCTGAATCGAGGAAGACAGCAGACCGATCAGGCGAGCTAGGTGGCGCAATGACAGCTGGGGAAGATGGAGAGCGTGCCGCAACTCTTTGCGGATGGTACGAATTTTCCCCGATGGAAGGCAAAGGATGCCGGCCTGGGAATCCACCCTGAAGCCCAGGAACTCCATGGACCTGGAAGGGCGGAGACAGGACTTCTCCTGGTTAATCACAAACCCCAGCCCCGAAAGCAGGGAAACCGCCAGGTGGAGATGATCCGACAAGACCGAGGGGCATTGGGCCATGAGCAACAGGTCGTCCAGATAGATTATCAGACGGACCCCTTGCCTGCGCAGCCACGACACTACCGGCTTCATCAGCTTGGTGAAACACCAAGGGGCCGATGAGAGGCTGAAGGGCAGACAAGTGAACCGCCACAGGCGCCCCGCCAGTGGAACTGTAACAGATCTCTGGAGACCGTATCGAGCTTGACCATCCAGTCACCAGGGGCCAGCAGGTCCCTCAGTATGTGTATGCCTTCCATTTTGAAATGGCGGTATCTGACATATAAGTTCAGTTCCTTCAGATTTATTACGGGACGGAACTGACCGCCTATCTTCTCCACCAGGAAAATTCCACTGGTCACCCCGGACGGGGAGTGCGGGAGCCAACTCGATGGCTTTTTTGTCCCGCAGGGCTGAAAGTTCCTCGTCTTTGAGGGACTGATCGCGATGGGAGAACCTCATGGGACGGGGAGGGGGAAGGCACAGCCGGTCAGTCGTCAATTCTATATGAAACCCCTGACGGTCGAAAGGACCCAGGGGTCTGACGTGATGCGCTGCCAGGCATTCAAAAAGAACGGAGCCTGCCCCTTATGCAATCGGGGAAAGAAAACGGAAGAGTTGGAAGACTTACCGACTGGACGTCTTGACCCAGATCCACCTCTAAAACCTCTGGATCGGCCGGAGGATCCTCTGGAAGGGAAGATACCGGTCTGCTAGCGCTGATCCTGAGACGACTGGCGCTGAAGGTAGGGGCCTCGACCCGAACCGCGGGTCTGGTAGTGGGGCGCGGCCTGGAAGAGACTCTCCCATGAAAGACCTTCCGCATGGAGGACTGCGCTTTGTCCAGCGCCGTAAATGCCCCTACAAATTTGCCTAAATTCTTAATAAAGAATCTCCGAACAGGAGGCCTTCCGCCTCCTTACCTGCTTCGGATAAGGCCAAATTGGCTAACTTAGGTTCAATGCGCATCAAGATAGCTTTTCTGCGCTGATGCAATGGCCTGGAAATGGATTGCTGTAGGGCAAGGGCCTGGGCGTGGGGCTCTGTAATAGCAGAGGGCCCTGAACTAGGGGGCTCCGGGAGGCGACCTGAGTGGGCTGCAGACACTGGGAAAGAGGCCCAGAAGGGGCCGCACCAGAAGGAGCTGGACATTATAAGGAGTTAGTCACTCCCGCAAAAAAGAGGAATCTGAACTCAAAATAGGGGCCCAACTTGGGGGGGTAGGCCTGACACGGTACCAGACAAGCGCTGTCCTCCTGCGGGTGATCTGGAAGATGGCCGCTGTCGGAGCGCAGAGGGAAGTAGACACGTCCCCTTAAAGCGGCGCGGCAGAAAGCCCGGCCGATGAGCGACAGTATCGCGAGATCTCGCGGGAGCGAGATCTCGCGTGATCCAGCTGAGCTGCGGCGGAGCGCACCAGAGGACCGGAGCCTGCCCGGCCGGGGAGAGGGAGAATCGCGAGGACCCAGCAGAAATGCGCCGGAGCGCACAAGAGGAAAGAACTCGGCCTAAGCCAAATGGCGCCCGAGATCCGGCGCATCGCGAGATCTCCGGCGCTCCCGCAGGAGTGAAGGTGAAAGCGCGGCCAAGAAGAAGATGGCGCGCGCAGGCACCCGGCACGCCGGAACACAGGGGGCCCGAGGGTTGCAAGCGGCAGTAGAAGGAGGTAAACCGGGAAAAAGGGGGGGAGGAGGGGGCAAAAACCCTCCCAAGGCAGGCAGTCAGGCAGTCACAAGGGACAGGGAAAATAAGTATATATATATATATTCAGAACCGTGAGAATAGTGATAATACTGCCCTCAAGCAGGGATATAAGGTGAAAATAGCAGGGAAATATAAGTATAGACTAACAATATGGGCCACTATAAATACCACTATCCAGGAACCCCAGCAGGGTAGGGGGTCAGCAAAGAGGAAACCTAAAAGGGAAAAATATCCAAAGGCTGCTGCATAACTTGAGGCTCAGCCAGTTTCCCTGATATGCATGGGGGTGATGTGACAGACTGATGGGCTTGGTTTTCAGGTGCCACATGTGCGCTCCGCAGAAGACTGGGCGGAAGACAATGTGGTGAACGTGCTGGAAGCACTGTCGGCCACCCAATCGACTCAATGCCTGTACCTGCTCAGGCCTTACCATCCTCATAACGGCATTGGGCCCCACCAAATATCGCTGTAAATTCTGCCGGCTACTTGAGGGAGTTGGTTCACTACTTTGTGCGCCTGAGGCCGAACGGCCACGCCCTCTGCCAGCAACAGAGGCTCCACGACACCACCACGACCGCGCCCTCGTCCCTTAATAGAATGTTTCTCATTGTTGCGATTCAACTCGCACCACAATAAAATATATTATTTTTTAGCCCCAAAATTCCCACACTGGAAGATATAATTCCTTTTCCGGTATTAATTACAAGAAAACTGCTGCAAATTGGACACCAGAATTTTTAAAATGCTAGTTTTGGTACATAGATTCCCACACGGGGAGATATAATTCCTTTTACAGGAGTAAAAACGTGAGGCCTAGTGTTTCTGGTCTACCAAACACCAGATTGATTAAATTGGCCTTTTTTTCACCAAAATTACAACACTGGACAAGTAATGCCTTTTGACGGTATTAATTACAAGAAAACTGCTGCATAATTGAAACCAGAATTTTTAAAATGCTAGTTTTGGTACATAGAATCCCACACGGGAGATATAATTCCTTTTACAGGAGTAAAACGTGAGGCCTAGTGTTTTTGGTCTACCAAACACCAGATTGATTAAATTGGCCTTTTTTCACCAAAATTACAACACTGGACAATAATGCCTTTGGCGGTATTAATTACAAGAACACTGCTACTAATTGGACACCAGAATTTTTATAATGCTAGTTTTGGTACATAGGTCCCACACGGGAGATATAATTCCTTTTACAGGAGTGAAAACGTGAGGCCTAGTGTTTTTGGTCTACCAAACACCAGATTGATTAAATTGGCCTTTTTTTCACCAAAATTACAACACTGGACAATAATGCCTTTTGGCGGTATTATTTACAAGAAAACTGCTGCAAAGTGGACACCAGAATTTTTAATATGCTAGTTTTGGTACATAGATTCCCACACGGGGAGATATAATTCCTTTTTACAGGAGTAAAAACGTGAGGCCTAGTGTTTTTGGTCTACCAAACACCAGATTGATTAAATTGGCCTTTTTTCACCAAAATTACAACACTGGACAATAATGCCTTTTGGCGGTATTAATTACAAGAACACTGCTGCTAATTGGACACCAGAATTTTTATAATGCTAGTTTTGGTACATAGGTCCCACACGGGAGATATAATTCCTTTTATAGGAGTGAAAACGTGAGGCCTAGTGTTTTTGGTCTAACAAACACCAGATTGATTAAATTGGCCTTTTTTTCACCAAAATTACAACACTGGACAATAATGCCTTTTGGCGGTATTATTTACAAGAAAACTGCTGCAAAGTGGACACCAGAATTTTTAATATGCTAGTTTTGGTACATAGAATCCCACACGGGAGATATAATTCCTTTTACAGGAGTAAAACGTGAGGCCTAGTGTTTTTGGTCTACCAAACACCAGATTGATTAAATTGGCCTTTTTTCACCAAAATTACAACACTGGACAATAATGCCTTTTGGCGGTATTATTTACAAGAATACTGCTGCAAATTGGACATCTGAAGTTTTAAAATGCTAGTTTGGGTACATAGATTCCCACACGGGAGATATAATTCCTTTTACAGGAGTAAAACGTGAGGCCTAGTGTTTTTGGTCTACTAAACACCAGGTTGATTAAATTGGCCTTTTTTCACCAAAATTACAACACTGGACAATAATGCCTTTTGGCGGTATTATTTACAAGAATACTGCTGCAAATAGGACATCTGAAGTTTTAAAATGCTAGTTTGGGTACATAGATTCCCACACGGGAGATATAATTCCTTTTACAGGAGTAAAACGTGAGGCCTAGTGTTTTTGGTCTACCAAACACCAGATTGATTAAATTGGCCTTTTTTCACCAAAATTACAACACTGGACAATAATGCCTTTTGGCGGTATTAATTACAAGAAAACTGCTGCAAATTTGACATCAGAATTTTTAAAATGCTAGTTTTGGTACATAGAATCCCACACGGGAGATATAATTCCTTTTACAGGAGTAAAAATGTGAGGCCTAGTGTTTCTGGTCTAACAAACACCAGATTGATTAAATTGGCCTTTTTTCACCAAAATTACAACACTGGACAATAATGCCTTTTGGCGGTATTAATTACAAGAAAACTGCTGCAAATTTGACATCAGAATTTTTAAAATGCTAGTTTTGGTACATAGATTCCCACACGGGAGATATAATTCCTTTTACAGGAGTAAAACGTGAGGCCTAGTGTTTCTGACTGGTCTAACAAACACCAGATTGATTAAATTGGCCTTTTTTCACCAAAATTACAACACTGGACAATAATGCCTTTTGGCGGTATTATTTACAAGAAAACTGCTGCAAATTGGACATCTGAAGTTTTAAAATGCTAGTTTGGGTACATAGAATCCCACACGGGAGATATAATTCCTTTTACAGGAGTAAAAACGTGAGGCCTAGTGTTTCTGGTCTACCAAACACCAGATTGATTAAATTGGCCTTTTTTCACCAAAATTACAACACTGGACAATAATGCCTTTTGGCGGTATTATTTACAAGAATACTGCTGCAAATAGGACATCTGAAGTTTTAAAATGCTAGTTTGGGTACATAGAATCCCACACGGGAGATATAATTCCTTTTACAGGAGTAAAACGTGAGGCCTAGTGTTTTTGGTCTACCAAACACCAGATTGATTAAATTGGCCTTTTTTCACCAAAATTACAACACTGGACAATAATGCCTTTGGCGGTATTAATTACAAGAAAACTGCTGCAAATTTGACATCAGAATTTTTAAAATGCTAGTTTTGGTACATAGAATCCCACACGGGAGATATAATTCCTTTTTACAGGAGTAAAACGTGAGGCCTAGTGTTTCTGGTCTAACAAACACCAGATTGATTAATTTGGCCTTTTTTCACCAAAATTACAACAGTGGACAATAATGCCTTTTGGCGGTATTATTTACAAGAAAACTGCTGCAAATAGGACATCTGAAGTTTTAAAATGCTAGTTTTGGTACATAGATTCCCACACGGGAGATATAATTCCTTTTAGAGGAGTGAAAACGTGAGGCCTAGTGTTTCTGGTCTAACAAACACCAGATTGATTAAATTGGCCTTTTTTCACCAAAATTACAACACTGGACAATAATGCCTTTTGGCGGTATTAATTACAAGAACACTGCTGCTAATTGGACACCAGAATTTTTATAATGCTAGTTTGTGTACATAAATTCCCACACTGGAAGATATAATTCCTTTTTCCGGTATTAATTACAAGAACACTGCTGCTAATTGGACACCAGAATTTTTATAATGCTAGTTTTGGTACATAGCTTCCCACACGGGAGATATAATTCCTTTTACAGGAGTGAAAACGTGAGGCCTAGTGTTTCTGGTCTAACAAACACCAGATTGATTAAATTGGCCTTTTTTTCACCAAAATTACAACACTGGACGATATAATGCCTTTTGGCGGTATTATTTACAAGAAAACTGCTGCAAATTGGACATCTGAAGTTTTAAAATGCTAGTTTTGGTACATAGAATCCCACACGGGGAGATATAATTCCTTTTATAGGAGTAAAACGTGAGGCCTAGTGTTTCTGGACTGGTCTAACAAACGCTAGATTGATTAAATTGGCCTTTTTTCACCAAAATTACAACACTGGACAATAATGCCTTTTGGCGGTATTATTTACAAGAAAACTGCTGCAAATTGGACATCTGAATTTTTAAAATGCTAGTTTTGGTACATAGATTCCCACACGGGGAGATATAATTCCTTTTTACAGGAGTAAAAACGTGAGGCCTAGTGTTTCTGGACTGGTCTAACAAACACTAGATTGATTAAATTGGCCTTTTTTTCACCAAAATTACAACACTGGACAATAATGCCTTTTGGCGGTATTAATTACAAGAGGACTGCTGGTATTTCAGAACACCGGAATTGTTAAAATGCTAGTTTTGCTAGATAAATTTCCCACACTGGGAGCAATATTGCCTAAGCCTTTTTACAGTATTAATTACAACAGGAGTGCTTCTTCTGGTCTAACACCAGAATAATTTTATTATTACGGTGAAAGCTTTTTCTAATTTATATTTCTGGCACATAAAAAAAAAAATTTCTGGCTGACAGTATTGGACAAAGTAGTGGCACTGGCTAGCCTAGCTAGAACAGCACATTCATGGGATTTGCTATCCAAGTGGGTTACTTTCAGTTTCACCACTGATATATTAAATATCTTTGCAGTTAGTATGGGTGACACAAGCACAGCCAAACCCCTGATGTAGTATATCTATGAAAAAATCGACTATTACATGAGATTAATGGGCGTTGTGGCAGCTTTTGCTGTAGCACCACAAGTCCCAAAATGGCCGCCGCCTATCAGCCCAGTAACATGTGCCAGAAAACAGTCTGCCCAGCCAGAAAAAAAATTGACTTTGACTGAGCAGCTGAATCGCTGTTGTTCTGATTCACAGGTGTAGATTTTTACTTCTTTGGAGCTTTGGTTTAGACTCTGTGGCAGCAAGTGCTGGCGCACCACAAGTCCCAAAATGGCCACCGCCGGTCAGCCCAGTTACATGTGCCAGTAAAAATCGCTCTGGCCAGTCTCAACAAAATAGTGACTTTCAGTGAACAGCTCAGCTGAGTTGTTCTGATGCACAGGTGTAGAAAGGTAGATCATTCAATCTCTTCTTTATCCCTGCCTATCTCGCCCTCACAGAAGCTGCATCCTCTCCTACACTAGTCAGAGCAGTGTGACGTGCGGCGCTACGTGACTCCAGCTTAAATAGAGGCTGGGTCACATGCTGCACTTGGCCAATCACAGCCATGCCATTAGTAGGCATGGCTGTGATGAGCTCTTAGGAGCAAGAAGTAAAGCGCTAGCTGATTGGCTGCTATACAGCCCTTCAGAAAGCGGGAAGAAATCGACGAACACCGGACCCGAACCCGAACTTTTTTGAAAATGTCCGGGTTCGGGTCCGTGTCACGGACACCCCAAAATTCGGTACGAACCCGAACTATGCTCGAACTGTTCGCTCAACACTAGCCATGATGAGAATATCGTTTAAATAGATGATCATTCGGACCCCCGACTGAGTAACCAGGCAACCACTGGTTTCATCACCTTGGTGAAACACCAAAGGACGGAAGAGAGACCAAATGGCAGGCAAGTGAAGCGCCAAATCTGTTCCCCCACCGGAAATGAAGTAAGTCTCTGGAGACTGGTGACACCGGGACAGTCAAGTACGCATCTTTGAGATCTAGTTTGATCATCTAGTCGCCTGGAAGAAGCATGTCTCGTAACAGATGGATGCCCTCCATCTTGAAGTGGCGATATCGTACTATTGAATTCAAATGTTTTAGATTGATCATGGGGCGCATCTGGCCTCCCTTCTTTGTATGCGAGGAACATATTGCTGATAACACCCTCAGTGTGAGCTGTGACGCGTTCTATTGCCCCTTGAAACAGTTCTGTCAACTCCAAGTGCAGTTGATGTTGGGACGGTATGGACATCCGTAACGGTGGAGGATGTGGTATGAGGGTCGGAGAATCTACAAGTTCTATTGCAAAACCCCTGACAGTGCTCAGCACCCATGGGCCTGAGGTGATCTCTGACCAGACATGAAAAAGGACCGGAGTCTGCCCCGACACAATTTGCCAAAGAAGGTAAAGGGAGAACTAGTTGTGGACTTACCCACTGGTCGTCTGGAATTGGGATATCCACGAAATCCTCTGGAACGGCCTGAGTTGCCTCTTGAAGGGAAGAATGACGGTTGATGTTTTGGATCCTGAAGCGAGGACCGGTATGAATAGAAGCCTCTTCCGTGCCGCAGGAATGGAAACTGGAACAGCTGGACAGGCGGCCCCTGGAGCTGCCGGCCCTTCCAGAAAAACGAGAATTGAACACCTTCCTCATGGAACTCTGTGCTTTGTCAAGCGTTGTAAAGGCGCCAACGTATTTGCCCAATTCCTTAATAAAGGACTCTCCAAATAGCAGACCCTGAGCCTCTTTGCCTGCTTCTGATAAAGCTAAATTGGAAAGCTTAGGCTCAACTTTCATAAGTATGGCTTTGCGCTTCTTTATTGCCAGGGATGTATTCACATTCCCGTAATACATATAGCTCTTTGGATCCATCCCCTAACACCACCGGATCCACCATTTTGCCTTCAGCTTTGGCGGATTCCGCCATATCAAAAATGTTTGTAAGTGGGCCTGTAATGTCGAGGAGCTTATCATGCACAGCCCTAAGGGCTGAATCCAATCCCTTTTTGGGTTGAACTCCGTCTTGGCGAGGAACTGCACCATTTTGGGGTCTACAGTAGGCGTTCCACACACCTTGTGGGGAATTACTGGGCAGGGACCTTCTGCCCGCAATATGTTACTGCGACTCCTTGCTTAAAGGGGTGCGTTTTTGGCCTCCAAGTACTGGGCCACATAAGTGGCCGGAAGCCACTCCGCGGATCGGGGGTGATGGAGTTCCTCTGGGTTGAAAAGAGGTTCCCCACCGTGTCTACCAGGAGGTCCCCTGTACGGTTTGTCCCTCTAGAGGGGTGGCAGAGGTAGTAGAGGTCATGGGGAGATTCCTTAATGGGGATGGGTCTACCGTCACGTCTGCCAATTCCTCGTCCGAGTCATAATTAGACTCTTCACGAGCCTCCTCAATGGATTCTCTTTCGGAATCAGACTCTGGCTCAGGCTGCATCCTGGCTGACTTCCATGCGAGAGGTTTTTGCCTGTCGCGAGCAGGCTCTTTTCCGCGGGACAACCGCGTGGTCATGTGATGGTGTCTGACCATCGTTTCTAGATGTTCTGGAGGCTGATGGCATCATAACAGTTTGGGCAGGAATGCCTGACTGTGCACAAATGGCTTGAGAGATGGATTTTGTTAGGGCAGAGGACATGGAGCCCATAGCAGAGATTATTGCATTAGAAATGGATTGGTGCAACGTAGAATTTTGCATGTCAGGGTGATTGACATCCATTCTGTTGCCTAAATGTGGAGCAACCTGGGCAGGTGGAAGGTTATCCTGGCCAGGAGTCGAGCTAGTGCTCCTAACAGACATGGTAATAATCCTGTGGCAGGAGTAAGTCACCCCAGACCACAGACAAAGATAAAGGGCAAAGAGAAAGCTGAGACACCTGTGGATGAAGGAAGAAAAACTAGTAAGGAAGGGGATTTAGGGGTAATGCTGGAAAAATAAATGACCTGTTGGCCAAGAAACTCACCAAGAAGGTAAATCCGGCTGGAGGACGGAAAATTCCAGAAGCTGTTCGGCACTGTGGGAAAACGTGGCTGTGCCCGAACAGGATATGAAATGGCGGCGAGATCTCGGGAGATCTCGGCGTATAGAAGGTGGGTGCCGCTAATCTTGCGAACTAACCGGGAAAGAGAAGAGGAAGAACCGAAGGTACAAGGTAAAAGGAGAGGGAAAAATCTGTGTGGGAGAAATTGCAGCAGAGAAAAAAGAGACTGCAGAAGCGCTGCAGACAGCGTGATGAGCGGTTGGACAAGGGAGAAAATATAATACCACAAATAGGGGATAAAATAACTCAAGAGGGGAGGCACAGAGGGCGGTATTGAGGAAAATACCAGTCACAGGAAAAAACTTTACAAACACAGTTATCGGTAGAGACAGAGAGGTACTTATCTGCCATGGTAGTGCAGTATACGGGCACTTTAATACCCGTTTACTACCAATCTGTTATGTCCCTTTAAGTGGTTTCATATAATTGCCTGCAGTAATGTGAGGGTTGTGATGTAGGTGTTAGACCACTAGGGGAACTGTTGAGCAGGGATGTATATATAGCTAGGCCAGGGCAGGCTAGTGTTAGTGCAGACCCTGGAGTCTGTGAAGGCCACATGTCTCGGGCCTAAGCAAGTCAGCAGAAGTCAAGCAGAGGCAATCCCTAGAGCAAGAGGTACTGAAATGTCAAGAGGAGGTACACTGTAAACTGGAGATTCAAGGATATAAGCCAGAAGTAGGGCATTCTGGAATTCTGTTTTCAAGCTCCAAGTCTGCACCTCTATTATTCCTACTATAAATACGGTGTGCCACCGTTTATTGGCACTGGCGTCACGAAACATCAGGGACTTAGCCATAGGCACGTTAAACTACAACACCAAGGGCACCTCACATTGCACCTGGCTGTGTCCCTTCAGAACCCAGAGAGTGCCCCAGAGGAACAGCGTGCCGGCCTCTCCATCACTGGCATTCCCCAGGTTAGTTCCACACATTGCCCTGACTTGGGGATGCTACATTTTGGCGTCACGAACAGGATCTGCACGTTTTTACGGACTGTGAGCAAAACGTGAACTTTGTGCCTTAACCGGTTTGCCAAGTGACAAAACGCCTGTTTATTTGAAGTAAACTTTGCGGACTTAAAACGTACAGAAAAGTGTCCCAAAAACCTCTAAAAGCGCTGTGCAGTGTTGCGCTATCAAGAGGAAGAAAATCGCCACTTCCAAGTGTGTTTTTGTGGACTTTTACAATCCTGCTTGCTGTCATTGAATAGCTGCATCATGGCGCCCAAGATGGCCGCCTGAACTGTCGACTTATCTACTGCGCCTTCACTACTCATTGCTGGCGGGAAAACTTAGCGCCAAACTCTGCAGCGTCACCGCCTTATTCAAATTTTCCAAGCTGGACTCCACCTACCTTGGGCCTGGAAGAACGCAGACGCTGTTCCCCGTCGGAGTAAGTCCGAAGCTCCGCCCCTCCGGCCCGATGTCCTCGCGGGAAGGGACGCTGCGCAAGGGATTCCCGAAGACGTCCTTCCGGATCTCGCGAGATTTGGACTGCCTGCACCGGAGTAAGTACAAACTCCTGGGTGAAATAATTCTACACCGGAGGGGGTCACCTGGTTAGTAAGGCCCGAAAGGGGACACCGGACTCTTTCCACCGATTGCACTCACCAGCCAGTAACCCCGCCAGCGCGACATCGGACCTGTCGCTACCTCTTAAAGGGACCGCACACCCAATTAATCTGCACCATGTCGGACTCAGAAGTAGCAGAGCAGCCTGCCCCCAGGGAGCCAGTGGCCACCAACAGTATTGCGCCTGCCAACATGATGCCGCTGACGATGCCATACTACTTTGGGGCCCCATGGTTTCCCGCTACGCCGGGGAGGCTCATAATTTAAAAGACTTCCAAGACAAACTACTGGCTCTGTTCCGGCTCTATCCTATCAACCCGGAGCAACAAATGGAGATTCTGTTAGCCCAGTTGGAAGGAGCGGCCCGCCGAGAGGTCATGTCCTGGCCCAGTTCTGAGAGGAGTACCATAGAGCAGATCTTTGACCGCCTCAGCACTACCTTTGAAGTCAGGACTGTGTCTGAAATAAAGATGCGTTTCTTCAGTAAGAAACAAAAGCCTGGTGAGTCACTCCGTGAATTTGCTTTATCCCTCCAGGAGGCCTGGAGGGCCGTCATTCATATAGACCCTAGAGAGGTTGACACCCAGGATCAAACTCTGAGAAAACAATTTATTGCGGGTGTGAATAGCGAATCTTTAAAAACACAATTGAAAATGTTGTCGGCTCAGCACCCTAGCAGTATTTTCCTGGACTTTAAAGAACTGGCCATTAGTATTCTGGGACAACATCTGCCAACGGAACCAGTGGCCCATCCCGAGCCTTCTGTCCGTAATCCTAAGCTGACGGATGCCAGCCTGCCAGGGGCCAGCCAAGCCGCCCAGACTCCAGTGCCTGATACAGTAGCTGCTTTGATGGAACAGGTCAATTTCCTCACTAAGAGCCTGGAAAAAGTCTGCAGGAAACTGGAAGAGTGGGAGAAGCCCTTAATGCTGGAAGATGAACTCCTTCTGCCTCAAAAGCCTGGCCCCCTGCGTATCAAGAAGTTTATCCCAGAGATCCTGGACGACGTTCAAGTGACCGGTTTAGGAACCGCAAGCGGCCTGCCTGTAACTACTGCAAGAAGTTGGGTCATACTGAATCTACTTGCTGGCAGTTAAGCGGGTCACCCTCGAGGCTGAGGACCGCCCCTCGGGAGGTAGAACAACAGGTCCAAGGGATCCAAACTGGATGCCCGTTATGTGGGGTCCCGTCCCAAAATAAACGTCCGGATCAATGGAGTGCCTTTTGAAGCGTTGTTGGACACTGGATCTCAAGTCACCACTATTCAGCAGTCCACCTTTAATCAGTTCTGGAGTTCCAGCCTGCTTACCCAGCCACCTGAGTCCTGGCTGGAGATAATTGCAAGCAATGGTAAGCCCATAAAAGTCCATGGATACTGGGAACCCACTCTCCAGGTGGGAGAAGCCACTTTACCACAGCAAGGAGTGATCGTGGTACAAACCGGGGATAAAGGGGGTCACCCTGTGATTGTTGGGACTAATGTTTTCAAAAATTGCTACCCCGAGGTCCTTGAAGCTCTCCATCAGTCCCTGCCTGCAGCTTCCTCTGCCTCCAAGAAGGTCCTCCAAAAGACTATCAGCGTATTGTGTGCTCAGCAGAGGTTTGCAAATGAAAAGGAGAGATCTGCACCGCCAGGATCCGTGATAATAGGCCAGTGACTCTACCTCCAAACTCCCAAACCCTCCTGTGGTGCCGTGCTGTCCTGGGAGTCCAGGGCCAAGACTATCCGGCCCTGGTGGAACCTGTCCAGATGGAGAACTACCCATATGTGCGAGCTGCCAAGTGCCTGGCGACCGTCTCCCAAGGTAAAGTACCTGTCCGTCTGATTAACCTCAGCGATCATCCTGCTGTGCTTACTAAGCACTGTCCTGTTGCCCAGCTTTCCCAGGTATCCTTCCAGGATGTCATCCGCCTGCCTGTCACCGAGAAGCCACCAGCTGCCACTCGAGGACCTCTTCCTGCGGACGACTCTCCAGTGCCCTGGTGGAAGGAACTCCATGTCGGGGACGAAGCTACCCCGCAACATCAACTAGAGGGACTCCTGAACCTAGTAAAGCAACACCATCAAGCCTTCAGTAAGCATGCAACGGACTATGGAGAGGTCAGTGTCATCCAACACACCATACCCACTGGCTCTCATCCTCCCATCAAAGAGAGGTATAGACCCATACCACCAACTTCATACCAAACTGTTAAAGAGATGATCCAAGAAATGAAAGACTCAAACGTAATCCGGGACAGTCGTAGTCCCTGGGCTGCACCACTGGTTTTAGTTAAAAAGAAAGATGGTGGCATCCGGTTTTGTGTAGACTATAGAAAGATAAATCAGATCACTCACAAAGATGCTTATCCATTGCCACGTATTGAGGAGTCTCTAACTGCTCTAGGCTCCTCCGCCTATTTCTCCACCTTAGATTTAACCAGCGGATATTGGCAAGTGCCCATGGCCCCTGAGGATAGGGAAAAGACTGCTTTCACCACCCCTATGGGCCTGTTTGAATTTAATTGCATGCCATTTGGACTGTGTAATGCCCCGGGACCTTTCAGAGATTAATGGAGCGGTGTTTAGGCCATAAGAACTTTGAGACGGTGCTGTTGTACCTGGATGACGTTATCATCTATTCTAAAACGTATGAGGACCATTTAAAGCACTTAGCTGAGGTGTTTGAAATCCTTATTAAATACGGCCTCAAGATTAAACCGTCCAAATGTCACCTGCTTAAACCTGCTGTAAAATACCTGGGACATGTTGTAAGCGCAGAGGGAGTTCAGCCTGATCCTGATAAGCTGGCTGCTGTCCGAAATTGGCCGGTCCCCACTACAGTGAAGGAAGTGAGGAGTTTCCTTAGCTTCGCTGGCTACTACCGGCGCTTTATCCCCCACTTCGCTCAAATAGCGGATCCAATCCAGGAACTCCTGAGGGGGCAACCAAAAAAGAGCCCAAAGACTCCTGTCCCCATTGAATGGAATGAAGAGAGGGAGGTTGCATTTCAGTTGTTAAAGAAAAGTTGACTGAACCTCCTGTGCTGGGGTATCCAGATTACAGTAAGCCATTTCACCTCTACACAGATGCCAGTAAGAAAGGCCTGGGAGCAGTGCTGGCTCAAGTACAAGAGGGGAAAGAGAGAGTGATAGCTTACGCCAGCCGGTCCTTAAAGGGAGCTGAAAAGAATGATCAGAATTATAGCTCTTTCAAATTAGAGTTTCTGGCCTTAGTGTGGGCGGTAACAGAAAAATTCAAAGACTATTTGGCTGCCACTCCATTTATTGCATTCACTGATAACAATCCTCTGGCTCACCTGAATACCGCTAAACTGGGGCCTTAGAACAGAGATGGGCCTCCCGCCTTGCTAATTACGACTTCACTGTAAAATACCGGGCTGGCCGTTCAAACGATAATGCTGATGCCCTGTCAAGGCTCCCCACTGAAATAGCACCAGATGACATACGGGATGCCTGGGAAGATGTAGAGATGCCAGCATTTTATAACCGGTTTGCTCAACAGGACCAAGCTCAAGCTGCCAACAGTGGAACCTCTGACCCTCCATCCTTTGATAAGCCTGCATCCAGAGAAGAAAAGTGGATTAAGTTGCAATCAGAGAGTAGAGTTCTCGGTGAACTGCTGGACTTCTTCATCAGTGGCAGAACCCCTGAAAGAATTCGGCGAAAGACCGCAGACCCAGAACTCATCAAATTGTGGAGGCAACGTCAACAACTGTTCCTTCGAAAAGGCCTGTTGCTGCGACGAAGCCTGGATCCAGTGTCAAATGACAGAGTGCACCAGATCCTCATCCCACGTCGTGATGCAGGTATGGTTTTAGAAATGTATCATGACAGGTCTGGACATTTTGGGGTTCAAAAGACTGAGGCCACTGTCCGTAGGCGGTTCTACTGGGTTGGAATCAGAGAGGACATTGAGAAGTGGTGTCGGGAATGTACAGCCTGTGCCCTAAAGAGAGGTGAACATCATGATCAGAGAGCACCGCTGCACCCTATTATAAGTACCGCCCCTCTTGAACTGGTTGCTATTGATCACGTAAAGTTGGAGCCCAGTCATTCAGGGTATACCTATGCTATGACTATTATTGACCATTTCACTAAGTTTGCCGTAGCAGTGCCTGTGAAGGACCTGACAGCCAAGACGACCGCTGAATTGTTCTGGAAACACTTCCTCCTGCCTTACGGCTGCCCAGAAAAGATCCTCACCGACCAGGGGTCTGCGTTTGAGTCTCATCTGTTCCAGGAGCTGTGCCGACTACACAATTGCCAAAAGGTCCGGACCACGGCCTATCATCCACAAGGTAATGGACTCTGTGAAAAGATGAATCAGACCTTGATTGAAATGTTGAGAGCCGTGCCTCCTGAGACCAGAGGAGATTGGCCTAACCTGCTACCACAGCTCATGTATACGTACAATAATACTATCCATTGTTCCACTGGATACACTCCTTTCTACCTGTTGTTTGGGCGTCAGGGTAAATTGCCTGCAGATCATTCCCTGGATGTACAAGTGCTGGATGACATTAATCCCCTGCCTAAAACTGACTGGGTAACGGAACATCAAAGGCGCTTGCTTAATGCCAAAGAAATTGTCCAGGAGCGCATGGAAGGTGCCCGGGAGCGACAACAAAAGACTATGATTTGGCGGCCCATGCAGAGCCCTTGGCTGTAGTGGGATACCGTGTGGTTAAAGAACAATCACCGCACCAGTAAGCTGGACAGTAAATGGGAGAGAACTCCCTATCTTGTGTCTGCCATCCCTAATGCTGAAACTCATACCTATGAGGTCACCAGAGAGGGTAAGGGTCCCCAAATTGTTCACAGAAACCGCCTAAAACTCTGCAGTGACAAGGAGGCTGTCGTTGGAGATTCCGGATCCGAGTCTTCTGAGTCAGATTCCATTGCTCGGCCTGCTGAACCTATGCAGGCCATAGCGGATTTGCTGAATGATCCTGAGCCGCTCCACTGGTTCCTTACACCCTGGTTAAACTTTGGGGTGCCTGCCCCGGCACCTGCTGAACCTGCAATCGTAGCAGGCCCCGCTCAGGGTGCTACTGAAAGGGGTCCCACTGACGTGGATCCTTCTTGTCCCCCTGTGCCCGGACAAGAGGAGACCTTAGCTCTAAGGAGGTCTACCCGGTCTACTAGGGGCGCTTACCAGTACGTTTTGAAAACTATGACTGTACTGGAAGTGTTTCCCGACAGGAAACCTCTGTGTGAGCATCATCCTTTTTAAGTCTGTGCCCAGAGATGGACTCCCTGTGTGCGAGCCTCTGTGATATGTTCTTATTATGGACTTATGCATTTTCATATGGACTATGTGATGTTTTATTATGTTCTTATTATGGACTCTGGCATTCTCTTATGGACTATCCTGGTGTTAACCATTGATTTGCTGTACCAGGTCAGCATCACAGTTCTGCATTAACAGCCTGCAAGCAGAGGACGTCGCCCCTTGTCACCGCGCTCCACCTTTTCCAGCTGGACCTGATATGATTACTTATGCAGATGTCATTCATTTGTGTTTGTATATGCCTGCATGTGTTTTGTGTCTTTCAGGAGAAGAATCCAGCTGGGTGGGCTCCTGTGGGAGTACGAGGTCGTACTCAGTTTAAAGTCGTGGGGTATGCAGTATACGGGCACTTTAATACCCGTTTACTACCAATCTGTTATGTCCCTTTAAGTGGTTTCATATAATTGCCTGCAGTAATGTGAGGGTTGTGATGTAGGTGTTAGACCACTAGGGAACTGTTGAGCAGGGATGTATATATAGCTAGGCCAGGGCAGGCTAGTGTTAGTGCAGACCCTGGAGTCTGTGAAGGCCACATGTCTCGGGCCTAAGCAAGTCAGCAGAAGTCAAGCAGAGGCAATCCCTAGAGCAAGAGGTACTGAAATGTCAAGAGGAGGTACACTGTAAACTGGAGATTCAAGGATATAAGCCAGAAGTAGGGCATTGGGGCCTTGAAGAATAATTGCCAGTCAGGACAAGCCAGGAAGAAAGTAAGGTTCACCTGCAATTCAAAGTCCTGTTATTTTACCCTCTATTTTACCTTGCTGGATGTAAGCCTGCTGTAACTGCGACTGTACAAAAGTCTATTGTCTGCAACAAGAACTGTTTTAAGAGGTTGCCTTCTGTATTGCCACTGTTTCAGTAAAGTTGGAATTCTGTTTTCAAGCTACAAGTCTGCACCTCTATTATTCCTACTATAAATACGGTGTGCCACCGTTTACTGGCACTGGCGTCACGAAACATCAGGGACTTAGCCATAGGCACGTTAAACTACAACACCAAGGGCACCTCACATTGCACCTGGCTGTGTCCCTTCAGAACCCAGAGAGTGCCCCAGAGGAACAGCGTGCCGGCCTCTCCATCACTGGCATTCCCCAGGTTAGTTCCACACATTGCCCTGACTTGGGGATGCTACAGTAGCAGCAAAGAAAGAGGAGGATCCCAGGGGGGTTGAGCCCTTATATATTGGGATGGATGGGAGGAGCTGGTTGCTATGGTTTTTTACTGATTGTACTGTCTTATTCCTTTGCTGCTATGGTGGACAGTAAAGAGAGTTGAAGAAATATGAGCCTCGGTGTCTTGTTATAAAATCATGTTCAGTTATACTCAGTTCCTGTCCACAATACCAATGCGGATCTCTCTGCTGCTGCAGCTGACTCCTGCTGCTACCACCATATACATTGCTTTTTAGTGGCTGTCCACACAAGTTCCTCATACTACTCCTCTTTATAAATCCTGCCACTGCCTTGTATAATCATGTTGAGTTATACTCAGTTCCTGTCCACATTACCAATGCTGGTCTCTCTGCTGCTGACTCCTGCTGCTACCACCATGTACGTTGCTTTTTTTGGGCAATCCACCTGAGTTCCTCACACTACTCCTCTTCATAAATTCTGTCACTACCAGGTATAATCATGTTGAGATATACTTAGTTCCTGTCCACATTACCAATGCTGGTCTCTGCTGCTGCTGACTTTTGCTGCCACCACCATGTATGTTGCCTTTTGAGTGCTGTCCACTGAGGTTCCTCAAACTACTCCTCTTTATAAATCCTGCCACTACAGTGTATAATCATGTTGAGTTATACTCAGTTTCTGTCTATATTACCAATGCTGGTCTCTCTTCTGCTGCTTCTGAATTCTGCTGCTACCACCATGTGCGTTGCTTTTTGAAGGCTGTCCACTAGGGTTCCTCATAGTAATCCTCTTTATAAATCCTGCCACCACTATATATAATCATGTTGAGTTATACTTAGTTCCTGTCCACATTACCAATGCTGTTCTCTCTGCTGCTGCTGCTGACTCCTGCTGCTACCACCATGTACATTGCTTTTTAGTGGCTGTCCACACGAGTTCCTCATACTACTCCTCTTTATAAATCCTGCCACTACCATGTATAATCATGTTGAGTTATACTCAGTTCCTGCCCACATTACCAATGCTGGTCTCTCTGCTGCTTCTGACTCCTGCTGTTACCACCATGTACATTGCTTTTTAGTGGCTGTCCACTAGAGTTCCTAATGATGTCATATCCTTCCATTAGAATAATAAAACTCACCACTGAATCATTCAAACATAGAATATTTATTGAAAATTCTTCAATTTTTCAATTTTAAGTTGCATTGGGATAATTTATGGCCGCTATGCTTATCAAGTTGCTTATAATAAACGTAAATAATCCAAATTCAACTGAACATAACTAATTAATTAAATAACCAGTCCACTCAAAGAGTGACTTTACCCCTGCATAAGCAAAGCGACAAAAAGAATGACATAAAATTAAATTAAAACAGGGAAGGGTGGGTGGGAGATAAAATTATACTTACATGAATGCGCATTAACCGTTAGGTCTCTTCTTTTTATAGCTCCAACATGAAAAACCGTTGAGGACTTCCTCCAATCAAGATTACTGAAAAGGCCACCTGCCAAACAACAGTTTCCAGGCTTAGACCATCAAACAATTTTCCACAGGTAAGTAATTTAAAACACACAAAACTTTACTAATGACTGGGCGTCATGACATCATGGCTCCCCTCATTGTAATTACAATTTAGCTCGCTCCATGATGCCATATTCTTCCATTAGAATAATAAAACTCACCACTGAATCATTCAAACATAGTAATATTTATTGAAAATTCTTCAAATCTTCAATTTTAAGTTGCATTGGGATAATTTATGGCCGCTATGCTTATCAAGTTGCTTATAATAATCGTAAATAATCCAAATACAACTGAACATAACTAATTAATTAAATAACCAGTCCACTCAAAGAGTGACTTTACCCCACCGCCAACAAACGAACAGTGAATTGGCCCATAGCATAGCAGCCAATATTAACTTTTATAACAAATATCAATCATATTCTGGAAGTCCGAAATCAGAATGTCAAGGCCTATGTCGGATAGTTCATTTCTGGAATGATGAAAAAGTCCTTTTGTAAAACCCTCCAATTCATAGTGTCTATAAGATTGTTCTCCAATGCTAGTCATGAATTTTTCCATCTGTTTATTAATCCGCTTCTTTATTTTTTCCAGGAATGCAAGATCCTTGTTGACCCACGTCAAATTGGAAATGATGTCCGCAAACACAATGACAGGATTATCTAGTAAGTTGCAGATCAATAAAATATTTTCTTTTAAAGACTGAAGTAGTGAATGAGTTGAGCTTCTACCCACGTCGTTGTTGTCAAGCTGGAGAATCAAGATATCTGGTGCAGGCAAAGTCCTTAATAACATTTTACATTCAGAAAAAATGTTGGAGGATCTTAAACCTAAAATAGGTTTCCAAAATATAAAAAATTCATCCGAGAAACCTAAATTGATAGTGGACTTCCTAAACGTAGATCTTTTTAATGCTAGTTTTAACAAATCGCCTCCCAGGATCCATATCCTTCTCCGAAAACCTAAAATCAACGAATAAGTAAATTAGAGCGGATGTATTGTTTAAAACATGCAGAGTCCCATCGCCCAAGCGTTTTATAGAATCTGCTTCAGACCAATTTGGGCAGCAAAAGTGGCTGCCCCTATACGGAATGAATGAGCAGAAAACTTGTTGCCTAACAGATCCAGTTTCTTTAGGGATAATTTCAATACATGGTTGAAATGGTACTTAGTAAGAGGTGATCCATCGCAGTGTACAAATAAATAGTCAGATCGACTGAGCCTACACTGGAGCCACATCTGCATAGTATAAACAGGGCAAACCTTTTGAATATAGAATTTGTTAAGCTGAAATAATTTTTCCATTACCCAACTGGTCAGTTTTGGATTTCCTAATGAATATCTTCATAGCTAAATCACTACAAATTACATCGGATATATATAAAGGAGGGGAGGACTGTTTGTTCATTGCAGATATCTCGCTTATCCGAAGAGCCGCAAAAAGGCTAAAGAAAAACAGCAGTGAAAAGAATAGTTTCATAACTAGACGAACAAATGCTTGAAAGGGTAGAAATAATTTTTCCAACAATTCGACAGATAAAGGTCTTGTTCTATCCCTAACAGCTGATCTTCTCTGTATGCCTTTCGTTAATTGCTTAATAATAAAATTGCTTAATATCGGTTGAAATCCGCGTAGTCTAAAATAGAAAGATATACCAGCCAATTGTTTTTAATGGATGCTGACTTAGTACCAATGCTGACAAGATGTAAAATGAAAGCAATAAATTGCTTAATGTTGTAAGTATTCACATCAAATTTACGGATAATACAGAAATTCGACCATTTTGACCAAGCGGCTGAGTAAGCAGTCCTTGTATTGACCGCTACAGAATTGGAGATCAGTTCTGTAGCATCAGTTAAATCAGGTTCCATAAGTGCCGGGGACAATGAATCCCAGTTCTCGTAGCACGTGGCATCATTTGAAAAACTCCTGAAACGCTGTCGAGATAAAAGGTCAGCAATAATATTAAGTTTGCCAGGTATATGTTTCGCCTTCAACCATATGTTGTTATTAAGGCAAATTAAGACTAATTGACGAAGTAAGCAGTTGACAATAATAGACTTAGAAGACAAGCAATTGATAGCGAAGACTACACCCTGATTATCGGAATGAAGCAAAATACGCCTGTTTTTAAATTCATTAGTCCAAACATGTAATGATACTAATACTGGGAAAAGTTCAATGAAAACCAAATTTTTGTAAATTTATTTTGAATCCAATTCAATGGCCATAGTTCGGCAGACCAGTTCCCATTAAAAAAGGCACCATAGCCACATGACCCCGCTGCATCAGTGTAAAAGACAAAACATCGGAGTCAACAAAATCTTCTTGCCAAATCGTATGACCATTGAATTCACTCAAAAATAATTTCCAAATGGCAATATCATCCTTTAAAGACTTGGATAAACGGATATGGGCATTGGGAGAAGAAATGCCAGCTGTAGCAGCATACATCCGTTTAGAGAATACTCTCCCCATCGGAATAACCCTAGAAATAAAATTGAGAGAACCTAACAAAGATTGTAGTTTTCTTAATGTAGTTTTTCTTTGGAGTACATTTCGCACAACATTTTCAATGTGGACAAAATTTTTCCACAGGAATGCAAAATTCCATTTTGACCGTATTGATAATAATTCCCAAAAAAGTTAATTCTGTAGTAGGGTATACAGTTTTATCCATGGCCAATGGAATGTTAAAATAATAAGCAATATCGAAAAATTTGTTTAAAAGAATGGAACAAGAATTGGACTCTTTTTGGCCTATGAATAAAAAGTCGTCTAAGTAGTGTAAAATCAAACCATCACTTATGTGCATCTTCAATACCCAGTGTATAAAGGTCGAAAATGCTTCAAAGTAATGGCAAGATAATGTAAACCCCATGGGGAGCGCCATGTCATAATAAAACATGTCTTGGAATTTAAAGCCAAGTGAATTATACCCAGTAGGATTTATTGGCAGAAGTCTGAAAGCAGATTTTATGTCAACTTTTGCTAGTAAAGCGCCAGGACCCGCTTGACGTAAAAGCTGCAATGCCTGATCGAAAGAAGCATACCTAACTGTAGCTTGCTTCCTATCAATAGAATCATTCAATGACTCTTTAAGTGGGTACGAAAGATTATGAATCAATCTGAAGGAGTTGGGTTCCTTCTTTGGAACTAGTCCAAGAGGAGAAATGCGAAAGTTCTTGAATGGTGGTTTTGAAAATGGGCCCGCTATTCTCCCAGCTGCAATTTCAGAACTAATTTTTTCACTAACTACTAGTAGATTTTGTCTTACCGAAATTGAATTCTCAACAATGTTACAACCTGGGCCCAGATATTTAGGCACGAAAAACCCCTAGAAAAACCTTCAATTAGCAGCTTGGCCATCTTGATGTCTGGGTACATTCCTAACCATAGAAGAATTTTTGGAATATTCAGTGGGGTCACTGATTTTATGTGGTTGTTGATCCTTGTTGATATAGTTGAAATGTATTCCTTGCTTTTTAAAACACTTTGCGACTGGATGTGATCCAGAGCAAAATGAGCACTCGTGTCTGTATTTACAATTGGATTGCCATTTACAGACGCTGTCGTTGAATGCAAAGCATAAACCCTTTCTTGCATTGGGAACGGATGATTGACGAAAATTGAAGTTCTTCTGTGGGAGCATAAGGTTTAACCACAGTCCAACATCCTTACAGCCCCAATTCAAAGAAGGGTAAATGGCCAGCTTTTGTCTAAATGATTCGTCATATAGGTACCAACCCGAACCACCAAAATTCTTATAGGCCTCGAGGATGGCATCCACATGAAAAAACAAACCAGAGCATAAATTAGGAGACTTTTCTCCTAAAACAGCTGCATAAATGCAGAACGATTGTAACCAATTCAGAAAGGTTTTTTGAGGGGATTTCTTTTTGTCATCATCATGTTTTTTATCTTTTTCAGAATATAATTTAAGGACCTCACTATTAGACGGTAATAAGGAAAAAACGTCGATATATTCTTTTTTCCAGATTTTCTCCTTAACATTCTGTTGGAGGTGAAAGCCCAAAGGAGAAATCTGGCATGAAAGAGCTTCCTTAAAAGCAGACTCTTTTATCCCAGAAACAGATACCAAAGGGAATGTATTAGAAAATTCAGCCTTAGAAAAGGAGGATTGAATAGGTTCAGGTAAAGTGGGACTGGAGTCAATCTGGAAAGCTGCATTAGTAGAATCCATGGAAATATCCCACACTCCTCCAGCTAAGCTATTCTTATCCTTCTTTGTTAAATATTCTAAGAATTCTTTAAACAAAAGTTCCTTTCCTTGCACAGAACTTTTGTCCAAAAATTCAGGAACACCCGAAGATGATGAATTTAGAGTAGTGGATGGTATGTCAGTAATGACAGACTCACCTAAATCAGAGTTAGATGTTAACTGTATGACAGTTGGATTCACAGACGTTGCTGCAGCTGGGTCCTTTGCCCGTTGGCGTCGGCTGTCAGTGAGAAGTGCACGCGCAGGTTGCGCAGCATTTTTAAACTGGTGTGCGGCTCTTTTCATTGCCGATGGAGTGAATTGTGATGGTGAATAAGCCTTGCGATCTCTCCTTGGTCTTTTCCTGGGCGGGGAATCCTCCACGTCACTGCGCAAGTGAGCGCCAGTGACCGAGTGAGGATCGATGTTATCTGAGCTCGCGCTGATGCCTGTGCCGCAGGCTGGATCAGCCGAGTGAGAAGCTGTTTCAGAGACCGAAGCGCTGTCCTGCAAACAAGAACGGAGCCAGGCTTCACCCCCTTTTGATTCCGCCTTTAGAATTAATTGTCTGAGTAGTTCTTCCATGGAGACGGTGAGCGCAGGTCTGCAAGATAAAATTATACTTACATGAATGCGCATTAACCGTTAGGTCTCTTCTTTTTATAGCTCCAACATGAAAAAACCGTTGAGAACTTCCTCCAATCAAGATTACTGAAAAGGCCACCTGCCAAACAACAGTTTCCAGGCTTAGACCATCAAACAATTTTCCACAGGTAAGTAATTCAAAACACACAAAACTTTACCAATAACGGGCGTCATGACATCATGGCTCCCCTCATTGTAATTACAATTTAGCTCGCTCCATACTACTCCTCATTATAGATCCTGTCACTACCATGTATGATCATGTTGAGTTATACTCAGTTCCTGCCCACAGTACCAATGCTGGTCTCTCTGCTGCTGACTCCTGCTGCTACCACCATGTACATTGCTTTTTGAGTGCTGTCCACACAAGTTCCTCATACTATTCCTCATTATAAATCCTGACACTACCGTGTATAATCATGTTGAGTTATACTCAGTTCCTGCCCACATTACTATGCTGGTCTCTCTGCTGCTGCTGACTCCTGCTGCTACCACCATGTACATTGCTTTTTGGGGTCTGTCCACTAGAGTTCCTCATTCTACTCCTCTTCATAAATTCTGCCACTACCGTGTATAATCATGTTGAGTTATACTCAGTTCCTGCCCACATTACCAATGCTGGTCTCTCTGCTGCTGCTAACTCCTGCTGCTACCACAATATACATTGCTTTTTGGGGTCTGTCCACTAGAGTTCCTCATTCTACTCCTCTTCATAAATTCTGCCACTACCGTGTATAATCATGTTGAGTTATACTCAGTTCCTGTCCACATTACCAATGCTGGTCTCTCTGCTGCTGCTGACTCCTGCTGCTACCACCATGTACGTTGCTTTTTGGGGGCTGTCCACACGAGTTCCTCATTATACTCCTCTTCATAAATTCTGCCACTTTCATGTATAATCATGTTGAGTTATACTCAGTTCCTGTCCACATTACCAATGCTGGTCTCTCTGCTGCTGCTGACTCCTGCTGCTACCACCATGTACATTGCTTTTTGGGGGCTGTCCACTACGAGTTCCTCATACTAACTCCTTATTCATAAATCCTGTCACTACCGTGTATAATCATGTTGAGTTATACTCAGTTCCTGTCCACAGTACCAATGCTGGTCTCTCTGCTGCTGCTGACTACTGCTGCTACCACCATGTACGTTGCTTTTTGGGGGCTGTCCACTAGAGTTCCTCATACTACTCCTCTTCATAAATTCTGCCACTACCATGTATAATCATGTTGACTTATACTCAGTTCCTGTCCACAGTACCAATGCTGGTCTCTCTGCTGCTGGTGAATCCTGCTGCTACCACCATGTACATTGCTTTTTGAGGGCTGTCCACTACAACTTCCTCATACTACTCCTTATTATAAATCCTGTCACTACCGTGTATAATCATGTTGAGTTAAACTCAGTTCCTGTCCACATTACCAATGCTGGTCTCTCTGCTGCTGCTGACTCCTGCTGCTACCACCATGTACATTGCTTTTTGGGGGCTGTCCACTAGAGTTCCTCATACTACTCCTTATTTTAAATCCTGTCACTACCATGTATAATCATGTTGAGTTATACTCAGTTCCTGCCCACATTACCAATGCTGGTCTCTCTGCTGCTGCTGACTCCTGCTGCTACCACCATGTACATTGCTTTTTGGGGGCTGTCCACTAGAGTTCCTCATACTACGCCTCTTCATAAATTCTGCCACTACTGTGTATAATCATGTTGAGTTATACTCAGTTCCTGCACACATTACCAATGCTGGTCTCTCTGCTGCTGCTGACTCCTGCTGCTACCATCATGTACGTTGCTTTTTAGTGGCTGTCCACACGAGTTCCTCATACTAGTCCTTATTATAAATCCTGTCACTACCATGTATAATCATGTTGAGTTATACTCAGTTCCTGCCCACATTACCATTGCTGGTCTCTCTGCTGCTTCTGACTCCTGCTGCTACCACCATGTACATTGCTTTTTGGGGGCTGTCCACTAGAGTTCCTCATTCTACTCCTCTTCATAAATTCTGCCACTACTGTGTATAATCATGTTTAGTTATAATCAGTTCCTGCCCACATTACCAATGCTGGTCTCTCTTCTGCTGCTGACTCCTGCTGCTACCACAATGTACATTGCTTTTTGGGGGCTGTCCACTAGAGTTCCTCATACTACTCCTCTTCATAAATTCTGCCACTACTGTGTATAATCATGTTGAGTTATACTCAGTTCCTGCCCACAGTACCAATGCTGGTCTCTCTGCTGCTGCTGACTACTGCTGCTACCACCATGTACGTTTTTTTGGGGGGGCTGTCCACTAGAGTTCCTCATACTACTCTTCTTCATAAATTCTGCCTCTACTGTGTATAATTGCATGATTTTCCTAACTTGTGACGTAAAGTCATGATTTTATTAAGGACACGGAGGCTAGTATTGCATTCTCTTTCTTTACTGAAAACTATAGCAGCAAAGAGAAAAAGTCTTACCACGCAGGGTAACCATGGCAGCAAGCCCTCCCCTAACCCAGTATAAATGTCCTGAACAGCAGTAACTCCTCCTCTTTCTTTGGTGACGACACACATCTTGAAATCGAATAGTCAACAGTAACAGAACCAACTGCGAAGAATCCAATCTAGACTCATCCAACAGGGACGACTCCACAGAAAAACGGAAAACATGGGCTCAACCGCAGACTCTATGCCTCAAGGAGGGTAAGTTTTCAACCTAAGAAGAGAGAAAACAAACAAAGGTAATACAGGGAAGCTTCAGTCACTTCCTAAAGTATCAGTTAGACATATACAAAATAATAATAATAAATAGACAAGCAAAGGGCGTAATAAGGTCGCCTAACTCAGGTAAATACACATAACCTAGACACAGCAACAATAACAACCAGAAAAGGGAGGGAACCCATGGGAGGGGCAATACTCGCCTCCGTGTCCTTAATAAAATCATGACTTTACGTCACAAGTTAGGAAAATCATGCAATTTTATTACATGACACGGAGGCTCCTATTGCAAGTTTAAAGCTGTTGAATCACTGAAGAGAAAACATGAGGAGAAGGCCGGAAATACAAGTCCCGGAAAGTTCAAACTCGGGACCAATCCGCCAAGCTGAAGAATGTCCTCCAATCGGGCACCCGCGACTGCCAAAGAAGTGAAAGTGGCGCTCTGGTAGAGTGAGCAGTGAACACAGAAGTATCCACTCCAGCCAAGGACATGACCCACTTAACCTACCTGGCTAAGGTGACACAAGACACAGGTGCAAAGGGTCGACAATAGGAGAGGAACAACTCCGGAGACGAAGGAGAACGATGGGAAGCCGTGTGAGATTCATACTCACGGAGAGACTTGACAGGGCAGAGGGCAGGAACATCCGGGAAGCTAGGGTAAAAGACCGATTTTATGTTAGTCTTGGTACGCCGGAAATGTTAAATAGAACGCCTCAGGCGTAAACGATCTAGCATCGTGATCCAAAGCACGGACATCAGAAACCCTTTTGCAGGAAATAAGACAAAACAACATAACCAACTTGGCGGATAATTGACGTAGGGAAAGTTGGTCATTAGAAGGCCAGGACGAAAGAAGAGTGAGAACCAGAGAAACATCCCATGTAGAGGTAAAACGTGGACAGGGAGGCCGGGAAAGCCGAGATCCTTTAAGGAGACGACAGACCAGAGGATGCTGGCCAGCCGGACGGCTCTCAAAACCCTGATGTGAGGCAGATATGGCAGAGCGGAATAAATTAATAGTGCCGTAAGCTTTCCCTGCCTCAAAAGGGAAGTGAGGAACTGCAAGACTTCAGTCACAGGAGCTGATACGGGATCCAAGTCCTCGCCAGGCACCAATCAGACCAGGACTTCCAGGCAGCTCGATAGGATCTTCTGGTTCCAGGGGCCCATGCGTCCTCCAAAAGGCGTCTAGTTGCCTCCGAAAGTCCAGAGACATTCCAGGATCTCCCGAGACCCTGCAAGCCAGCAGGCGAAGCGACCCGTCTAGCACGAGCGGATGTTGTTGACCTGAAGGATCCAGAAGAAGATCCGGGAACAGTGGCAGGAGGAGAGGAGGGAGAATCAGACACTCCAACAGTTGTGGGAACCATGACTGGGCTGTCCAGAACGGAACCAGGAGGACCATCTCAGCCATCTGAAGACGTAGTTGAGCCAGGACTCGTGGGATCATCGAAAAAGGTGGGAACGCTGTAAGACAGATGAAGGGACCAATCCTGGAGAATGGCATCCACTGCCTCCGCTTGTGGATCCGGCCTCCAGCTGTAAAATTTGGGTAGTTGGGAGTTCAGGCGAGAGGCGAAGAGGTCGATGCACATGGGGCCCCAATGAGATGAAATGGAGGAGAACACCCCATGTCTAACTTCCAATCGCTGGAATCCACCAGGAAACGCGAGGACCAATCCGCGTGAGTATTGTTCAGGCCTGGCAAATACTCCGCTACTACTCTGATGTCTCTGTCCAGGCAAAAGTCCCAGAAGTCCTTCGCTAACTGAGACAAGGCCGAAGAACGCTGTACCTCCCATGGCGTTGACATAACGGACCGCAGAGATATTGTCCATCCGAAGCCTGACACAGGCACTGGCCATGCCCTTCGTGAAGCTGCGAATCGCAAAGGATCCGGCCAAAAGCTCCAGCGAATTGATGTGGAGGTTCGCTTCTGTAGCAGACCAGCGTCCTCCTGTGGTAACACCATTGCAGTAGGCACCCCAACCGAGAGCCTGGCATTCGACTCTATGGTGAAGTCCGGGTGAGGACCGAAGATCGCCTTGCCATTCCAGGCCTCCAGATTGTGAATCCACCACTGAAGCTCGTCCCTGGTTTCCCTGTCTAGGGTAATCAGGTCTTCGTAGGTAGCTCCGGCTTGCAGGTGCGCGATTTTCAGGCGTTGCAGGGCCCGATAGTGCAAAGGGTCCGGGAAGACTGCCTGAATAGAGGACGATAGGAGACCTATGACTTGAGCCAGCAGACGCAGAGAGACCTGCGGGAGAGACAGTGTCTTGCGGAGTTCCTTGCGAACGGAGCGGACCTTGGCCGAAGGAAGGCGGAGGGATTCCGTGGACGAGTCGATCTGTAAACCCAGAAACTCCATAGAGTGGGACGGGACGAGGCAAGATTTCTCCAGGTTCAGAAGAAATCCCAGCTGGGACAGAAGCTGCATTGTCGTCGACAGGTGATCCAGAAGGAGACTGCGGTCCTGAGCCATGAGGAGGATGTCGCCCAGATAAATAATCAGGCGAATCCCACGACTGCGAAGGAAGGCCACGATCGGTCGCATCAGCTTGGTGAAGCACCAAGGAGCTGATGAAAGGCCGAACGGAAGGCAGGTGAATCTCCACGTCTCCTCGCCCCAAGGAACCGTAAGAGGTCTCTGGATGCGTCCGCTATCGGGACGTGAGATAAGCGTCCTTCACTCGAGCTTGGCCATCCAGTCGCTGCGAATGATCATGTCTCTGAGGAGGTGAATGCCCTCCATTTTGAAGTGGCGATAGCGGACATAACAATTTAGAGGGCAGGGATTGATGACTGGGCGCAGCTGCCCGTCTTTTTGGCCACTAGGAACATGGTGCTGACCACTCCGTAGAGTGGCTGCACAACAAATCATAAACTAATAGGAAAATAAAGGGGGTCATTCCAAAAGTTGGAATGAAGGAAGCTCTTAGCGCACATTTTTGATCAAAAGTATGTCGGGCCTAAGTACCACTTCACGGCGGCTTCCGCACAAGAGTTTCCTTCATTCCAACTTTTGGAATGACCCCTTTTATTTTCCTGTTAGTTTATGATTTATTGTGCAGCCATCTTTTAACCAGTTGATTTACTCTATTTGCCTTATGCACTTCTGAGTGTAGAAACATATCTGCTTAGTCTGAACTCTGTCTTATAGTATATATTGAGGGTAGCGCCTCTTTTGGACTGAGCAACGCCCAAGTACCTGGGACTTCTCAGCACAAAAGCAATTTAGCTGGTTCCTGCAATGCCCTGAAATAAGGAGACTGGTAAGTCCATATGAGGCAGTATCTGTAGTGTTAGGGACCCTTGTGCGGAAGCCGCCGTGAAGTGGTAATTGGGCCCGGCATACTTTTGATCAAAAATGTGCGCTAAGAGCTTCCTTCATTCCAACTTTTGGAATGACCCCTTTTTTATTTTCCTGCCTCTGTAAGAGCCAGATTAGAAAGCTTTGGCTCAATTCTTGAAAAGAATAGCTTTCCTTCTCTCTATAGACAGAGAAGTATTAACATACACCGCTCTCTGAGCCCAGCCCTGTAGTTCCTCAGGGTCAACAAGAGTATTTTGGGCCCTGGCCGCTTCAGCTAATTCAAAATTTTGGTCAATGGACCTAAGATATTCAACAATTTGTCCTGGACGGCTTTTAAAGCCGATTCTAGCCTCTTACGGGGTTCAAACCAGATTTTGCCAAAAATTTATCATTTTTGGGTCCACCACGGGGTGTCGCCTACCTTATTGGGGATAATAGGCCTAGGGCATTCCGCCCTGAGTTTGCTCCTGGCCTCCTTGGACAGGGGTTGGCGCACCCTAGACTCCAGGTATTTGGCCACATGATCAGAGGGCAACTACTCTATGGACTTGGGGTGATGCAAAACATCGGGGTCAAATAAAGCTTCTCCTGACGGGTCTAAGATCGCCGAAGCAGGAGGATGGGGAGCATCCCCAGGGGTGGCTATAGGGTCTGCCTGGGTAGGTGAGGGACCCGGGAGGATCTCCTCCAAATAATCAGAATCAGATGGTATATCTTGTATCTGTGCCTCCTCATCAGTGGGGATAACCGATTCAGAATCGGTTTCTTGCTGCGCTCTGGCGCACTTCCACGGCCTCGCCTTTTCTGCCTGGCGGGCATAGGCTCGTTTGCGTGTCGTATGCGCGCTCTCATTGGTGGAACTTAGCACACCTGTCTTGGAGTTTCTGGAGGCATGTGGCTCAGCAGGTTGGCGGGCAGGACGCTGATAATGATTAGAGGAATGACTCAGCAGAGCCTCAGATATGGAGATAGTGATAGCGCTGGACATAAAGCCCATGGCGGCTTGGATGGCGGCCGTAACAGAGCGCTGAATGGATAATGCATGAGGTAATTCAGGGTTGGACAACAGTCCCTGACCCAGGGGTAAATCCTCCACCAGGGGAGAGTCCATCGTGGAAGGATTGTTGGGGGTAGCGCCCTCTGCCATAATTAGAAAAAGGCCAATAACAAAATTGGATCAGAGGCAATGTGGCTCTGGTCAGTGAGTGGTGCCACAGACTGTGGGTGGCAGTATGGAGCCAGAAAACACAAGATAATCTATGGGAGCTAACAGAATCCCAAACAATAGGCACAAAAAAGTAATTTAGGGGAAACACAAGTGTAGTTTAGGGAAAGAAGCTCACAGTGGGACAGATCGGCAGGAGATGCGGACCGTAGCGGGGGGAAGGAAAAAACAACCTAAAAGGGGAAAAGGGGGCAGAAACCTAGGGGGCTAAACCCAGGAAAAGAAAAATAAATATATATGTGTGGACAAAACCAGTGAGACAATAATAATAATGACGGGGGCGAGACACCCCAGTAGTCACAAGCACAGAGCAATAAAGCCCTATAAAACCCAAAGACAGAACAGCTGGACAAACAGTGTACTTATCTGTCTGTGAGCAGCAAAGAAAGAGGAGGAGTTACTGCTGTTCAGGACATTTATACTGGGTTAGGGAGGGCTTGTTGCCATGGTTACCCTGCGTGGTTAGACTTTTTTCTCTTTGCTGCTATAGTTTTCAGTAAAGAAAGAGAATGCAATAGGAGCATCTGTGTCATGTAATCAAATCATGTTTAGTTATACTCAGTTCCTGTCCACAGTACAAATGCTGGTCTCTCTGGTGCTGCTGACTCCTGCTGTTACCACCATGTACGTTGCTTTTTGGGAGCTGTCCACACGTGTTCCTCATACTACTCCTCTTCATAAATTCTGCCACTACCGTGTATAATCATGTTGAGTTATACTCAGTTCCTGTCTGTAGCGGACTGGACCCTGTACCAGAGTCTGCCCCAGTTTCCTGGAAGGGACTGCTTGCTCGCCTCCTGCCCTGCGACTATGGCCCCATGTATGCTTGTCCTGTTTGAGCGGTGATACCCCAGATAGCTCTGCTATGGAGCCCATTCGTATAATGAAAGACTATGGAAAAGACTTTAGCTCCATGGCAATTGAACTGGATATGTGTGGTCTGAGCGCCATTCAATAATGTGCGCTCAGACCTAAGCTATCTGGGGATATGTTGCATGTATATGTTTTATGTAGTAATTGTAACATTGTGTAATTTTATGTCCTTTTGCAACCATGTGCTCAATGGAGTCTGCCTCTATCCTTGGATATATTGAGCGCTCAGATCCAAGTCATCTGGGGATATGTTAAATGTCTGTGTACTGTAAAGGGTGGGACATTGTGTATTGAATAGTGATGTCTGTCCTATTGTCCCCACGTGTGTATTGGCGATTTCCCTTTGTCCTGAGAGATAATTGAATGACTCCTCAATTGTCTCCAGGACAGAAGACATTGTGTATTCTCCTGCCTGTGATGATTACATTACCCATGTAGGGGATTGTATCACAGGCAGAGGGGAGGGATATGCTGGGGGTGGTTGTCTGTATTGTCCCATTGTGTGTGATTGGCTGCTGTATCCCGTGTCGTAGTCTTCCTTCTGGTCCCCTAGGGAGTGTCCACCAGGTGGGAGACCTGGATAAATACCGGGCAGGTAGCCCTCAATAAAGGAGAGAGTTCCTGTTTAACCCTCAAAGTGAAGTGTCGTCTCATTATTGGGGAGGAGTTATTGGATGCTGTTCCAGTCTGACTGCTAGGAGTGCAAACCTATTCGTATGGTTCCTATTCAACTGTCTACAGCATTCAGAGGCTTGAGAGGATTCGTATGCTTCTCAGGTTTGGTGGTTGTGGTGTCGTCTAGAGCGCTTGGAATCCTCAAGAAGCGCTAGGAGCATCTTTTAACGGAAGTACCCAGTCGGGGTGCCAGGCGATCCGTTACACTGTCCACAGTACAAATGCTGGTCTCTCTGCTGCTGCTGACTCCTGCTGTTACCACCATATACGTTGCTTTTTGGGAGCTGTCCACACGAGTTCCTCACACTACCCCTCTTCATAAATTCTGCCACTACCGTGTATAATCATTTGAGTTATACTCAGTTCCTGTTCACATTACCAATGCTGGTCTCTCTGCTGCTGCTGACTCCTGCTGCTACCACCATGTACATTGCTTTTGGGGGCTATCCACTAGAGATCCTCATACTACTCCTCTTCATAAATTCTGTCACTACCATGTATAATCATGTTGAGTTATACTCAGTTCCTGTCCACAGTACCAATGCTGGTCTCTCTGCTGCAGCTGAGTCCTGCTGCTACCACCATGTACGTTGCTTTTGGGGGCTGTCCACTAGAGTTCCTCATACTACTACTCATTATAAATCCTGTCACTACCATGTATAATCATGTTGAGTTATACTTAGTTCCTGTCCACATTCCCAATGCTGGTCTCTGCTGCTGCTGACTCCTGCTGTTACCACGAGTACGTTTCTTTTAAGAGCTGTCCACTAGAGTTCCTCATACTACTCCTCTTCATAAATTCTGCCACTACCGTGTATAATCATGTTGAGTTATTCTCAGTTCCTGCCCACATTACCAATGCTGGTCTCTCTACTGCTGCTGACTCCTGCTGCTACCACGAGTACGTTTCTTTTAAGAGCTGTCCACTAGAGTTCCTCATACTACTCCTCTTCATAAATTCTGCCACTACCGTGTATAATCATGTTGAGTTATTCTCAGTTCCTGTCCACAGTACCAATGCTGGTCTCTCTGCTGCTGCTGACTCCTGCTGCTACCACCATGTTCGTTTCTTTTTGGGGGCTGTCCACTAGAGTTCCTCATACTACTCCTCATTATAAATTCTGCCACTACCATGTATAATCATGTTGAGTTATACTCAGTTCCTGTCCACAGTACCAATGCTGGTCACACTGCTGCTGCTGCTGACTCCTGCTGCTACCACCATGTACATTGCTTTTTTGGGGCTGTCTACTAGAGTTCCTCATAATTCTCCTCTTCATAAATTCTGCCACTACCATGTATAATCATGTTGAGTTATGCTCAGTTCCTGCCCACATTACCAATGCTGATCTCTCTGCTGCTGCTGCTGACTCCTACTGCTACCACCATGTACGTTTTTTTTTGGGGGCTGTCCACTAGAGTTCCTCCTACTACTCCTCATTATAAATCCTGTCACTACCTTGTATAATCATGTTGAGTTATACTCAGTTACTGTCCACATTACCAATGCTGGTCTCTCTGCTGCTGACTCCAGCTGTTACCACCATGTACATTGCTTTTTGGGGGCTGTCCACTAGAGTTCCTCATACTACTCCTCTTCATAAATTCTGCCTCTACCGTGTATAATCATGTTGAGTTATACTCAGTTCTTGTCCACAGTACCAATGCTGGTCTCTCTGCTGCTACTGACTCCTGCTGCTACCACAATGTACATTGCTTTTTGGGGATGTCCACTAGAGTTCCTCATACTACTCCTCTTCATAAATTCTGCCACTACCGTGTATAATCATGTTGAGTTATTCTCAGTTCCTGCCCACATTACCAATGCTGGTCTCTCTGCTGCTGCAGACTCCTCCTGCTACCACCATGTACGTTGCTTTTTGGGGCTGTCCACTAGAGTTCCTCATACTACTCCTCTTCATAAATTCTGCCACTACCGTGTATAATCATGTTAAATTATACTCAATTCCTGTCCACATTACCAATGCTGGTCCCTCTGCTGCTGCTGACTCCTGCTGCTACCACAATGTACATTGCTTTTTGTGGGCTGTCCACTAGAGTTCCTCATACTACTCCTCTTCATAAATTCTGCCACTACCGTGTATAATCATGTTGAGTTATTCTCAGTTCCTGCCCACATTACCAATGCTGGTCTCTCTGCTGCTGCAGACTCCTCCTGCTACCACCATGTACGTTGCTTTTTGGGGGCTGTCCACTAGAGTTCCTCATACTACTCTTCTTCATAAATTCTGCCACTACCGTGTATAATCATGTTAAGTTATACTCAATTCCTGTCCACATTACCAATGCTGGTCCCTCTGCTGCTGCTGACTCCTGCTGCTACCACAATGTACATTGCTTTTTGGGGCTGTCCACTAGAGTTCCTCATACTACTCCTCTTCATAAATTCTGCCACTACCGTGTATAATCATGGTGAGTTATTCTCAGTTCCTGCCCACATTACCAATGCTGGTCTCTCTGCTGCTTCAGACTCCTCATGCTACCACCATGTACGTTGCTTTTTGGGGCTGTCCACTAGAGTTCCTCATACTACACCTCTTCATAAATTCTGCCACTACCGTTTATAATCTTCGGATTTTCCTAAGTCATGACGGAAAGTCATGATTTTATTAAAGACACAGAGGCGAGTATTGCTGACTCTTTCTTCACTTGTTTCCATAGCAGCAAAGAAAAACAAACAAAAACTCTCAACCAATCACAGAGAGACCCTCCCCACCCTGAGTCCATAAGTAGGCCCCCTTCCATGTAATTTCCTCTTTCTTTGAGCGAAATCCAACTCCAAACCGGAAGAGAACGCCTTCCACTCTAACCGAACTCGAACTTGGAGGGCAACCGAAAGACCTGGAACAGGAACACCGGACAACCGGAACACTATCAGATTAACTTGACGCATAGTATGAGCCAGGCGAATTCAACCTGAGGAAACAAAGAGAGAAAACAGCACGGTAATATCGTCATCAGTGATAATGAAAGCAGGCCAAGCACAACACGAGACATATCAAGCTATAAATACTTCAAATAACAAACATTGACACAGAGCCGCCAGTGTCCACGGACGGGTAGACGACCGCCAACCGAAGATAGGGGGGGGGGGGAAGGGAGGGGCAATACTCGCCTCTGTGTCTTTAATAAAATTATGACTTTCCGTCATGACTTATGAAAATCCGGAGATTTTATCACAAGACACGGAGGCTCCTATTGCTAGTTTAAAGCTAAGACAGCACCGAAGAAAAACGTGAGGCGGAGGTCGGAAATAGAACTCCCTAAAGGTAGAGGCTCTAGACCAGTCCGCCAACTTAAGGATGTCCTCTAGCCGGGCGCCAGCGACCGCCATGGAGGTGGCGGACGCGCCCCGTACTGAATGTGCGGTGAAGACCGAGGTGTCAATCCCAGCGTGGGACAAGATCCACTTAACCCATCTGGCCAAAGTGACACTAGACACAGGAGCAAAGGGCCTCCGAAACGAGATGAACAACTGAGGGGAGGAAGGAGAGCGAAGAGCCGCGGTACGCGACAGATACTCCTTTACGCACAGGACCAGACAGACGGCTGGAGAATCCGGGAAGGCGGGATAGGAGACCGACCTGATGCCCGTCTTGGTCCTGCACGAGATGTCAAAGTCAACTCCTTCCAGGGTGAAAGAGACTGCGTCGAAGTCCAACGCCCGGACGTCGGATACCCGCTTGCAGGAAATGAGGCACAGCAGCGTCACCAACTTGGCAGAGAGTTGTTGGAGATTGAGCTCCGGATTAGGAAGCCAGTTAGACAAGAAATCAATCACCACTGAGACATTCCAAACAGAGGAGAACCGAGGCCTAGGGGGCCGGGATAGACGCGAACCCTTCAGGAGCCTGCACACCAACGGGTGCTGACCTGCCGGGCAGCCATCAAAACCCCGATGCTGTGAGGAAATAGCCGATCTGAACACACTAATGGTCCGATAGGCCTTGCCCTGGTCAAAGAGGGAGGATAGGAAGTGGAGGATCTCCGTTACAGGGGCTGTAACGGGATCCACGTTCCGGCCCACGCACCAAGAAAACCAAGATTCCCAGGCCGCCCGGTAAGCCTTTCTGGTGCCGGGGGCCCATGCACTCTCCAGAAGGAATCTAGTCGTCTCCGATACTGAAGAGACGCCCTCGGAACCCCCGAAATCCGGCACGCTATCAGGCGTAGCGAGCCGTCCTGTATCAACGGGTGACCCTGTCCCAATGGTCCGAGAAGTAAGTCCGGGAGAGCCGGGAGGAGACATGGGTCGTCCGTCAACATTTCCAAGAGCTGCGGGAACCAAACCTGCGAGTGCCAAAGAGGGACCAGAAGAACGACCTAGGCTTCTTGCCGACGTGCCTGCGACAAGACACGGGGAATAAGAACGAAGGGGGGAAAAGCGTATGACAGGACCCCCGACCAGTCCTGGAGCAGGGCATCCACCGCCTCCGAAAACAGATCCGGCCTCCAGCTGTAAAACCTGGGCAGCTGGGCGTTCCAACGGGACGCGAACAGGTTTAAAGAGAAGGGGCCCCAGGTGGATTCGATGGAGACAAACACCGTGGACAGCAATTTCCAATCGCTGGAATCCAGAAGGTGACGGGAACTCCAGTCTGCATAGGAGTTCTGCAAGCCCGGGATGTGTTCCGCCACCACCGAAAACCCCTTGTCGAGGCAAAACTCCCAGAACTGTTTCGCTAGAAGCGTGAGCATTGAGGACCGAGTGCCGCCCATGGCGTTGACATAATGCACGGCCGCCACATTGTCCATCCTAAGACGAATGCATGCACACACCCTGCCGTTGGTGAAGCTGCGGATCGCGAACGACCCGGCGAGCAACTCCAGCGCGTTGATATGTAACAACGACTCGTCTGAGGACCACGGACCTCCAGTGGACACGCCGCAGCGAGCCCCCAGCCCAAGAGGCTGGCGTCGGACTCGATTACCAGATCCGGTTGAGGGCCCATGATTGCTCTCCCGTTCCAAGCCTCTAGGTTGCAAAGCCACCACACAATCACAACTCTATCAGGTCCGCGTAAAGGCGCCCGCCTGAAGATGAGCAATCTTCAAGCGTTGAAGAGCCCTGTAATGCAGGGGGCGGGAAAAATGGCCTGAATCGAGGAAGACAGCAGACCGATCAGGCGAGCTAGGTGGCGCAATGACAGCTGGGGAAGATGGAGAGCGTGCCGCAACTCTTTGCGGATGGTACGAATTTTCCCGATGGAAGGCAAAGGATGCCGGCCTGGGAATCCACCCTGAAGCCCAGGAACTCCATGGACCTGGAAGGGCGGAGACAGGACTTCTCCTGGTTAATCACAAACCCCAGCCCCGAAAGCAGGGAAACCGCCAGGTGGAGATGATCCGACAAGACCGAGGGGCATTGGGCCATGAGCAACAGGTCGTCCAGATAGATTATCAGACGGACCCCTTGCCTGCGCAGCCACGACACTACCGGCTTCATCAGCTTGGTGAAACACCAAGGGGCCGATGAGAGGCTGAAGGGCAGACAAGTGAACCGCCACAGGCGCCCCCGCCAGTGGAACTGTAACAGATCTCTGGAGACCGTATCGAGCTTGACCATCCAGTCACCAGGGGCCAGCAGGTCCCTCAGTATGTGTATGCCTTCCATTTTGAAATGGCGGTATCTGACATATAAGTTCAGTTCCTTCAGATTTATTACGGGACGGAACTGACCGCCTATCTTCTCCACCAGGAAAATTCCACTGGTCACCCCGGACGGGGAGTGCGGGGCCAACTCGATGGCTTTTTTGTCCCGCAGGGCTGAAAGTTCCTCGTCTTTGAGGGACTGATCGCGATGGGAGAACCTCATGGGACGGGGAGGGGGGGGGGGGGGGAAGGCACAGCCGGTCAGTCGTCAATTCTATATGAAACCCCCTGACGGTCGAAAGGACCCAGGGGTCTGACGTGATGCGCTGCCAGGCATTCAAAAAGAAACGGAGCCTGCCCCTTATGCAATCGGGGAAAGAAAACGGAAGAGTTGGAAGACTTACCGACTGGACGTCTTGACCCAGATCCACCTCTAAAACCTCTGGATCGGCCGGAGGATCCTCTGGAAGGGAAGATACCGGTCTGCTAGCGCTGATCCTGAGACGACTGGCGCTGAAGGTAGGGGCCTCGACCCGAACCGCGGGTCTGGTAGTGGGCGCGGCCTGGAAGAGACTCTCCCATGAAAGACCTTCCGCATGGAGGACTGCGCTTTGTCCAGCGCCGTAAATGCCCCTACAAATTTGCCTAAATTCTTAATAAAAGAATCTCCGAACAGGAGGCCTTCCGCCTCCTTACCTGCTTCGGATAAGGCCAAATTGGCTAACTTGGGTTCAATGCGCATCAAGATAGCTTTTCTGCGCTGATGCAATGGCCTGGGAAATGGATTGCTGTAGGGCAAGGGCCTGGGCGTGGGGCTCTGTAATAGCAGAGGGCCCTGAACTAGGGGGCTCCGGGGAGGCGACCTGAGTGGGCTGCAGACACTGGGAAAGAGGCCCAGAAGGGGCCGCACCAGAAGGGCTGGACATTATAAGGAGTTAGTCACTCCCGCAAAAAAAGAGGAATCTGAACTCAAAATAGGGGCCCAACTTGGGGGGGGTAGGCCTGACACGGTACCAGACAAGCGCTGTCCTCCTGCGGGTGATCTGGAAGATGGCCGCTGTCGGAAGCGCAGAGGGAAGTAGACACGTCCCCTTAAAACGGCGCGGCAGAAAGCCCGGGCCGATGAGCGACAGTATCGCGAGATCTCGCGGGAGCGAGATCTCGCGTGATCCAGCTGAGCTGCGGCGGAGCGCACCAGAGGACCGGAGCCTGCCCGGCCGGGGAGAGGGAGAATCGCGAGGACCCAGCAGAAATGCGCCGGAGCGCACAAGAGGAAAGAACTCGGCCTAAGCCAAATGGCGCCCGAGATCCGGCGCATCGCGAGATCTCCGGCGCTCCCGCAGGAGTGAAGGTGAAAGCGCGGCCAAGAAGAAGATGGCGCGCGCAGGCACCCGGCACGCCGGAACACAGGGGGGGGGGGGGGGCCCGAGGGTTGCAAGCGGCAGTAGAAGGAGGTAAACCGGGGAAAAGGGGGGGAGGAGGGGGCAAAAACCCTCCCAAGGCAGGCAGTCAGGCAGTCACAAGGGACAGGGAAAATAAGTATATATATATATATTCAGAACCGGCGAAATAGTGATAATACTGCCCTCAAGCAGGGATATAAGGTGAAAATAGCAGGGAAATATAAGTATAGACTAACAATATGGGCCACTATAAATACCACTATCCAGGAACCCCAGCAGGGTAGGGGTCAGCAAAGAGGAAAACCTAAAAGGGAAAAATATCCAAAGGCACCAAGCACAAACACAATCAGGGATACTTAACTGCCATGGAGCAGCAAAGAAAGAGGAAGTTACCAGGAAGGACTCAGGGTGGGGAGGGGTCTCTCTGTGATTGGTTGAGAGTTTTTGTTTGTTTTTTCTTTGCTGCTATGGAAACAAGTAAAGAAAGAGTCAGCAATAGGAGCCTCCGTGTCATGTGATAAAATCATGTTGAGTTATACTCAGTTCCTGTCCACAGTACCAATGCTAATCTCTCTGCTGCTGCAGCTGACTCCTGCTGCTACCACCATGTACGTTGCTTTTTGGGGGCTGTCCACTAGAGTTCCTAATACTACTCCTCTTCATAAATTCTGCCACTACCATGTATAATCATGTTGAGTTATATTCAATTCCTGTCCACATTACCAATGCTGGTCCCTCTGCTGCTGCTGACTCCTGCTGCTACCACAATGTACATTGCTTTTTGGGGGATGTCCACTAGAGTTCCTCATACTACTCCTCTTCATAAATCCTGTCACTACCGTGTATAATCATGTTGAGTTATGCTCAGTTCCTGCCCAAATTCCCAATGCTGGTCTCTCTGCTGCTGACTCCAGCTGCTAACACCATGTACGTTTCTTTTTGGGGGCTGTCCACTAGAGTTCCTCATACTACTCCTCATTATAAATCCTGTCACTACTGTGAATAATCATGTTGAGTTATACTCAGTTCCTGTCCACATTACCAATGCTGGTCTCTCTGCTGCTGCAGCTGAGTCCTGCTGCTACCACCATGTACATTGCTTTTTGGGGGCTGTCCACTAGAGTTCCTCATACTACTCCTCTTCATAAATGATGCCACTACCGTGTATAATTATGTTGAGTTATACTCAGTTCCTGCCCACAGTACCAATGCTGGTCTCTCTGCTGCTGACTCCTGCTGCTACCACCATGTACGTTTCTTTTTGGGCGCTGTCCAATAGAGTTCCTCATACTACTCCTCTTCATAAATTCTGCCACTAACGTGTATAATCATGTTGAGTTATACTCAGTTCCTGTCCACATTACCAATGATGGTCTCTCTGCTGCTGCTGCTGACTCCTGCTGTTACCACTATGTACGTTGCTTTTTGGGGGCTCTCCACTAGAGTTCCTCATACTACTCCTCTTCATAAATTCTGCCACTACCGTGTATAATCATGTAGAGTTATACTCAGTTACTGCCCACATTACCAATGCTGGTCTCTCTGCTGTTACTGACTCCTATTGCTACCACCGACCATGTATGTTGCTTTTTGGGGGCTGTCCACTAGAGTTCCTCATACTACTCTTCTTCATAAATTCTGCCACTACCGTGTATCATCATGTTGAGTTATACTCAGTTCCTGCCCACATTCCCAATGCTGGTCTCTCTGCTGCTGCTGACTCCTGCTGCTACCACCATGTACATTGCTTTTTGGGGGCTGTTCACATGAGTTCCTCATACTAATCCTTATTATAAATCCTTTCACTACCGTGTATAATCATGTTGAGTAATACTCAGTTCCTGCCCACATTACCAATGCTGGTCTCTCTGTTGCTGCTGACTCCTGCTGCTACCACCATGTACATTGCTTTTTGGGGCCTGTCCGCTAGAGTTCCTCATACTACTCCTCTTCATAAATTCTGCCACTACCGTGTATAATCATGTTGAGTTATGCTCAGTTCCTGCCCACAGTACCAATGCTGGTCTCTTTGCTGCTGACTTCTGCTGATACCACCATGTACGTTTCTTTTTAGGGGATGTCCACTAGAGTTCCTCCTACTACTCCTCATTATAAATTCTGTCACTACCGTGTATAATCATGATTCATGTTGAGTTATACTCAGTTCCTGTCCACATTACCAATGCTGGTCTCTCTGCTGCTGCTGACTCCAGCTGCTACCACAATGTACGTTTCTTTTTGGGGGCTGTCCACTAGAGTTCCTCATACTACTCCTCTTCATAACTTCTGCCACTACCGTGTATAATCATGTAGAGTTATACTCAGTTCCTGCCCACATTACCAATAATGGTCTCTCTGCTGCTGCTAACTCCTGCTGCTACCACAATATACATTGCTTTTTGGGGGCTGTCCACACGAGTTCCTCATACTACTCCTCTTCATAAATTCTGCCACTACCGTGTATAATCATGTTGAGTTATTCTCAGTTCCTGCCCACATTAGCAATGCTGGTCTCTCTGCTGCTACTGACTCCTGCTATTACCACCATGTACATTGCTTTTTGGGGTTTGTCCACTAGAGTTCCTCATACTACTCCTCTTCATAAATTCTGCCACTACCGTGTATAATCATGTTGAGTTATACTCAGTTCCTGTCCACAGTACCAATGCTGGTCACTCTGCTGCTGCTGCTGACTCCTGCTGCTACCACCAGTACGTTTCTTTTTGGGGGCTGTCCACACGAGTTCCTCATACTAATCCTTATTATAAATCCTTTCACTACCGTGTATAATCATGTTGAGTTATACTCAGTTTCTGTCCACAGTACCAATGCTGGTCTCTCTGCTGCTGCTGACTCCTGCTGCTACCACCAGTTACGTTTCTTTTTGGGGGCTGTCCACTTGAGTTCCTCATACTACTCCTCATTATAAATCCTGTCAAAACCGTGTATAATCATGTTGAGTTATACTCAGTTCCTGTCCACATTACCAATGCTTGTCTCCATGGGCGTAGCTAGAAATGACTGGGCCCCACAGCAAATTTTTGTATTGGGCCCCCCCTACCTGCGCGTTTCGCTCCCCCTCTATAATGTGCCAGCCATATAGCCCCCCTATAATGTGCCAGTAGCCAGCCATATAACCCCCCTATAATGTGCCAGTAGTCAGCCATATAACCCCCCCTATAATGTACCAGTAGTCAGCCATATAAACCCACCCTATAATGTGCCAGTAGCCAGCCATATAGCACCAGATGCCCCCATAGTGCTCCTCTCCCCATAGTGCCCCCTATAATTTGCCAATATCAAGTGCCTCTGTCTTCCCCCATCCCAATATCATAGTGCCATCCTCTCCCCCTGCCCCCTAATGTGTGTGCCAATATGAAGTGCCTATCTCAACCCCCCATTTGCCAATATCATAGTGCCAATAGCCCCCTCCTCCCCTGTGGCAGTAAAGTAAAAGTCCAGTATTTAAAAAAAAAAAACAACACATATACTTACCTCCATGTTAGGCAAGCCTCATTTATCCTGTCTTTCAGAAAAGTTTGTGAGGGGAATCGAACCTGTGACCATTAGGATGAAAGGCAAGACACTTAACCACAAGACCATATCAGCTGCATAGCCAGGTAGCTAAAAAAAAAAACTCTAGATAAGGAGAACTTTGATAGTGTATCTATACACATTGCAGCTGCCCCAACACACCAAGCTCTGCTACATCCATATACAATGTGCTGGTGCAGCTGTAATGTGTATGGATACACTATCAAAGTTCTCCACATCTAGAGGTCATATTTTTATTTATTTTTTTAAAAGCTATATGGTTATTCAGCTCATATAGTCTTGTGGATAAGTGTCTTACCTTTGAACCGAATGGTCGTAGGTTTGATCCCCAGGGCAAGCTTTTCTGAAAGAAAGAAAAAATAAGTTTTAAATAGACAAGGGCGAGAGGACACTGCGATTCACTGTGTAATTAGCGATCGGGAGAGGAGTGAGGACACGTGCTGATTACCCAGGGGAGGAGAGGAGTGAGGACAACACGTGCTTGCCGGGCCCCCTGTAAGCCCGGGCCCCGAAGCAGCTGCTTCCCCTGCTTCCCTGGTAGTTACGCCCCTGCTTGTCTCTCTACTGCTGCAGCAGTCTCCTGCTGCTACCACCATGTACATTGCTTTAGCGGGCTGTCCACTAGAGTTCCTCATACTACTCCTCTTCATAAATTCTGCCACTACCATGTATAATCATGTTGAGTTATACTCAGTTCCTGTCCACAGTACTGCTGACTCCTGCTGTTACCACCATGTACGTTGCTTTTTGGGAGCTGTCCACTAGAGTTCCTCATACTACTCCTCTTCATAAATTCTGCCACTACCGTGTATAATCATGTTGAGTTATACTCAGTTCCTGTCCACATTACCAATGATGGTCTCTCTGCTGCTGTTGACTCCTGCTGTTGCCACCATGTACGTTGCTTTTTGGGAGCTGTCCACTAGAGTTCCTCATACTACTCCTCTTTATAAATGCTGTCACTACCATGTATAATCATGTTGAGTTATACTCAGTTCATGTCCACATTACCAATGCTGGTCTCTCTGCTGCTGCTGACTCCTGCTGCTACCACCATGCACGTTGCTTTTTGGGGGCTGTCCACTAGAGTTCCTCATACTACTCCTGTACTGTCTTCTGTTCAGAATCCATTTGCATAGTTTTCTGTTATGTGTATTCATATGTGTGCCTGCAGCACCACCTAGTGACCTTTTGCTGTAATCACTTTGTTAAAGTCATGAATATTAATTAGGTGACACAACTTCCTGCTCCCAGGGCTTTGTGGGAAAGAGACTGGAGCCTGCTTCCATTTTCCTTCACCTCATGGAAGGAGCAGCTGCACATTATGTGCCTCTTTACTCAAGCATCGTCGGTAAGGAATTAATTAGTGTTTTCCTATAGCTTTGTGTACATGTATGCTGTACATTCAGTCCTTTGTATGTTCTCTTTCATACAGTTTACCTTATCTACTGCCGGTTAATAAAGCCACAGATTACAGATACAAGTCTCAATTTATTAACTAGTAGAATGGTGATATCTGCCTGTTGAACTGCATATAGACCCCGGGGGTACATGTTGTGAGAACAGGACAGTAAACGACGACTTCTAGCAAGAGGGGCACATCTGACTACACAGAAGTCTGTTACAGTCCACGCAAATACCTGCAAACGGATACCACAGCGACTTCTATACAGTCCAGTGCTACCAAGGGATTGCTGCTTCAAGCAATTTAGACATATTTGATTGCATACCGTGACCGCTCTTTAAGCACAGCGACCTGCATTCCACAGTACACGCAGTTAAGTGTCTTTACCAATACCATGTCGCGAAGCACAGTATTGAGCTACAAGACAAGATCAGAGAAGAATGGTTCCTCCAAGTCGGCTTCCGTTAGCAGCGCAGCCGCCATTGCCCGCGCAAAGGCAGAAGCAACAAAGGTCAAAGCAGCCTTTGCTGAGCAAGAAATGAAGATGAAAGAAGAACAGGCTTCACTAGAAATGAAGATGAAAGAAGAACAGGCTTCACTAGAAATGCAAAAGTCCTCTTAGATGCAAAGCTAGAGAAACTCGCTGTAGAGAAGGAAACGGCAGCCGCCATAGCTGAAGCAGAGTTCTTGGAAGCAATAGAATACCCAGAAACTAAAAGTCACAGCAGTGTGCTTAGCCCAGAACTCGACCAGCAAGATCCTGCACGACGCACTTCAGAGTACGTCCTTCAACACTCCAGACCAAACAGCAATGCTGATCCATTCCCAGGAACCGAAGTTGTCACCTATGCCACAGAAAAATCATACCATCCAAAAGAAAGAGTCACACATGGAACCCAGTCCTGCAAACAAGAGAGCACAGAGCCACATGACAAAGCTCGAGCTAACTTCCCTGCATCCAAAGGAAGCCAGCTTCCAGTCCAGCTTGCAGAGCCACCTTATTCCACAAGACAGTATGACACGGGCTGGCCTAAATCAGAGACTCCATACAGGTATGATCGCACACCACAGCCACACCGTGACTCCACACCTCCAACCAACCCTAGTTATAACCAAGCCACAACAGACTTTGCCAGGTTCTTTACTAAACGAGAGCTAGTTACAAAGGGACTGGCGAAGTTCAGTGATCGCCCTGAAAACTATAGAGCATGGCGGTCCTCCTTTTATAACATTACAAGACACTTGGGCCTGTCATGTAGGGAGGAGATAGACTTCCTTGTTGATCGGCTTGGAAAAGACTCTGTGGAACATGCCAAGAGAATTAGAGACATTAATATAAACTACCCAGAGACCGGTCTAAAAATGATCTGGGATAGACTTGATCAATGTTATGGTTCTGCAGAGGTCATAGAGGATGCGTTGTTTAAAAGAATTGACGAATTCCCTAAAATAACTAGCAAAGGTTTCCAGAAACTTAGGGATTTAAGTGATCTACTGATGGAATTACAGGTTGCCAAAGCAGAGGGGGATTTACCAGGGCTTGCTTTCCTCGACACTGCCAGAGGCGTCAAGCCGATCGTACTAAAGCTTCCCCACAACCTGCACGAGAAATGGGTCTCCCATGGGTCAAGGTACAAACATACCTACAATGTGCCATTCCCTCCGTTCAGTGTGTTTGTTGACTTTGTAAGCCTAGAGGCCAACATCCGTAATGACCCTAGCTTTGACCTATCACAGTCTTATGTCACTCCCTCTGACCACAGACCTTACAAAGGATCAGTAGCAGTGCACAAAACTAACATTTCACCTGCAGATTCTTACAGGTACTACAGCTCCTCTAACCTGGAAACAGTCAAAGATCCTGGTAAGCAGTGCCCTCTGCACAAGAAGCCACACCCTCTTCTGAAGTGCAGAGCCTTTAGAGAAATGTCCATAAGAGATCGCAAAGCCTTCGTGAAGGAGAACCGCATTTGCTACAAGTGCTGCTCATCAACGTCACATATTGCCAAGGACTGTCAGGTTAGTGTAAAATGCACAGAATGCAACAACACAGATCACAACACGGCCCTACATCCTGAGCCTTTCTCATGGGCCTTATCACAGAGTAACAGTGCCAGAGAGCATGGCGGGGAGGAAAGAAACTCTGAAGCTAACCCACCAGCAGTTACTTCACAATGCACCGAAGTCTGCAAGAGAGCCATAGGTGGCAGGTCCTGCTTAAAGATCTGCCTAGCAAAGGTATACCCAAAGGACTGCAGAGACAAAGCCATCAATGTATACACCATCTTAGATGACCAAAGTAATGCGTCCCTAGCCAAATCTACTTTCTTTGATATTTTCAACATTAAAGGGCCCAGCACTCCTTATTCCCTAAAGACTTGTGCGGGCACTGTAGAAACAGCGGGGAGGAGAGCTAGTGGCTACCTGATTGAGTCCATAGATGGTAAGACATGTCTTTCCTTACCAACTATTACCGAATGTAACCAGATCCCTGATAATAGACATGAGATCCCTACACCAGATGTAGCTAAGCATCACCCCCATTTGGATCGTAAAGCCCATCTCTTGCCAGAGCTCGATCCTAACGCTCAGATAGTCTTACTCCTTGGGAGAGATATCTTACAAGTTCACAAAACCAGAGAACAGATTAATGGCCCACACCATGCTCCTTATGCCCAAAGACATGACCTAGGGTGGGTCATAATAGGAGATGTCTGCTTAGGAAGCATACACAAACCAACTTCCATTAATAGCATGCTTACTAGCACATTAGAAAATGGACGTCCCTCTATCTTCCAACCATGTGAAAACAACTTCCTCATAAAGGAATTGCCACATAGTACTCACCTACCTTGTTCCTTCATAGGCTCCTTAAACCACAACATAGCTTGTGATAGTGACAAAGATCACCTAGGTTGCTCAGTGTTCCAAAGGACCAGGGAGGACAATCAGGTAGCAATGTCCCATGAAGACAGATTGTTTTTAGAGACCATGGAAAAGGAAATCACTAAGGATGAGACAAATAGTTGGGTCGCACCCCTTCCCTTCAGACCTCAAAGGCAACGTCTGCCTAACAACAGAGAGCAAGTCTACAGGCGTTTTGTCTCTCTAAGATGTACCTTCCATAAGAAGCCAGAAATGAGGGACCACTTCTTTACTTTCATGAGAAGAATATTTGAGAACGGTCATGCTGAGGTAGCCCCCACCCTTAAAAACTCAGAGGAATGTTGGTATTTACCCATATTCGGGGTTTACCACCCAAAGAAACCAGGCCAAATTAGAGTAGTGTTTGACTCTAGCGCCAAATATGAAGGCGTCTCCTTAAATGATGTCCTGCTCTCAGGTCCTGATCTTAACAACAGACTCCTAGGAGTACTGCTTCGTTTTCGTAAAGACTCCGTAGCCTTCATGGCGGACATCCAGCAGATGTTTCATTGTTTTCTCGTTAAAGAGGAACACAGAAACTTTTTAAGATTTCTTTGGTTTATTGACAATGACAATGACCCCACAAAAGATATTGCGGAGTACCGCATGCGGGTACATATCTTTGGTAACAGTCCCTCTCCTGCAGTTGCAATTTATGGTCTTAGACACTCTGCTCAGGAAGGTGAGATAGAATACGGGTCAGACGTCAGACAATTCGTAGAAAGAGACTTTTATGTAGATGACTGCTTAAAATCACTACCCACTGATTAGGATGCAATAAGTCTCCTTAAGAGAGCTCAAGAAATGCTTGCATGCTCAAACCTGAGACTCCACAAAATAGCCTCTAATAGTAAGCAGCTGATAGAAGCATTTCCCTCTCAAGACCACTCAAATGACCTGCAGAGCTTAGACTTAGGGACTGACTCCCTTCCTGGTCTTCTCTGGGATCTAAAATCAGACACGTTTACCTTCCAAGTCAGTGAGGAAGAGAAGCCCTTTACCCGTAGAGGTGTCCTGTCTGCCATAAACAGTCTTTATGATCCCTTAGGGTTCACAGCTCCCGTCACAATCCAGGGTAAAACACTGCTTAGAGACCTAACTCAGGAGACATTGGATTGGGATGACCCACTTTCCACTGAAAAAAGGAACACATGGTTAGAGTTCAAAGAGAAACACCCTATCATAATACCTGGTCATCATCATTTAGCTTCCTTGCTTGTAGAGCATTACCACAATAAGATAAAACACCAAGGCCGACTATTTACCGAAGGAGCTTTACGAGCTGCTGGGCTGTGGATTATTGGAGCAAAAAGATGTGTTAACAGCTGTATCTTTAAATGTATCACTTGCCGCAAGCTACGCGGGAGTTTACAAACACAAAAATGGCCAATCTCCCCTCTGACAGGGTTAGCATGGATCCTCCATTTACTAATGTTGGTCTGGATGTGTTCGGTCCCTGGTCTGTTGTCACACGCCAAACTAGAGGAAGTCACGCTAGCTCCAAGCGATAGGCAGTCATTTTCACCTGTATGTCCATTCGAGCTGTCCATATTGAAGTTATTGAATCTATGGATACGTCTAGCTTCATAATTGCCCTCAGACGCTTTATTGCAATCAGAGGTCCTGTAAAACAAATCCGCTCTGATAGAGGCACAAACTTTGTTGGACCCGTCAATGAACTAAATATTCTCTCCAACCTGGATAGTAACAATGTTAAAAGGTTCCTTAGTGAGCAAGGATGCACTTGGATTTTCAATACCCCTCATTCTTCTCACATGGGAGGAGCTTGGGAAAGAATGATTGGCATAGCCCGCAGAATCTTGAACTCTATCTTCATACAAGTCGGCAGTGCAAGACTCTCTCATGAGTGCCTTACAACCTATGGCTGAAGTCTCAGCCATTATTAATGCCAGACCCTTGACTCTGATATCAAATGACCCAGGGGATCCAATATTGCTTACGCCTGCCTCTCTACTTACCCAAAAGACTGGTACAGTGAATGCTCCTTCTGGAGAGTTTGGCACCAAAGACCTCTACAAGCGCCAGTGGAGACAAGTGCAAGTTCTTGCCAATACTTTCTGGGATAGGTGGAAGAAGCAATATCTTCCTACTTTACAGACAAGAACCAAATGGCACACAGTTAAGCCCAACCTGAAACCGGATGACATTGTTCTTGTTAAAGACTCTCAAGTTCAACGAAATTACTGGCCTCTGGGTCTCGTTACCAAAGTATTCCCAAGTGAATACGGATGTGTCCGTAAAGTTGAGGTCAAGGTTTTCAAACAAAACTAGACTGTTTATCAGGCCCACTTCCGAGCTAGTCCTACTGTTATCTGATGAGGACTCTAATAGTGACATCGGCTGATGTCAAGCGGGGAGTGTACTGTCTTCTGTTCAGAACCCATTTGCATAGTTTTCTGTTATGTGTATTCATATGTGTGCCTGCAGCACCACCTAGTGACCTTTTGCTGTAATCATTTTGTTAAAGTCATGAATATTAATTAGGTGACACAACTTCCTGCTCCCAGGGCTTTGTGGGAAAGAGACTGGAGCCTGCTTCCATTTTCCTTCACCTCATGGAAGGAGCAGCTGCACATTATGTGCCTCTTTACTCAAGCATCGTCGGTAAGGGATTAATTAGTGTTTTCCTATAGCTTTGTGTGCATGTATGCTGTACATTCAGTCCTTTGTATGTTCTCTTTATACAGTTTACCTTATCTACTGCCGGTTAATAAAGCCACAGATTACAGATACAAGTCTCAATTTATTAACTAGTAGAATGGTGATATCTGCCTGTTGAACTGCATATAGACCCCGGGGGTACATATTGTGAGAACAGGACAACTCCTCTTCATAAATTCTGCCACTACTGTGTATAATCATGTTGAGTTATACTCAGTTCCTGTCCACATTACCAATGCTTGTCTCTCTACTGCTGCAGCAGTCTCCTGCTGCTACCACCATGTACATTGCTTTTGGGGGCTATCCACTAGAGTTCCTCATACTACTCCTCATTATAAATCCTGTCACTACCATGTATAATCATGTTGAGTTATACTCAGTTCATGTCCACATTACCAATGCTGGTCTCTGCTGCTGCTGACTCCTGCTGCTACCACCATGTACATTGCTTTTTGGGAGCTTTCCACTAGGGTTCCTCATACTACTCCTCATTATAAATCCTATCACTACCATGTATAATCATGTTGAGTTATACTCAGTTCCTGTCCACAGTATCAATGTTGGTCTCTCTGCTGCTGCTGCTGACTCCTTCTGTTACCATCATGTAAGTTGCTTTTTGGGGGCTGTCCACTAGAGTTCCTCATACTACTCCTCTGCATAAATTCTGCCACTACCGTGTATAATCATGTTGAGTTATACTCAGTTCCTGCCCACAGTACCAATGCTGGTCTCTCTGCTGCTGCTGCTGACTCCTGCTGTTACCACCATGTACGTTGCTTTTTGGGGGCAGTCAATTAGAGTTCCTCATACTACTCCTCTTCATATATTCTGCCACTACTGTATATAATCATGTTAAGTTATACTCCGTTCCTGTCCACATTACCAATGCTGGTCTCTCTGCTGCTGCTTACTCCTGCTGCTACCACCATGTATATTGCTTTTTGGGGGCTGTCCACTAGAGTTCCTCATACTACTCCTCTTTATAAATTCTGCCACTACCATGTATAATCAGATGATTTTCCTATTTCATGACGTAAAGTCATGATTTTATTAAAGACACGGAGGCGAGTATTGCTATTCTCCTTTTTTACTCTTACCAATAGCAGCAAAGAAAAAAATGAACATGTGATCAGCCCCTCCCCATAGCTCCAGTATAACAGGCAACCCCGTCTGCAAAAACCTCCCTTTTCTTTGTAAAATGAGTCCAATAGTCCAAACTGAACCGGAAACCAGGAGCCCCAGAACATCATGGGAAAAAAACGTCTTCCATCCGGAACCGAACCGGGAACAACTGGAACCAAAACGCCGACGGCTGCACCTTGTCTTGTCCACCTCAAGCGATCGGCTGGAACCGAACTGCCGACCCTCCGAACCACAACACAGAGAAATGGAAACAGCACACCAGGCCGGTCTCAACCTAAAAGGTGAAAATAGAATAATTATAGAAACAAATCGGTACATGGTATCCAAAATCAAATGGTTGCGACAAACCTACTCAGGAAAAAACTCATAGAGTTAAACCGTTATGCTCATGACAAACAAGTCAACATATCCATAGTCGTAAATATACATAGGGAGGAGAAAAGTTGGGCGGGCAATACTCGCCTCCGTGTCTTTAATAAAATCATGACTTTACGTCATGAAATAGGAAAATCATCAGATTTTATTACAAGACCCGGAGGCTCGTATTGCGAGTTCAAAGTCTAAGGCATGTTATCAATGGTTGATGAGAAAACATAAGGACCTGGTCTAAAATAAAAATCCCTGAACATGGAGACACTGGACCAATCCGCCAACTTTAAAATGTCCTCCAGTCTGGCGCCAGAAACCGCCAAAGAGGTAGCAGATGTCCCCCTAGCGGAATGCGCAGAAAAAAGAAAAGTATCCATGCCCGACAATTCCATGACCCACTTCATCCACCTCGCCAGCGTGGGAGTAGTCACTGGGGCAAAAGGCCGAATCATAGACAGGAAGACCTGCAGAAACTCCCGAGATCGATGAAGAGAAGTGCGAGCTTCATATTCCTTGAGGCATGCCACGGGACAAAGTGAAGGCGAGGCCGGGAAAGCAGGGTAGGAGACCGAACGTATGTGGGTCTTAGTCCTCCTAGAGATGTCAAAAGTGACCCTGTCTGGGGTGTACGGGCGGGCATCATAATCCAAAGCCCGGACATCTGACACCCGCTTGCAGGAAATCAGACAGAGAATTGTGACAAGCTTCGCCGACAGTTGTCGTAGGGAAAGGTCTGAATTCTGAGGCCAAGAGGACAAATAAGAGAGGACACAAGACACGTCCCAAGTGGTAGAGAACCTTGGTCTCGGAGGCCGAGACATGCGAGAGCCGCGCAAGAGATGGCAGACCAAAGTATGTTGACCCGCAGGAGTACCGTCAAAGCCCTGATGATACGCTGAGATGGCCGATCTGAACAGGCTGATTGTGCGATAGGCCTTGCCCTGGTCGAAGTGGGAGCACAGGAAGTGCAAAATCTCCGTCACAGGTGCTGAAACGGGATCCAAGTCCCGAGCCAAGCACCAGCCAGCCCAAGACCCCCAGGCTGATCTATAAGATCTCCTGGTTCCAGAGGCCCATGCGTTCTCCAAAAGGACTCTAGCTATTCCCGAAACTCCCGGGACCTCCCAGGGTCCCCTGAAATCTGACACGCCAGTAGGCGTAGGGACCCGTCCAAGAGAAGAGGATGCGGTTGGTGATGCAGGCCGCGGAGTAGAGTCTGATACATCGGGAGCAGGCGCGGGATCTCTATCATCATCTCCAGAAGGTGGGGAAACCACGACTGGGAGCTCCAGAATGAGACCAGAAGAGTCAGATCCGCCACATAACGGCGTATTTGAATCAGGGTCCGGGGAATCAGTTGGAACGGAGGAAATGCATAGAGGAGGCCCCTGGACCAATCCTGTAGAAACGCATCCACCGCTTCGGCTTCCGGGTCCGGGCGCCAGCTGTAGAATCGTGGCAGTTGCGTGTTCAGGCGGGAGGCAAACAGGTCGATGCAGAAAGGACCCCAAATCGATGTTAAGGAACGGAACACCGCTGGATCTAGCTGCCAGTCGCTGGAGTCCGATAGATAACGAGAGCTCCAATCTGCATGAATGTTGTGGATGCCCGGAAGATATTCTGCCAAGACAATCAGCTCCTTGGATAGGCAGTAGTCCAAAAAGTCCTTCGCTAAATGTGATAATATGGTGGAACGGGTTCCGCCCATGCCATTGATGTAATGCACCGCCGACACATTGTCCATGCGTAGTTGAATGCAGGATCTGGCCGTGTCCCTCGTGAAGCTCTTGATAGCGAACGAACCCGCCAACAGTTACAGCGCATTGATGTGAAATCCCGCTTCGGTCTCTGACCAGCCGCCTCCAGTTGTGATCCCCTCGCAGTGAGCCCCCCAGCCTGACAGGCTGGCATCCGAGTCCACCACGAAATCCAGACGATGACCGAAAATCACCTTGCCTCTTCCAGGCGTGTAAGTTGTGGATCCACCAGGATAGCTCTTCCTTGGTCTCCTCGTCCAAGGAGATCCAATCTGCATAGGAAGCTCCCGTCCGCAGATGAGCAATCTTCAGGCGTTGTAGAGCCCGGTAATGGAGCGGGGCTGGGAATACCGCCTGAATAGACGAGGCTAGAAGACCTATTATCCTTGCTAGTTGACGCAATGGGATCTGGCACGACGACCTGGCTCTGAGCAACTCCTTCCGAATTGACCGAATCTTGGCCGATGGTAGACTGAGGGTCCCTGCCGTGGAATCTACCATAAACCCGAGGAATTCCATACTGCGAGACGGGGAGAAGCAGGACTTCTCCTGGTTGAGCAGAAAACCCAGATTGGACAGGAGATCCATGGTCCAGCAAAGGTGAGTCAGCAACACCGAACGATCCTGGGACATAATCAGGATGTTGTCCAGATAAACGATGAGGCGAACTCCCCGACTGCGCAGCCGGGCGCATCAGCTTGGTAAAACACCATGGAGCTGAATAGAGGCCGAAAGAGAGGCACGTAAACCGCCAAATCCTGTCTTTCCAAGGGAAACAGAGGAGGTTCCTGGACGCGTCCTCTACAGGGACCGTAAGATAACCGTCTTTTAGGTCCAATTTGACCATCCAATCGCCCATCTGCAGTAAGTCCTGAAGAAGATGGATGCCCTCCATCTTGAAGTGGCGGTATCTGACGAACGCGTTGAGGGCGCATAAATTGATGACGGGCCGCAGTCGGCCCCCTTTCTTTGCCACCAGGAAAATGTTGCTGATTATCCCGTAAGGGGGTCCCGGAGCTGGCTCTATGGCTCCCCTGCAGCAAAGATCCGACAACTCGGTTTCCACCAGTGTGCGGCTCTCCTCTGACAGCACCGCAGGGCGTGGAGGCGGGATGGACAATGGGAAGGTCGTAAGCTCGATGTGGAAACCCCTGACCGTGGATAGGACCCATTGGTCTGAGGTGATGAGAAAAAAGAAGTAGTCTGCCCCCGACGCAAACACTTAAAGAATTGAAATGAGGTGGTTGTCTTACAGTAGGGACGTCTGGAATTAGGGTTTCCTCTGTAACCTCTTGATCTCCAGGAACTTCCCCGGGAAGGGAAAAAAGATGTTGGCTCCCGTCTGTGTTCCTGAAAGGCAGGCCTCTGCGAGAAGGAGCCTCGACCCGAGCCACGGGACTGATACTGGGCACGGCCGGACAGACGGCCCCTAAAGCTGCCGGCCCTGGTAGAGACCCTACAGTGGAAAACCCTTTTCATGGAGCTCTGGGCTTTGTCTAGGGCAGTGAAAGCTCCAACAAAACGTCCTAGGTCCTTGATAAAGGACTCGCCAAATAACAGGCCTTGGGCCTCTTTCCCAGCCTCAGTAAGCGCCAGGTTGGATAATTTCGGCTCTATTTTGAATAAAATAGCTTTAAGCCGTTCGATAGACAGGGACGTATTGACGTTGCCCGCAATACAGCTCAACAGGATCTACCTGTCTGTTCTCAGCCTTTGCCCCTTCCGCAAGGTCAAACAATTTAGCTAGCGAGTTTTTCCTGACAGGAACGTAAAGCCGACTCCAGACCCTTACGCGGGTTCCAACCCGCTTTCGATAGGAACTGCGTCATTTTAGGGTCCACAGATAAAGTCTCGCACACCTTATTGGGGATGACGGGTCTGGGACATTCTGCCCTAAGCTTATTGCGAGCCTCTTTAGATAGCGGGCATCGCACGCGAGCCTCCAAATATTTGGAAACATGTTCCAACGGTAACCACTCCGCTGAACGCGGATGGTGGAGTAAATCTGGGTCAAATAAAGGATCCCCAGAGGGGTCCGTTAAAGATGCAGGAACAACATCTGCGTTTGACATCAGTGAACTACACCCGGGTAGGGGGTTAGGATCCATAACCCCGAAGGGGTCCTCCTCTGCCTCCTCAAAGGCAGCCTCAATAGCCTCCTCATCGGATCTGACTTCAGAGTCAGTATCCCAATCTTGCTGTGCTCTAACACATTTCCAATTGCGCGTACGTTCTGCCTGACGCGTACAGGGTCTTTTGCGCGAACTGGGCGCGCCAACCTTGGTGGGAGTATCATCACCATTCCAGCGTTTTCTGGAGGCAGGTGGCCCTGGCCCGGCCGGTTTAGAAAACATAGCGGGCTGCGAGATCTGAAAGGTAGCTGGATGTGCAGCTAGGGCCTGAGCAATGGACTGGGAAATGACCGAAGTCATTGACCCCATAGCCGCTGCAATGGCACTTGACAATGAATTCTGAAGGACCTGGGATGGATCATTAGGGTCTCTGACCTGACTATCCTGCCCCAAAGGGGTTAATTCAGCGAGAGGAAAATCATCCTCTGCTGGGCCCTGCCCACTGTGGGAAGAATTTCGCATAATTGACCCTTCTTTGGAAAAGACTGATATTGATAGGGCAAAAATTAGCACGATTTTTTATATGCACAACCCTAAGGACACTGGCGAGAGGGTTTACCCAAAATGTGGACACTCGAGACCAGTTTGCCAACCGAAGAATATCCTCCAAGCGGGCACCAGCTACCACCATAGATGTAGAAGCAGCCCCTCTCATGGAGTGAGCTGTGAATACAGAAGTATCCACTCCAGCCAAGGACATAACCCACTTAACCCATCTAGCTAAAGTGACACAAGTAACTGGAGCAAAGGGACGCCTATAGGAGAGGAATAATTCCGGAGACATCGGAGAACGATGAGAGGACGTGCGGGCCTCATTTACCTGGAGGCATGCGACAGGACAAAGGGCAGGAACGTCCGGAAAACTAGGGTAAGCCACCGATCTTATGTTGGTTTTGGTCCGCCGAGAAATGTTAAAAACGACACCCTCGGATGTAAAGGATCTAGCATCATAATCCAAGGCCCTGACATCGGAAACTCGCTTGCACAAAATCAGGCAAAATAAAGTAACCAGTTTGGCAGACAATTGACGCAAGGAGAGCTGGTCATTGGAGGGCCAGGAGGAAAAGAGGGAGAGGACCAAGGAGACATCCCAGGTAGAAGAAAATCGTGGACGAGGGGGGCGAGAGAGACGAGAACCTCTGAGAAGATGACAAACCAACGGATGTTGACCTGCTCGATGACCGTCAAAGAGAATCTCGGGAGCTGGGAATTCAAGCGAGAGGCGAAAAGGTCGATGTACATAGGACCCCATCGAGAAGAAATGGAGGAAAACATCATCCTGTCTAATTTCCAATCGCTGGAATCCGTCAGAAAACGCGAAGACCAATCCGCGTGAGTATTGTGCAAACCTGGCAGATATTCCGCCACCACACTGATGTCCTTGTCTAGGCAGAATTCCCAGAAATCTCTTGCTAGATGGGACAGGGCCGAAGACCGTGTCCCTCCCATGGCATTGACATACCGTACAGCCGAGATGTTGTCCATCCGTAGTCTGACACAGGTATTGGTCATACCGTTCATGAAGCTGCGAATAGCAAAGGATCTGGCCAGTAGTTCCAGGGAGTTGATGTGTAGATTCACTTCTGCGGGGGACCAACATCTGCCGGTGGTAACGCCGTTGCAGTAGGCACCTCAGCCCGAGAGGCTGGCATCTGACTCGATGGTGACGTCTAGTTGTGGCCCGAAAATCGCTTTGCCGTTCCAGGCCTCGAGGTTGTGGATCCACCACTGTAATTCGTCCCGACCCCCTAGCATCCTTGTCTAGGAGAATCAGATCTTCGTAGGTAGTGCCGGCATGAAGGTGGGAGATCTTGAGGCGCTGAAGAGCCCTGTAGTGCAAGGGGGCTGGGCAGACCGCCTGGATTGAGGAGGATAGTAGATCTATGACGCGGGCGAGCTGACGGAGAGAGACCTGTGGGAGAGATAACATTCGGCGAAGCACTTTGCGGATAGAACGAACCTTGGTGGAAGGAAGACTGAGGAACTCTGTGGTAGAGTCGATCCGGAAACCCAGGAACTCCATGGAGTGAGAAGGGACTAGGCAAGATTTCTCTAGATTGATGAGAAATCCTAGCCAGGACAGGAGATATATCGCAGTCGACAGGTGCTCCAAGAGGAGGTTGCGATCCTGGGCCATGAGAAGGATGTCGTCTAGATAGATGATAAGACAAATCCCGCGACTGCGGAGGAAGGCCATGACCGGCCGCATTAGCTTGGTGAAGCTCCAAGGAGCAGATGACAGGCCGAATGGAAGGCATGTGAACCTCCAAGTTTCTCCGCCTCAACGGAAGCGTAGAAGGTCCCTGGAAGATTCCGCTACCGGAACCGTCGGGTAAGCGTCCTTAAAATCGAGTTTGGCCATTCAATCGTTTTGAAGGAGCATGTCCCGCAGAAGGTGAATGCCCTCCATTTTGAAGTGGCGATAACGGACATAGTAATTCAGGGAGCGGAGGATGATGACTGGGCGCATCTGGCTGTCTTTTTTGGCCACCAGGAACATGCTGCTGACGACTCCAGTGGAGCTCTCAATCAAGTTCTGGGCCAATTCCTGACTGATAGCAACCCATTCTTTCATAATCACTTCTTGGAGTTTGTCAGAATTAGTGGGTTTTTGTTTTTCAATCCGCCTCTTGAGGATTGACCACAAGTTCTCAATGGGATTAAGATCTGGGGAGTTTCCAGGCCATGGACCCAAAATGTCAACATTTTGGTCCCCAAGCCACTTAGTTATCACTTTTGCCTTATGGCACGGTGCTCCATTGTGCTGGAAAATGCATTGTTCTTCACCAAACTGTTGTTGGATTGTTGGAAGAAGTTGTTGTTGGAGGTTGTTTTGGTACCATTCTTTATTCATGGCTGTGTTTTTGGGCAAAATTGTGAGTGAGCCCACTCCCTTGGATGAGAAGCAACCCCACACATGAATGGTCTCAGGATGCTTTACTGTTGGCATGACACAGGACTGATGGTAGCGCTCACCTTTTCTTCTCCGGACAAGCCTTTTTCCTGATGCCCCAAACAATCGGAAAGAGGCTTCATCGTAGAATATGACTTTGCCCCAGTCCTCAGCAGTCCATTCACCATACTTTCTGCAGAAGATCAATCTGTCCCTGATGGTTTTTTTTTGGAGAGAAGTGGCTTCTTTGCTGCCCTTCTTGACACAGGCCATCTTCAAAAAGTCTTCGCCTCACTGTGCGTGCAGATGCGCTCACACCTGCTTGCTGCCATTCCTGAGCAAGCTCTGCACTGGTGGCACTCCGATCCCGCAGCTGAATCCTCTTTAGAAGGCGATCCTGGCGCTTGCTGGACTTTCTTGGATGCCCTGAAGCCTTCTTAACAAGAATTGAACCTCTTTACTTGAAGTTCTTGATGATCCTATAAATTGTTGATTGAGGTGCAATCTTAGTAGCCACAATATCCTTGTATCCTTGCCTGTGAAGCCATTTTTATGCAACGCAATGATGGCTGCACGCGTTTCTTTGCAGGTCCCCATGGTTAACAATGGAAGAACAATGATTTCAAGCATCACCCTCCTGTTAACATGTCAAGTCTGCCATTTTAACCCAATCAGCCTGACATAATGATCTCCAGCCTTGTGGTCGTCAACATTCTCACCTGAGTTAACAAGACGATTACTGAAATGACCTGAGCAGGTCCTTTAATGACAGCAATGAAATGCCGTCGAAAGTTTTTTTTGGGATTCAGTTAATTTTCATGGCAAAGAAGGACTATGCAATTCATCTGATCACTTGGTTCATTCTGGAGATAACATTCTGGAGTATATGCAAATTGCTATTATAAAAAACTTAAGCAGCAACTTTTCCAATTTCCAATATTTATGTAATTCTCAAAACTTTTGGCCATGACTGTATATATCCATTAAAATCTCCATTTTCCCATTCAAAAATTCTTTCTTGATAAAAAAACTAAAATAAACAATAAAAATCTATACACACACTAACACATAATACATACTGAATGCTATAAAAAGCTAAAATAAATGATGCCAGAATGGCTGCTTTTTGGCCACCTTGCTTCCAAAACCATGCAATTAAAAGTGATCAAAAAGTTATATGTGCCCCAGAACAATACCCATAAAAAGTACAGCTCATGTCACAACAAAAACACAAGACCTCACAAACCATGTCAATGAAAATCAAAGAAGGTTATACATAGTAACATAGTTTTTAAGGCTGAAAAAAGACATCTGTCGATCCAGTTCAGCCTGTTATCCTGCAAGTTGATTCAGAGGAAGGCAAAAAAAAAATTTGAAAATTATGAGGTAGAAGCCAATTTTCCTCACTTTAGGGGAAAAAAATTCCTTCCCAATCAGACAATTAGAATTACTCCCTGGATCAACAACCCATCTCTAGTAACTATAACCTATAATATTATCACACTCCAGAAATACATCCAGGCCCCTCTTGAACTCTTTTAGTGAACTCACCATTTCCACCTGCTCAGGCAGAGAGTTCCATAGTCTCACTGCTCTTACCGCAAAGAATCCTCTTTGTGTACAAATCTTCTTTTTTCCAGACACAGAGGATGTCCCCTTGTCCCAGTCACAGGCCAGGGGGATAAGTGTTAAGGCCGATTCATTGGCCTGTGTTTGTGGGAGGGGCGATGATGACTATATCTGGCCGGGCGTTTCCTCCCACAGTGAACGTCGTCTCCAGTGTATGGTGTGGGAGCTCTACATACCGTCCTCAGGGAGCAACAAGGGTGCAGCGCTGCACGGCAGTTCCAGGCCCTGACTTTCTACGGTCCAGATAAGTAGCTGCCTCATTCAGCAGCATCGTAGCTTTAAGTCCGGCCGGCGGTGTGTCAGCTCCCTTGGTAAGGGGGAGCAGCACCGCACTGGAGCGGTCTGCCAGGGAGACACGCTCTTCTCCCCACGTGGCATGACACATAGGGTGCAGGGCACAGCGTGTGCCCGCTCGATAAAGTATTGCACAGGCCGCTGTGCTGTTAGACAGGCAGGGGGGGAGGGGCGGACTAATTAGACTTCAGCATGTTGTTTCTATCCAGGGGGTGCACAGGTGAATTCACTCAGCAAGGGGGAGTAGTAAGGTTCAGGAAGAGTGTGTGTTTAAAAAAAAAAAAAAAAAGAGGGTGTGTGACTTTAAAGAAATGTCAAAAAAAAGAAAAAAAAAAAAAAGAAAAACATACATTTATTATGGGGAAGGGACATTGAGTCTAGTGTTCTAGTCAGGGTATGTTAGGCTTCTTAGTATAGCTTTAGTGTGAGATTACTCTATGTGGAAAGCATGTCACAGGAGTCGCTTACTGGGGTCACTCGACCATGTATTCAGCTCTGCTCTGCAGCTGGCTGTCATGTGTTTTCCTCATGCAGAGCTACTAGTGAGGTGGGGTGCATAGCATGCACGGTGTCTGTTTTAGTCAGTCTCTCTTCCCGCACTATTCAGGCGTGCACTCACCTCTTCCCCTCGCTCTGCTCTGCAGCCGGCTGTCATGTGTTTTCCTCATGCAGAGCTACTAGTGAGGTGGGGTGCATAGCATGCACGGTGTCTGTTTTAGTCAGTTTCTCCTCCCGCACTATTCAGGCATGCACTCACCTCTGCCCCTCGCTCTGATCTGCTGGCTGGGTTCCACAGACACGCATAGTTGTGGCTCTGGCGCCCTCTATGTGGCCACAGCTGGAAGTGCGGGGCAGAGTGTGAGTTCAGGCTCCAGTGTTAGTTTAAAAAAAAAAAAAAACATATATGTGTGTATAGTTTATATGTATATGTGTATATATACATATGTATAGGGGCACTGTTAGGATGTTGGTCCGCACTGCGGATTCGGCGCCAGACTCTGAATAGGGTTACGCTTGACGCACGTTTTTTACGCATACGTATTCGACTTGTTATTTCATCAGTTCGCCATGATACCACATTAGTGGCATTGGTAAAGATTAAAGGGTTTCTTGCGTTTATCTCTCCAGGATCAAGTGTTTATATATGCCTTGATGTTCAGGCGATTGCTGACTTTCCATGTAGGACCACTTTCTCAGGCATTGGTACAGTATTTCTCTTTTAAGCGAAAAAAATTTTAAGCAAAAATTAAGTTTTGCTTTGTCCTCATCGCTCTCTGCAACACCCCCCTCATTGCTATGTAGAGGGCCGACTCCTTCAGATTTATATTTTTTATTATTTATATCATTGAAGAACATTTTAGGGTTAGTTTTACTAGTGTCATCTGAAAAAAATTATATTTTACTGTGCAAGCCTTCTACAAGATCATTAATAAATATATAGAAGAGAATAGGGCCTAACCCCTGTGGTACCCCACTAGTGACGGTGACCCAATCTGAGTGTGTACAGTTAATAACCACCCTCTGTTTTCTATCGCCGAGCCAGTTACTTACTCACATACAGACATTTTTCCCCAATCCGAGCATTCTCATTTTATATACTAACCTTTTATGTGGTACAGTGTCAAATGCTTTGGAGTGTAAAATATCGTTTCAAATATGGTATTTTATGTATTAAAATATAATAACTTGATTGGTAACCCTCTCCAAAATGTAGTGTATGCTTATTTGGAGTAAGGAACACCAGGAGGACTCATTCACCAGGATTCAACAGGAGTTATCTAAAAAATGAATAATGCGATTTATTGTCAATCTCTAACATTTCCACCTCTTGAGGGTGAGATATATCTTTATGAACCCTCAACATCAAATTTTACAATTATCTTGGACTCTTCATTCTTCTTTATAAATTAATTGTCCTTTAATTATTTATTAAACAACAAAATAATAATATTTACTGAACATATGGTAAACTGTGATTGAATACCAATTAAATAGATTTAAGAACTAATCCAATATCTACTAGGCATCTTCTCCTCTTGATCATCTTCCTCTGGTCTCTTCATGGTCTTGATACTTTAGTTTCATTTATTCATCTTATATCTGATTCATATAAAGTCTATGATAGATTGTTTGATTGAACGGTAGGTAGGTGATGTGCAATCCTTACATTAAATTGTATCATATTATGTCAATGATGTTACTGTACAAGATCTATCAGCTTTCCTGGACACAGATTTTGACTTGCATACCATCAGGAGTTCCTTGGTCTTCTTCAGAAGTGTCATGTAACTCATTCTGAACAGCTGTGACGTCTTTGTCACTCCCCTTCTTTCTCACCAGTTATAACACGGTAGAATTTTGGACTAACTGTCTATTCAGCCTCATCTGAAGATTTTCACACTCTCAGCATGATTGTTGAACTTAGTCCGTTATTAAAACATTTTTTAGCTTTAGTATCATGAGTAGCAGATTCCTGAACTTCACAGAGGTGTTTATGGCAATCCAATGAAATTGTTTTTTTCTGAAAAAAAAAAAAAAAGCTAACATCCTAGGCCGTTTATAGGCACTAAATAAACTTACTTTCTGGAAACCTACGTAGCTATTCTAACTCTAAATTTTTTTCTGAAGCTCTTCAGTACTTGCTCTCTTTGAGCTCAGTCCTCCATTTTGGATGGCAGTCCTTCTGTCACAGACCTCATTTCTGTTGATATATTACTGTGCAAGCCTTCTACAAGATCATTAATAAATATATTGAAGAGAATAGGGCCCAATACTGAACCCTGAGGTACCCCACTAGTGACCGTGACCCAATCTGAGTGTGTACCGTTAATAACCACCCTCTGTTTTCTATTACTGAGCCAGTTACTTACCCACATACAGATATTTTCTCCTAGTCCAAGTGTTCTCATTTTATATACTAACCTTTTATGTGGTACAGCGTCAAATGCTTTGGAGAAGTCCAGATATACGACATCCATTGATTCGCCGCTGTCAAGTCTAGAACTTACCTCCTCATAGAAACTGATTAAATTAGTTTGACATGACCGATCCCTCATGAAGCCATGCTGATATGGTGTAATTTGCTTATTTTCATTGAGATACTCCAAGATAGCATCTCTTACAAAACCTTCAAACAGTTTACCCACAACAGATGTTAAACTTACCGGCCTATAATTTCCAGGCTCTGTTTTTGGACCCTTTTTGAATATTGGCATCACATTTGCTATACGCCAGTCTGGTGGAACATTCCCTATCAGTATGGAGTCCGTGAATATCAAAAATAAGGGTATGGCTAGGACATCACTTAATTCCCTTAGGATACGGGGGTGTATGCCATCCGGTCCTGGCGATTTGTCTATTTTAATCTTTTTAAGTCGCTGCTGTACTTCTTCCTGGGTCAGACAGGGCACTTTTAAAGGGGAATTTACTTTTACATTTTGCATTTCATCTGACAGTTTATTTTCCTCAGTGAAAACAGTGGTGAAGAAAATATTTAATAGCTTGGCTTTATCCTCATCGCTTTCTGCAACTCCCCCGTCATTGCTATGTAGAGGGCCGACTCCTTCAGGTTTATATTTTTTACCATTTATATAATTGAAAAACATTTTAGGGTTAGTTTTGCTCTCTTTGGCAATTAATCTCTCGGTCTCTAGTTTGGCAGTTTTTATTAGTTTTTTACATATTCTATTTTTTTCCTTATAGTTTATCAGTGCTTCCTGGCTCCCCTCCTGTTTTAGTGATTTATATGCTTTCTTTTTGTCATTTACGGTTCTATTTATCCACATTGGTTTCTTCTTATTTCTTAGCCTTTTATTTCTATAAGGTATGCATCGATCACAATTTGATGTTACAATGCTTTTAAAAATCTCCCATTTTGTGGTTGTATTTTTATTTTTGAGGACTATGTCCCAGTTAATTGGGCCTATGGCCTCTCTTAGTTGGCTAAATTTTGCTTTTTTGAAGTCCGGTATTCTTGTTCCTCCCTGTAGAAACTCTCGTTTGAAGGATAATTGGAAGGTTATTACTTTATGGTCACTATTTCCCAGGTGTCCCCCGACCTGCACGTCTGTTGTTCTATCAGGTCTATTGGTTAATACTAAGTCCAGTATGGCCGTCCCTCTAGTTGGGTCCTGAACCATTTGGGAAAGGTAATTGTCTTTGGCTATTGCCAAGAACCTGTTTCCTTTATGGGATGTACAGGTTTCAGTTTCCCAGTCTATATCTGGGTAGTTGAAGTCCCCCATAATAACCACCTGATTATGGTTTGCCGCCTTGTTTATCTCGTTTAGTAATAGATTTTCTGCGGACTCTGGTATATTAGGTGGTTTATAGTAAACTCCTATTAGTAATTTATTATTGTTTTTGGCTCCATTTATCTCCACCCACAATGACTCCACATTTTCGTGTCCCTCACAGATGTCTTCCCGGAGTGTGGGCTTTAGAAGGACTTTATGTAAAGGCAGACCCCTCCCCCTCTCCGGTTTTGACGATCCTTTCTGAACAGATTGTAACCTTGTACATTAACTGCCCAGTCATAGCTATCATCCAGCCATGTCTCAGTTATTCCCACTATGTCATAATCCTCCTCACACATCACTAATTCCAGTTCCCCAGTTTTATTAGTCAGGCTTCTGGCATTAGTATACATACATTTGAGAGGTTTATGCATATTTTTGCCCTACACCTTTCCTTCTGAACTTTTCTAGTCCCTCCTTCCATTTCTCCCCCAGTCCCACTACCTTGCCCCGGTCTCTATCTGCACTATCTTCCCCTCCTATAATGTAATTTCTCTCCCCCAGTCCCTAGTTTAAACACTCCTCCAACCTTCTAGCCATCTTTCTCCCCAACACGGCTGCCCCTTCCCCATTGAGGTGCAGCCCGTCCCTCTGATAGAGCCTGTAGCCGATAGCAAAGTCGGCCCAGTTCTCCATGAACCCAAAACCCTGCTTCCTACACCAGTTCTTGAGCCACTTGTTAACCTCTCTAATCTCCCGCTGCCTCTCTTGTGTGGCCCGTGGTACAGGCAGTATTTTGGAAAATACTACCTTTGAGGTCCTTGCCCTAAGCTTTTGACCTAAATCCCTGAAATCATTCTTAAGGACGCTCCACCTTCCTCTAACTTTGTCATTGGTTCCGATATGGACCATGACCGCTGGATCTTCTCCAGCCCCTCCCAGTAATCTGTCAACCCGATCTGCGATGTGTCGAACTCTAGCGCCAGGAAGACAGCACACTGTTCGGCGATCACGATCTTTGTGACAGATCGCCCTATCTGTTCCCCTAATAATTGAGTCTCCCACTACCAGCACCTGTCTGGCCTGCCCTGCTCTCCTGGTCCCCTGCTTACTGGAGCTGACATTCCCCTGACCGGCAGAGGAAGTGTCTGGCTGCAGCGGTGCTGTCCCTGAGCTGCCATCCCCTCATCTGCCAAGCGTGCAAACTTGTTGGGGTGTGTCAGATCAGGGCTAGCCTCCCTGGCACTCTTCCCTCTACCCCGCTTTCTTACTGTCACCCAGCTAGCTACCTCACTCTCCTCAGCCTCCTCGCTACCACCCTCCCCACATCTACCCCAAAGACTGCTTGCTCGGTGAGCAGCAAACTCTTTGCAAATTGTCAGTGGCTCTCAGTGTTGCAATATGCCCGTTTAGAGACTCGATGTGCGATTCCAAGCGGGTAATTTGCTCACATTTTGAACAAAGATATGCACCCTCAAACGGCTGTTCCAGGACTGCATACATCATGCAAGATGTGCACTGGGCGGCATTGTCAATTGTGCAAGACATACTAATGGGGATTACACCACAAAAACAAAAAAAAATACAATATAATCTAGTTACAAGAACTGGCGAATTTCAGTCCCCCACTGAAGTCCCTGAATCTGAAGTCACTTAATCTTAAGTCACACTTACACAACCACACACTTAATCAACCACGCGTCGCGACCAACCTCGCGTTATATATATATCTACTTATATAAGTATGCTGTAAATGAAACTCAAATACACCAGCCTGTTTTTTTCCTCTGGATTCAAAGGCTGAGTTCTCCTTACTGCTGACTTCTTAAAGGCTCCTAATTAGGCAGCCACACCCTAATTACTCACCTGTGCAACCCCTGGTAAAGGAAAAAAAAGTGTTAAAACAGCAATGAAGCTTGCAAAGCAGAAAGTCCCAGTGTACAATAGAGTCAAATGCAGCCACTCAATGTCCACAAATAATGTAGCTGGCAGTTACTCCCTCACTTAATCTTAAGTCACACTTACACAACCACACACTTAATCAACCACGCGTCGCGACAACCTCGCGTTATATATATATCTACTTATATAAGTATGCTGTAAATGAAACTCAAATACACCAGCCTGTTTTTTCCCTCTGGATTCAAAGGCTGAGTTCTCCTTACTGCTGACTTCTTAAAGGCTCCTAATTAGGCAGCCACACCTAATTACTCACCTGTGCAACCCCTGGTAAAGGAAAAAAAAAGTGTTAAAACAGCAATGAAGCTTGCAAAGCAGAAAGTCCCAGTGTACAATAGAGTCAAGTGCAGCCACTCAATGTCCACAAATAATGTAGCTGGCAGTTACTCCCTCACTTAATCTTAAGTCACACTTACACAATCACACACTTAATCAACCACGCGTCGCGACCAACCTTGCGTTATATATATCTACTTATATAAGTATGCTGTAAATGAAACTCAAATACACCAGCCTGTTTTTTTTCCCTCTGGATTCAAAGGCTGAGTTCTCCTTACTGCTGACTTCTTAAAGGCTCCTACTTAGGCAGCCACACCCTAATTACTCACCTGTGCAACCCCTGGTAAAGGAAAAAAAAAGTGTTAAAACAGCAATGAAGCTTGCAAAGCAGAAAGTCCCAGTGTACAATAGAGTCAAATGCAGCCACTCAATGTCCACAAATAATGTAGCTGGCAGTTACTCCCTCACTTAATCTTAAGTCACACTTACACAACCACACACTTAATCAACCACTTAATCAAAGACTTCATAAATATCACAGTCTCTAGAAAACATTACATTTCCTGTTGACTTTAGTCTTGATGGAAGATATTTTCTTCTTTCCTATTACTAAACCAAAAGTTTGTGATTATACCTAAACTATAATATCACAGTGTACCATACTATTCATGTATTACCATATTATATTTCAACATAATATAAATGTTGATACATTACTGAAAATATTATCCTAATACAAAATCACCTTTATGTAAGTGTAACCTTTTTCATCTTTATTCCTTCAGTCATGTATCTTTGTGTATATTTGTGGAATTTTTAATTACTAAAAATTACATTGAGTAATTAAATTAATCACACAAAATATATTTATTCAAAGTAAAACCAAATCTTTACCTTTTTTAATAAAGTAATATTCTGTTTGAGATATGAGATGTTACTCTATTAAATATTATTGTATTCTTCTTCTTTAAAATATAACTGTAAATATTAACATTTGTTTATAAAAACAACAAATATGTATTAACATAATCCCTATTGCTGGATATGCTTCCAATACAGTTGACCCTTATATTTTATAATCTCCATTAATTGAGTTTCAATTCATATCACTGATCCAGGATTAACTCCTTCCATATTTGGAAACTCTCTGGAATACAATATCTCAGATAACACTTATAGTACCTTCATGATTACCATGTAGTTCATGTGTGTCATACTCTTTTATCCTAATAAGATGATTGGTTCATACAATTGTGTAATAGATAACTATAATATTTCATTATACCCTTGTATTTGCATACATTCCTTCATACACCAATACTTATTTACTCAAGTAATTTGACTGTTAGTATATATATGTAGTAACGGGCACTCGGAACCGTGTGGTAACTACGAGGAACAACAATGTTTATTAAAAAAACGATCAATTAAAAAAACATTAAAAACATATAGATGTATCAAATTGCATATGGAAATAATCCGAGGAACACTCACATGTGGTGGCTATTGGTTGGATATTGCCACTGAGTGTATACTTGGTATTATAAATTACCACAAATGATGTTAAAGTTACCAAAATATGTAGTGCTCAAGCTTGGCAGTTTCTTTACCCCTTATAGTAGGGGTTAATAGTTTCTTGCTTTTGATTGAGTTGGCATATGATCGCTATGGAAGTCCTTATAGAGAATCAGCCGTTCATTTGGCAATGACAATTTACAATAGTCCGTTATAGTTTTGTTATGTGTCTCGAATCAGAGACTATTCTTACCTTCCCTGTTTGTCAGTCTATCGGGAGGTATACTCACAGAAAATCTTCTTGATTCAAACGCCAACAGCCAGACGGGAATTCACCGCATGTGGCGTGGTTTGACTTGCCCTTCAAGGACCTTTCGTTAACCCTCCTTCTTTGTTGGTCATGTGTGTCAGGTGGCGTCCCACGTGATACACACAGTTTTTATCCAATACGATTCCGAGTATCCAATCCAGGTAGTGGGGTCTACCATCCACATGTGAGCACCGGATTTACCTTTTTCTATATCTGGTAGTGAGCCACCTTGATCCATACCAATATATAAATTTGACTGTTATTTTTAGACTTTAACTCCTGGGAGACATGAGTTTGCTTTGACCACTGTGGCCATCACTCCTATATAAACAAACATGAGCTGTCCTAAAAATCTTGAACCCTTACAAAAATTCAGTTGGGATATATATATATATATATATATATATATATATATATATATATTATATACATGTATAATAAATTGTTTATTCATATTAAGACCAATATATTACTAATCTATTTAAAATATATAACCTATTTCTGTATATGAGAATATAATTGTGTATATGTGTGTGTGTGGTATCAATAACAAATCATCAGTATAAATAAAACCACTTTTGAAAATAAAACAATCTTATAGAAAGTAAATCCATACAAATATTACCATGAAACATTTATAAATGACACTAAAACATTTACCTGTGAATCTTTATGATTCTATATGCTAGATCATCAAATATTCAACTCAATATAACTTATGATGTTATAGAACCTTTAACACTAAGATCTTTGTGGACATATGTCTGTCAAATTACTATTATAAGGCCTCAATATTATCCTTATTCTTAACACAATTTAAACAAATTTCTTTTATCTCATTTCCAGTATAAGTGTTAGATATATAATTTTCATTCCAAATAATTAAATATGTTGTATAATCCTACAATATATCTAATATGTCATAAATATATAAATAATATGACCTCTTAAACTACTAAGGGCTTCTTCATGTTTAACCCAAATATGCTAGAATAGCATTCATACATACTCACATGACTCAGCAGCTGCTCACATCACTCTTATATCATCACACTCTCATATGGCCAATTAACCTCTTAAGGACGAAGGGCGTACATGTACGCCCTTCGTCCGCACTTTAAAGATGGCGCCCGCTCCCGCACGGAGCGGGCGCCCGAGCTGCGGGTAAACGCTTGATTCATCAAGCTGACACCCGCAGCTCATGTCCGCGACCGGCAGCGATGCCGATCGCGGACATTTAACCCTCAGATGCCGTGGTCAATCCTGACCACGGCATCTGATCAGCATAAACCGAAAGTTTCACTTTCGGTTTTGCTCCGGCTCCCTGATGGCCACAAGGGAGCCGGGCATCATTTAGTACCCTAGGTTTCTGTGAATGAAACCTAGGGTACTACAATATTCCTATGGAGCCTATGACTGTAATAGGCTCCATAGGAAATATGCGATTTTCTCATATATTCCAATGCTATTGCATTGGAATATATGAGAATAGCAATCTGGTGATTGCATCTTATAGTTCCCTATGGGAACTATAAGAAAGTGGTAAAAAAAAAAAAAAAAAGTTTAAAAAATAAAAATTAAATAAAAAAAATATCAAAATTCAAATCACCCCCCTTTCCCCAAAATGAAAATAAAATAAATAAAAAAATAAAAAAATTACACATAATGGGTGTCGCAATGTGCGAAAACGCCCATACTATAATAATATTAAAAAATACTCACCATACGGTAAACATAAAAACTGAAAGAAAGCGTCCAAATGGCTAATTCGCCATTTTTGGACGCTTCATTTCCTAAAAAATGAATAAAAGTGATCAAAACATCATACACACCCCATAATGGTATCAATTAAAAGTTCAGATTGCCCCGCAAAAAATGAGCCCCTACACTGCTCCGTACGCATAATTACAAAAAAGTTATAGCGTTCAAAACATGGCGACAAAAAAATAAAATAAAAAAATTTTTACTTTTTTTTTTTTAACTTTTAATTTTTTTTTCACTATCAAAACGCAAGAAAAACTATACATATTAGGTATTGCCGGATTCGTACTGACCTGAAGAATAAAATTAACCAGTCAGTTTTATCGCAAATCGAACGTTGTAATTTAAAAACCCGTAAACTGTGGTGAAATTGCTTTTTTTTTGCAATTTCACCCCATTTGGAATTTTTTTCCCGTTTCCCACTACATCACATGCAAAAATAAATGGTAGCTTTAAAAAGTACAACTTGTCCCGCAAAAAATAAGCTGTCATATGGCTATGTGAGCGGAAATATAAAAATGTTATGGCTTTTGGAAGGCAGGGAGCGCAAAACAAAAACGCAAAAATCCCAAAACCCCCGGTCCTTAAGGGGTTAACTTCCATTAATAAAATGATGTAATATAACTCATACGTATGTCTTATTTTGTAATGCGCATTATAAAAGGAATTTCAGTTATAAACCTGAAGTACTTCATTTGTGGACCACACATAAAAAACAATTTAGTATTTTGCTCAAACTTAAGATCTTAAGAATTTTCTAGAATTGGTCTTTCCATAGTCTTTGCATACCATTAACCTATTCTTAGACAAAAGTCTCATATGTCATTATGCTCTTGTCAATCACTTGACCACATGCTTTTCATCAATGGCTGCAAACAAAAACCCTGCTTCATGCATCACAATGTAAGTAAGTTTCCTCTTTAATATCTTGTAGTTATTGTTATTCTGTTAGTCAAACATGGTTATATGGATTAACAGTTTGATTACTAGACATTCCATACAATTATGAAAGTTATTTAGTAATGTGGAGAAAATTGTTATGGAAAGAAATTTTTGATTTCGGTCTAATGCTGCTCCTTAAGAAAATTTCTACTGGAGAAACTATAAAAATAGAAAATAGCATTAGATATAACAGAAATATATTTTCTAACAATATTATCTATATAACAAACATACAGAAATTGTATTCTTCTATTCTCTGTCCTCCTATAGCATAAAGAAGATTGTCTTTAGACTCAGAACATATGAGAATAGGATCTTGTTACTTTATAATTAGCTTCTGTCTTCTTACATAGAATTACAGCTACTACAATGTAGAAAGATGTTACATTGTATACATAAGTATATACAGAGAAATATGACACTTATTGTAAATAAGTGTCATATTTCTCTGTATATACTTATGTATACAATGTAACATCTTTCAAATACAACTCTTAAATTATACCAAAATGTAATATTATGGATAGGGAATGCACTTTCCAGGCATGTCTGCATTGAACCTAAATAATGCACCCAACTTTCCCAGAGTCTGATATAATTCACATGAAATCTTCAATCCTCTAGATTTCTCCTGTGCATTGTTTTATAATTTTATCAGAACTTTTATTCAGCTAATTTTAATGGGAAACACAAAATCTTATCCTTATCCAAGCCAAAATCATTACCAATATGTCTGTCCTCACTGGATCTATTTCTAGCCAATACTTAAACCTCTTCTCATAACTTCTCTGTTTATGAGATCCTGGAATATCCTGCTCAATGTGATTGATTTAGAAATGTCAAACTCTTTTAATTCATTTAAGAAATCCATTGACTGCATTTTCTTAAGTTTTTCCTTAATGATAGGATAATTACATTTAGAACTCATCTGATTCTGAATGTCTTTACTTTTGACCTCTAGATTGGTATTTACCTCAGAAATTTGACATTTTTCCCCCTGTAGATCCTTTTCTGAAGTTGGTCAATTTGTAGATGGCTGACACTGAGAATTATTTTCAGTTACATTTTCTATCTGTGGATTTGTGTGTGTGACTGATTTTATCATATGATAGGGTCTAAACATTACATGTAATTCTTTTCTTCATTCATCATAAAGAGAATCTTTGATCCTTTTAAATGTATCTGATATTTGAGTTGTCAGGCATTTTCATGACTATATGTGATATCTTATGATAATATGGTCAAAATGGATGTTCATTTCCTTTAAGAGATAGACTGAACCAGAGTTTTGCTATACAACTAAAACAGGCCAAGATAGGGTCATGCAGAGGTTAGTCTGTGTAAAAGTTTGTACTGAATACAAAGTATATTGTTTTAAAAAGTTAGTGCCGACAGATGTGGGCTTATCTTAAAGTATATAATAGGTCTCACATACACTGTCTGGAAGACACGAACATGCAATAACAAAGTGTGGTACTTTCTTAAGTACCGGGATCAAAAGAGGTTATTGAGTGTCATTCCAGATAGTCAATTGTGTAATGTTTATATTCATGTGTGATTGCATATATTTTTAGTATATTTTAACCAATGATCATTATTGATAATGTATCATTATATCCATTGGTGTATATATATATATATTATGCCATGTATGTATCAATGAGTGTATATTATATAGAAACATATAAGCTAATTTTCGCTAAGAGGTAAAACAATTTTCTTTTTAAAGAAGAGCTCAGTTATCTTAGACGGCAATTAATCAGTCATTTGGATGGCTAAGATACACAAACTGGTTAAGCTCTAATTGTATTCGTATCTGCCCCATAAATTCAAGTATTAAGAAAACTTCCAAATACCGCCAGTCAGTCTGAGCAAATTGTCAGAAAGAACACTTTCTTGGTTAATATAATGATCAAAGGTTAAGAAGGTCATGTGAACAGATTAGATCTGTACACATCTGGCTTTCCTGAACATTTAAATTCTAAAAACATCATAGATGATACAATAGTGCCATCAAGTGATAGATGGACAGAAATTTCTAAAAAAATGCCAATTAAATTACTTAATTACCATAATTACCATACATTAACACCCACCTTATCCGATTAGAAATCCCTAATCCAAGAGGGGAGGGACATTAGATAAGAATTTGAATATCTGATGCAGTTTTGGGACTCTTCAGGACTCTTCAGGCACTTGAAAAACTTCACAAACTTCACAGATATCACAGGACGTCACAGATCATCCTTACTACTTCCAGTCCTAAGAGAAAGCTCCCTCCACCTAAGGAATTCCTCCAGGAACACACCCGAGACTCACAAAGAAACCGGAGATCTAAATCTTGGAAAGCTGGGTCCCTTCTAAAAGCTCTTTATCCCAAAGCCAGGTGTAACGTATAATTTATTTTATTTGCAGTAATTATAAATTGCTCTAATTGGCATACAGTTAAGACCCCATTTTGAGTGGGTCAATAGTGTTTAAAACAGTAATTTTATGGGAAATTTTAATGAACGTGCACATCATTAAAATTCCTATAAGATTTCTATCAGAGTGAGATCTCCGATCGGATTTTATTATCCGTAGTTAGGCCAATAGGCGTATTTATAAGGTGTTTTAACTGCCATATTCTTTGATTGAGCATAAGGGACTTTCCACAGATTCATTTCTATTGTTTCTTTGTTATATTATAAGGTTTTAATTACCAGTACACTGATTCGTATTATTTGCTGAAGAATAGCGTTATATTGTACTTAGTTTTAGTAAATTAAGTGAGTCTGGTGTAAATGGTGGAGCACCATATCTTAATATTATTTCCAAACTTTCTTTGTATTAATTTGTATGCCATTTTCATATATTTATCTGTAATAAATTATGTTTTATATAATTAATTGCACCGTTTCATTAGCTGCACAAATTGACTTTAGATCTCATCAATAAAAGAACTGGCGTTTATATGTCCGCCGATAAATTTTTAATAATTTTTCATTTTTCATACTTCATAAAAATATAAAATCATAATTTTTATGATTTCATATTTTATATGAAATAAATATCCGACATATCTGGAGGCACTGCTGAGATTGATTGAGATATTTCTATAACTAATTTGTGCAATTAGTGAAAATATTCCATACTCCTTATTGGCAAGTTAAATTGTTGTTGTTATTGATTACTGATCAGTGATCAGAATCATGAGTGCAACAGGCAGCGATAAGGGTAATGGCCAGGCTGTGGCAGATGATGCATCTTACCCGGAGCAGATGATCTATAAGATTATCAAATATATTTATTCTCGATTCAAATTTGATAGAGAGATGGATGAATGGATCGTTGAGCTGCAGACAGGAGCCAAGGAAGGAGTTAGGGATGTATGAATGATAGGTGGTATGGTTGAAAGATACCTGACGTCTATGGATTTGGCACAAAATAATAATGAAAAAGACAGAATGTTATTATGCGCATTGCCCTCTGTTGTATATGCATTATTAGAGGTTAACTCTCTTTCACAAAAGAGACACAAGGCCGTGGAAGAGATGAAGCCTGATATAGTCCGGCTAGAATGCGCCCTAGAAGTCGCAAAGGCAAAGATCAAGGATTTAGAGTACGATCTTGATCAAAGCCGTGATGCATATCAAAAGGTAAAACGTGATTTAGAGGAGTTACATCTCCGTCTGTCCAAAACTCAGCAGACAGACAAATCAGCCTGTAATATAGCCAGTGATGAAGGAGATCGGTTTAACACTGGGAGATCTCCTGACCCTCCATTTCTTACTCCCCGATATCCAGACATGTCATCACATGCTTTTAAAGTAGACCCCTTCCAAGACACTCAGCAACCTGAAAGTGTTGGCATGATCACACAGGAGGCATTAACCCAATTGAGTCGGGCGTTTCAAACCGTGACCGCCTTACTAGGTGCCAGCAACACGGGGGCCCCAAGAAGTGTCTCTGCACATATTCCTCTGGAGAGAAGTGTTAGGGTTAAATTCCCTGTGCCAGATGTGTCTGATGAAAGTGGTCAAAGTGCACGTGAGTCTAAGAGTGATGTGGGAATGTGTGTGTCCTATTCCTTGCCACGCAGGCGTGAATATGCCCATAAGGGGGATCAAGATCCCAGGCGATCATCATATGCTGATGTGAGCTCAAGGAAGAAAAATTCCCAATATGCAGAAAGGGATCAAAGTTCCTCTAGCATAATTAAATTTTTAAATGCTACCGTGTCAAAATTTTCTAAGAAGGGTTCCACCCAAATAACGAACCACTTAGAATTATATGAATCCACCATGGATTCTTTAAAGTTGTTTTCTGATGCTGATCGGATTAGATTCCTTCCATGGTTATTTGATGATAAATACCGTTATTACTTTACCTCCTTTAGGGAGAGAGTAATTCATAATTGGCAAAGTGTTTTGCATGAGGTCAAGCTGGAATTCGGACCATACCGAACCGCTACCGCTGCAAAACGGGACATATATAAACTTGTTTGCAGAACTAGTCAAAGTCCCTGTGAATTCCTCTCTGTCCTTAAAAATGCCTATGGATTGGCATATAGGTCCCCAAACTGGGAGTCTGAGGAGTTCAAACAATTGTTCTATGAGGCTATGCCAACCCAGATAAAACTTAGCCTAGCCAGAGATCTGGACATGCGAGCTCCCCTGGATAGGTTAGTGACAGCTGCCACCTTACTGTATAATATCAGTGAGGGCCATAATTCAGGTGAGAGGAGATTCAAGAAGTCCCCAGAGCAGAGCATAGCTGAGGCTAAGGTAAACCCTAGCTTGGGATTTGAATCACAGCCGCGTAAGTTCCCTCAATCAACAGGACCTGTCCAACAGAACCAGCGACAACAAGTAGGACCGCCCAAACAGACCAAACCCCAAAATATTAATGGATCAGAGGGGAATAATTCAGGTGCTGGGAGGTCTAATTACCGTCCCTATTCCAATAGGGGTCCCCAGGGATATAGGCCCTATTACAATTCTCAAGGTTATCGGCGCTGGAATAACAGGCCCAGACAACAGAGGGAAGATAGGCAGGAAACCTCAAATTCACCCAGGAGTAGGTCACCTACCAATAAACAGGGTGCCCAACGAAGCCAAAATCCACGCAAACCAAATAGGTTTGATCAGCTGGCAGAACAAGTGGCCCAGCTGAGTGACATGGTAAATAAAATGTCCCAGATATCTCCAGGAAAACAGTCTGAATCTTATTCCCAGCAATTCAACATCATAAAGCAGATTGGGCCGGGTCAGAACCCAGGCCGCTGCAAGGGTATTAAGATGATCGTGGTAGAATCTGATGTGATTTCTAATCACATATTTCCTAGCAGCACCCTGACCCTGAAATTAGGGCCAGGGGGAAATGTCTAATATGTCATTTGTCTTGCAGTCTAATAATGTCAATTCCTATGACCAGATGTCTGTTCCAGTGTGTAATCTCATCGTTCCAGCATCTAGCCGTGAGCCAGCTGTGACTTGTGGTGTAACACAGCTTTTCCCAAAGGAGGGGGCTAACGCTGCTCCTCCAGCTTGTCCTGGGAGACTCAGGAATGCAGAGGTCATGGAGCTGCAGAGAGGTCAACTTCTCAGACAGCAGATGGGTAAACATCCTAACTTTCTCTGTGATCTGTTTCAGGTGAATGGCCGATACTTTGTGGATACATATCTCCAAAATGAACTCATCGGACCAATCAAAGGCTTAGAAGACACTGGATCGCAAGTCACAATTTTATCATACACTTATTTCCAACAGGTTTTGGATTTAACATCAAAGAAGCCAAGGTTAAGATCATTTGATGGCTCTTTGATAAGTGTAGGTGGAGATGCCTTACAGGTAAAAGGAACATCCTGGTTGACATTTAAGATTGGCAAGAAGACAATTAGACATCCCACATTGATTGTGGATCTTCCATATGATCGGCTGATCATAGGAATCGATTTACTAAAAAGATTGAGTTCCATAGTAGACTTCATTAATGAAGCAGTATGGACTCAGGTGAAGGTACCCATTGCCTATGAATATTCCTGCAATGCACAAGCACAACGCAGTTGTTATATGATTGAAGAGAGGCCTAACTCTGTTGAAGTTCATTTCAGGAACAATCATTCGCCGGATGTCACAATCCTGAAAAATGGTAAGCCCGAGGAGGATGTCAGCTGTTCCGCTCACATCATTACCATCCAAAGGGAAAGAATCAAGAAGGTAACCCTGGATGATGATGTCTTAACCATTTCTCTTCAAGGGGGAAATCAGGAAGTCGCGGACCTGACCTAACATACTCAATCAATGGTTCGGATTGAAAAGGTCAATGACAATTTATTGATTCCCGTAAAGGTGAACAATGTAGCCCGGGTAAAATACGGCAAACTGGATCTAAAATCCGAAGCTAGCTACATAAGCCTAGGACTTCTAAAACAAGTTACTAATCCTAAAATGATAAAAAGTTCCTCTCCACAGGACCAATGGATTCATGACCTGGATGGAGATTCCCAGAGTTACAATGTTATTGTGAGATGCATTTTATCTATTTCTATAGGAAATAAGACAACGGAACACGTCTTCATTGTGCTGAATGAACCACGGTACCAGATGTATATAGGTAATGACCTTCTACACAGATTTGCTGTGCAGATTGATCTGGTGAACCATACTCTATGGTCCAGATTACCAGGAAACCCAGAGGGATTCCAGGATGTCGATTAAGCCTTAAGATGGGGACAACAGATGCCCTATGCCGTGAGTATTATGATTGCTGAGGAGGTTGAAATCCCTGAAGGATGCAAACCATTTCTTCTACCCATTCAAGTAAAGAAGGGACAGAAGCTGAAGAACGCAGACGCGTTGATCTGTTTATCCAACAGAATGCAGCAACTCGGCCTCAAAGTAAAACCTACTCCCCTGATAAATATCCATCAGGATCCATTACAAATGGTAGTGTATAACATGGTTCCCCATAGCATATCCCTACAGAAGGACACCATGATTGGTCTAGCTATGGATTCAGAATACTACACTTTTGGATTCCAAAATGATGTAATCGGATTAATACCTGATGAGTACCTGACCGAAGAACGGATAGTGGAACAAAATTTTTCCTCAAGCCCTGGGGGGTTATTTAATATTCACTCTGTTTATCCTTTCAGCGCTGAAGAAGGTACATGCCACATCGAGGAAACATCATTGGTTTTCAACCATGAAGTCAATGAAAAGGAGTTCGAGTCATACCAGCAAGGAAAGGATAAGGTACGCTACACCCAGAACGATTTAACTACTGAGCTTGAAGAAGCTTATGAGTTAAGTCAGCCTGAGATCTTTCCAGAACTCAAGGAACGGGTGGAAGAAAAACTCTCCATTGCCGATGCATGTTCCGATGAATCAGAGCGTCAACAGCTAAGGGAACTCTTTACAGAGTTCCAGGAGATGTTTGCCAAGGATTCTTATGACTGTGGGGAAACTGACCTACACGTCGCAAGAATCCAGACAGATCCCAATGCCTCTCCTGTTTTTGTTAAACAGTACCGACTTCCGCTGGCGGCTTACGAGTCACTATCGGAAATTGTCAAAAACCTGGAGAAGAGGGGTATCATCCGTCCAGTACACAGTTCGTTCAATCATCCAATACTTGGAGTCCTCAAACCTAACGGTCGATTTCGACTCTGCTCGGACCTAAGGCAACTAAACAAACGAGTCTACATGTCCGGATGGCCTATGCCATATATTGATCAGTGTTTGGCACAAATTCAGGGATCCAAAATCTTCACTGCCCTTGACTGTGCGCAAGGATATTGGACGATTAAGGTGGATGAACGGGACCAGTACAAACTGGCCTTTACATTCGGCAAACAACAGTATGCATGGACCCGACTGCCTCAATGCGGGCCATGAATTTGCAGTGTTCATGCATAAGGCAATGCCTGATGCCGCTGAACGAGGTACCTTATCCTATGTGGATGACATCCTGATCAAAAGTACAACTTTTGAGAAACACGTCCAGGAGTTGAGGCATGTACTAACCCAGCTGAGGAAAGCAGGTGTGAAACTTTCTTTACAGAAAGTCCAATGGTGTCGGACCAAGGTGAATTTCCTTGGCCATGAAATCACTGCCGAAGGAATCAATCCACAAAAGAAGAAGGTGGAGGCAGTGATCAACACAAAATCTCCTACAAATCTCAAGGAGTTGAGATCATTCCTGGGCATGATGAACTACTCACGTAAGTTCATAGATAATTATGCAGAAATTACAAAACCTCTTTTGCAGTTGCTAAAGAAAGGAGTAAAATGGGAATGGAGTGAGAGTCATGAGCAAGCTGTAACCGAGCTCAAGGCCAGACTTATACAGGCTCCATGCCTTGCTTATCCGGAAGGTGGAAAACCATTCTTTGTGGAAACGGGTTTCACAGACAAAAGCGTAAGTGCAGTTCTTTTCCAGAAACAGGGAAACCAAAACAAAATCATCGCCTATGCCAGCAAATCATTATCACCAGTTGAGGTAAGGTTTAACAGCTGTGAAAAGCATTACTGTCAACTGTGTGGGCTTTGCAGTATTTCAGGAGTTTTATCCAAGGTGAAAAGATCATTATGGAAACTGCACATCAGCCACTGCAATATTTGCAAAGTGATCGGATAAGGGATGGAAACCTGTCAAACAGCAGGATAACCGCCTGGACAATGTCCTTGATGGGATGGCCATTGGATATCAGGTACAAGCAAAACAATAAAAACCCAGTTGCTCAAGGATTAGCAGAACTCCATAATTGTTCCAATACGGACCATAAAGGTGAGTCACCAGAAAATGATTTCCTGGAGGAACAGTCATCATCCCCAGATAAATCGTACGAAGAGGAGTACTGTAAGTCATTACCATGTATGTATGTTGACGGTTGTTCTTTCCATACCAATGTAGGATCTGAACGTACACTGGTTGCAGGGATTGGAATTGTGTGGAATAACATATTCCAAAACATATCCATCGGATATACAATCGGTTCCAAAAACAGCCAGATCGCAGAACTTACTGCTGTGTACAAAGCCGTACAAATGGCTATTGAGTATGATATTAAAGAGTTTGTCATAATCACAGATTCTGATTATATTCGTAACAGCTTTGTGGAGTATTTTCCCGGATGGAAAAGATCTAGCATGATGAGAAGCAACAACAAGCCTGTCAAACATGGTAAAATGTTTTGTAAAATTTATGAAATGGTTACTACCCACAGTCTCACCATTTACTGGAAAAAGGTAAGAGGCCATTCAAAATATCCGGGTGTGGATAAAGATGGGAATGACCTAGCGGATTCCCTCGCCAAGCAAGCAGCCATTAATGGAGAGGTCTTGGACGTGGATGACCTCATGGGAACTATCCAAGTGGATGCTATGACAAGGAGTCAGGCCCAAAGGGAGCTGAAGCCAATGTGGCGCAGTGGAGCCAAGATTCCCCTAGTGAGGATCTCATCGGGATTCAAAAGGGGGATCCAATCATTGGTCTCTTTTATAAACATATCGAGGATCCACGGAATTGTCCCATAACCACAGAGGACTGTGACGGTAAGGAAGAGCTACGGATCTTGATGAAAGGTAAGTCCCAATTCTCATTACAGGATGGATTGTTGATACGGACCTCAAAGAACGGTATAACACAATGGGTAGTACCCGCAGAATACCGAGGTCTGATGCTACAACATGCCCATGATGCCCCAACAGCAGGTCATCGAGGTGAGAAAATAACATATGAATTGTTAAGGGACTATGCTTACTGGCCACACATGTTACAGGACGTACGAACATACTGTCAAGGATGTCTAATATGCCCTCAATTTCAACCGCAAGGACCCAATCATCGGGCACCGCTGATGAAAAGGGGGATGTCCATGCCATGATCAGACATCCAAATTGACTTCATTGGACCAGTGACTACATCTTCAAAAGGAAACCGATACATGTTAACTGTGACATGTTTATTCATGTAAAACATGCAGTTCCAGTGTATGTGCATCTCTACTCATCAACCATATTTTTCTAGATTTGGTCTTCCCCAGCGCATCGAATCCGATCGTGGAAGTCACTTCACCAGTGAGGTGATGAAAAGATGTGGGAAATCCTGGGGGTAAAGAGGAAGCTACATATAGCTTATCGACCAGCCTCTAGTGGTGGAGTAGAGCGTTACAACCAGTCCATTGTGAACATCCTGAAAAAGTTTGTCAATGAATCTGGTAAGGACTGGGATGTCAAGTTGCCTTTGGTGCTTATGGCCATCAGAGCCACCCCAAGTGCAGCAACTAAGCTTTCTCCCTTCGAGATGATCACGGGAAGGAAGATGGTGTTACCCCAGCATTTACTTTACCGGACGACAGACCATAACTTGATCAATGCTACAACATCGCATCAGTATGTGGAGAATTTACGCAAGCACCTTCAGCATGCTTTTGCGTTTGCACAGAATATAGAGAGAGCCGCAGTGAGTGCTAAGACGTACTACGATCTGAAGACTACTCAGAAAGAGTACCAAATTTCTGATCAGGTGTATCTCTACAACTTCGCTCGGGATCAAGTGAAGGAGAGAAAATTCCTACCTTCCTGGAAAGGTCCCTATGTCATCACTGACAAATTATCTCTAGTGGTCTACAAGATCAAAATCCCTAAGGGGATGAATTTATTGAAAAATGGGTGCACATTAATCAGCTACGTGTTTGTCATCCTAGTGCACGACTTCGAGAGATTAAAGGAGTTGGATGAAAAGAGGTGAAGAGACTTTATGGTTCCAGCTAAAGACGGAAATAAGGATTGGTATCGTATGAACGGAAAAGTGTTATCTGTTATTCTACATCTTTGACTCATACTAACCCATCCTGATGTATGTTTCCTCTGTAACTAAAACATCTCTTGACTCACCTCTGAGACCAGAACTTATTCTGTCCAAGAAAAGAACTTATGCCAATCAGAGGTATATGGTATTAGTAACTCTTTTCAAGCAGGATAACGTTCGAAAATGTATGTACTCATATGTGTCATACAATATTTTATAGGCGTAAGATGTCATCAAAGATGATTGCCATTATCTACAATCGTCCTGATCTTGGGGAAGGAGTTCCATGCTGAGCCGATTGTTGTGCCAGGTCCTTTGTCCGGAATCATGCTGCAAGATACAGCGGGGTTCATCTTGACGAACAAGAGGATATTATCCCAGAAGATCTACGTCAGCCTGGATCAACGCGTTTTCGTCGAAAGGCAATTCAACGTGTCCGAAATCCAGTCGCCGGAGATCCAAGCCTGGTACCAGACGCACGTCGGATATTCGCAAGAACGGATTACCCAGATCCTGAAGCAAGCAAGGAAGACCTTGACCAGAGAGCAATTCTCTACAAGTCAAAGACCAAAGCGATTAATTTCTGCGATCGTAGCCGCTATAATTTTTAGCGTAGTGGGCGCTGTCATTGCCACAGGTGTAACAGTTGCCAACTCCATCTCCATCAAAACTTTGGGAACTCGAGATCAGTTCACTAAAAAGTAACTTAATAAGCATTCATGCAGAGATGGAAAAGCAGAAACAACATTTATCGTATTTATATACCGTGGTACAAGATACTGTCATTACCGCAAGCTTATATTCTAAGTTATTGACTCACGCAAATCGTCATGCGAATAACAAATAGTTTGCTCAGAATTATATTTCTAAGAGAGCGTATTTAGAAAGACTTTAGCTAAGCTCTAAATTGGAACTTTCTAACCAAAGCCTATGCGCCATGACCCACAAAGAAGACATATGAAAAGCCCTTTTGGACATTCCAAATATATTCACACTTTGTGGAATATTTGTAATGAAGGGGATTGTGTCAGGCATTTTCATGACTATATGTGATATCTGATGATAATATGGTCAAAATGGACGTTCATTTCCTTTAAGAGATAGACTGAACCAGAGTTTTGCTATACAACTAAAACAGGCCAAGGTAGGGTCATGCAGAGATTAGTCTGTGTAAAAGTTTGTACTGAATACAAAGTATATTGTTTTAAAAAGTTATTGCCAACAGATGTGGGCTTATCTTAAAGTATATAATGGGTCTCACATACACTGTCTGGAAGATACGAACATGCAATAACAAAGTGTGGTCCTTTCTTAAGTACCGGGATCAAAAGAGGTTATTGAGTGTCATTCCAGATAGTCAATTGTGTAACGTTTATATTCATGTGTGATTGCATATAGTTTTAGTATATTTTAACCAATGATCATTATTGATAATGTATCATTATATCCATTGGTGTATATATATATATATTATGCCATGTATGTATCAATGAGTGTATATTATATAGAAACATATAAGCTAATTTTCGCTAAGAGGTAAAACAATTTTCTTTTAAAGAAGAGCTCAGTTATCTTATACGGCAATTAATCAGACATTTGGATGGCTAAGATACACAAACTGGTTAAGCTCTAATTGTATTCGTATCTGCCCCATAAATTCAAGTATTAAGAAAACTTCTAATACCGCCAGTCAGTCTGAGCAAAGTGTCAGAAAGAACACTTTCTTGGTTAATATAATGATCAAAGGTTAAGAAGGTCATATGGACAGATTAGATCTGTACACATCTGGCTTTCCTGAACATTTAAATTCTAAAAACATCATAGATGATACAATAGTGCCATCAAGTGATAGATGGACAGAATTAAATTAAATGACTTAATTACCATAATTACCATACATTAACACCCACCTTATCCGATTAGAAATCCCTAATCCAAGAGGGGAGGGACATTAGATAAGAATTTGAATATCTGATGCAGTTTTGGGACTCTTCAGGACTCTTCAGGCACTTGAAAAACTTCACAAACTTCACAGATATCACAGGACGTCACAGATCATCCTTACTACTTCCAGTCCTAAGAGAAAGCTCCCTCCACCTAAGGAATTCCTCCAGGAACACACCCGAGACTCACAAAGAAACCGGAGATCTAAATCTTGGAAAGCTGGGTCCCTTCTAAAAGCTCTTTATCCCAAAGCCAGGTGTAACGTATAATTTATTTTATTTGCAGTAATTATAAATTGCTCTAATTGGCATACAGTTAAGACCCCATTTTGAGTGGGTCAATAGTGTTTAAAACAGTAATTTTATGGGAAATTTTAATGAACGTGCACATCATTAAAATTCCTATAAGATTTCTATCAGAGTGAGATCTCCGATCGGATTTTATTATCCGTAGTTAGGCCAATAGGCGTATTTATAAGGTGTTTTAACTGCCATATTCTTTGATTGAGCATAAGGGACTTTCCACAGATTCATTTCTATTGTTTCTTTGTTATATTATAAGGTTTTAATTACCAGTACACTGATTCGTATTAATTTGCTGAAGAATAGCGTTATATTGTACTTAGTTTTAGTAAATTAAGTGAGTCTGGTGTAAATGGTGGAGCACCATATCTTAATATTATTTCCAAACTTTCTTTGTATTAATTTGTATGCCATTTTCATATATTTATCTGTAATAAATTATGTTTTATATAATTAATTGCACCGTTTCATTAGCTGCACAAATTGACTTTAGATCTCATCAATAAAAGAACTGGCGTTTATATGTCCGCCGATAAATTTTTAATAATTTTTCATTTTTCATACTTCATAAAAATATAAAATCATAATTTTTATGATTTCATATTTTATATGAAATAAATATCCGACATATCTGGAGGCACTGCTGAGATTGATTGAGATATTTCTATAACTAATTTGTGCAATTAGTGAAAATATTCCATACTCCTTATTGGCAAGTTAAATTGTTGTTGTTATTGATTATTGATCAGTGATCAGAATCATGAGTGCAACAGGCAGCGATAAGGGTAATGGCCAGGCTGTGGCAGATGATGCATCTTACCCGGAGCAGATGATCTATAAGATTATCAAATATATTTATTCTCGATTCAAATTTGATAGAGAGATGGATGAATGGATCGTTGAGCTGCAGACAGGAGCCAAGGAAGGAGTTAGGGATGTATGAATGATAGGTGGTATGGTTGAAAGATACCTGACGTCTATGGATTTGGCACAAAATAATAATGAAAAAGACAGAATGTTATTATGCGCATTGCCCTCTGTTGTATATGCATTATTAGAGGTTAACTCTCTTTCACAAAAGAGACACAAGGCCGTGGAAGAGATGAAGCCTGATATAGTCCGGCTAGAATGCGCCCTAGAAGTCGCAAAGGCAAAGATCAAGGATTTAGAGTACGATCTTGATCAAAGCCGTGATGCATATCAAAAGGTAAAACGTGATTTAGAGGAGTTACATCTCCGTCTGTCCAAAACTCAGCAGACAGACAAATCAGCCTGTAATATAGCCAGTGATGAAGGAGATCGGTTTAACACTGGGAGATCTCCTGACCCTCCATTTCTTACTCCCCGATATCCAGACATGTCATCACATGCTTTTAAAGTAGACCCCTTCCAAGACACTCAGCAACCTGAAAGTGTTGGCATGATCACACAGGAGGCATTAACCCAATTGAGTCGGGCGTTTCAAACCGTGACCGCCTTACTAGGTGCCAGCAACACGGGGGCCCCAAGAAGTGTCTCTGCACATATTCCTCTGGAGAGAAGTGTTAGGGTTAAATTCCCTGTGCCAGATGTGTCTGATGAAAGTGGTCAAAGTGCACGTGAGTCTAAGAGTGATGTGGGAATGTGTGTGTCCTATTCCTTGCCACGCAGGCGTGAATATGCCCATAAGGGGGATCAAGATCCCAGGCGATCATCATATGCTGATGTGAGCTCAAGGAAGAAAAATTCCCAATATGCAGAAAGGGATCAAAGTTCCTCTAGCATAATTAAATTTTTAAATGCTACCGTGTCAAAATTTTCTAAGAAGGGTTCCACCCAAATAACGAACCACTTAGAATTATATGAATCCACCATGGATTCTTTAAAGTTGTTTTCTGATGCTGATCGGATTAGATTCCTTCCATGGTTATTTGATGATAAATACCGTTATTACTTTACCTCCTTTAGGAGAGAGTAATTCATAATTGGCAAAGTGTTTTGCATGAGGTCAAGCTGGAATTCGGACCATACCGAACCGCTACCGCTGCAAAGCGGGACATATATAAACTTGTTTGCAGAACTAGTCAAAGTCCCTGTGAATTCCTCTCTGTCCTTAAAAATGCCTATGGATTGGCATATAGGTCCCCAAACTGGGAGTCTGAGGAGTTCAAACAATTGTTCTATGAGGCTATGCCAACCCAGATAAAACTTAGCCTAGCCAGAGATCTGGACATGCGAGCTCCCTGGATAGGTTAGTGACAGCTGCCACCTTACTGTATAATATCAGTGAGGGCCATAATTCAGGTGAGAGGAGATTCAAGAAGTCCCCAGAGCAGAGCATAGCTGAGGCTAAGGTAAACCCTAGCTTGGGATTTGAATCACAGCCGCGTAAGTTCCCTCAATCAACAGGACCTGTCCAACAGAACCAGCGACAACAAGTAGGACCGCCCAAACAGACCAAACCCCAAAATATTAATGGATCAGAGGGGAATAATTCAGGTGCTGGGAGGTCTAATTACCGTCCCTATTCCAATAGGGGTCCCCAGGGATATAGGCCCTATTACAATTCTCAAGGTTATCGGCGCTGGAATAACAGGCCCAGACAACAGAGGGAAGATAGGCAGGAAACCTCAAATTCACCCAGGAGTAGGTCACCTACCAATAAACAGGGTGCCCAACGAAGCCAAAATCCACGCAAACCAAATAGGTTTGATCAGCTGGCAGAACAAGTGGCCCAGCTGAGTGACATGGTAAATAAAATGTCCCAGATATCTCCAGGAAAACAGTCTGAATCTTATTCCCAGCAATTCAACATCATAAAGCAGATTGGGCCGGGTCAGAACCCAGGCCGCTGCAAGGGTATTAAGATGATCGTGGTAGAATCTGATGTGATTTCTAATCACATATTTCCTTACAGCACCCTGACCCTGAAATTAGGGCCAGGGGGAAATGTCTAATATGTCATTTGTCTTGCAGTCTAATAATGTCAATTCCTATGACCAGATGTCTGTTCCAGTGTGTAATCTCATCGTTCCAGCATCTAGCCGTGAGCCAGCTGTGACTTGTGGTGTAACACAGCTTTTCCCAAAGGAGGGGGCTAACGCTGCTCCTCCAGCTTGTCCTGGGAGACTCAGGAATGCAGAGGTCATGGAGCTGCAGAGAGGTCAACTTCTCAGACAGCAGATGGGTAAACATCCTAACTTTCTCTGTGATCTGTTTCAGGTGAATGGCCGATACTTTGTGGATACATATCTCCAAAATGAACTCATCGGACCAATCAAAGGCTTAGAAGACACTGGATCGCAAGTCACAATTTTATCATACACTTATTTCCAACAGGTTTTGGATTTAACATCAAAGAAGCCAAGGTTAAGATCATTTGATGGCTCTTTGATAAGTGTAGAGTGGAGATGCCTTACAGGTAAAAGGAACATCCTGGTTGACATTTAAGATTGGCAAGAAGACAATTAGACATCCCACATTGATTGTGGATCTTCCATATGATCGGCTGATCATAGGAATCGATTTACTAAAAAGATTGAGTTCCATAGTAGACTTCATTAATGAAGCAGTATGGACTCAGGTGAAGGTACCCATTGCCTATGAATATTCCTGCAATGCACAAGCACAACGCAGTTGTTATATGATTGAAGAGAGGCCTAACTCTGTTGAAGTTCATTTCAGGAACAATCATTCGCCGGATGTCACAATCCTGAAAAATGGTAAGCCCGAGGAGGATGTCAGCTGTTCCGCTCACATCATTACCATCCAAAGGGAAAGAATCAAGAAGGTAACCCTGGATGATGATGTCTTAACCATTTCTCTTCAAGGGGAAATCAGGAAGTCGCGGACCTGACCTAACATACTCAATCAATGGTTCGGATTGAAAAGGTCAATGACAATTTATTGATTCCCGTAAAGGTGAACAATGTAGCCCGGGTAAAATACGGCAAACTGGATCTAAAATCCGAAGCTAGCTACATAAGCCTAGGACTTCTAAAACAAGTTACTAATCCTAAAATGATAAAAGTTCCTCTCCACAGGACCAATGGATTCATGACCTGGATGGAGATTCCCAGAGTTACAATGTTATTGTGAGATGCATTTTATCTATTTCTATAGGAAATAAGACAACGGAACACGTCTTCATTGTGCTGAATGAACCACGGTACCAGATGTATATAGGTAATGACCTTCTACACAGATTTGCTGTGCAGATTGATCTGGTGAACCATACTCTATGGTCCAGATTACCAGGAAACCCAGAGGGATTCCAGGATGTCGATTAAGCCTTAAGATGGGGACAACAGATGCCCTATGCCGTGAGTATTATGATTGCTGAGGAGGTTGAAATCCCTGAAGGATGCAAACCATTTCTTCTACCCATTCAAGTAAAGAAGGGACAGAAGCTGAAGAACGCATGAGCGCGTTGATCTGTTTATCCAACAGAATGCAGCAACTCGGCCTCAAAGTAAAACCTACTCCCTGATAAATATCCATCAGGATCCATTACAAATGGTAGTGTATAACATGGTTCCCCATAGCATATCCCTACAGAAGGACACCATGATTGGTCTAGCTATGGATTCAGAATACTACACTTTTGGATTCCAAAATGATGTAATCGGATTAATACCTGATGAGTACCTGACCGAAGAACGGATAGTGGAACAAAATTTTTCCTCAAGCCCTGGGGGTTATTTAATATTCACTCTGTTTATCCTTTCAGCGCTGAAGAAGGTACATGCCACATCGAGGAAACATCATTGGTTTTCAACCATGAAGTCAATGAAAAGGAGTTCGAGTCATACCAGCAAGGAAAGGATAAGGTACGCTACACCCAGAACGATTTAACTACTGAGCTTGAAGAAGCTTATGAGTTAAGTCAGCCTGAGATCTTTCCAGAACTCAAGGAACGGGTGGAAGAAAAACTCTCCATTGCCGATGCATGTTCCGATGAATCAGAGCGTCAACAGCTAAGGGAACTCTTTACAGAGTTCCAGGAGATGTTTGCCAAGGATTCTTATGACTGTGGGGAAACTGACCTACACGTCGCAAGAATCCAGACAGATCCCAATGCCTCTCCTGTTTTTGTTAAACAGTACCGACTTCCGCTGGCGGCTTACGAGTCACTATCGGAAATTGTCAAAAACCTGGAGAAGAGGGGTATCATCCGTCCAGTACACAGTTCGTTCAATCATCCAATACTTGGAGTCCTCAAACCTAACGGTCGATTTCGACTCTGCTCGGACCTAAGGCAACTAAACAAACGAGTCTACATGTCCGGATGGCCTATGCCATATATTGATCAGTGTTTGGCACAAATTCAGGGATCCAAAATCTTCACTGCCCTTGACTGTGCGCAAGGATATTGGACGATTAAGGTGGATGAACGGGACCAGTACAAACTGGCCTTTACATTCGGCAAACAACAGTATGCATGGACCCGACTGCCTCAATGCGGGCCATGAATTTGCAGTGTTCATGCATAAGGCAATGCCTGATGCCGCTGAACGAGGTACCTTATCCTATGTGGATGACATCCTGATCAAAAGTACAACTTTTGAGAAACACGTCCAGGAGTTGAGGCATGTACTAACCCAGCTGAGGAAAGCAGGTGTGAAACTTTCTTTACAGAAAGTCCAATGGTGTCGGACCAAGGTGAATTTCCTTGGCCATGAAATCACTGCCGAAGGAATCAATCCACAAAAGAAGAAGGTGGAGGCAGTGATCAACACAAAATCTCCTACAAATCTCAAGGAGTTGAGATCATTCCTGGGCATGATGAACTACTCACGTAAGTTCATAGATAATTATGCAGAAATTACAAAACCTCTTTTGCAGTTGCTAAAGAAAGGAGTAAAATGGGAATGGAGTGAGAGTCATGAGCAAGCTGTAACCGAGCTCAAGGCCAGACTTATACAGGCTCCATGCCTTGCTTATCCGGAAGGTGGAAAACCATTCTTTGTGGAAACGGGTTTCACAGACAAAAGCGTAAGTGCAGTTCTTTTCCAGAAACAGGGAAACCAAAACAAAATCATCGCCTATGCCAGCAAATCATTATCACCAGTTGAGGTAAGGTTTAACAGCTGTGAAAAGCATTACTGTCAACTGTGTGGGCTTTGCAGTATTTCAGGAGTTTTATCCAAGGTGAAAAGATCATTATGGAAACTGCACATCAGCCACTGCAATATTTGCAAAGTGATCGGATAAGGGATGGAAACCTGTCAAACAGCAGGATAACCGCCTGGACAATGTCCTTGATGGGATGGCCATTGGATATCAGGTACAAGCAAAACAATAAAAACCCAGTTGCTCAAGGATTAGCAGAACTCCATAATTGTTCCAATACGGACCATAAAGGTGAGTCACCAGAAAATGATTTCCTGGAGGAACAGTCATCATCCCCAGATAAATCGTACGAAGAGGAGTACTGTAAGTCATTACCATGTATGTATGTTGACGGTTGTTCTTTCCATACCAATGTAGGATCTGAACGTACACTGGTTGCAGGGATTGGAATTGTGTGGAATAACATATTCCAAAACATATCCATCGGATATACAATCGGTTCCAAAAACAGCCAGATCGCAGAACTTACTGCTGTGTACAAAGCCGTACAAATGGCTATTGAGTATGATATTAAAGAGTTTGTCATAATCACAGATTCTGATTATATTCAGTAACAGCTTTGTGGAGTATTTTCCCGGATGGAAAAGATCTAGCATGATGAGAAGCAACAACAAGCCTGTCAAACATGGTAAAATGTTTTGTAAAATTTATGAAATGGTTACTACCCACAGTCTCACCATTTACTGGAAAAAGGTAAGAGGCCATTCAAAATATCCGGGTGTGGATAAAGATGGGAATGACCTAGCGGATTCCCTCGCCAAGCAAGCAGCCATTAATGGAGAGGTCTTGGACGTGGATGACCTCATGGGAACTATCCAAGTGGATGCTATGACAAGGAGTCAGGCCCAAAGGGAGCTGAAGCCAATGTGGCGCAGTGGAGCCAAGATTCCCCTAGTGAGGATCTCATTGGGAGTCAAAAGGGGGATCCAATCATTGGTCTCTTTTATAAACATATCGAGGATCCACGGAATTGTCCCATAACCACAGAGGACTGTGACGGTAAGGAAGAGCTACGGATCTTGATGAAAGGTAAGTCCCAATTCTCATTACAGGATGGATTGTTGATACGGACCTCAAAGAACGGTATAACACAATGGGTAGTACCCGCAGAATACCGAGGTCTGATGCTACAACATGCCCATGATGCCCCAACAGCAGGTCATCGAGGTGAGAAAATAACATATGAATTGTTAAGGGACTATGCTTACTGGCCACACATGTTACAGGACGTACGAACATACTGTCAAGGATGTCTAATATGCCCTCAATTTCAACCGCAAGGACCCAATCATCGGGCACCGCTGATGAAAAGGGGGATGTCCATGCCATGATCAGACATCCAAATTGACTTCATTGGACCAGTGACTACATCTTCAAAAGGAAACCGATACATGTTAACTGTGACATGTTTATTCATGTAAAACATGCAGTTCCAGTGTATGTGCATCTCTACTCATCAACCATATTTTTCTAGATTTGGTCTTCCCCAGCGCATCGAATCCGATCGTGGAAGTCACTTCACCAGTGAGGTGATGAAAAGATGTGGGAAATCCTGGGGGTAAAGAGGAAGCTACATATAGCTTATCGACCAGCCTCTAGTGGTGGAGTAGAGCGTTACAACCAGTCCATTGTGAACATCCTGAAAAAGTTTGTCAATGAATCTGGTAAGGACTGGGATGTCAAGTTGCCTTTGGTGCTTATGGCCATCAGAGCCACCCCAAGTGCAGCAACTAAGCTTTCTCCCTTCGAGATGATCACGGGAAGGAAGATGGTGTTACCCCAGCATTTACTTTACCGGACGACAGACCATAACTTGATCAATGCTACAACATCGCATCAGTATGTGGAGAATTTACGCAAGCACCTTCAGCATGCTTTTGCGTTTGCACAGAATATAGAGAGAGCCGCAGTGAGTGCTAAGACGTACTACGATCTGAAGACTACTCAGAAAGAGTACCAAATTTCTGATCAGGTGTATCTCTACAACTTCGCTCGGGATCAAGTGAAGGAGAGAAAATTCCTACCTTCCTGGAAAGGTCCCTATGTCATCACTGACAAATTATCTCTAGTGGTCTACAAGATCAAAATCCCTAAGGGGATGAATTTATTGAAAAATGGGTGCACATTAATCAGCTACGTGTTTGTCATCCTAGTGCACGACTTCGAGAGATTAAAGGAGTTGGATGAAAAGAGGTGAAGAGACTTTATGGTTCCAGCTAAAGACGGAAATAAGGATTGGTATCGTATGAACGGAAAAGTGTTATCTGTTATTCTACATCTTTGACTCATACTAACCCATCCTGATGTATGTTTCCTCTGTAACTAAAACATCTCTTGACTCACCTCTGAGACCAGAACTTATTCTGTCCAAGAAAAGAACTTATGCCAATCAGAGGTATATGGTATTAGTAACTCTTTTCAAGCAGGATAACGTTCGAAAATGTATGTACTCATATGTGTCATACAATATTTTATAGGCGTAAGATGTCATCAAAGATGATTGCCATTATCTACAATCGTCCTGATCTTGGGGAAGGAGTTCCATGCTGAGCCGATTGTTGTGCCAGGTCCTTTGTCCGGAATCATGCTGCAAGATACAGCGGGGTTCATCTTGACGAACAAGAGGATATTATCCCAGAAGATCTACGTCAGCCTGGATCAACGCGTTTTCGTCGAAAGGCAATTCAACGTGTCCGAAATCCAGTCGCCGGAGATCCAAGCCTGGTACCAGACGCACGTCGGATATTCGCAAGAACGGATTACCCAGATCCTGAAGCAAGCAAGGAAGACCTTGACCAGAGAGCAATTCTCTACAAGTCAAAGACCAAAGCGATTAATTTCTGCGATCGTAGCCGCTATAATTTTTAGCGTAGTGGGCGCTGTCATTGCCACAGGTGTAACAGTTGCCAACTCCATCTCCATCAAAACTTTGGGAACTCGAGATCAGTTCACTAAAAAGTAACTTAATAAGCATTCATGCAGAGATGGAAAAGCAGAAACAACATTTATCGTATTTATATACCGTGGTACAAGATACTGTCATTACCGCAAGCTTATATTCTAAGTTATTGACTCACGCAAATCGTCATGCGAATAACAAATAGTTTGCTCAGAATTATATTTCTAAGAGAGCGTATTTAGAAAGACTTTAGCTAAGCTCTAAATTGGAACTTTCTAACCAAAGCCTATGCGCCATGACCCACAAAGAAGACATATGAAAAGCCCTTTTGGACATTCCAAATATATTCACACTTTGTGGAATATTTGTAATGAAGGGGATTGTGTCAGGCATTTTCATGACTATATGTGATATCTGATGATAATATGGTCAAAATGGACGTTCATTTCCTTTAAGAGATAGACTGAACCAGAGTTTTGCTATACAACTAAAACAGGCCAAGGTAGGGTCATGCAGAGATTAGTCTGTGTAAAAGTTTGTACTGAATACAAAGTATATTGTTTTAAAAAGTTATTGCCAACAGATGTGGGCTTATCTTAAAGTATATAATGGGTCTCACATACACTGTCTGGAAGATACGAACATGCAATAACAAAGTGTGGTCCTTTCTTAAGTACCGGGATCAAAAGAGGTTATTGAGTGTCATTCCAGATAGTCAATTGTGTAACGTTTATATTCATGTGTGATTGCATATAGTTTTAGTATATTTTAACCAATGATCATATGTTTGTATACTCATATCTAGTTATTGATAATGTATCATTATATTCATTGGTGTATATATATATATTATGCCATGTATGTATCAATGAGTGTATATTATATAGAAACATATAAGCTAATTTTCGCTAAGAGGTAAAACAATTTTCTTTTAAAGAAGAGCTCAGTTATCTTAGACGGCAATTAATCAGTCATTTGGATGGCTAAGATACACAAACTGGTTAAGCTCTAATTGTATTCGTATCTGCCCCATAAATTCAAGTATTAAGAAAACTTCAAATACCGCCAGTCAGTCTGAGCAAATTGTCAGAAAGAACACTTTCTTGGTTAATATAATGATCAAAGGTTAAGAAGGTCATGTGAACAGATTAGATCTGTACACATCTGGCTTTCCTGAACATTTAAATTCTAAAAACATCATAGATGATACAATAGTGCCATCAAGTGATAGATGGACAGAAATTTCTAAAAAAATGCCAATTAAATGACTTAATTACCATACATTAACACCCACCTTATCCGATTGGAAATCCCTAATCCAAGAGGGGAGGGACATTAGATAAGAATTTGAATATCTGATGCAGTTTTGGGACTCTTCAGGACTCTTCAGGCACTTGAAAAACTTCACAAACTTCACAGACATCACAGGACGTCACAGATCATCCTTACTACTTCCAGTCCTAAGAGAAAGCTCCCTCCACCTAAGGAATTCCTCCAGGAACACACCCGAGACTCACAAAGAAACCGGAGATCTAAATCTTGTAAAGCTGGGTCCCTTCTAAAAGCTCTTTATCCCAAAGCCAGGTGTAACGTATAATTTATTTTATTTGCAGTAATTATAAATTGCTCTAATTGGCATACAGTTAAGACCCCATTTTGAGTGGGTCAATAGTGTTTAAAACAGTAATTTTATGGGAAATTTTAATGAACGTGCACATCATTAAAATTCCTATAAGATTTCTATCAGAGTGAGATCTCCGATCGGATTTTATTATCCGTAGTTAGGCCAATAGGCGTATTTATAAGGTGTTTTAACTGCCATATTCTTTGATTGAGCATAAGGGACTTTCCACAGATTCATTTCTATTGTTTCTTTGTTATATTATAAGGTTTTAATTACCAGTACACTGATTCGTATTAATTTGCTGAAGAATAGCGTTATATTGTACTTAGTTTTAGTAAATTAAGTGAGTCTGGTGTAAATGGTGGAGCACCATATCTTAATATTATTTCCAAACTTTCTTTGTATTAATTTGTATGCCATTTTCATATATTTATCTGTAATAAATTATGTTTTATATAATTAATTGCACCGTTTCATTAGCTGCACAAATTGACTTTAGATCTCATCAATAAAAGAACTGGCGTTTATATGTCCGCCGATTAATTTTTCATATTTCATAAAAATATTAAATCATAATTTTTATGATTTCAAATTTTATATGAAATAAATATCCGACAGAGTCTTCTTAGGCCTGGGTCTGTCTATTTTTAAATCTGCACATGTTCTCTTTTTTCTTATATGTGATGGAGACATGTTCTGCTTTATATTTTTCCTCACAATATCCAAAAACATTGTAGTCTGAAATAAGGACGATTTCTCTGACGCCAAAACTAATATAGATGGCTCAAGAAATTTGAACTTTCTGACAAACATGTGAATGATATGTAAAGGTTAGGCATTCTCAATAACCGTTTTATATGTCCGCTCAAACATAGACATAAATCCAAATGTGGATTCCTTTCTGCCAATTTTTAATTCCTTTAGAATTTCATATGTGGGCATGCTGTCACTCCTAGTGCACCAAATCAACTCTTTTAATTTTTGTACGTCATTATGACAAATCCATTTTGAATCCTTATCATCAACCCGTTTCATTGCTAGACTCCTAGAACAATTCACCGGAAGCCACAATCTAAATAATTGATTCCTTTGTTTATTTGATTATTCAAATCTATCTGCATGACTCTCAAAAATCTCAGAATTCCTGCACACATGGATGTTTTCATCATATATGGGCATTTCTTTGCACATTTTCATTAATTGCTTCTGCAATTTTAATTGTAAGTTTACCTCTTTCATGTGCAATGTCTGCTGGTGTATAGACTTGTCATTGTCTACTGACACAATGTCACCTTCAGCAGAGATCTGCAATCTCTTGTCTTGTACTGACCTTCCCTCATCTATAAGGTTATGGTCACTTTCAGCAGAGATCATACATATATGTTTCATCTCATCCTGCTGAGTTCTCAAATCCTCATTATTCTTACTTTCCACTATGTTATTACCATTTCCACCCTCAGTTGATGCATCTTCACAGATCACAGCATCTGTGGTTGGAACTTCACTGGTACAATTATTCATGGATCTATCTGACACTAGGCTATGAAAGATCTTCACCATATGGACAATATTCCTTATTTTCTCTTTCTCTTTACTAACTAAAATACTCTTTCCGTCTATCTTCTTATTCTCCTGTTCACATTTTGCATATAATCAAACCATATCGTTTGCAAATCTGAGTGTTCGCTAGGCATAAACGTAAATTGTAATCTACTCTTATCAGCAATAGAATTTATTATTTCCATACTCAACAACCTCAGTAGATTCAATGCTGGCCTTCCGTCATCAGCATGTCTTGGTATGTCTGGCACTTGTTGTCCTCCTTCAGAAGATTCTTCTTAATTCTCCGACTTATTAAAGCTTGATAATTCTTTCCTTGAGAGACTCTTATTCCCCCTTTTCAAGATTTAATATATATTGCGGTCTCCTGGCTAGCTTGCCAATCTAAAATATCGTTTCAAATATGATATTTTATGTATCAACATATAATAACTTGATTGGTAACCCTCTCCAAAATGTAGTGTATGCTTATTTGGAGTAAGGAACACCAGGAGGACTCATTCACCAGGATTCAACAGGAGTTATATAAAAAATGAATAATGCGATTTATTGTCAATCTTCATTAAAGTTGATTACTTACAAAAATAGTTTCAGGAAAGTCTTAGTCTAATTGTCCATGTGTAATTATGAAAGTCCTTGAAGTATCATTGTTGAAGGGTAGATCCTCCTACTTCAAGATCCATGTGTTTCCTCCATCTCCTCCAGTAGCAAACACCCCCAACAGAGTGTAAGAAGAAGAAGACCTCCTTGTCTGTCTCTGTCAATCATTTATACCATAGAAAACAGGCGTGTATGCACTTTACACTGTCATATATGGTAGACTTCAAATATAGGTTTTGACGTTCTCATACAGACCTCCCATTTTAAGTACAATACTATACATGGTGTCAATGTGTAGTGTAATACATACTTAATATTAAATATCAATTAATTTAGATCAAATATTATTTAACATGGAGAAGTCAAGATACACAAATAACTAAAATAAACAATAAAAAGCTATACACACACTAACACTTGATTTAATATATACTAAATGCTTTAAAAAGCTAAAAGAAATAATGCCAGAATGGCTGTTTTTTGGTCGGCTTGAGTCCTTAAATATCAGAAATAAGGGTCTGGCTATAACACTACTTAATTCTCTTAGGATACGGGGGTGTATGGAATTTGGTCCTGGCGATTTGACTATTTTCATCTTTTTAAGGCCTCATGCACACACACATATTTTCTTTCTGTGTATGTTCCGTTTTTTTTGCGGACAGTATACAGAATAATTCATTTCAACAGGTTCAAAAACAAAAGGGAAGTTACTCTGTGTGCATTCCGTTTCCGTACGTCCGTATTTCCGTTCCGCAAAAAAAATAGAACATGTCCTATTATTGTCCGCATTATGTACAAGGATAGTACTGTTCTATTAGGGGTAAGCTGTTCCGTTCCGCAAAATATGGAATTCACATGGACCTCATCCGTATTTTTTGAGGACCGCAAAATACATACGGTCGTGTGCATGAGGCCTAAGACACAGCTCGGCTTCTTGCAGGGTCAGACAGGGCACTTTTAATGGGGAATTTACTTTTACATTCTGCATTTTCCTCAGTGAATACAGAGGAGAAAAAAATATTTAATAGCCTTGCTTTCTCCTTATCGCTGTCTGCAACTCCCCCCTCATCACTATGTAAAGGGCCGACACCTTCAGATTTATACTTTTTATCATTTATATAATTGAAAAACATTTTTGGGTTAGTTTTACTGTCTTTGACAATGAATCTCTCTATCTCTAGTTTGGCTGCTTTTATTTGTTCTTTTACATGTTCTGTTTTTTTTTCCTTATAATTTTTCAATACTTCCTGTTTTAGTGATTTAAATGCTTTCTTTTTGTCGTTTATTGCTTTCTTTACAATTCTATTTAGGCTACATGCACACGACAGTTGTTTTTCTCGGCTTCCGTTTCAGTTTTTTTTGCGGATAGGACAGGAACCCATTCATTTCAATGGGTCAGCAAAAAATGCTGACAGTTGATCCCTTTGTTATCCGTGTCCGTTGACCGTGTTTCCCTTCAGCAAAAAAAGTAGTGCATGTCCTACTTTTTTCTCATTTGCGGACGAGGATAGGCATTTATTACAAGGGATCTGTGAAAACAAAAGAATCCTCCAAAAAAAACTGATGGACCATCAGTTTTTTTTTGCGGATCCCGATTTGTGGACAGCAAAAAATAACTGTTGTGTGCATGTAGCCTTATCCACATTTTTTTTCTTGTTTCTTATCCATACCCTTTTATTCCCATAAGATATGTACCTCTCACAATTAGAGTTTTGAGTGCCTTTAGGCTACTTTCAGACTAGTGTTTTTACTGGATCTGGCAGGGTTCAGCAAAAAAGCTGCCATTACTGATATACAACCACGTGCATCCGTTATGAACAGATCTGGTTGTATTATCCTTAACATAGCCAAGACTGATCCGTCATCATAAACTCCATTGAAAGTCAATGGAGGATGGATCCGTTTTCTATTGTGGCAGATTGTGGCAGAGAAAACTGATCCATCCCCATTGACTTGCATTGGGGGTCATGCTGGATTAATGTAGGTATACAGCCATTTGGCTCATATATTTGAATGCTGTTGCCTTGTAATGTCGGTAGGTTTTGTTTGGCGTATGGCCCCTCAGTCCATTTTCTGTTTTCAACATATCACGGCGTTGTTGTTAGTAGAAACAGGCCACACACATACATACAGGAAGAACATCAGCATTTGGTTAGCACCTTTCTAGTTTGGATCCAGGTGGCTGCTGGACAGCTCCAAACAATCCGATGTAGTTTTTTTCCCTGCATGATCATTTGGCAGTACAGGTGGATTAATCAAGAAATATATTGTGATTATCATTTAAATTTGTAGAAATTGATTAAATGTTCTCTTCAATCTGTGACATTATAATGTTTTATTGTCCACAAACATATCTAGTACACACACGCTTCTTGTAGTTTCTTGCTAACTGATGAATTTTCGATACTGTGTTGATTCATTTAATTAATGTCTGTTTAATATTTGTTAATACAGAACAGTGGACAGTCTGGATGACCCAGACGATTCGCAAGAGGAAGGGGGAAGTCAGACCCCAGTGCAGTTTTTGCCTGAACCCACTCCACCACAAGCATCGGCGGAAGAGGAAACACACCAAGCTCCTGACCCCCCACCTCAGCGTCTGTCCAGTCCTGTGTTGCAACAAACGGCCCAAGCCAGACGTCGCCGGATTCAGCCGGACCCTTCCTCGGTGCATCAGACTCGGGAGATGATTGACTCCCGAGTAATCGAGTTTTCGGCACAGAGGAGGAGTGACGGGCCCTATTAAGAGGCCTAGCGCATCTCCTTAGAAATGTACCAAAGGAGCCACACAGCCCATGTGTTTCAGCAATGGCTATGCTGATGGAAATGTATGCAGCCCCATATAATGGTGATATTTTGACACATTAATTTATGGAGGCATGTCCTTTGGGAATCACAGCAGCAGGCTCCCATGTATGCCCCACCACCCCCGGAGCCACCTTACCCAATGGCTGCATATACTGTTGGCCAACAATTAAGCCAGCCACCGCCACCTAGCACTAGTGATGTCCCGAACTATTCGCCGGCGAACAGTTCCCAGTGAACATAGCTTGTTCGCGTTCGCCGTGGCGGGCGAACATATGCAATGTTCGGTCCGCCCCCTATACATCATCATTGAGTAAACTTTGACCCTGTATCACACAGTCAGCAGACACATTCCAGCCAATTAGCACCCTCCCTCCCACACTTTCCCACCTCCTATAAAAACGGCAGCCATTTTAGATTCAGTCTGAAGCTGCAGTGTGTTAGTGAGAGCATGGAGAGTGAAGCTGCTGCTGCTGTGCTGATAAATTCATAGGGAAACTGTTAGCTAGGCCAGTGTTCTGTATCAACAGACTCATCTGCTGTAAGGACAGCGTCACAGCACCCCAAAAATCCCTTTTAGGGCTGCTACATTAGTCTGATTTTATTTATTTTTTCTCCATATATATATTGCAGTTGCCTGGCCTGCCAGTGCCCACCACTCATACCGTGTGGCACAGGACTTTGCATAAAAAAAAGTCATTTCATTTTTAGACTTTAATCTAATTTCAGTTGCCTGCCTGTTGCCAGTGTGTGTCAGGCCCACTTCCACTGACTGTAGTGTGCCCACTGACAGTGCCCACCACTCATACCGTGTGGCACAGGACTTTGCATTAAAAAAGGCATTTCATTTTTAGACTTTAATCTAATTTCATTTGCCTGCCTCTTGCCAGTGTGTGTCAGGCCCACTTCCACTGACTGCAGTGTGCCCACTGCCAGTGCCCACCACTCATACCATGTGGCACAGGACTTTGCATAAAAAAAGGCATTTCATTTTTACACTTTAATCTAATTTCAGTTGCCTGCCTGTTGCCAGTGTGAATCAGGCCCACTTCCACTGAATGTAGTGTGCCCACTGCCAGTGCCCACCACTCATACCATGTGGCACAGGACTTTGCATAAAACAAAGGCATTTCATTTTTACACTTTAATCTAATTTCAGTTGCCTGCCTGCTGCCAGTGTGTGTCAGGCCCACTTCCACTGACTGTAGGGTGCCCACTGCCAGTGCCCACCACTCATAACGTGTGACACAGGACTTTGCATTAAAAAAAGGCATTTAATTTTTACACTTTAATCTAATTTAAGTTGCCTGCCTGCTGCCAGTGTGTGTCAGGCCCACTTCCACTGACTGTAGTGTGCCCACTGCCAGTGCCCACCACTCTTTCCGTGTGGCACAGGACTTTGCATAAAAAAAGGCATTTCATTTTTACACTTTAAACTTATTTCAGTTGCCTGCCTGCTGCCAGTGTGTGTCAGGCCCACTTTCACTGACTGTAGTGTGCTCACTGCCAGTGCCCACCACTCATACAGTGTGGCACAGGACTTTGCATAAAAAAAGCCATTTAATTTTTACACTTTAATCTAATTTCAGTTGCCTGCCTGTTGCCAGTGTGAATCAGGCCCACTTCCACTGAATGTAGTGTGCCCACTGCCAGTGCCCACCACTCATACCATGTGGCACAGGACTTTGCATAAAACAAAGGCATTTCATTTTTACACTTTAATCTAATTTCAGTTGCCTGCCTGCTGCCAGTGTGTGTCAGGCCCACTTCCACTGACTGTAGTGTGCCCACTGCCAGTGCCCACCACTCATACCGTGTGGCACAGGACTTTGCATAAAAAAAAGGCATTTAATTTTTACACTTTAATCTAATTTCAGTTGCCTGCCTGCTGCCAGTGTGAGTCAGGCCTACTTTCACTGACTGTAATGTGCTCACTGCCAGTGCCCACCACTCATACCGTGTGGCACAGGACTTTCCATAAAAAAAGGCATTTCATTTTTATACTTTAATCTAATTTCAGTTGCCTTAATGCACAAGTCAGAGGCAACAATGGCACCCCTCCCCCCACGGCAGTCAAAACCACACAGCGCCTCAGCTGGATCTTCCACGATCGCCGCTCAGGTGGTGCACAATCCAAAAAGTCCAAATATGCGTGTGTAGCAAAAGTAAAATGAAGAGGAGGCACTCACCGCGGTAAATAATGTCCAAGCTTTATTCAGCACACACCAGTGCACTTCGAAGGTGGGGGCATAGACAGAGTATCATACAAAAATGAGCAGTGATAGCTATTTCGCGCACACGAGCTTCTTCAAACTGCACAACCTGGTCATCGAGTGATGACGTCTATTTAAAGCGCTAGCGTCTCGGGTTGCCAAGCTACCCTGGACGCCACTCGCTTCACATTTAGACACTCGCGGAAACCACCCGCTATCAAAACAGAAAATACACTACAAAAGAGAAAGACCCCCACAGAACACTACATAACCCGGCTGGAACTTATAAGAAAACTGACATGTCGGCACGTTCATTGAGTCCCAAACGCCCCGTAGCCTGTGTGTGGAGGATCCACCTACTCTCACGTTGCAAAAGTAGGCAGTGTCTATCACCCCCACTTGGCAATGGGCGGACTGTCTCCAATCCTACAAAGTGTAGCGGTTTCAGATACCCAGGGTGCACTTCCCAGCCTCAGGGCGCTCCAGCCTCAGGGCGCAGCCGGCCAGAGGGAGAGGGACTGACAGGGGGGAACCGCTCAGCGCTCCCCGTCTGTCATTCCCTGATTGTAGCGCAGTTTGCACTTTTTATTTTTTTATTAATGCGGCGTGTGGGCGCATTGCGCTGGCGCCCTGCCGCAGTGCCACCCAGGCTCAGCTGCTGCTGCCGCTCTGTCAGGCGGCTCAGGCCGGGCTGTGCGGCGCGCAGTAATCCATGCCAGGCAGTGAGTGAGCAGTCAGTGTCACGTGGTGCGGGCGGCGCACACAGGCAGTCTTTCCAGAAGAGCAGAGAAGAAGAGCTGCCACCTGCACACCCCACGCCTCAGGCCAGTCCTGAGTGTGACAGAGCCCTGAGACCGCGCCACCCACATTGCCTGGAGACTAGTAAGTGCTCAGTGAGTCAGAGTCTGTGTGTGTGGGAGGATCAATTTTTTCAAGAGTAAGACTGATCTGTGTCTAGACTAGTCTTGTGTTGAGCTGCCTGCTGCCAGGTGGTGAGTTTTATTATAGTCCGTCCTGTCACTGTGTGAGTAACTCCTTCATGTCCTGGCTGTCCTTCTCCTGCAGCAGTCAAACTGTTTTTCAGGTTGAGCTTCTTCTAATCACTTGTTAACTTGAGCTGCCTGCTGCCCAGTGCCCGGAGGTGGATTTTATTATAGTCCTGTGTCACTGACTGTGAGAGTAACTCCTTCCTGTCCTGGCTGTTCTTCTCCTGCAGCATTCAAATAGCTCCTCAGGTTGGAGCTTCTTCACTTGGTTGTGTACTGCTGACTGCAGTTGGGTCATTCATATAAATGCAGGAGGAGGAGCTGCTGGTGGTGATGTCTCTCACATTCTCAATCAGCACCTAGTTGGTGGTTGCTCACCTGGTTGCTATGCAATAATGCACCATTTAGACCCTCAGCATCTTCCTCAGACAAGTAGCTGCTGTGTTAACACCTGGTTGCTATGCAATAATGCACCGTTTAGACCCTCAGCATCTTCCTTTAGACAAGTAGCTGCGTTTAATACAGGTAATTGTCTCAGTAGGATGCTGAGGGTCTAAACGGTGCATTATTGCATAGCAACCGGGTGCTGATTGAGAGTCTAAGGCTGCATGCACATAAATTCTTATAATTTGAGAAAGCTGAACGGCCCTGTTGTAGTGTGACTGAGCTCTGTCCGGTCCGCAGGTACAGAGAGCATCAGTCTCCTGTGCCCGGCCGGACTGACAGGAAGTGCGCACACAGTTTGCACTTCAAGTCAGTCGGCTCGGTACAGGAGACATAAGCTCCTCCTCCTGTACCCGCGGAGGCGCAGACCATGCAGAGCTCGGCCACGCTACAGCAGAGGTAGGAGGAGAGGAGGGGGAGAAGAAGGAGCATGACAACATGGGAAGGGGGGGGGGGGGCGCACTTTGGCAGCTCAGCCTCTGTTGGTGCTGGACCTTGTCCCAGCCCTGCCCGTGGGCAACCTTTTCCTGAGGTTATGGAGGACACATGCTCTCTAATACGTTCATTCAGACATCTTTTTGTCTTTCCTATGTAGAAGCAACCACAATCGCACACTAAAGCGTATACGACGTGGGTGCTTCTACAATTAATAAATTCTTTTATTCTGTGGTACAGGCCAGCAAAGGCTACCACCTTCTTCTGTAGGCCATATTTACACATATTGCAGTTGCCACATTTAAAATGTCCCACTGGTTTACTCTTTGACAGCCAATCTTCACTCCGTGGTGTAATGAACCTACTACGTACTAACTTATTCCTAATCGTGTGTGTTCTCCGGAACGAGACCAACGGTTTTTCTGTACTGATCTGGCTAACATCGGGTCCCTTTTCAGGATGTCCCAGTGATTTAGAATAACAGACCTGATTTTTTCTGCCATAGGGATATACTTAAATGTCATGGGAAACCTATTAGGTCTACTACAACTCCCTTGTATTCTCTGTTTACTTTGAGTCCCCTGTAGAAGCATCCGTTGGGAAAACTGCTCCTCCACTCTCCACACTGAAGCGTCTTTTGGACAGTTTATTAGGTTGCGGAGGATAAATGGAGACACAGCTATGTATCGTCAACAGGCCTGTGAGTTAAAAGAGAGATTGCTATCTAGAGGGTACCCAGAAAAAGATGTGGTTGAGGACATGAGGAGAGTGGAGGAGCAGTTTTCCCAACGGATGCTTCTACAGGGGACTCAAAGTAAACAGAGAATACAAGGGAGTTGTAGTAGACCTAATAGGTTTCCCACGGGTGATCGAGCACTATCGGGAAGTGCACTCTGGGGATCTGAAACCGCTACACTTTGTAGGATTGGAGACAGTCCGCCCATTGCCAAGTGGGGGTGATAGACACCGCCTACTTTTGCAACATGAGAGTAGGTGGATCCTCCGTACACAGGCTACGGGGCGTTTGGGACTCAATGAACGTGCCGACATGTCAGTTTTTTTATAAGTTCCAGCCGGGTTATGTTGCGTTCTGTGGGGGTCTTTCTCTTTTGTAGTGTATTTTCTGTTTTGATAGCGGGTGGTTTCCACGAGTGTCTAAATGTGAAGCGAGTGGCGTCCAGGGTAGCTTGGCAACCCGGGACGCTAGCGCTTTAAATAGACGTCATCACTAGATGACCAGGTTGTGCAGTTTGAAGAAGCGCGTGTGCGCGAAATAGCTATCGCTGCTCGTTTTTGTATGATACTCTGTCTATGCTCCCACCTTCGAAGTGCACCGGTGTGTGCTGAATAAAGCTTGGACATTATTTACCGCGGTGAGTGCCTCCTCTTCATTTTACTTTTGCTACACACGTCATTTCAGTTGCCCGCCTGTTGCCTGTGTGTGTCAGACCGATTTCGACTGACTGTAGTGTGCCCACTGCCAGTGCCCACCACTCATAACGGGTGGCACAGTATCTTGCCGATAAATAAGGCATTTCATTTTTACCCTTTAATCTAAGGTTAGTTGCCAGCCAGTGTGTGACAGGCCCACTTCCACTGACTGTAGTGTGCCCACTGCCAGTTCCCACCATTCATACCTGGTGGCACATTAGCGTGCCGATAAATAAGGCATTTAATTTTTGCCCTATCATCTAAGGTTAGTTGCCTGCCAGTGTGTGTCAGGCCCACTTCCACTGACTGTAGTGTGCCCACTGCCAGTGCCCATCACTCATACCGGGTGGCACAGTACCTTGCACGCATAGTACCACTAATCAAAAAAAAATGACGTGGTGCTGTGATTTCCTTTGGCCCCAGAATAATGTCCAGTGTTCAGAGGCCACATACCCTGAACTTGAAAAATTCTGAGGACATAGTTGACTGGCTTACACAGGACACCCAATCTTCTACAGCTTCTGCTCGGAACCTTCCGCTGGTCAAACACTCGGTAACACTGACATGGAAAAGGATCTAGGAATTTTAATAAACTGCAAATTAACCTGTAAAAACCAGTGTCAGGCAGCTACTGCCAAGGCCAATAAGATAATGGGTTGCATCAAAAGGGGCATAGATCCCCGTAATGAAAACATAGTCCTAACACTTTACAAATCACTAGTCAGACCACACATGGAGTACTGTGTACAGTTCTGGGCTCCTGTGAATAAGGCAGACATAGCAGAGCTGGAGAGGGTTCAGAGGAGGGCAACTAAAGTAGGGTTATTCACTTTAGAAAAAAGACGACTGAGGGGAGATCTAATAACTATGTATAAATATATCAGGGGTCAGTAAAGAGATCTCTCCCATCATCTTTTTATCCCCAGGACTGTGACTGTGACGAGGGGACATCCTCTGCGTCTGGAGGAAAGAAGGTTTGTACACAAACATAGAAAAGGATTCTTCACTGTAAGAGCAGTGCGACTATGGAACTCTCTGCCTGAGGAGGTGGTGATGGTGAGTACAATAAAGGAATTTAAGAGGGGACTGGATGTATTTCTGGAGTGTAATAATATTACAGGCTATAGCTACTAGAGAGCGGTCGTTGATCTGGGGAGTTATTGCCTGATTGGAGTTGGGAAGGAATTGTTTTTTCCCCTTATGTGGGGAAAATTTGCTTCTGCCTCACAGTTTTTTTTTTGCCTTCCTCTGGATCAAGGAAACAGGAAACAGGCCGAACTGGATGGACAAATGTCTTTTTTCGGTCTTATATGCTATGTTACTATGTTACCTTGACGCACCATCCTCCTCCAGCTCAGCTTCGGGCACCTCTCAAGTTACCACTCGCCCGCCCACCACCAACACTAGCACCACAGCCTCTTCATTTGACCTGTCAGAGGATTTATTTACACATCAGTTGGAAGAAATGAGTGATGCGCATCCATTATTGCCAGAGGATGTAGATAACAGGGATATGTCTCAGTCAGGCAGCATTACACACATGGACGTACGGTGTGATGATGATGATGTTGTACCCGCTGCTGCTTCCTTTGCTGAGTTGTCAGATACAATTCAAGCGGTTGATGATGACGATGTGTCTGTGGATGTCACGTGGGTGCCCGCTTGAAGAGAAGAAGAACAGGGGGAAAGTTCAGATGGGGAGACAGAGAGGAGGAGGAGATGAGTTGGAAGCAGGGGGAGGTCGTCGCAAGGAGCTAGTGGCACAGTTAGACAGCATGTATCGGCACCCGGGGTCAGCCAGACAGCACACCAATCAATGCATGCTTTTGCCACCACCAGAATGCCGTCATTGCAAAGCTCAGCAGTGTGGCATTTTTTTTGTGTGTCTGCCTCTGATAACAGTGATGCCATTTGCAACCTTTGCCAAAAGAAACTGAGTCGTGGGAAGTCCAACACCCACCTGGGTACAACTGCTTTGCGAAGGCACATGATCTCACATCACAAACGCCTATGGGATCAACACATGAGTACAAGCAGCACACAAACTCAAAGCCACCATGCTCCTCCTGGTCCAGCATCTTCAGCCACGTCAACCACTGCTGTCCTCCCTGCCCCCTCTCAACCACCCGCCACTCCGCCTCTCACCTTCAGCAGTTCCTGCTCATCTGCCCACAGTCAGGTGTCTGTCAAGGAAATGTTTGAGCGTAAGAAGCGAATGTCACAGAGTCACCCCCTTGCCCGGTGTCTGACAGCTGGCTTGTCGGAAGCTTTTACCATACAAGCTGGTGGAGTCTGAGGACTTCTAAAAATTTGTAGCTATTGGGACACCGCAGTGGAAGTCAAATTTTTTCTTCACAAAAGGCAATCCTCAACCTGTACTCTATTGTGGAAAAGGAAGTCATGGCATGTCGGCACACAGTGTTGGGGCAAGGGTCCATCTGACCACTGATACCTGGTCTGCAAAGCACGGTCAGGGCAGGTATATCACGTACACTGTGCATTGGGTAAACCTGCTGACAGCTGCCAAGCATGGAATGCGTGGCTCTGCAGCGGAGTTGGTGACACCGCCACGATTAGCAGGCAGGCATGCTGCCACCTCCTCTACTCCTCCTACTCCATCCTCTTCGCTATCCTCCTCGACTGAGTCCTCTTCTGCTGCTGAGTCTTGCTCCACATCATCAACTGCACCCCCCTAGCTCCTCAGGGGCTATTCCACATCCCGGATACGACAGTGTCACGCTGTCTTGGGGTTGACTTGCCTGAAAGCAGTGAGTCACAATGGACCAGCACTCCTGTCCGCCCTGAATGCACAGGTGGATCAGTGTCTGACCCCGCACCAACTGGAGATCGGCAAAGTGGTGTGTGACAACGAAAGCAATCTGTTGGCGGCATTGAATTTGGGCAAGTTGACACATCTGCCGTGCATGGCACATGTGTTGAATCTGATTGTACAACGCATTGTGTGTAAGTACCCAGGCTTACAGGGCATCCTCAAGCAGGCCAGGAAGGTGTGTTGCCATTTCAGGCGTTCCTACACGGCCATGGTGCACTTTTTCGACATTCAGCGGTGAAACAACATGCCAGTGAGGCGCTTGAATTCAACACTCCTAATGTTCGACCGCCTGCTCCAACAAGTTAAAGCCGTCAATGAGTATTTGTATGATCGGGGTGCTAGGATAGCCTCTGCGGAGCCTGTAGGCTCATGAGTCCTTTTGAGGAGACAAACCTAGTCAGTCGCACCGAAGGCACCATCAGCGACCTCATCCCATTTTTTTTCTGACGGGAGCGTGCCCTGCGAAGAGTGCTGGATCAGGCCGTAGATGAGCGTGAAGAGGAAGAGTTGTGGTCACCATCACCACCAGAAACAGCCTTATCATCATCGTTTTCTGGACCTGTGGCAACGCTGAAAGAGGAGTCTGAGGAAGAGGAGTCAGATTAGGAATTTGGCTTTGAGGAGGCGGAAGACAAACCACAGCAGGCATCCCAGGGGGCTCGTTGTTGTCACCAATCTGGGACCCGTGGTGTTGTACGTGGCTGGGGGTAAGAACAGACCTTCAATGACATCAGTGAGGATGAGGAAAGGGAGATGAGTAGCTCAGCATCCAACCTTGTGCAAATGGGGTCTTTCATGCTGTCATGCCTGTTTGAGGGACCCTCGTATAAAAAGGCTGAAGGAGAACGACCTGTACTGGGTGGCCATGCTACTAGACCCCCGGTATAAGCAGAAAGTGGCTGAAATGTTAACGAATTACCAGAAGTCGGAAAGGATGCAGCAGTTCCAAAACAAGTTAAAAAGTATCCTTTACACAGCGTATAAGGGTGATGTCAAAGCACAACGGGAATCTTACAGGGGAAGAGATGAAAGTAATCCTCCTCCTACCACGATCACGCCGGCAAGGACAGGATGCTTTACAGACGTGTTGTTGATGGAGGACATGCGGAGCTTTTTAAGTCTTACGCATCGCCACAGCCCTTCAGGGTCCACTAGACCGTCAGGTAGCAGACTACCTCATCTTAACTGCAGATATCAACACTCTGAGGAGTGATGAACCCCTTGACTACTGGGTGTGCAGGCTTGACCTGTGGCCTGAGCTATCCCAATTTGCAATAGAACTTCTGGCCTGCCCCGCTTCAAGTGTCTTGTCAGAAAGGACCTTCAGCACAGCAGGAGGTATTGTCACTGACAAGAGAAGTCGCCTAGGTCAAAAAAGTCTAGATTTCCTTTGCGATTAGGGGACGTAACAGGGATTAAACTGATAAGAATAGTACTAGTTAACACACCCCTCATATAGGGTGCAGTGCCCCTAATTGGAAGTAAGAGTAATGACCAAGCTTCTTTTTCCATTTCCCGGGTTCCTAAAATCTACTCGATACACTTCCCCTGATAGGGGACGTAACAGGGATTAAACTGATAAAAATAGTACTACTGATTACTGAACACACCACTCATATAGGGTGGCACAGTACATTGCACGAGGAAGAGACCTTCAATGACGTCAGTGAGGACAAGGAACGGGACATGGCTAGCTTGGTATCCAACCTTGTGCAAATGGGGAGTTTGCGGTTGTGCAAATGGACTGTTTGCGGTTGTTTGCGGTGAGTTAAACAGGGAGTTTGGTCTATTACAGTTAGTTCTGTCACTGTGAAGCAGGCATAACCCTTACACTAACTGATCGATACAACATCATATCTGATCATATACACACACTGGATGTTTTAAAGCATGTTATTCCAAACAATTTAGTAATGTTAGGTGATTTATGCCCTTTATGGATTAAAACCCGACTCTGCGTCCACTACGTAATTTTCCATGGGAGTTTTGCCATGGATCCCCCTCTGGCATGCCACAGTCCAGGTGTAAGTCCCCTTGAAACAACTTTTGCATCACTACTGTGGCCAGAAAGAGTCCCTGTGGGTTTTAAAATTCGCCTGCCTCTTGAAGTCTATGGCGGGTCGCCCGGTTTGCCCGTTTGCGAACATTTGCGGAAGTTCGCGTTTGCCGTTCGTGAACGGAAAATTTTATGTTCGCGACCTAGCACTACTCTGCCAAATGTGCCCATGTTGGGCCAACAAGTTGGTCCGGTTAGGCCGCCTACAAATTACCCTCCTGGTCCCTTCACCAGGGATTTGTTTGACATTTAATTTTGTTTAAGCACATATTTATTATATTGTTTTGTTTCTTTTGATTGTTGTGTATTGCAAATTTTTGTCACAAGTGTGTGCTTTGTTTTATTTTTTGGGGGAGATGGGGAGAATATAAAAGTTTTTTGCAAAAAAACTATGTGTTTGGCAGTATTATGTTCTAAATAGTATACTGGTATACAAAATATCTTTTCACTATTGAGCAGTCATCTACAGTAGAAGCAGGTTCATTTTCACAAAGTCAGTAATACACTTTTTATTATATAGGCAAAGGAATAGGGGAGAATGTAATAACATTTACTGATAATGCAATTGTGTGACTGACTTACACATTTAGCAAAATACACATAGACATTACACATACTTCAGAGACACAGAATATTTCATTAAAATATATTTTATTTTAGACTACCAGATATGTGAACTAAGGTAAAAGAATAGGCCTCGAGGTATTAGAAGATTTTTTGAACCAGAGACCCCAAACCAATATGTTTGAGGCAAATAAATTTATTTACCATTACCATGGTAAAAAATATTTATAATAATGCTGATGGTGTATCTGGTTAAAAAAAACCTCAGCCACGTCAAGGGTCCTATTTATTTTGCGAGTCCCTACACTCAACTATGACATAAATTCATCAATCTATCTTGAAAAAAAAAAAAACTAACAAGCCCATGGGAAATTAAAACCTGCCATGAATAGTGTCCCTCTGCCATGGCAAGGACCCCTCTGGGCTTAAAAAGTAGTCTGCATAGAGCTCCCAAACAGCTATGCCTGCAGTCCCAGGGCGTCCATGCTGACTCCTATCCAAACCCAAAGCTGATGACGTAGGAAATTCTTCCATATCAACAGCAGAGGATGCCTCATTAATACTGGTGAAGTTGTGTAGAACAACACAAGCTTGAATCACCAGGGTAGCATTCTCCGGATCCATTTGTAGGGATGACAAAAACACCCTCCACTTGCTAGAGAGTATTCCGAAAGCGCACTCAACATATCGACGGGCACATGTCAACCGGTAGTTGAAAATACGCCTCCTGACATCGAAACCCCGCTTTGGGAAGGGCTGCATAACATGGTGAGTCAATGCAAACCCTTCATCCGCCACGAAGACAAATGGAGCCGGCGGACCTGCTGATTCTGGCAGTCTTCTGGACTCGGGCAGGGCAAGCTGGTTGGCCTGAAGCCTCTCACCCATTCTAGAGGCACTAAAGATGTGAGCATCCGAAGTGCACCCATAGGCCCCAATATAAACCATTATAAACCTATAGTTACTGTCAGCAACAGCCAACAGCACTATAGAAAAATATTGCTTAAAAGGAGGCTTCTTTACACGAATGTGCTTTCTATTCAGTGCCCCAATGCAGTTTGAAAACTGCGCCACTATATTGAAGCCCTCAGTGATCCGAATCCAATCGTCGGTCTTGGGCTGTGGCATCACTGTCTCTTGGAGTTCATGCCAGATGACGAGTGTGACGCACAATCCGAGAAGTTGTCGAAATTCCCAAAAGAAACTCAAAATGCAGAGATGCAAATGTGTTCCCAGTAGCAAGGAATCTGTAGGAATAAATGCAAAAAAAAAAACATTAAAAAGAGGCAACAAAAGGGGACATCATAAACATGGGTCAGATAATGATGGTGGCTCTGCAGTTGCTGGGAAACTACAATAGCTAACATGCTCTATTCATTTCTATAGAAGCACTGCAAACAGCAAAGTAAAGTATCTATGCTGGGAGTTGTAGTTTCAGGACAACTGAAAATCCCTTGATTCAATACTCCTGCTCTCATGCTTGATCTGACACGTGTTAAAAATAAACAGTATATGTCCAGTGTCAAACATATCCATCCCAAAAGAACAATTATTAGCGTATACAAACAAAATAATGTTGACAGCAAGACCGATGTGGCCACTAATCAAACAAGCAATGTGACACCTACTTTGTAGACAACTTTTACATGCACAATGTATGCTTAATATATGATGGGGACACTCATAGACATTAGACATATAGACATTGAAAATAAAACACGTTAGGTGCCCGGGGTAACTACAAATACTGGGATAAGGGACAATGGTACTAACAAATGATGGACAAAGAAAGCTATGTTCAAAAACAAAACATGTCTTAGAGAAGCCATTTTTATTAACATGGTAATGAAAACAGAAGCCGTCTACATTACTGCCTTAATAATTAATAAGTTATTGCTTACCTCAACACGACGATGAGCCTTTCCTCTGGAGAAATGCTGCGTCTCATATTGGTGTCCATAAAGGTAAGGACTGTATGTAGAGACGTCAGCAATCTATCAAAGGTACCCACTAACATTGACAAAACGAGAAACACTTCTCAGGATGCTGACGAAGATCTTTGCAAAGGCTATGGAAGTGTCCTTTCCTGTAGCGTTTAGAAACAATAGGATGGACCCAAAAACATCGCCTTCTAGTCGGTTCCTCATCGAACAAAAGGGAACGCTGGCCCCATCATCGAGAAACAAGCCAGTGCAGTACAACCTCTTCCTTAGAATCAACCGCCATGGTGAACCAAGATGCAAAAAGTGAGAAGCCTAGAACAGCAAAGCAAAGCAGCCAATTTTACCTCTATACCCTGTGAAGACTACAGAAAATGGCCACTAAACAAACTCTCAGGTGGCAAACCTGTATTGGTGGGTGGGGAGAATATAATTTTTTTTATGTCCGCAAAAAAAAAACGGAAGAGACACGGAAGACACATGGAAACACAACGGAAGCAAAAATGAACACTGACAACGGAACCACGGATACCATTTTTGCAGACCCCAAAAAATACTGTCATGTGCATGAGGCCTAAAAGTATCATGTTGTTTATACTGTTGGGTGTATAAACAACATGAAAGTAAAAAAAACAATGCCAGACTTGCTTTAGTAACTGCTACTACTTGCATTGCCTATGCAAATTTTAAAATGTGCTGAAACACACCACGAACTGTTAACACCCAGGTGTACCTTTATTCATGAACTACAACCAGGAATAAGAGGAAGTCATAACAATATATGCTCCAAAATTGTCATTTTTTGTGGAAAGTAGTTATTTAACCCCTTAAGGACCCGTGTCGTACATGTACGGCGCTGGTGGACGTAACTTAAGGACCAGCGCCGTACATGTACGCTGGGCTGATCGGCGGGCTCAGGAGCTGCGCCCGCCTGATCAGCAGCAGGGGTCAGGCAGTCACTGATAGCCAGACCCCTGCTATTTGCACATCGATCCTGGCACATTAACCCTCGCACTGCCGTGGTCAGCGCAGACCGCAGCACATGCGGGATCCTGTCGGGTGCGGGGTGGCCATCGGCCCGCGCTGCTGTGACAGGGACCCGATGGCAGGGAAGGCAGCCTGATTCCTTCCTTAGGCATCATGGCTGCCTTCCGTGACAGCCGTGACAGCCCAATGGATCTCACAGGCAGGAAGCTGTAAGTGTATTACAGTTTGTAATACACTTATAGCCAATGCATTACAATACAGAAGTATTGTGATGCCATGTAAAGGGGATCAGACCCTCAAAAGTTGACGTCCCAGAGTGGGACAAAAAATAAAGTGAAAAAAGAAGTTAAAAAAATAAAGTTTTCACAAAAAATAAAGATTCAAGTAAAAAAAAAGCGTCCTTTTCCCAAAATAAAGTAAAAAACATTGTAAAAACTAGGGAAAAAATAAAAGTAGACATATTAGGCATCGCTGCGTCCGTATCAACTGGCTCTATAAACATACCACATGACCTAACCCCTCAGGTGAACACCATCAAAAAACCTCACCTTACATCAATAAAAAATGCAACACCAAGCGATCAAAATGGCGTATGCCCCCAAAATAGTACCAATCTAACCGTCACCTCATCCCACAAAAAGTGAGCCCATACCTAAGACAATCTTCCCAAAAATTCAAAAAATTATGACTTTCAGCCTATGGAGACAATAAAACATGTTTTTTTTTTGTTAAATATATATTATTGTATAAAACTTACATAATAGGTATACTTTTTTCATTTATTTATTGCTGCATCCGTAACTACCTGCTCTATAAAAAGATCACATGACCTAACCCCTCAGGTGAACACCATTAAAAAATTATGTCAAAAAAGCCATTTTTTTGTCACCTTACATCACAAAAAGTGTAATAGCAACCGATCAAAAAGTCATATGCACCCCAAAATAGTGCCAATCAAACCATCATCTCAAAAATAATACCCTAAGAAAATCGCCCAAAAAATAACAAAACTATGGCTCTCAGACTATAGAGACACTAAAACATTAAAAAAAAAATTGAAGTAAAAAAAAAAGTATACATATTTGGTACTGTCGCGTCCGTATCAACCTGCTCTATAAAAATACCACATGATTTAACCTGTCAAATGAACATTGTAAATAATTAAAAATAAAAACGATAAGTGTAATATAATATAGAGCAACCAAAAATCATATGTACCCTAAAATAGTACCAACAAAACTGCCACCTTATTCCGTAGTTTCCAAAATGGGGCAATTTTTTTGGAGTTTCTACTCTAGGGGTGCATCAGGGGGTCTTCAAATGTGACATGGCAACTTAAAATTATCCCAGTAAAATCTGCCTTCCTAAAACCATATGGCGTTCCTTTCATTCTGCTCCCTGCCGTGTGCCCGTACAGCAGTTTACGACCACATATGGGGTGTTTCTGTAAACTACAGAATCAGGAAAATTTCATTTACAAAATGATCCAAACATGAAGTAGACATATGGGAAATAAAAAGTAAAAACTATTTTAGGAGGCATCACTATCTGTTTTAAAGGAGAGAAATTGAAATTTTGAAAATTGAGAATTTTTAAAGTTATCACAACATAAAGTGAGACATGTCAGATTTTCAAAAAATGGCCTGGTCCATAAAGTGAAAAATGTCAGGGTCCTGAAGGGGTTAATGTGGAATGTAATTATTTACAAATATCAGAAGTGGTGACTAGAGTTGAGTAAACCCGAACTGTATAGTTTACCGAATTTTAGGATGTTCGGGACACAGACCCGAACCCGAACATTTTCATAAAAGTTCGGGTTCGGGTCCATTTTTCGGCAATTCTTCCCGCTTTTTGAAAGCCAATCAGCAAGCGTTTTACATCTATGCCTTAAGAAGCCATCACAGCCATGCTTAATAAAGGAATGGCAGTGATTGGCTGAGTGCAGCATGTGACCCAGCCTCTTTATAAGCTGGAGTCACGTAGTGCCGCATGTCACTCTGATGCTGTTAGTATAGGGAAAGGTTGCTGCCAGTGCTCCCAGGTAGAGATTATGAAAGAAATCTGTTGAACCTAGTGGTGTAAATCTTCAAGCTACTGCAATTATTGAGGGAGGGTGCTACTGCAATCCTACCGTTTTGTACCCAGCCCTGAGCCCAGTGATACTGCAAAGTGTTTTTTTTTTAATTCATCTGTTACTAAGGTGGGATCGGTGCCCATTTTAGCCACTGCAGTGTCCTTGGAACTGCATGTGACCTGCATGTGTGCCAGCCTGCCAGGGACATCAGTCTAATTCTTTTTGGTAGCTCAGTGAAGGAAAAAATCCTTTTTTCTGGCAGGTCAAGTCCCCTACATTACCTTTTGTATAATGTAGGGGTGACATAATCAATTTCTGTCGTATGGGGCAAAAATCTGTATTTTAGTAATATAGAGCACTTGTGCATACAACACACCAAAACGTATTTTCAATTTCAGCAGTGAAATAGTGCATTACTGTGTTTTAGGGGAAAAAAAGCGGTATTCTAGGTCCACAAAGCAGTTGTGCATACAGCGTACAAATACCTATTTAAATTTCAGCACTGAAATAGTGCATTACTGTGTTTTAGGGGAAAAAAAGCAGTATTCCAGTTCCACAAAGCAGTTTAAAATACACCGCCCAAATACCTATTTTACATTTTTGCTGTGAAATATGACAACAGTGTATAAAGCCGTGTTCTTGGTCCACAAAGCATTTGTGTATACAGCGTACAAATACCTATGTTTCATTTTCAGCTGTTAAATAGTGCATTTGTGAATTATGGGGAAAAGAGACGTGTTCTTGGTTAACAAAGCAGTTGTGCATACAGCGTACAAATACCTACGTTTAATTTCCAGACGTTAAATAGTGCTTTTGTGAATTTTGGGGGAAAAAAACATGTTCTTGTTCTACAAAGCAGTTGTGCATACAGCGTACAAACACATATTTCACATTTCTGCAGTGATATAGTGCATCAGTGTATTTTTGGGGAAAAAAAGCGGTATTCCAGGTCCACAAAGCAGGTGTGCATACAGCTTACAAATAGATATTTTAAATCTCAGCACTGAAATAGTGCTTTATTATGTTTTAGGGAAAAAAAGCTGTGTTCTTGGTTCACAAAGCAGTTGTCAATACAGCGTGCAAATACCTATTTTAAATCTCAGCACTGAAATAGTGCATTAGTGTGTTTTAGGGAACGAAAGCCATGTTCTTGGATCACAAAGCAGTTGTGCATACAGCACACAAATACCTATTTTAAATCTCAGCACTGAAATAGTGCATTAGTGTGTTTTAGGGGAAAAAAGCCGTGATCTTGGTTCACAAAGCAGTTGTGCATACAGCGTACAAATACCTACATTTAATTTCCAGCCATTAATTAGTGCATTTGTTAATATTGGGGGAAAAATCCGTATTCTTGGTTCACAAAGCAGTTGTGCATACATCGTACAAATAACTATGTTTAATTTACAGCCGATAAATAGTGCATTTGGGAATTTTGGGAAAAAAGCCTTGTTCTTGGTCCACAAAGCAGTTGTGCATACAGCGTACAAATACATATTTTACATTTCTGCAGTTAAATAGTGCATCAGTGAATTTTTGGGGAAAAAAGCGGTATTCCAGGTCTACAAAGCAGTTGTGCATAGAGCGTACAAATACCTATTTTAAATCTCAGCACTGAAATAGTGCATTAGTGTGTTTTAGGGAGGAAAAAGCCGTGATCTTGGTTCACTAAGCAGTTGTGCATAGAGCGTACAAATACCTATTTTAAATCTCAGCACTGAAATAGTGCATCAGTGTATTTTTTGGGGAAAAAAGCGGTATTCCAAGTCCACAAAGCAGATGTGCATGCAGCGTACAGATACCTATTTTAAATCTCAGCACTGAAATAGTGCATTAGTGTGTTTTAGGGAAAAAAAGCTGTGTTCTTGGTTCGCAAAGCAGTTGTGCATACAGCATACAAATACCTACATTTAATTTTCAGCCGTTAAATAGTGCAGTTGTGAATTATGTGGAACAAGAGGTGTCCTTGGTTCACTAAGCATTTGTGCATACAGGGTACAAATACCTATTTTAAATCTCAGCACTGAAATAGTGCATTAGTGTGTTTCAGGGAAAAAAAAGCCGTGTTCTTGGTTCCCAAAGCAGTTGTGCATACAGCGTACAAATACCTACATTTAATTTCCAGCCGTTAAATAGTGCATTTGTGAATTTTGGGGACAAAAGCCGTGTTCTTGGTTCACAAAGCAGTTGTGCATACAGCGTACAAATAACTACGTTTAATTTCCAGCCGTTAAATAGTGCATTTTTGAATTTTGGGGAAAAAAGCTGTGTTCTTGGTCTACATAGCAGTTGTGCATACAGCGTACAAATACCTATTTTAAATCTTAGCACTGAAATAGTGCATTAGTGTGTTTTAGGGGGGAAAAAGCTGTGTTCCTCATTCACTAAGCAGTTGTGCATACAGCGTACAAATGCGTATTTTAAATCTCAGCACTGAAGTGCATCAGTGTATTTTTTTGGGAAAAAAGCAGTATTCCAAGTCCACAAAGCAGATGTGCATGCAGCGTACACAGTGGCGTACATATAGGGGTCGCAGGGGTCGCACTTGCGACGGGGCCCGGCACTCTAGGGTGCCCGGCCTCCTGTGGACCCACCCCCCCACCCTAAATCATGTTAAAAACGTCTGTACGCACATGTAATGGAGCGCTCTGATGGGGCCCAGCATGAAGTACAGTGGCAATTTCGGGCCCCATCAGAGCGCTCCATTACATGTATAATATGGGGAGGGGGATGGGGGGCGCGCACTCACTCACAGTCTCACACCTGGCCGCCCGGCCAGCATTTTCTTTCCATAGTGAAGCAGGGAAACCTCTCTCATCCCTGCTTCACAGCTCAGGAGCTCCCCCTGCTGGCCCCACATCGCGCTGCTGGCTATGGGAGGAGATTTTAAAACCCGGGAATCTGCCTTGAGCACAGCCAGCAGCGTGATGAGTGAGGGAGCCTGTCATCAGGGAAGAAGGTAAGTAACATAGTAACATAGTATATTAGGCCGAAAAAAGACATTTGTCCATCCAGTTCGACCTGTTTCCTGCAAGTTGATCCAGAGGAAGGCAAAAAACCCCTGTGAGGTAGAGCCAATTTTCCCCACTTAAGGGGAAAAAATTCCTTCCCGACTCCAATCAGGCATGTGTGGTCTGACTAGTGTGACTCCATGTGTGGTCTGACTAGTGATTTATAAAGTGGTAAGACTATATTTTCATCACGGGCATCTATGCCCCTTTTGATGCAACCCATTATCTTATTGGCCTTAGCAGCAGCTGCCTGACACTGGTTTTTACAGCTTAGTTTGTTATTTATTAAAATTCCTATTTTTTTTTTTTTTTTTTAGGGTTCGACCAGTTCCGGGGGTGGGGAGGGTGATATATTTATGGATTATGTAATATTTATTATGGAGAAAAATCATGTATATATTTTTTTTTAAAGTGGTTTGAATTATATGTAATTTATTTGTTTAATCATGAAAAAGGAAAAAATAAAGATTAAAAAAAAAAAAAATAATAATTCCTAGATCCTTTTCCATGTCAGTGTTACTGAGTGTTTTACCATTTAGTATGTACGGGTGACTTGCATTATTCCTTCCCATGTGCATAACTTTACATTTGTCAGTGTTAAACCTCATCTGCCATTTCTCTGCCCAAGCCTCCAATCTATCCAGATCCCTCTGTAGCAGTATATTGTCCTCTTCAGTGTTAATTACCTTACACAGTTTAGTGTCATCTGCAAAAATTGATATTTTACTGTGCAAGCCTTCTACAAGATCATTAATAAATATATTGAAGAGAATAGGGCCCAATACTGACCCCTGAGGTACCCCACTAGTGACAGTGACCCAATCTGAGTGTGTACCATTAATAACCACTCTCTGTTTTCTATTACTGAGCCAGTTACTTACCCACATACAGATATTTTCTCCTAGTCCAAGTGTTCTCATTTTATATACTAACCTTTTGTGTGGTACAGTGTCAAATGCTTTGGAGAAGTCCAGATATATGACATCCACTGATTCACCCCGGTCAAGTCTAGAACTTACCTCCTCATAGAAACTGATTAAATTAGTTTGACATGACCGATCCCTCATGAAGCCATGCTGATATGGTGTAATTTGCTTATTTTCATTGAGATACTCCAAGATAGCATCTCTTACAAAACCTTCAAACAGTTTACCCACAACAGATGTTAAACTTACCGGCCTATAATTTCCAGGCTCTGTTTTTGGACCCTTTTTGAATATTGGCACCACATTTGCTATACGCCAGTCTGGTGGAACATTCCCTGTCAGTATGGAGTCCGTGAATAGTATGGAGTCCGTGAAAGTATGTTTTTTTTTTTCTAAGACTGCAGACTGGGAGCAAAGGGCAAGTGGGGGGGGGGGGGGCCATAACTAATTTGAGGGGGCACCTAAGCTGGCATAACTACAGTGAGGGGGGCACATATGAAGGCATAACTATGAGGGGGCACATATAAAGGCATAACTACTGTGAGGGGGCACCTAAGCTGGCATAACTACTGTGAGGGGGGCACATATGAAGGCATAACTATGAGGGGGCACATATGAAGGCATTACTACTGTGAGGGGGCAGGTAATCTGGCATGACCACTGTGAGGGGCATATATGTGGGCATATCTAATGTGAGGGACACATAATCTGGCATAACCGTTTCGAGGGGGCACATATCTGGGTATATCTACTGTGAGGGGGCACATAACTGGGCATAAATACTGTGAGGTGCATATAATCTGGCATTATTACTGTGAGGGGGCACATAATCTGGCATTACTACTGTGAGGGGGCACATAATCTGGTCATTACTACTTTGATGGGGCACATATTTGGCATTACTACTGTGAGGGGGCACATAATCTGACATAACAACTCTGAGGGAGCACATATTTGGGCATATCTACTGTGAGGGGGCACATAACTTGGCATAAATACTGTGAGGTGCATATAATATGGCGTTATTACTGTGAGGGGGCACATAATCTGGCATTACTACTGTGAGGGGCACATAATCTGGTCATTACTACTTTGAGGGGGCACATATTTGGCATTACTACTGTGAGGGGGCACATAATCTGGTCATTACTACTTTGAGGGGACACATATTTGGCATTAATACTGTGAGGGGGCACATAACTGGGCATAACTACTGTGAGGGGGGCACATATCTGAGTATAACTACTGTTACAGGAACAAAGGTGGGCATTAGTACTGTGAGGGGCCTCAAGGTGGGCATTAGTACTGTGTGGTAACACTAGATTACCCTGCTATACATTGGCATGGCTCAGTCTTACAGGTCAGCACAGCGCCCCATGCTAGGGATTTTACAGGGCCAGTCACCATCCCTTCCTGATGTGATTATTCTTTTTTTCTCCCCACAGGGACCTTGTTCTGGATCCAGCGGACATCACGCCGAGGCCAGCCACACCCTGATTGAGGTAGGACCAGATTTTATTAGGACTGGGTGAGTGTAGCCATTGGGCTTAGGGCTCTTTAACACGAGCGGATACTGTGCAGGTAATCAGCTGTGTGAAAGAGATCCAAGCCCCGTTCTGGGCAGCAGAGACACGGAGCAGTGACATGATTGATAATGCTCCGTGCCTCTTTGTGTTCTTTTTGCTACAAAATCACAGTAAGATAAGGTTGCCACTGTGATTTTGTAGATAAAAGATCACAGGCAATCATGTTACTGCTCCGAGTCGCTGCTGTCAGGAATGGGGCTTGGCACTCATTCACGCAGCAGATTAGCTGCACGGAAAGAGCCCTTAGTAGCCCAAAGCTTAAAGTGTAACTGCCATATAATTATTTTTTTTTTTTTTTTTTGCTAAAGTGTAGGGCAAGTGATAGGTTATATTTTTGTAATATACTTTATTTAGCCAAAACGTTTAATTTTAGTAGTAAACTGGGGCTAAAATGGCCGTTTAGCAGCGCTCTCAGAAATAGGGGGGGGAGGGGGCCCCATTAATCAGGTTTGCACCGGGGCCCCATGGATTGTGTGTACCCCACTGAGCGTACAGATACCTATTTTAAATCTAAGCACTGAAATAGTGCATTAGTGTGTTTTAGGGGAAAAAAGCTGTGTTCTTGGTTCACAAAGCAGTTGTGCATACAGCGTACAAATACATATTTTAAATCTCAGCACTGAAATAGTGCATTAGTGTGTTTTAGGGAAATAAAGCCATGATCTTGGTTCACGAAGCAGTTGTGCATACAGCGTACAAATACCGACATTTAATTTCCAGCCACTAAATAGTGCATTTGTGAATTTTGGTGGAAAAAGCAGTGTTCTTGGTTGACAAAGCAGTTGTGCATACAGCGTACAAATACCTATTTTAAATCCCACCACTGAAATAGTGCATTAATTCGTTTTCAGGGAAATAAAGCTGTGTTCTTGGTTCACAAAGCAGTTGTGCATGCAGCGTACAAATACCTATTTTAAATCTCTGCACTGAAATAGTGCATTAGTGTGTTTTAGGGGAAAAACAGCTGTTTTCTTGGTTCACAAAGCAGTTGTGCATACAGCTCATAAATAGCTATGTTTAATTTCCAGCCGTTAAATAGTGCATTTGTGAATTTTGGGTACAAATGCTGTGTTCTTGGTTCACAAAGCAGTTGTGCATACAGCGTACAAATACCTATCTATTTTAAATCTCAGCACTGAAATAGTGCATTAGTGTGTTATAGGGAAAAAAAGCTGTGATCTTGGTTCACAAAGCAGTTGTGCATACAGCATACAAATACCTATCTATTTTAAATCTCTGCACTGAAATAGTGCATCAGTGTGTTTTAGGGAAAGAAAAGCTGTGTTCTTGGTTCACTAAGCAGTTGTGCATATAGCTTACAAATGCCTATTTTAAATCTCAGCACTAAAATAGCGTATTAGTGTGTTTTAGGGAAAAAAAAGCTGTGATCTTGGTTCACAAAGCAGTTGTGCACACAGCGTCCAAATACCTACATTTAATTTCCACCCATTAAATAGTGCATTTGTGAATTTTGGGGACAAAAGCCATGTTCTTTGTTCACAATGCAGTTGTGCATACAGCGTACAAATACCTATTTTATGGTTCAATTTGTATTTATTAATTCTGTTGCAAGAAAAGCAATAAAGTGACAAAATATCACAATTTGTATGATGCACAGTCATTACACTCCTCGCAGGGAAGCATAAATGAACAACAGAAAAAAATGTATGAAAACAAGTATGAAAAATGTATGACTGACGACAAATGGGGAAGACAATACATACGGGGGGGGGGAGGGGAGGAAGGGTAGGGAAGATAAGGGGAATAACAAAGGTCCATATCCAAACCCCAATCAACTAAGGACATCAAAGTAGTTTATGTAATAGTACCTGAAGTTAACCAGCCCGAAAAGGCATTCGAACCACGAAATTGATACCAAGCCTCCCATTGTGTAGAGTTCAGGGATCCCTGACCTCGATCAGTGGCGCTAAGCTCCTCCATCCGAGCTAAACGATCCAGGGGGACAGACCATGTAATCCTTTGGGGGCTATCATTCGATCGCCAAGCCCGCGGGATGATCTGGGGCATCGCAATCACAAAGAATCTAAGAACACTATGTTTCACATGCTTGATTCTTCCTGGAAAGATCGAGAGGAGCGCTATCAATGGAGATGGGGATACTGAGGTCCTATATAAGGAGTTATATAATCTGAAAACATCCTGCCACAATGGAGCAATGCCAGGGCAATCCCACCATATGTGGAGCATGGCTCCCCTGGAGGCGCCGGCTGTAAGCACACTGTGGTCCTCAGAGTGCCTGATGAAGGGCAATTGTTAGCCCGAAACATTGTAACTGATATACCACCTACTCCGGCTGAAATAATATGAAGTGAAATAAAACCATTTAATTATCATTACCTAAGGAGTGCTGTCCTAATATTTGTGTGAGACCTACAGTTCTTGAGGTGGAGCTATAGAACATAACCTGGACGCGCACCCACCCTTGCCTTTTATTGAAAAGAGTGCTGTGGCCTATTACTTAAAAAACTGGAGGCGAGACAGTGCCAACAGGTATCAGGGACTGAAGTATAGAACTGTTGGAGTTTGACTGGGGTCCTGCACCATCTAGACAAAATTTTGTAATTAAGTTCCTGAATTTTGCAGGAAAGTGATGATTTATGCGTGAACAACAAGGATCTATTCCACTGGTCGGATGTAAGGGGGTTCCCCAGTTCCATCTCCCAGGCCTGTATGATTTTCTTAGCCGGAGCAGGGAGTTCCTCAGGGCTGTCCCCAATCTCTCCTGAATTCAGAATGGCGTAAATAAGAGAAATAGGATGGCCAGGTGCAGTGGCCATAACACATAACTTCTCAAAATCAGAGAGGGGTGATAAGAGTTGCATACCGGGTGTCAGAGATCTACTGAAGTTGCGCAATTGGAAGTACAGGAACCAGAGTCCGGGGGATTCCGGGCGGATGTGTGCCATATCTTTAAGGTCCAAAAACCCTGATTTGGAGTATACATCACGAATCCTAATCTGGGGCGTGGCATGTGTCCCAAGCATAGAAATAGCCCGTAAATTGGGAGGTAAGTTCGGGTGGCCGGATAGGCTTGTGAGGGGACCAGGAGCCGTAATCAAATTTATTTTGGAAGCAAACCTAGTCCAGATGCTCAGTACAGAAGACAAGAAAGGAGAGAGATCATGGATGGGTTATTGGCTCAAAGTATCCTTCGGAAACCAGAAGACACATGGGACCAAGCCAGGAACCAAGGCATGTTCGATCTCTATCCACAATTTCGTGTCTCTGCTGTGATTGAGGTCAAGCACGCAATTAGCTATTGCTGCTTTGTAATAAGCTAAGAAATTGGGTAACCCCGATGCCCCACGGGCCTTAGTCCTGATCATGAGATGATGGCTTAATCTCGCCCTTGAGCGTCCCCAGACAAAGCGAGATGCAGATCTTTGGAGGCGGGCGAAGAAGGTTAGATGAATATGTCAAGGGATCGTCTGGAACAAATAAAGGAGTCTCGGCAAGACATCTATTTTCAGGGTGTTAATCCTGCCAAACCAGGAGAGATTCAACTTCGACCTAGATTGAAGGTTGGATTCAATGGTATGGACTAGAGGTAAGTAATTAAGTTTGAACAGGTGGAAGGGTTCAGCAGATAATCGTATTCCTAAATGTTTAATGGTGTGAGGGGTCCATTTAAACGAAAATGAGTCCTTAAGGGTGGCGACTTCCCTAGCAGGCAAGGTAACATTCAAGATCTCAGATTTTTGAATGTTGACCTTAAAGTTAGAAAGCGCCCCAAAAGCCCCAAATTCTGACAGCACAGAAGGCAATCCAACCCTAGGAGAAGACAAATAAACGAGCAAATCATCTGCGAACAGGGATCATTTATACTCCTTGTCTCCAATACCAAGGCCCTTGATGGATTGATTAGCCCTGAGAGCGTTTGCAAGGGACTCCATAACCAAAACATATAGGGAAGGGGACAGGGGGCATCCTTGGCGTGTCCCATTATAAATGGGAAAAGGAGCTGAGAGGACTCCGTTGACACGGACTCTAGAAGAGGGGCGGGTATAAAGCGCCATGATCCGGTGTAACATTTTAGTACCCAAACCAATATGAGTCAGAGGGCTCTCCAGAAACTGCCAGCCAACTCTGTCGACGGCTTTCTCTGCGTCGACAGAAAGCAAGCATAGGGGCTCTTCGACAGTTTGGCTTTGGAGATCATGCTGATGGACTTAATGGTGTTATCACGAGCTTCCCGCCCTGGGATAAATCCCACCTGTTCTCTGTGAATCCACCCCGGGATATGCGGTCGGAGCCTCAGGGCCAACAATTTAGCAAAGACCTTTAGGTCGATGTTGAGGAGAGAGATAGGGCGGTAATTGGAGCATATGGAATGATCCTTATCAGGTTTGGGGATAACAGTAATGTGTGCCTGTAGGGACTGAGGTGGGAAGGGACATGATTGTGAAATCGAGTTGAATGTCTCCAGGAGCAATAGGGAGAGGTCTTCTCTCAAACGGGCAGTTAAACCATCAGGTCCTGGACTCTCCCCATTTTTGAGGTCCTTAAGGACAGATAGGAGTTCAGGCGCCGAGAAGTTGTCCTCCATACCAGACGACACCTCATCTGGCAAGGAAGGAGGCCCGAATTGTGAGAGGTATGATTGTATGGAGGAGAGGGAGGGTTTGGGGACCATGGTTCGTGTCCCGTCAAGATTGTAGAGATCAGCGTAGTAGGATTGAAATTCCCGAGCAATGTCCCCAGGTGCACTGACTAGGCCGTTCGAGCCCGTATTTAGGGAAGGTATGTGAGTGAGAGGGGCCCGTGGATGGAGAGCCCTCGCAAGCCATTTACCACATTTGTCACTAAACTCATAATACCCCCTATTGATTTTATCCTGAAGACAGAGGGATTTTTGGTCCAGAATACCCCGGATCTGTTGTCGAATGGAGGAGAGCTCAGCTTTGAGGGAATCAGAGGGAGATGTTTTATTAAGAGTCTCCTTAGATTGCAAATCTGCCAGGAGAGCAGACAGTCTGTGAGTTCTCTACCCAGGATGATACGTGATCCCTCTGCAAATGCTGACAGTCTCCTCACAATTTTGGTTCCGAAGGACGCCTGACCCTGGTTAGGAAAGTATACATTAGCGACAGTAAAGACACAATTATCCAGCGAGAGCTTAAGGAATAAATAACGGCCACGTGGGTCAATATCCGCTCCTAAAAGCATAGGCTTGAAGCTTTTGTGAAAAGCTATGGAGACGCCACCCGCTTTATTGTCCGGATGGGGGCTATGATACCAGACAGGGTAATATCTGTTCACACAGTTCGGCACAGAGGAGAGCTTAAAATGCGTCTCTTGTATCATCACTATCATAATCCGCTTCTTATGGAAGCGGTACAAAATCTGGCTCCTTTTCTCGGGCTTGTTAAGGCCCCTGGCATTATAGGTACTAAACGATAGCGGACCAATCATGGTGGGCGGAAACAGGTGACCATTAAATCAATATACTGGACCAGAAATATAGGGCAACACAGTAGGAAAGGGGTAGACAAACACAATATATAGCTTGGGGAAATTGGGTAGTTAAGGCACAGGTTACGGAGAAGACACAGAAAGGTGAACCAAATAAGCGGTTAAGCGGGGGCTAAATAGTGATGAAACGTCATAAGGAACACTGAGCCAGTGTCGTGTTACCTAGGTGGGGAGGGAGAAGTCAAGGGCAGGGTAGCTGCTCGACGCGTCTCCGGTTAAGAGATAAAACATTAATAACGAACATGCCCTGAACAGACCACAGGTAGGGGCTGAAACTGAAACGGCGGCCACAATTGCAATATACAAAAGCAGTTAGGCAAAGAGGAATAGAGCAGGCATTAAAACAACCAGAATAATAAGGCAAACAGAACTAAAGAGTAAGAAAGTAAGTGATACATGGCTCCACGATTAGAGATGAGCGAACATCTGGATGTTCGAGTTCGAGAGGTTCGGCCGAACTTCCAGAAAATGTCCGGGTTCGTGATCCGAACTCAACCCGAACTTCATCCCGAACCCGAACCCCATAGAAGTCAATGGGGACCCGAACTTTTGGGCACTAAAAAGGCTGTAAAAGACTCCCGGAAAGGGCTAGAGGGCTGCAAAAGGCAGCAAAATGTAGGTAAATCCCCTGCAAACAAATGTAGATAGGAAAATGAATTAAAATAAAATAAAATAAATAAAAATTAACCAATATAAATTGGAGAGAGGTCCCACAGCAAGGAATCATGCGTCATATCACCCACCACTGGAGAAGGCCACTCTCATTTATTTCGGACCAGCACCCAGACAGAGGATACAGGTCCCACAGCAAGGAATCATGCGTCATATCAACCACCACCGGAGAAGGCCACTCTCATTTATTTTGGACCAGCACCCAGACAGAGGATACAGGTCCCACAGCAAGGAATCATGCGTCATATCAACCACCACCGGAGAAGGCCACTCTCATTTATTTTGGACCAGCACCCAGACAGAGGATACAGGTCCCACAGCAAGGAATCATGCGTCATATCAACCACCACCGGAGAAGGCCACTCTCATGTATTTTGGACCAGCACCCAGACAGAGGATACAGGTCCCACAGCAAGGAATCATGCGTCATATCAACCACCACCGGAGAAGGCCACTCTCATTTATTTTGGACCAGCACCCAGACAGAGGAGACAGGTCCCACAGCAAGGAATCATGCGTCATATCAACCACCACCGGAGAAGGCCACTCTCATTTATTTTGGACCAGCACCCAGACAGAGGATACAGGTCCCACAGCAAGGAATCATGCGTCATATCAACCACCACCGGAGAAGGCCACTCTCATTTATTTTGGACCAGCACCCAGACAGAGGAGAGAGGTCCCACAGCAAGGAATCATGCGTCATATCAACCACCACCGGAGAAGGCCACTCTCATTTATTTTGGACCAGCACCCAGACAGAGGATACAGGTCCCACAGCAAGGAATCATGCGTCATATCAACCACCACCGGAGAAGGCCACTCATTTATTTTGGACCAGCACCCAGACAGAGGATACAGGTCCCACAGCAAGGAATCATGCGTCATATCAACCACCACCGGAGAAGGCCACTCTCATTTATTTTGGACCAGCACCCAGACAGAGGAGACAGGTCCCACAGCAAGGAATCATGCGTCATATCAACCACCACCGGAGAAGGCCACTCATTTATTTTGGACCAGCACCCAGACAGAGGATACAGGTCCCACAGCAAGGAATCATGCGTCATATCAACCACCACCGGAGAAGGCCACTCATGTATTTTGGACCAGCACCCAGACAGAGGAGAGAGGTCCCACAGCAAGGAATCATGCGTCATATCAACCACCACCGGAGAAGGCCACTTCATTTATTTTGGACCAGCACCCAGACAGAGGATACAGGTCCCACAGCAAGGAATCATGCGCCATATCAACCACCACCGGAGAAGGCCACTTCATGTATTTTGGACCAGCACCCAGACAGAGGAGAGAGGTCCCACATCAAGGAATCATGCGTCATATCAACCCCCACCGGAGAAGGCCACTCTCATTTATTTTGGACCAGCACCCAGACAGAGGATACAGGTCCCACAGCAAGGAATCATGCGTCATATCAACCACCACCGGAGAAGGCCACTCTCATGTATTTTGGACCAGCACCCAGACAGAGGAGAGAGGTCCCACAGCAAGGAATCATGCGTCATATCAACCACCACCGGAGAAGGCCACTCTCATTTATTTTGGACCAGCACCCAGACAGAGGAGAGAGGTTCTCACAGCAGAGAATCAGGCATTTAGATCACCCACCACAGGAGTAGGCCATCATTTAATGGGACCCCGCAACCATGTCAGATGGCACAAACATCAGTTTCACATCACCCAGCACAGGAGAAGGCCACTTTGAGAGACTTTGACCCTGCACCCAGACGGAGGAGAGAGGTTTCACAGCAGAGAATCAGGCATTTAGATCACCCACCACAGGAGTAGGCCATCATTTAATGGGACCCCGGCAACCATGTCAGATGGCACAAACATCAGTTTCACATCACCCAGCACAGGAGAAGGCCACTTTGAGAGACTTTGGACCCTGCACCCAGACGGAGGAGAGAGGTTTCACAGCAGAGAATCAGGCATTTAGATCACCCACCACAGGAGTAGGCCACTCATTTAATGGGACCCCGCAACCATGTCAGATGGCACAAACATCAGTTTCACATCACCCAGCACAAGAGAAGGCCACTTTGAGAGACTTTTGACCCTGCACCCAGACGGAGGAGAGAGGTCCCACAGCAGAGATTCAGGCATTTATATCAGCCAGCACAGGAGAAGGCCGCTTCAGTGACTTAGGCCTTAGCACCGACACAGAGGAGACAGGTCAGATAGCACAAGCATCAGTTTCACATCAACCACCACAGGAGAAGGGCACTTTAGAGACTTTGACCCTGCACCCAGAAAGAGGAGAGAGGTCCCACAGCAGAGATTCAGGCATTTATATCAGCCAGCACAGGAGAAGGCCGCTTTCAGTGACTTAGGCCTTAGCACCGACACAGAGGAGACAGGTCAGATAGCACAAGCATCAGTTTCACATCAACCACCACAGGAGAAGGGCACTTTTAGAGACTTTGACCCTGCACCCAGAAAGAGGAGAGAGGTCCCACAGCAGAGAATCAGGCATCATGTCAACCACCACAGGAGTAGGCCACCTTTTGTTTCTTTGACCCCTGCACCCAGAAAGAGGAGAGAGGTCCTACAGCAGAGATTCAGGCATTTATATCAGCCAGCACAGGAGAAGGCCGTTTCAGTGACTTAGGCCTTAGCACCGACACAGAGGAGACAGGTCAGATAGCACAAGCATCAGTTTTACATCAACCACCACAGGAGAAGGGCACTTTTAGAGACTTTGACCCCTGCAGCCACACAGAGGAGAGAGGTCCCACAGCAGAGATTCAGGCATTTATATCAGCCAGCACAGGAGAAGGCCGCTTTCAGTGACTTAGGCCTTAGCACCGACACAGAGGAGACAGGTCAGATAGCACAAGCATCAGTTTCACATCAACCACCACAGGAGAAGGGCACTTTTAGAGACTTTGACCCTGCACCCAGACAGAGGAGAGAGGTCCCACAGCAGAGAATCAGGCATCATGTCAACCACCACAGGAGTAGGCCACCTTTTGTTTCTTTGACCCCTGCACCCAGAAAGAGGAGAGAGGTCCCACAGCAGAGATTCAGGCATTTATATCAGCCAGCACAGGAGAAGGCCGCTTTCAGTGACTTAGGCCTTAGCACCGACACAGAGGAGACAGGTCAGATAGCACAAGCATCAGTTTTACATCAACCACCACAGGAGAAGGGCACTTTTAGAGACTTTGACCCCTGCAGCCACATGGAGGAGAGAGGTCCCACAGCAGAGATTCAGGCATTTATATCAGCCAGCACAGGAGAAGGCCGCTTTCAGTGACTTAGGCCTTAGCACCGACACAGAGGAGACAGGTCAGATAGCACAAGCATCAGTTTCACATCAACCACCACAGGAGAAGGGCACTTTTAGAGACTTTGACCCCTGCACCCAGAAAGAGGAGAGAGGTCCCACAGCAGAGAATCATGCATCATGTCAACCACCACAGGAGTAGGCCACCTTTTGTTTCTTTGACCCTGCACCCAGAAAGGGAGAGAGGTCCCACAGCAGAGATTCAGGCATTTATATCAGCCAGCACAGGAGAAGGCCGCTTTCAGTGACTTAGGCCTTAGCACCGACACAGAGGAGACAGGTCAGATAGCACAAGCATCAGTTTTACATCAACCACCACAGGAGAAGGGCACTTTTGAGACTTTGACCCCTGCAGCCACACGGAGGAGAGAGGTCCCACAGCAGAGATTCAGGCATTTATATCAGCCAGCACAGGAGAAGGCCGCTTTCAGTGACTTAGGCCTTAGCACCGACACAGAGGAGACAGGTCAGATAGCACAAGCATCAGTTTCACATCAACCACCACAGGAGAAGGGCACTTTTAGAGACTTTGACCCTGCACCCAGAAAGAGGAGAGAGGTCCCACAGCAGAGAATCAGGCATCATGTCAACCACCACAGGAGTAGGCCACCTTTTGTTTCTTTGACCCTGCACCCAGAAAGAGGAGAGAGGTCCCACAGCAGAGATTCAGGCATTTATATCAGCCAGCACAGGAGAAGGCCGCTTTCAGTGACTTAGGCCTTAGCACCGACACAGAGGAGACAGGTCAGATAGCACAAGCATCAGTTTTACATCAACCACCACAGGAGAAGGGCACTTTTAGAGACTTTGACCCCTGCAGCCACACGGAGGAGAGAGGTCCCACAGCAGAGATTCAGGCATTTATATCAGCCAGCACAGGAGAAGGCCGCTTTCAGTGACTTAGGCCTTAGCACCGACACAGAGGAGACAGGTCAGATAGCACAAGCATCAGTTTCACATCAACCACCACAGGAGAAGGGCACTTTTAGAGACTTTGACCCTGCACCCAGAAAGAGGAGAGAGGTCCCACAGCAGAGAATCAGGCATCATGTCAACCACCACAGGAGTAGGCCACCTTTTGTTTCTTTGACCCCTGCAACCAGAAAGAGGAGAGAGGTCCCACAGCAGAGATTCAGGCATTTATATCAGCCAGCACAGGAGAAGGCCGCTTTCAGTGACTTAGGCCTTAGCACCGACACAGAGGAGACAGGTCAGATAGCACAAGCATCAGTTTTACATCAACCACCACAGGAGAAGGGCACTTTTAGAGACTTTGACCCCTGCAGCCACATGGAGGAGAGAGGTCCCACAGCAGAGATTCAGGCATTTATATCAGCCAGCACAGGAGAAGGCCGCTTTCAGTGACTTAGGCCTTAGCACCGACACAGAGGAGACAGGTCAGATAGCACAAGCATCAGTTTTACATCAACCACCACAGGAGAAGGGCACTTTTAGAGACTTTGACCCCTGCACCCAGAAAGAGGAGAGAGGTCCCACAGCAGAGAATCATGCATCATGTCAACCACCACAGGAGTAGGCCACCTTTTGTTTCTTTGACCCCTGCACCCAGAAAGAGGAGAGCGGTCCCACAGCAGAGATTCAGGCATTTATATCAGCCAGCACAGGAGAAGGCCGCTTTCAGTGACTTAGGCCTTAGCACCGACACAGAGGAGACAGGTCAGATAGCACAAGCATCAGTTTTACATCAACCACCACAGGAGAAGGGCACTTTTAGAGACTTTGACCCTGCAGCCACACGGAGGAGAGAGGTCCCACAGCAGAGATTCAGGCATTTATATCAGCCAGCACAGGAGAAGGCCGCTTTCAGTGACTTAGGCCTTAGCACCGACACAGAGGAGACAGGTCAGATAGCACAAGCATCAGTTTCACATCAACCACCACAGGAGAAGGGCACTTTTAGAGACTTTGACCCCTGCAGCCACACGGAGGAGAGAGGTCCCACAGCAGAGAATCAGGCATCATGTCAACCACCACAGGAGTAGGCCACCTTTTGTTTCTTTGACCCCTGCACCCAGAAAGAGGAGAGAGGTCCCACAGCAGAGAATCAGGCATTTCGATCACCCACCACAGGAGAAGGCTGCTTTCAGTGACTTTGGCCCCCTGCACCCACACAAAGGAGACATGTCAGACAGCACAAGTATAACATTCATATCACCCAGCACAGGAGATGGACACTTTCATGTACTTTGGCCCCGGCACCCAGACAGGGAGAAGGTTCATTCAACTCTGGGTTGCACCCCAAGATCTTACTTAATTTCAAAAATTGATTTTTCAATGAAGAAGTGGCCAGGAGTACAAGACAACATGGTTTAAGGCAGTTATTAAGGACTACTCTGCACAAGGGAGGGTCAGGTCTTGTGGGATCCATGCCTGGTTCATTTTTATAAACGTCAGCTTGTCCACGTTGGCTGCGGACAGGCGGCTGCATTTGTCAGTAATGACGCCCCCTGCCGTGCTGAATACACGTTCAGATAAAACGCTGGCCGAACCATCCGTCAGTACGTGGAGTTGTGTGCAGACGTACTGTTCAACCATGTTAGTGAAATGTTGCCTCCTGCTAACACGTTCCGTATCAGGTGGTGGGGCAGTTAGCTGTGGCGTGGAGACAAAACTTTTCCACATTTCTGCCATGCTAACCCTGCCCTCAGAGGAGCTGGCCGTGACACTGCTGCTTGGGCGACCTCTAGTTCCTCCTCTGTCTTGGCCTTGGCCTTCCACCTGTTCCCCTGTGACAGTTGGGAATGCTCTCAGGAGCGCGTCTACCAGTGTGCGCTTGTACTCGCGCATCTTCCTATCACGCTCCAGTGCAGGAAGTACAGTGGGCACATTGTCTTTGTACCGTGGATCCAGCAGGGTGGCCACCCAGTAGTCAGCACACGTTAAAATGTGGGCAACTCTGCTGTCATTGCGCAGGCACTGCAGCATGTAATCGCTCATGTGTGCCAGGCTCCCCAGAGGTAAGGACAAGCTGTCCTCTGTGGGAGGCGTATCGTCATCATCCTCTGTATCCCCCAGCCACGCACCAGGGATGTGCCTGCGCTGTGCTGGGTGCCACCCCGCTGTGAACCTGCTTCATCCTCATCCTCCTCCACCTCCTCCTCATCCTCCTCGTCCTCCAGTAGTGGTCCCTGGCTGGCCACATTTGTACCTGCCCTCTGCTGTTGCAAAAACCTCCCTCTGAGCCACTTCTAACAGACTGGCCTGAAAGTGCTAAAAACGACCCGTCATCCTCCTCCTCCTCCTCCTGGCCCTGGCCCACCTCCTCTTCCATCATCGCCCTAAGCGTTTTCTCTAGGAGACATAGAATTGGTATTGTCACGCTGATAACAGTGGCATCGCCACTGGCCATGTTGGTGGCGTACTCTAAACAGCGCAACAGGGCACACAGGTCTCGCATGGAGGCCCAATCATTGGTGGTGAAGTGGTGCTGTTCCGCAGTGCGACTGACCCGTGCGTGCTGCAGCTGAAACTCCACTATGGCCTGCTGCTGCTCGCACAGTCTCTCCAGCATGTGCAAGGTGGAGTTCCACCGGGTGGGCACGTCGCATATTAGGCGGTGAGCGGGAAGGCCGGTTCCGCTGTAGCGCTGACAGGCGAGCAGCGGCAGGATGTGAACGCCGGAAGCGCGCACAGACGGCCCGCACTTTATGCAGCAGCTCTGACATGTCTGGGTAGTTGTGAATGAACTTTTGCACCACCAAATTCAGCACATGCGCCAGGCAAGGGATGTGCGCCAAACCGGCTAGTCCCAGAGCTGCCACGAGATTTCGCCCATTATCGCACACCACCAGGCCGGGCTTGAGGCCCACCGGCAGCAACCACTGGTCGGTCTGTTGTTCAATACCCCGCCACAACTCCTGCGCGGTGTGGGGCCTGTCCCCAAACATATGAGTTTCAGAATGGCCTGCTGACGTTACCCCGGGCTGTGCTGAAGTTGGTGGTGAAGGTGTGTGGCTGACTGGATGAGCTGGTGGAAGCAGAGGAGGAGGAGGAGGAAGCCGAGTAGGAGGAGGAGGCTACAGGAGGCAAAGAATGATGCCCTGTGATCCTTGGCGGCGGAAGGACGTGCGCCAAGGAACTCTCCGCCTGGGGCCCAGCCGCCACTACATTTACCCAGTGTGCAGTTAGGGAGATATAGCGTCCCTGGCCGTGCTTACTGGTCCACGTATCTGTGGTTAGGTGGACCTTGCCACAAATGGCGTTGCGCAGTGCACACTTGATTTTATCGGACACTTGCATGTGCAGGGAAGGCACGGCTGTCTTGGAGAAGTAGTGGCGGCTGGGAACCACATACTGGGGGACAGCCATGGCCATCAGCTGTTTGAAGCTGTCTGTGTCCACCAGCCGGAATGACAGCATTTCAAAGGCCAGTAGTTTAGAAATGCTGGCATTCAGGCCAAGGGCCTCGAGGGTGACTAGGTGGGAATTTGCGCTTCCTCTCAAAGGTTTGAGAGATGGAGAGCTGAACGCTGCTGTGTGAAATAGTGGAGACGCTAGGTGACGGTGGTGGTGGTGGTGTCGGTGGCACATCCTCTGTTTGCTGCTCGGCAGGTGGCAACATTCCTCTCGAGGCGGAAGCCGAGGCAGCAGCGGTAGAGGGAGCAGGGGGAGCCTGAGCGGGTTCCTTGTTTTTAAGGTGTGTACTCCACTGCAGTTCATGCTTTGCATGTAGATGCCTGATCATGCAGGTGGTGCTCAGGTTAAGAACGTCAATGCCTCGCCTCAGGGTCTGATGGCACAGCGTGCAAACCACTCTGGTCTTGTCCTCAGCACATTGTTTGAAGAAGTGCCATGCCAGGGAACTCCTTGAAGATGCCTTTGGGGTGCTGGGTCCCTGTTGGCGCTGGCCAATAGCAGGCGAACTCTCTGGACGGCGGCTGTTCTGCTTTTGCCCCTGCTCCCTCTTTTGGCTTCGCTGTTGTCTCGGTCTCACCACTGCCTCTTCCTCTGAACTATTTAAGTCAGCGGCACGACCTTCAGTCCATGTGGGGTCTAAGACCTCATCGTCCTCTGCATCGTCTTCCACCCAGTCTTCCTCCCTGACCTCCTCCTGTTCAGTCTGCACACTGCAATAAGACGCGGCAGTGGGCACCAGTGTTTCGTCATCATCAGAGACTCGGTCACTCTGCTGTGGTGGTATTCCCATGTCCTCATCATCTGGATACATAAGTGGTTGTGCGCCAGTGCATGGAATGTCTTCCACCGCTGGGGAAGGGCTAGGTGGACGCCCCTGGAAAACCGTGGGAGCAGAGTCTTCAAACAGAATAAGAGACTGCTGCATAACTTGAGGCTCAGCCAGTTTCCCTGATATGCATGGGGGTGATGTGACAGACTGATGGGCTTGGTTTTCAGGTGCCACATGTGCGCTTTCTGCAGAAGACTGGGCGGAAGACAATGTGGTGAACGTGCTGGAAGCACTGTCGGCCACCCAATCGACTAATGCCTGTACCTGCTCAGGCCTTACCATCCTCATAACGGCATTGGGCCCCACCAAATATCGCTGTAAATTCTGCCGGCTACTTGAGGGAGTTGGTTCACTACATTGTGCGCCTGAGGCCGAACGGCCACATCCTCTGCCAGCAACAGAGGCTCCACGGACACCACCACGATATATTATATATTATATATTATTTTTTAGCCCCAAAATTTCCACACTGGAAGATATAATTCATTTTTCCTGTATTAATTACAAGAAGACTGCTGCAAATTGGACACCAGAATTTTTAATATGCTTGTTTTGGTACATAGATTCCCACACAGGGAGATATAATTCCTTTTTACAGGAGTAAAAACGTGAGGCCTACTGTTTCTGTTCTAACAAACACCAGATTGATTAATTTGGCCTTTTTTTCACCAAAATTACAACACTGGACAATAATGCCTTTTGGTGGTATTAATTACAAGAACACTGCTGCTAATTGGACACCAGAATTTTTATAATGCTAGTTTGTGTACATAAATTCCCACACTGGAAGATATAATTCCTTTTTCCGGTATTAATTACAAGAAAACTGCTGCAAATTGGACACCAGAATTTTTAATATGCTAGTTTTGGTACATAGAATCCCACACGGGGAGATATAATTCCTTTTTACAGGAGTAAAAACGTGAGGCCTACTGTTTCTGGTCTAACAAACACCAGATTGATTAAATTGGCCTTTTTTTCACCAAAATTACAACACTGGACGATATAATGCCTTTTGGCGGTATTATTTACAAGAAAACTGCTGCAAATTGGACATCTGAATTTTTAAAATGCTAGTTTGTGTACATAAATTCCCACACTGGAAGATATAATTCCTTTTTCCGGTATTAATTACAAGAAAACTGCTGCAAATTGGACACCAGAATTTTTAATATGCTAGTTTTGGTACATAGGTTTCCACACGGGGAGATATAATTCCTTTTTACAGGAGTAAAAACGTGAGGCCTAGTGTTTCTGGTCTAACAAACACCAGATTGATTAAATTGGCCTTTTTTTCACCAAAATTACAACACTGGACGATATAATGCCTTTTGGCAGTATTATTTACAAGAAAACTGCTGCAAATTGGACATCTGAATTTTTAAAATGCTAGTTTTGGTACATAGAATCCCACACGGGGAGATATAATTCCTTTTTACAGGAGTAAAAACGTGAGGCCTAGTGTTTCTGGTCTAACAAACACCAGATTGATTAAATTGGCTTTTTTTTCACCAAAATTACAACACTGGACAATAATGCCTTTTGGCGGTATTATTTACAAGAAAACTGCTGCAAATTGAACATCTGAATTTTTAAAATGCTAGTTTTGGTACATAGATTCCCACACGAGGAGATATAATTCCTTTTTACAGGAGTAAAAACGTGAGGCCTAGTGTTTCTGGTCTAACAAACACCAGATTGATTAAATTGTCCTTTTTTTCACCAAAATTACAACACTGAACGATATAATGCCTTTTGGCGGTATTAATTACAAGAGGACTGCTGGTATTTCAGAACACCGGAATTTTTAAAATGCTAGTTTTGCTAGATAAATTTCCCACACTGGGAGAAATATTGCGTAAGCCTTTTTACAGTATTAATTACAACAGGAGTGCTTCTTCTGGTCTAACACCAGAATAATTTTATTATTACGGTGAAAGCTTTTTCTAATTTATATTTCTGGCACATAAAAAAAAAAATATTTCTGGCTGACAGTATTGGACAAAGTAGTGGCACTGGCTAGCCTAGCTGGAACAGCACATTCATGGGATTTGCTATCCAAGTGGGTTACTTTCAGTTTCACCACTGATATATTAAATATCTTTGCAGTTAGTATGGGTGACACAAGCACAGCCAAACCCCTGATGTAGTATATCTATGAAAAATCGACTATTACATGAGATTAATGGACGTTGTGGCAGCTTTTGCTGTAGCACCACAAGTCCCAAAATGGCCGCCGCCTATCAGCCCAGTAACATGTGCCAGAAAACAGTCTGCCCAGCCAGAAAAAAATAGACTTTGACTGAGCAGCTGAATCGCTGTTGTTCTGATTCACAGGTGTAGATTTTTCACTTCTTTGGAGCTTTGGTTTAGACTCTGTGGCAGCAAGTGCTGGCGCACCACAAGTCCCAAAATGGCCACCGCCGGTCAGCCCAGTTACATGTGCCAGTAAAATCGCTCTGGCCAGTCTCAACAAAATAGTGACTTTCAGTGAACAGCTCAGCTGAGTTGTTCTGATGCACAGGTGTAGAAAGGTAGATCATTCAATCACTTCTTTATCCCTGCCTATCTCGCCCTCACAGAAGCTGCATCCTCTCCCTACACTAGTCAGAGCAGTGTGACGTGCGGCGCTACGTGACTCCAGCTTAAATAGAGGCTGGGTCACATGCTGCACTTGGCCAATCACAGCCATGCCATTAGTAGGCATGGCTGTGATGGGCTCTTAGGGCAAGAAGTAAAACGCTAGCTGATTGGCTGCTTTGCAGCCCTTCAGAAAGCGGGAAGAAATCGACGAACACCGGACCCGAACCCGAACTTTTTTGAAAATGTCCGTGTTCGGGTCCGTGTCATGGACACCCCAAAATTCGGTACGGACCCGAACGATTTTCGAACTGTTCACTCAACACTATCCACAATCTGTTGTTTTTTGTATCCCATACTGAACTGAATATAAAAAAAAGTGTGTACAGTATATTACAATTGCCATTAATTTGGGCCTATAAAAGTGTCCACAAATTGTGGATTTTTGCATGCCATACTGAACTTAATCTGTACTGAACTGAATATAAAATAAAGTGTGTACAGTATATTACAATTGCCATTAATCTGGGCCTATAAAAGTGTCCACAAACTGTGGATTTTTGCATGACATACTGAACCTAATCTGAAAACTCTGTCTATATTACAATTTCCATTAATCTGGGCCTAGTATACTATGTGCAAAATCATTTTTTTTTATCCCGTACTGAACTGAATCTGAAAACATTGTGTATATTACAACATCAATTAATCTGTTCCTAGTAAAGTGTCGACAATCTGTGTTTTTTTTTTCCCATACTGAACTGAATCTAAAAACACTGTGTATATTACAATTTCCATTAATTTGGGAATAGTAAACTTCGTACAAAATCTGTGGGTTTTTGTATCCCATACACAACTGAACAAGAAAAAAAGTGTGTATATTACAATTTCCATTAATCTGGGCCTAGTAAAGTGTCCACAATATGTGGGTTTTTGTATCCCATACTGAATTGAATCTGAAAAAAAGTGTGTTTATTACAATTTACATTAATCGGGGCCTAGTAAAGAGTCAGAAATCTGCGCGGTTTTGTATCCCATATTGAACTGAATCTGAAAACCAAGTGTATATTACAACTTCCTTTTAATCTGGAACGAGTAAAGTGTCCACAATCTGTGAGTTTTTGTATCCCATACTGAACTGAATCTGAAAACACTGTGTATTACAACCTTCATTAATATGCATCAATAAAGTGTCCACAATCTGTGGGTTTTTCATCCCATACTGAACTGAATCTGAAAACACTGTGTATATTGCAATTTCCAATAATCTGGGATTAGTAAACTGTGTACAAAATTTGTGGGTTTTTGTATCCCATACTGAACTAAATATGAAAACGCTGTGTATATTACAACTTCCATTAATCTGGGCCTAGTATAGTGTCCACAATATGTGGGTTTTTGAACACCATACTGAACTGAATCTGAAAATACTGTCTATATTATAACTTGCATTGTTCTGGGCCCAGTAAAGTGTCAACAATCTGTGGGTTTTTGTATCCCGTACTGAACTGAATCTGAAAAAAGTGGGTATATTACAATTTCCATTAATCTGGGACTAGTAAAGTGTCACCAATATGTGGGTTTTTGTATAAAATACTGAACTAAACCTGAAAACACTGTTTATATTACAACTTCCATTAATCTGGGCGTATAAAAGTGTCCACAATCTGTGGGTTTTTGTATCCCATACAAAACGGAATCTGAAAAAAGTGTGTACATTACAATTTCCGTTATTCTGGGCCTTGTAAAGTGTGTACAAAATGTGTGGGTTTTTGTATCCCATACTGAACTGAATCTGAAAACTCTGTGTATATGACAACTAAATTAATCTGAACATAGTAAAGTGTCCACAATCTGTTGTTTTTTGTATCCCATACTGAACTGAATATAAAAAAAAGTGTGTACAGTATATTACAATTGCCATTCATCTGGACCTATAAAAGTGTCCACAAACTGTGGATTTTTGCATGACATACTGAACCTAATCTGAAAACTCTGTCTAAATTACAATTTCCATTAATCTGGGCCTAGTATACTATGTGCAAAATCTGTTTTTTTTTTATCCCATACTGAACTGAATCTGAAAACATTGTGTATATTACATCTTCAATTAATCTGTTCCTAGTAAAGTGTCCACAATCTTTTTTTTTTTTTTCCCATACTGAACTGAATCTAAAAACACTGTGTATATTACAATTTCCATTAATTTGGGAATAGTAAACTTCGTACAAAATCTGTGGGTTTTTGTATCCCATACACAACTGAACAAGAAAAAAAGTGTGTATATTACAATTTCCATTAATCTGGGCCTAGTAAAGTGTCCACAATATGTGGGTTTTTGTATCCCATACTGAATTGAATCTGAATAAAAGTGTGTTTATTACATTTTCCATTAATCTGGGCCTAGTAAAGAGTCAGAAATCTGCGCGGTTTTGTATCACATAATGAACTGAATCTGAAAATATTGTGCATATTACAACTTCCATTAATCTGGACCTAGTAAAGTGTCCACAATCTGTGGGTTTTTGTATACCATACTGAACTGAATCTGAAAACACTGTGTATATTACAACTTCCATTAGTCTGGGCCTAGTAAAGTGTTCACAATATGTGGGTTTTTGTATCTCGTACTGAACTGAATCTGAAAACACTGTCTATATTATAACTTGCATTAATCTGGGCCCAGTAAAGTGTCCACAATCTGTGGATTTTTGTATCCCGTACTGAACTGAATCTGAAAAAAGTGGGTAGATTACAATTTCCATGAATCTTGGACTAGTAAAATGTCAACAATATGTGGGTTTTTGAATAACATACTGAACTAAACCTGAAAACACTGTTTATATTACAACTTCCATTAATCTGGGCGTATAAAAGTGTCCACAATCTGTGGGTTTTTGTATCCCATACAAAACGGAATCTGAAAAAGTGTGTACATTACAATTTCCGTTATTCTGGGCCTTGTAAAGTGTGTACAAAATGTGTGGGTTTTTGTATCCCATACTGAACTGAATCTGAAAACTCTGTGTATATGACAACTAAATTAATCTGAACATAGTAAAGTGTCCACAATCTGTTGTTTTTGTATCCCATACTGAACTGAATATAAAAAAGTGTGTACAGTATATTACAATTGCCATTAATCTGGGCCTATAAAGTGTCCACAAACTGTGGATTTTTGCATGACATACTGAACTTAATCTGAAAACTCTGTCTATATTACAATTTCCATTAATCTGGGCCTAGTATACTATGTGCAAAATCTGTGGGTTTTTGTATCCCATACTGAACTGAATCTGAATAACATTGTGTATATTACATCTTCCATTAATCTGGGCCTAGTAAAGTGTCCAGCAATCTGTGGGTTTTGTATCCCATACTGAACTGAATCTGAAAATACTGTGTATATTACAACTTCCATTAATCTGGGACCTAGTAAACGTGTCCACAATCTGTGGGTTTTTGTATCCCATACTGAACTGAATCTGAAAACACTGTGTATATTACAACTTCCATTAATCTGGGCCTAGTAAAGTGTCCACAATATGTGGGTTTTTGTATCCCATACTGAACTGAATCTGAAAACACTGTCTATATTATAACTTGCATTAATCTGGGCCCAGTAAAGTGTCCACAATCTGTGGATTTTTGTATCCCGTACTGAACTGAATCTGAAAAAAGTGGGTAGATTACAATTTCCATGAATCTTGGACTAGTAAAATGTCAACAATATGTGGGTTTTTGAATAACATACTGAACTAAACCTGAAAACACTGTTTATATTACAACTTCCATTAATCTGGGCGTATAAAAGTGTCCACAATCTGTGGGTTTTTGTATCCCATACAAAACGGAATCTGATAAAAGTGTGTACATTACAATTTCCGTTATTCTGGGCCTTGTAAAGTGTGTACAAAATGTGTGGGTTTTTGTATCCCATACTGAACTGAATCTGAAAACTCTGTGTATATGACAACTAAATTAATCTGAACATAGTAAAGTGTCCACAATCTGTTGTTTTTTGTATCCCATACTGAACTGAATATAAAAAAGTGTGTTACAGTATATTACAATTGCCATTAATCTGGGCCTATAAAAGTGTCCACAAACTGTGGATTTTTGCATGACATACTGAACCTAATCTGAAAACTCTGTCTATATTACAATTTCCATTAATCTGGGCCTAGTATACTATGTGCAAAATCTGTTTTTTTTTATCCCGTATTGAACTGAATCTGAAAACATTGTGTATATTACAACATCAATTAATCTGCCCCTAGTAAAGTGTCCACAATCTGTGGGTTTTTGTATCCCATACTGTACTGAATCTAAAAACACTGTGTATATTACAATTTCCATTAATTTGGGAATAGTAAACTTCATACAAAATGTGTGGGTTTTTGTATCCCATACACA